>CM068742.1:28995615-29647634 GCA_035084275.1 Hydrolagus colliei | reverse complement strand
TGCTGCAAATTCAAGCAGGGAAGTGAATATTTGTTATCAGATTTTTTTTACATGTCTCTGCTAATTCCAGCCCAAAATAGAGATTTGCTGCTTTAATATTTATTAATTCTGTCCCTCACCCCTCTTTCTTTCTTTCTTTCTTTCTTTCTTTCTTTCTTTCTTTCTTTCTTTCTTTCTTTCTTTCTTTCTTTCTTTCTTTCTTTCTTTCTTTCTTTCTTTCTTTCTTTCTTTCTTTCTTTCTTTCTTTCTTTCTTTCTTTCTTTCTTTCTTTCTTTCTTTCTTTCTTTCTTTCTTTCTTTCTTTCTTTCTTTCTTTCTTTCTTTCTTTCTTTCTTTCTTTCTTTCTTTCTTTCTTTCTTTCTTTCTTTCTTTCTTTCTTTCTTTCTTTCTTTCTTTCTTTCTTTCTTTCTTTCTTTCTTTCTTTCTTTCTTTCTCTTTCTTTCTTTCTTTCTTTCTTTCTTTCTTTCTTTCTTTCTTTCTTTCTTTCTTCTTTCTTTCTTTCTTTCTTTCTTTCTTTCTTTCTTTCTTTCTTTCTTTCTTTCTTTCTTTCTTTCTTTCTTTCTTTCTTTCTTTCTTTCTCATTCTCACATAAAGGAGACTTGCAATCACTGGGGGCTTTTCAATTCAGCTTAATGTACATCCTTGGATTAAACTATAATTTTGCATGGTGGGGTATGTGATGTGATAATGCATAGCCCATTAATTATCAGATTATGTACTGCATTTTTCATCTCATTATTTCACCTCATTATTCCTCATTAAACTATTGAAAATAAAGCAACACAATTGCTGGAAAGCATCTGTGACATAATACTGTTAGATCATGTCTTATTCACTATTAGTGTCTTCTTAGTTATTTTATTTATCCATTTTTTTTCTGGTGATATCAATATGTTTACCACATCAGCTAAACTGCAAAGAATAAGGAGGAAACATCAACAATAAGAACTTACATTTATATATAGCCCTTCGGCAGTGTAGGGTCCAGGACTGCTTGTTTCCCAGAGGAATCAAAATGAGTACAATAAGTTTTGTGTTATATTCATCTAGTATTATACTAGATTTTTTTTTCAAACTTAATAAGAATCGGTCTGACCGCATTCATAAATTTGCCATGAAGCTGGAAGCCTACCTATTTTAGTGCCAGGAAGAGATGTCCGCCTATAAACTCATTGTGTCAGAGGCGGGTGGATTATTAGCCTATCTGACACCATTCTCTGGAACTGCATCCTGGAGTCCCTCCGACTCTCTCCCTCACCTGTTTGTCTGCCTCAACACCTATTTTTTTGAGTGTATTTTGGGTCAACTTTGCCCTCTCCACATGCTTGGCTCCCACACCAGGTTTGTGTGCCAAGCCAGTATTCTTAAGTGCTTTCAGACATTCTTCTGATGTGACAGGTGCTATTATAAATTGTGATCTATTAGTATTATATATTATATCCAGGTTATCCAGAATTCTGCCGCCCGCATACTTATCCATACCAAACTTCGCTCCCTGATTACCCAGTCCTTGCCAGACTGCATTGGCTCCCTGTCCCGGAGATGATTGATTTCAAGATACTCACTCTTGTTTTCAAAACTCTCCACTCCTCTGCACTCCACTACCTCTCCTCCCTCCTCTCTCCTGACAACAGCATCCATTGTCTTCGCTCTACCGGGTCTGGCCTTCTCCTTTTTCCCCGAATCCTCCACTCCACCATCGGCAGCCATGCCTTCAGGAACTATGCTCCGAGGCTCTGGAACTCCCTTCCTCACTCCCTTCCCCTCATCCCCCTTTCTTCCTATTTGGCTGAACATCTTTCTTTTCGACCGCGCCTTTGGTCAACTTTTTCCCCCTCCCATTTGCTCGGCCCCGGGATCCATTATTGAGAAGCGCTCTGAGAGGCCGTCCGACATGGAGTGCGCTATATAAATCCAAGTTGTTGTTGTATATTAATAGTATTGAAGGAGGAGCCAGAATCTAAGAGCCAAGCTGACCTGCTGGGAGGGTTCAGTGTGTCAAGAGTGCCTGTCCTCGGAGTGAACACATGGAAAATTTATGTTACGTAACAATGTTCAGCTAACCTCGGGTGTGCAAAATATTTGTAACGTCTGGATTTTGAATTTCATAGTAAATAAAAATCCGTTAAGGGATGGAGTGTCTACAGGGAGTGTTTTCAAAAGAAAACTTTTTGCCTAGAGCAGTGTGACTAATATTTTGTTAATGCTAACCAATATTGTGCTTGAGGGTCATATTGCAAGATTGCAATATGCTTTACCATGACGCGATGGCACCTGTGTCAGCACCTGTGATTCCTTCCACATTCCATTTTCAATAGCTCTGTGAAAGAAATGCCTCGAGCTGCTTCACAGGTAATTACTGCTAAAGTGTAGTGCCTATTCTCGTTGGCAAACACAACAGCCATTTGCACAGCCAGATCTGTAAAACAGCCATAAGCTAAATGGCCAATTAAGCTAGAGACAATCCCATTTCTTTTCTGAATAGTGCAATGGAATCAACAACAATAACAACAACAACAACTTTGATTTATATAGCGCCCTCCACGCTGGATGGCGTCTCAACCTTTGAGTTTTGCAGGAAATGGACTTGGAATAGTAATGTCACACACCCAGTTCCCCAAGTGTGGACAGTTTCCATTTTTACTGATTTGCACTACTAAAAAAAAGATAAATGTCTTGGACCTCCCCCCTCACCCACACACCTAATTTCTTACTTTTTTTAAAAAAAGCGATCCGAGACACTACCCTTGTGAAAGGTGCTTCTTTTTTAAAACAAGTTGTTGATTTTTCTTTTCAGCTTCCAGGATGTGGACGATTCATAATCCGGCTGAGTAATGTTCAAACCAATGACCTCACAGAGGACCTCTGAAACATGGCAGAGTGCCCTCAGCATTTACTGCTAAGTGATCTGAGCGTGAGGGAGCTGTTTGGAGTTGTGCTATGCACGTTGTGTTCTGGTGTTCTTTTCCAACCTTTAACATTTGCAGAAAACACAAAACGCTGGCAGACATCTATCGATTTTCACCAGATTTGCCTGTGGTGCTGTTTTTGGTGTCAAATTTTTCACACAGAAATACCTGGATTGTTTTTTTTCAAATTTGTGAGTGAAAACCCTCCAGATTTTAATGATCCGTATGTCCAACAGGTTTCTGATATAAAATGCAAGACAGCCACATTTTTGTTAAAAACAAATATATTCGAAAAGCAAATAAACGGAGTCAGATCTTGCTGCAGGCCGCCAAGTACCTGACAGCAGGAACGCCTTATGCTCAAACTGATAGGAGCTTTGAAAAAGTCAAGGCAAATAAATATTTCCTGGGCTGATATCCAGCCTCTAGACTCTTTCATTATACATAAAACGAGTCACATTTAACCCAGAATGATGGTGCATGACAATGATTTATTAGTGCAGGGAATTAATGGAATGAAAAATAAAAATGCTGAAAATTAATACACTCCTCAAATTGGCATTTATTGATGTAAATAAGCCTTGTTCATCACGTATTTCAGTAAAATATTGGCACTTTTATTCATCAAGCTTACCTTGCCAGTAGTTGGGAAATTAGCACATTTGAATGAAGAGTTTTTCTGCCTCTAATGGCCAGTTAAATTAAGTCTTGTTATATTATAATGGTGCCAAGCTAATTGATGTTATTATTAGCCGTACAAATCAGAGGCCGTTGAAATTATCCGTAGTCTTGAAATGTCAGTTGTGATAGTGTTAATTATACTTTGTAAATGCTGGCTGTCAAAAGACATCATGGCTAATTGAGGTTTATGAAGAACGGCCTTTTTTTCGGCTTCAATTGAAGAGCAGTTTTTTCGGTCAGGATTATGACAGGAATGGTGGACACCAGTGGAGAAATTTAACAAATAATGTACCAAAAATTAATATGGCTGGTTCGAATGACCTCAATGATAGAAAAAGCAGAATTGAAATTTAAATATAACTGGGCAGCACATGGATATGACAAGTGGAAAGGTAAGCAATTTGTCAGTTTTTATTTCGTATTGAGAAACCAAGGAGAAGGGACAAAACACATAGTGCAAGAGACAATCAAGGTGAAAAAGAGTGGGGAAAAGGGTGGGTTGAAAGAAATACAGGAAAACACTGGTCAGCTGTGTCCCAGTAATCCATACACCGTATATCGTAATGTATGAGTCGACCCGGCGTATAAGTTGACCTCCATTTTTCAGCCAAAAAAATGCATATTTAGGCCTATACTCGCCATATAAGTTGATCCTCTCATGTGGGGCATGATAGTGCTAGGGCCTGCCCATCAAGAGAGTGTTGGGCAGGCTGGGAGAGAGCTAGGCCGGCAGCGAGAGAGCGAGGCAGGTTGGCAACGAGTGAGACCAACCAGCAGACAGTGAGTGAGACCTGTAGCAAGTGAATAAGCCGGGCAGGCAGTCAGTGAGCAAGTGAATGAGCCAGGCAGGGAGTGAGGAAGTGAGTGAGCGAGTGAGCGAGCTGGGAAGGCAGTCAGTGAGTAAGCCCGGCAACTTTAGGGTTCACATTTTAAAGCTTAAAAGGTTGACTTATACACTGCGATATACAGTATCTGTTTATCTGCATCAGGCTGCAATGCAGAAGATGACAATTAAGGGGCTTCAAGAAGTTGGCAAAGTTGCATGCACAAATTCATTTATTTACTCTGATCAGCTGAAGCGCATCCCAATAACCTTCCAGTGTATGTTTAGTCAGAAAAATAGAGTTTTAACACTAATAACAATAATCCTTGCATGTTGATAGAGCACTTTAATGTCTTCTAGATGTCTCAAAGCGCTGCACAGAATATACTGTAAAGTGAATTGACTGTATATTTGTGGGTGAAATGCAGCAGCCAATTGCACAGCAGTGTCCCACAACCAGACGTAGTTTGAGTGACCAAATTATAATTTTTTTTAAGGGATTATTATCAGGCGTGTGGAGGAAGGAAACTTACCCAAGGTTTCGCCCTGCTGGGAATTGAACCCGAGTCTCTTGCTTGTGAAATGAGTTCTCTAACCGCCGATCTACAGGTCTCCAATAAGAATGAGAGTTGGAGAAAATCAGGATTCGAGATGTTAGAGCAGTGGTTCTCAACCTTTATTGCTGCGACCCTAATTGGCCACCAAGAGGTCCTCCCACCGTTAGGAGGCGACATCGCGACTGAAGCAAAGCTCAGCCAAGATGATATCTCTGCCTCTTTTGTGGACTCAGTGCAACTCGTATATACGGTCTTTCAGACAAATTGATCGGTGGTGTCGCCTCGGGCACTTTTCAGCACTAAAAAAGCATTTATAGCGTTTAAAAAAAAGCAACAACAAAAATTCTGATGACCCTTCGCGACCCAACTGAGGACCACCGCGACCCTGATTTGGGTCGTGACCCAAGGTTGGTAACCATTGCGTTGGAGAGACAGAGGAAAACAGAAAAAGAGTAATAGAATCAGGCAGTAGCAGAGAGAAGTAATACAACTATTATAGACAGAACTATATATTCTCAGCACTGCTGCCAATTTGTATTTTGCATGTGGTCCAATTATCTACATGGATTGCTCATTCACAATAGCTCCCAATCAATGCGGATAATCAACTTTCTACTGTTGTGGTAAAGTGAGAGCAATCTTGGGGTTTAATGACTTGAGTGTGGTAAGGATTGACACAATTATGAGATCCCAGGCAAGGATGAGATGATGACAAAAAAGCTGATCACTGCAGTTGAAATTCAAATCTACAAAATATTTAAGTCAAACATAGACCTACCTGCCAAGGCCAAAAAAGCTCTCATCACTAAAAATAGCATTTTATTTTCCAATATATAACCTTTGTAAATCGTATTTATATTTTTACACAAACAGAGAGAGGAATTTCCAGATGTTATACTTTATTGTTTCAACTTAGTACTACGTTAACTTTATTATGTTTACAACATGCATATTCATCCACAAATATGCAGTCAATTCACTTTACAGCATATTCTGTGAAACGCTTTGAGACGTCTAGAAGACATGAAAAGCGCTATATCAAAATGCAAGGATTATTATTATACTCTCTTTATATTTGTGTTGTTTTTTCCCACATAATTAAGGGCAATCAAGGTCAGCTTTTATGCACAAAATGTAAGAAAACTAAGGGGAAAAAATAGCTGGGAATGTCGTCCTTCTGATTAGACGTTAAACCAAAATCCTGTCTGCTGTTCAGATGGACGTTAAAGATCTCATGGTACTATTCAAAAAGAGATGGGATTTGCTCCTGAAGAACGTTCTTCATCTGAATCAATCTATGATCTTGCGAAGTTCAGGTAAGCAATTTCAGATGTTCTCTCAATGTAAACTATGCTAAACGCAGTTCAAGGATTATTATTGCGCACACATCCCCAGAACCGGCATGTAGTAAATTAGATGAATTTGGGGGATGCATGCACACCATCGTGGATGTCAAAGAAAATGTTGGATTGTTTATTGAAACTAAATTCAGGCAAAAATAGGCTTTTGACTGAGTTGTTTCCACTCAAATCTTAGGTTGTTAATGGTGAAAGTCAATTAAAAATCAAAGTAATTTTAATGTTCCTTACGCTTTATCCTTCATCCAGAGTTTGAAGTCTGGTGTCTGAATAATGTTTTGGCTGCAGGTTTATCCATTAGTGTTGTTGGGGGAGCCGGCCAGTAGATGGATTTTGCAAAGAGTGTGTATGAGAAAGTGATAGTATCTGTATGTGTGTGCATGCAAATGAATGAATGAGTGAGAGAATATATGTGCGTACCAGTTTTCAGCCACAAAAATATAGTCAATTAACTTCACAGAATATTCTGTGAAGAGCTTTGAGATGTCTAGAAGACATAATGAAGTGATATATCAAATTCAAGGATCATTATTATTTTATAAAGTGAGCAATACTGGACAAGGAGCTATTCTTGTCCTCTCGGGAGATGGGACCTTACAATATTGCTCCATCTAGTGGACAGGTTCAGGAAAATGTGAGGTTCAAACAAGGAAGAGAAATTAAAGGAGTTTTATGAAGCTATATCATGTTCAAACTGCTCAAAGCATTTGACAGGTAATTACTGTCATATATAGTCAATTTCTGTAGGTAAACATGCTAGTCACTTGCACCACAAGGTCACAAACCATCACCCATGAGGTGAATGACCAATTTATTTAGAGAATTTGCTGGGTTCAGCACTGGGAGAAATTCTATTCACCTTTTGAATACGGTGAACCCAATGGAAATCTAGAAGATAACTCTTTCCCTAGAGCGACACACCCTGCCTACCTAATTCCAGAGCTGAGCTGTCTCCTGGGTGACAAACAAGTCAGCAAATGAATGTCAGAATTGAGTCAACCCTCTCTGGCGCTTTTTGTGGTCAGATTCGTGAGACAGTGTCTGAACAACTCCAGCCTAGGGCCCGTCGATATGGGAAATTTCCAATATGGATATATTGGTTGGCTCTAGGATCCGGCGATATATCGATATATCGGTAAAACCTGATATAATTTTCATATCGATATGCCGATATAGGCATTTAAAAAATATCGATATACCGAAAAGTCGATATATCGAAAAAATCTGGATGCGCGCGTACTGAATTACAAGACCGAGAATGCTCATCTCTATACACAATGCACAGACTGAGGTGCAAAGCCACCATATTTTATTCATAGTCCTCGAATACAATATACAGGTATGCAAGGGGTGGGTGGGGGGTGGGGGGGGGGGGGAGAGACGGTGGTGTGGGGGTTGGGAGAGAGGGACGGCGGCGGGGGGAGGGAGAGAGGGACGACGGAAGGGGGTGGAGAGAGGGACGGTGGCGGGGGGGGGGTGGGGGGAGAGAGGGATGGCGGCAGCGGTGGGTGGGTGGGGGGAGAGACAACAACAACAACAACAATTTACATTTATAGAGCGCCTTTCACGTCGGGAGGACGTCCCAAGGCGCTAAACAAGAGGCGTGTGACCCGAGCTGGGAGGGAATTGTTTGGGAAGGGGTGAAACACGAAGGGGAGGTAAAAGAGTTTGGGGTGGAACAAAAGGCACGATCGAAGAGGAAAGTCTTCAAACCGGCCTTGAAAGAGGAAAGGGAAGAGGCAAAACGGAGGGATTGAGGGATGGCATTCCATAAGGTGGGAGCGGAGAAACTGAAGGCCCGGCCTCCGATGGTGGGGCGGTTCGGGCGGGGGGCTTGGAGCAGGCCAAGTCCTGTTGAACGGAGGGTCCGGGTGGGCGTGTAGGGGGAGAGTAGATTGGTTAGGTAGGATGGGGCAAGGCCGTGTAAGGCCTTGTAGGTGAGGACGAGGATCTTAAACTCGATCCTCTGGAGGATGGGGAGCCAGTGGAGACGGGCGAGGGTGGGGGTTATGTGGTCACGGAGGCGGGTGCGGGATAGTACACGGGCTGCAGAGTTTTGGATGGCCTGCAGCCTATGAATGGAGGAACTGGGGAGGCCGACTAGTAGAGAATTTCCGTAATCCAGCCGTGAGGTGATGTAAGCATGCACAAGTGTTTCTGCAGCGCAGGGGTTAAGATAGTTGCGGAGCCTGGCAATGTTGCGCAGATGGAAATAGGCGGTGCCGGTCAAGGCGCGGATGTGGGGGAGGAAGGAAAGTTTTTGATCGAACATGATGCCGAGGTTCCTGATTGGCTTTGTGAGGTGGAGAGTGCAGCCTTGGATGTTGAGGCTGGCAGTGCCCGATGTGCGGAGATGCTGGCTTGAGCCAATCAGGAGGGCCTCGGTCTTATTCACGTTCAATTGCAAAAAGTTGTCCCTCGTCCACGATTCGATGTCGGACAGACATGCTGTCAGAACATCGATCGTCTGGGGGTTGAGGGATGAGGCAGAAAGGTACAACTGGGTGTCATCCGCATACATGTGGAAATTTACCCCATGTCTGCGGATGACGTCGCCCAGAGGGAGCGTGTAAAGGGTGAAAAGAAGGGGACCGAGGACAGAGCCCTGAGGGACGCCGTGGGTAACTGTGCGGGGGTTTGAAGAAAAGCCATTGGATGAAACAAAATGTAAACGGTGGGTCAAATAAGAATGGAACCATTCAAGGACTGTGCCTTGAAGGTTGAGGTGGGAGGAAAGACGTTGAAGGAGGATGGTGTGATTGACTGTGTCGAACGCAGCAGACAGGTCAAGGAGGACGAGGAGGCAGAGGGAGCCATGGTCACAGGCGGTTAGGATGTAATTTGTGACCTTAACCAGGGCAGTTTCTGTTCTGTGGATAGGGCGGAAACCTGATTGGAGGGGTTCAAGAAGTGAGTGATTTGAAAGGAAAGAGCGGAGCTGGGAGGCAACCACTCTTTCAAGGACCTTGGATAGAAACGGGAGGTTGGAGATGGGTCGATAACTTGATGGTTGCGACGCATCAAGGGAGGGTTTCTTCAGGATAGGGGTGATGGTGGCTGTTTTAAGGGAGGTAGGGACGGTTCCTGAGGACAGGGAAAGGTTAATGGTGTCAGGAATGAGCGCGGCTAACAAATGGAGCTGGGTGCGGAGGAGGGGGGTGGGGATGGGGTCCAATGAGCACGTGGTGGGTTTCATGGAGGTGATTGTTTTTGTGACTGAAAGCGGGGTGGTGGGGTTGAAAGTGTGAAATGGGGGGTGAGTAGTGGTTGAGGTAGCTGATGAGGGCGCGGAGGTGGAGGAGTGGTGGGGGGAGGAAACCGCAGAGCGGATTTTCTCAATTTTGGACTCGAGGAAATCCAGCATCTCCTCGCAACGAATGTTTGAGGAGAGGATCTGCGAGGTGAGGCGGGGGGCGCAGAGGAGCTGGTTGGTGGTGGCGAAGAGGAGGCGGTGGTTGTCCTTCGCTTCCAGGATTATCCTGGAGTAGAAGGCTGATTTGGCGGTGGCTAGGGCGGAGCGGTAAAATTTGATGTGGTCCAGCCAGATTTGCCGGTGGACCATGAGGCCAGATTTGAGCCAGGTGCGTTCAACTGCTCTCACTTGGCTTTTGAGGGAACGGAGGTGAGATGTGTACCACGGTGATGATCGGGAATGGGAGACGGTTTTGGAGGTGAGGGGGGCCAGGGTGTCAAGGGTAGTGGAGAGGGTGTTGTGGAGGGCGGTGGAGGCGGAGGATGGGTCTGTACAAAAAGAATGCCATTGTGGCATTCACAGACGGGGTGGATGTAATAATATACAGATAGATAGAGATGGGGGGGGATGTGAGAAAGGAGAGAGACACAGCACAGAGATGGATAGAGTGAGTGTGAGAGACACAGAGAGAGGAAGATATTTACCTCCTGAGGAGATAGGCCCCGAATGCGCGTGTACCTCCGAATGCGTGCACACCTCCGAATGCACGCGCTGCGCGCACATGCGCAGTACAAAAAACCTGAAAATATTGATATTTCGGTATATGTCGATATGAGCCCATCGATATATCTAAATCGGAAAATTTCCATATTGATGGACCCTAGTTGGCTCATATCGATATATACCAATATATCGATATTTTCGGGTTTTTAATACTGCGCATGCGCGCGCATTCGGAGGTGTGTGCTCATTCGGAGGTGCGCACGCATTCGGAAATGCACGCGCATTCGGGGCCTATCTCCTCAGGAGGTAAATATCTCTCTCTCTCTGTGTCTCTTACACCCACTCTCTCCATCTCTCTCTCTCTCTCTGTCTGGTCTCTCCTTCCCTCTCCGCACCCCCACCGTTTCTCCCTCCCTCTCCACCCCGCCCCCCCCCCAGTCTCTCCCTCCCTCTCCCCCCCCTCATCTCTCCCTCCCCCTCCCCCCCATGTCTCTCCCTCTCCCCCCCCCCGTCTCTCCCTCCCTCTCCCCCCCCCCCGTCTCTCCCTCCCTCTCCCCCCCCCGTCTCTCCCTCCCTCTCCCGCCACCCCTTGTATACCTGTATATTGTATTCAAGGACCACAAATACAATATGGTGGCTTGCACCTCGGTCTGTGCATTGTGTAGAGATGAGCATTCTGGGTCTTGTAGTTCAGTGCGCGCGCATTCGGATGTGCGCGCGCATTCCATGCTCTAGGCCCAGGAGGTTGCAATGCCGGCAACAAGATACCGATATTTTTTTATATATCAAATTTTTCGATATATCGATATATTTTAAATTCCGATATCGGCATATCGATATGAAAATTATATCTGGTATAACCGATATATTGATATATCGACGGACCCTTCTCCAGCCCAGATAGCCAGGCTCATCAGCAGGACTATAAAGGGCAGCCTAGGCACTTGAGCAGGGAATATTGCCACTCAGCTCCCCAAACCTCATACCAAGGCCCTAATATGTAGGATGGTCCCAGCTGGACAAGCAACAGGAAGCTTGCCAGACAGTGGCAAGCCAATGGCACGCTATGTGATTTTATAATAATATAATAATAATCCTTGCATTTGATACAGCAGCACTTTTCACATCTTCTAGACGTCCCAAAGCGCTTCACAGAATATACTATAAAGTGAATTGACTGTAAATTTTAACTGAAGCAACTCCAGCAGTATGCCAACACACATTGTGGGGTCCTGAGGCCTCAGCGTTTGCCAACCTGTTCTTAATGCTCCTCAAATTTAAATAAGTATTGCTCTCACTGCAAGGCATGAGAGTGCCTTCCCAATTTTGACCATTTAAAGGATATTGCTCAGTGATCTAAATAATTGAAAGTCCAAGTTACTAACCATTACATTTGAAGTGCTTCTTATTCATATTCTCTAATAGTAAGCCCAACTGACTATTCCTCAGAGCGTTGAAGTGTCTTTTTATTGTATTTGATGGAGTGTTCTATTTCCACACCTTCACTGGCACCTCATTATTATTAACGTGTACGTACACAGTAAACAAAGGCTCACACAACCCAGGTCAATTAGTGGGATTTTAATACAGTCAGAAACCCTGCACTAAACGCCTACAAAAATCTCAGAATTTAAACAAAAAACATGACCTGAACCAAAGAAACGCTTGGAGAGATCTGGAACGGAGGGAATGTGATAACAATAGTTAGTGCATTGGTTATATTAGCATTTCAAGAAGCATGAAAAGTCTATGGCCCATAAGTGCATCAGGAACAACGTCCTCCTACATTTCCTTCTCAGAAATATCTGCTCTAGGAATCCTCCAGGGCTGAATGAATCATCAGTACAATCCACTGAAGCAAACTGTTCATGTTCTGTGTTCTTGTGAAGCACTCTTTCTTTTCTGTGTGCTACTAGGTTTTAATGGGATACAATGATTTATGTTAAAATCTGCAGCAGGTGAGGAAAGCACATGGCTGTCTATTTTACAGCACTAAGGGCATGTTTTTGCGGAGGAGATGTCTTTGAACAGTGACGATCACACATTTACGTGGGCCGAATGAGAAAAGCATTTTAATAAACAAACAGGATTACTTTCGCCTCCTCTTACAACAGACATACTTAAAAACAAATGTCCAGGCTATTTATTGTTCATGCTTCTCCTTTGTTGTGACTGGTGGAGTCTGCATATTAAAGAGTTCTATGCTCTGGAGGATGGTGGGATCTCGGCTTTGAGTCTGTGGCTGCATTGAGATTAATGATTGCAGCTTTCATTTCAGTATTGCCATCAACAAACTGTTATTCTCTCTCTATCCTAGCAGTGGAGCATTGGGATCATTTGCTGGACAATCCTGAAGCTGATGAACTGTTTTGATGCTGCCAATCTGAGCTTGACCGACTGATTGATGTTTCACAATCGCCCAGCATTCTGTTTGAGAGGGAGATGTGGCCAAATATTCAAATATTCACCTGATAAAGTGATTTGATTTTTACAAACATCTACAATACTTTTTAAAATGTTCCCTGTCCATGTCACAACAGAGAAAAAAACTGAAAATAGTATTAATAATAATCCTTGCATTTGATATAGTTTTTTTAAGTCTTCGAGACATCTCAAAGCACTTCACAGAATATAATGTAAAGGGAATTAACTGCATATTTGTGGGCGAATGATCAAGTAATAAAAAACTTTTTTTGAGGGATTGTTATCAGGCCTGTGGAGTAAGAAAACTTGCCCAAAGTTTCGCCCTGCTGGGAATTGAACTCAGGTTTCTTGCTTGTAAGGCGAGTGCTCTAACAACTGAGGTACACTCTCTTTTTATGTCTTAATTAATTTGTACTCATCCATATTGAATTCCATTTGCCACACATTGGCCTAGTAACTGAACAAATCCATACCTTTATGCCCACCCATTATACAAAATGCCAAGTTCTATATGGGCTGGTTAAAATGGACAAAAATTGGAAAGAGAGAGAAAAACATTTGCAATCCTCATTGATGTTTAAGAAAACACTGCCCTTTTCAGCAATTGAGGATGCCATGTTCTGTGATAAGTAACCTCAACATTCTCCATCACAAACTACAGAAACAAAGTCAGAGATCTGCATCAGTTAGCAAGAACACAGAGGACTTTATTTCAGACCATGGGAAACAGTGGGCTTATGCTTCTATTGTGATTATATGAAAGGATGCAGGTACTGTATTTATTATACAGTATTGGTAATAAATTTAAATCTGAAAAGACCGTGGGTGTGCATGCAAACAATCTCAAAATGTTTGGGGGAGTTAGAGTGGAGAGGATATTTAGTTATCAGCTTAACATCAAGTGTAACAGAATTCTCAAATTTGGTACAGTGCCTTTCATGTCAGGTACACATCACAAAGCACTTCACAAGATATATTGTAAAGTGGAGACCATGTGTTTTGTGAGCAAATGCATGGCATTTGGAAAGGTCGAGTCTGCAGGTGCAAATATGTGGATGAGGGCTTCAGCTGATTTGAGGTGAGGTGAGATGGTGATGGAGGAGAGCAACGTTGCAGAGATGAAATCAAGTGGATTTGGTCATAGCCCAGATGAAAGCTTTGAAGGATGTTTGCGGTTGAAACAAAACACTGAGTTCTGCAAGGCTCTGTCAGACGGAGTGAGCTCCAGGGCAGGATGCCACAATCAGCACCTGAGGTAAGAAAATGAAGATAAGAGCCAAGTATGAAGCATCAGCTTTTCCTTCGTTGAGTTGGAGAGAGTTAAGACTTATCCAAGACTTGAATTCTGATAGGCAGTCAGTCAGAACAGCAGTGATGTTGGTGTTGAGTGTGGAGCAAAACGATAAAGTTGGGTGTCATCTATGTACATGTGGAAGAGGACCCATGCCTTCAGATGTTGTCAATGAGAAGGAGTATGTCGATGATGAAAAAGAGAGGACTGAGGATAGAGCCCTGAGGAACCTCACAGTCAACTGTATTGAGGCAAGAGGACAAAATATTTAACAACATATAGTGACAAAATCAGGATTAAACCAATTCTTTAATGTGCTATTAATTCTATGAACACTTATCTTTTTCAGCAGTCTCACATGTGACATTTTCAAAAATGTCTCTTTAAAATGAAAATTTATTGCAAACTTGAGACCATCAAATTTGATACAATTTCCAACTAGTAGAGATTATCTTCACATTCTCCCAAAAGGAAATGGATCCTAGTTCATTTAGCACTAAACATGTCAGAGAATCTGTGTCCCTGTTATAATAAATTAGATAATGGAAAATAGGTGCATTTTAACGACTTATTGAGCATTATACCTCGTGGGACAATTGGGAACAGAGCAAGACTAAATATGACCTATATCATTCAATATCATTTGAGATTGAGATTCCTTTACAAATGAAGTTGATTAGCCATTCCATTCCACCTAGTAGAAATTCCACCTGATTCTCGATTTACATATAACATATTTGAAAAGAGAAAGGAGTTTATCCCACTGTCCCGGTCAATAAATCCCCCATGTGAAATTAATCTCTCACTCCAAGGCAGTGCACACATTGCCGCAAACTACCCACAGTTACTCTAAGCACTTTACAGGGAAGTGGGATAGCATCCGGGAGTGCTTGACAGAGGTGGAGTCTGACCTGGAGTCAGTGGAAGAGGGAAAGGATTGGTGACAATCAGCACGATCAAAAAAAGATGTTTAGGTGGGATTTTAAAGTGGGGGAGGGGGCAAGATGGAGGGATTGATTGAGGGAGTTCCAGAGCTTCGGGGTATAGTGGTTGCAACCACGGCTGCCAATGTTGGAACAGAGGGGGCGACGGACAAACAGGATGAACAAAATTAAAGACTATTTCAAGAAAATGACAATTTCTGGATTCTCTGAAGTTACATTGAGAGAGTAAATCCAGATCAGGTGAAATGTTATCCTTGGACTCGGGTAAACTCGTGGTTTAGCTTTGCTATCTAATGTATCTTGGATTCTGATCTTTAACTTGCTACATCGTCAAGCCATATAAGGTTGAGATCCATCAAGCAATGTTGGTGAAGAGCTGTAGCTTTGAGGGAGAGTTTTCTTGCCCTGATTTGTATGGAGAAGAATGGGTAGTAGAATTCCTAAGGAGGACTTTTCAGCAGGTCAAGGTGATGTGAAATTTGTTTCAGATGTTTCAGTGAAACATGAATGGATGTAGAAAGAAATTTTCTTTAAAGTATAATCAGTGAAATGCCAAATTTGGTTCAACATATTGCTGAGTCCCTGGAAGTCCCTGGCAGTCTATGTATCACATTTAATGCCTATAACAGAGATGGATAACAGCTGTATTTCCCTTGCGTAAATGAATTGTGGTAGCGTTAAATTATTACAATTAATTCATCTTAAACCTGACACTGCTCTGACATTTAAATGTGTGGTCTTGTGGAAAAATATTGGTTGCTGCTGAATTCAATTTATATTTTTCGGCAATGGTGCAAACTTTGCATTTGCTCCTCAGAGATATGTGGCACAGTTTTGCATGGCCCTGAATAAGACTCCACAAGACTACACTGTTTTGTCCTTTGTCTATGGATTCTGCCCTGGAAACATTGGAGTTATCAGAAAAATATCAAAAATAACTCATTGGGGTGTTATACAGGTATGACAATTGTTATTAATTTAAAAATATTGTTTTGAATGAACCTGTTAATTTTTTTAGACCATTTCTCACAGTAATTATGCATAGTTATAACTGAACCATTAAAAAGCAATTTTCTACTCTTTGTCTAGTAATTTACCGTCAATGGTAAATTAAACAACCAGATGACAACATGTTACAGTAATTGGCTTGTGCTGGGGGAGCTTGAGCAACACAGCATGTAACTTAATTCTATTATCTCTCCTCTCTTCGCAGATCAGCCTGGACAAGCAGGTGGAATGAAATTCCAGCTGGTGATATGCTTAGTGGTATTGATGATTACAATGGGAAAATCCCATTAGCAGAGCACATCCCCAAGGCACTACCCTTGAGCAGCATTTCAACCCAAGGGTTTGGAAGGGCATTGATTCGATTTCAGCTGCTATATTCTGAGATGCTACTGGAAGCAACCACATCAGGCACATCCCCGAGCATGTCCGAGGTTGTACATGTGCAGTTCATTCCACATTGCCATTGATGCAGCTGATTTCTTCACTCAAGGGACAGAATTGAAAGCACTGCTAGCCTTGAGGGATGACATCGGTAAATAACATGGAATAGGAGTTAAAATCGAAAAGCATTGCGTTCTTTAATTATCACCATGCATAATTAAGGAACGCTTTATCAAACAGAAACTGTGCTTAACACCAGATGATTACTTCTGGCTTATTTCTATTTCCAGTGCGGGTCCCAAGGGTTTGGCTCTTGGGATTTGGAGTAGCAATTTAACATTGGTTATAACTTTTTAAATGATTTTAAAGATGACATCTGGGTAAAACACTTTGCACTTGGCAAAGAGATGGAATTACAGAACTCCACAATACCCAACAACAAAAACAAAAGTACCCACTCCTTTCTTTTCAGCCAGTGAGAACAACGAAACCCTTAATTTCCACATGCAAGGATTCAAATGCGAGGATTAACAACAACAACAACAACAAATTAGACTTATAAAGCACCTTTCACGTCGGGAGGACGTCCCAAGGTGCTGGCACAGGAGGCGTGTGCCCGAGCTGGGAGGGGAGTGATCGGGAGGGGGTAAAAATCATGGGGGAGGGGGAAACAAAAGGCACGGTCGAAAAGAAAAGTCTTCAAACTGGCTTTGAAAGAGGAAAGGGAGGAAACAAGGCGGAGGGATTGGGGGATGGAATTCCATAAGGTGGGAGTGGAGAAACTGAAGGCCCGGCCTCCGATGGTGGGGCGGTTCGGGCGGGGGGCTTGGAGCAAGCCAAGTCCTGCTGAACGGAGGGTCCGGGTGGGCTTATAGGGGGAGAGTAGATTGGATAGATAGGGCGGGGCAAGGCCGTGTAAGGCCTTCAAAACGAGGACAAGGATCTTGAACTCGATCCTCTGGGGGATGGGGAGCCAGTGGAGAC
The DNA here is from genome assembly GCA_035084275.1 of Hydrolagus colliei. NCBI lineage: Eukaryota > Metazoa > Chordata > Chondrichthyes > Chimaeriformes > Chimaeridae > Hydrolagus > Hydrolagus colliei. Next base: position 29,630,359 of record CM068742.1, on the reverse strand, counting down.
GGGCGAGGGTGGGGGTTATGTGGTTACGGAGGCGGGTGCGGGATAGTACATGGGCTGCAGAGTTTTGGATGACATGCAGCCTGCGAATGGAGGAACTGGGGAGGTCGACGAGGAGAGAATTTTCGTAGTCCAGCCGTGAGGTGATGTACGTGTGCACGAGTGTTTCAGCAGCGTGGGGGGTGAGATAGTTGCGGAGCCTGGCAATGTTGCGCAGGTGGAAATAAGCGGTGCCAGTCAAAGCACGGATGTGGGGGAGGAAGGAGAGTTTGGGGTCGAACGTGATGCCGAGGTTCCTGACTGGCTTTGTGAGGTGGAGAGTACAGCCTTGGATGTTGAGGCTGGCAGCGCCCGATGTGTGGAGACGCTGGCTTGAGCCAATCAGGAGGGCCTCGGTCTTGCTCATGTTCAATTGGAGGAAGTTGTCCCTCGTCCAGGACTCGATGTCGGACAGACATGCTGTCAGAACATCGATGGTCTGAGGGTTGACGGATGAGGCGGAGAGGTACAGTTGGGTGTCGTCCGCATACATGTGGAAATTTACCCCATGTTTGCGGATGACATCGCCCAGAGAGAGCGTGTAAATGGTGAAAAGGAGGGGGCCAAGGACAGAGCCCTGGGGGACGCCATGAGAAACTGCGGGGGTTTGAGGAGGAACTGTTAGAAGATACAAAATTATTTGAGTACTGTATTGTTAAGAATACTGGGCAAGGCAGGAAGCAACTAACAACAGTGTTAGAGTCAAATTAAGGCCATTTGGCCCAACCTGTCTGTAAGACATATGGGTAACCGTGAGGCACCAGTCGATCAAAATGACCTTAAGTATATGGTTAACACCTGTGCAAGCATTTTTATTGTCAGTTTAAAAAGTAGGGAGAGGAGCGTACCATCTAAATCAATGATCTTGATTTACAGACTTGTGTTTTCAGCTGAGTTAGAGGTTTCTAAATTTTCCACTGCAAGAAGAAACTAATAATGTTTGAGTCATGAAAGCGAGACTTCTTAAGTGTTCTTGAAAACAAAGCTTTAGAAGACAGTTGCTCTGTTGTCCACTAGCAAAGAAGCAAATAGAGTCTGAGAATAATGAAGATACAAAACCAAACTGAAACTGTCTCCTTGAAAAAAAATGGTCAAAGCAGCTTCTCACATTCATACAGGTTTGGATACTTTTTTGTACATTATTTGACATTATATTTGACGGTGTTCAACGACACTAAGCTAAGATTGTAGAACCAAGTATTAAATTTTTTACCACGAGTGTATGAATAACAAACATCAGGCCATTAAAAAGCCTATTCTGTACTCCATGGATCATAGCACCAAAATAAGAGGTTTGTGTGTGTGGGCATGGGGGAATCTTGCTGTCTTGCCCTACTGTAGGCATATTCAAAATATTATCTTCAAAGTAATGAAATGTGATTCCCTTCATTTCAACTTAAACGTGTTAGACATATCGGAACAGCCAAAGCTGACACAGCAGCAAGTTTAAATTGAAAATCTGAACTTATACATACAATTGGACACAGTGTTTGAGTAATTTATAGGCAAACCACAAATTTGCTGGCTTTGCGTTTCTTCTGAAGTCATTTTATACAATCACATATGAAAACGTTGCCATTGCTAATGCATGGTTTTAGTGGCAACCTGCCAACCTGCTGCTAAAGTTAGTAAAAGAAATGAAAAGAGAGACTTGAAACTTGAATAAAATTACAATTATTCCACACAAACCTCCAGAAACACGGAATTCGATTCGATCATTATATCCTGATGAGATACATCAGAGTTCTGCCCCCTTATTTTTGTTCTTAAGGAATGTAATTTTTTTTGATGACTTAAAAATGTTGCATTCAAGGCATTGAAGTAATATTTATTCAACAAAGGTATGAATCTACTGCCATCCACACAAACGTTTTTTTCTCTAAATCTAGCAAAGAATATGAAATGAATTTTACAAAATGGCTTCTGAACTAGCCTGTGAAGTCAAATCATCACCGCTCGCATCTCTCTTAATTGTCAAAAGCATGGAACTGTTCTTTTTTTTCTTTTGCCTCAGTAAGATATTACAAATGTCACAGTATTTTATATTGCACTGTATCAAAGTAAACACTAGGCATGGTAGAATAAGTTGCACAACTTTCACTTATTTTGTTGATACCATTCTTAAAGCCCACCCCTGGCTTAGTTGCCAACAACAAAATTACATTTATAAAGCGCCTTTCACATAGGTAGACGTCCCAAGTTGCTGAACAGTCAGGTCGGGACCCAAGAAAGGGGGAGGGGCAGGGTAGGTGGGGAGAGAGTTGGGCAGGGAGGGAGAGAGTTGGGAGGGTGGCAGAAAGCACAATCGAAGAGGAGGGACTTGAGACCGGCCTTGAAGGAGGCAAGGGAAGAAGCAAGGCTGTGGAATGGAGTTCTGGAGTGTAGAGGCGGAGAGGGTGAAAGCCCATCCACCGATGATAGGGCGGGTCGGGTAGGGGGACATGGAGCAGACCGGAGGAGGCGGGCAGATTCATAGGGAGTCAGCAGGTTGGAGAGATAGGAAGAGACAAGCCATGAATGGCCTTGAAAATGAGGATGAGGATCTTGAATTTGATCCTTTGGGGATGTGGAGCCAATGGGAGTGGGAGTGATATGGTCGGGGCTTGTGAAGGGAAGATCCAGGAAGGTCGACAAGGAGAGAGTTTCCATAGTCGAGCCTGATGTGATGAATGCATCGACAAGGGTTTCAGCAGCGTGATGGGTGAGGCAGTGGCAGAATTTGGCATTGTTACACAGATGGTGGAAGGCAGTGCTGGTTATGGTACAGAGTTGGGGGAGGAAGGACAGTTCAGGGTGGAACAAGACACTCAGGTTCCTGACTGGCTTTGAGAGATGGAGAGTGCCATCTTGGATGCTGAAGTTGCCAGCGCCTGAGGTGCAAAGGCACTGACGTGAACCAATCGGGAAAGCCTCAGTCTTGTGGATGTTCAACTGGAGATAGTTATCCCTCAGCCAGGACTCGATGTCAGACAGACATGCAGTCAGGACGCCAGTAGCCCTGGAGTGGAGGGTGGAAGCGGAGAGATAGAGTTGGGTGTCATCTGCATACATGTGGAAATTTACCCCATGTCTGCGGATGATGTTACGGAGTGGGAGCATGTAGAGGGTGAAGAGGAGGGGGCCAAGGACAGAGCCCTGAGGAATGCTGCATGAGATGGTTGTGTGGCCATATTCATTCAGTATGTATGAACAATAATTTCTGCTTTTGCAATATCACCTTTTACGTCAGGAGACATCTCAAAACTCTTCATAACATTTACTCTCATGTGTATTGACTATGTATTTTGTAGGTGAATATGGCAGCCAATTTGTGGACAACATAGTCCCGGAAACAGCCATAAAGTTATTGTCGATTTTTTAAAGTCTGGGGAATTTGTTGGCTAGGACACCAGGAAAAACTTCTTGCCATTTTAAAATAGTACCATGGGATCTTTAACACCACTTAAACAGGCCTGACCTGAAAAGCTCACCTGAAGGATGGTACCTTCAACAATGCCATGCGTCCCCCATATCACATGGAGCCACAGAAATTTGCAGCGCAGTTGACAGTCATCATGTCTGTGCTGTCTCTTTTAAAGAGAAATTCTTTCAGTCCAATTAAGCTGTCTTTTCCCCATACCCATTAACAAATTTGAGTCTGTGAGTTCAATGCCCTAACCCACAACCTTCTAAATCAGAGTCGAGAGGCTACCAAATGAGACAGGCTGCCACCTAACTATTGTAAAGCACTACTGAATGTCCTTGGTCCTCTGCTGTTTGATAGCAGTGATTAATTGACATGGATTATCATTGCCACAGTCATTTTCCATCCTTTCGTCAGCCTGGATTGGCTCTGTTTCATTAAAGGCAATGTTTTGTACCATCCTTCAGACTAGTTTTAGGGAGAGGCACGCCCTCCAGACTCTTTGCGTTCACTCTCCCGGCTGAAGAGGGCAGTGCAATGTGACAAGACAAAAGACGTCAGGACAGGGAATAGGGAAGTGTAATTTTCATACAAACTAGAAATGAAACGATGCATCGGTGCAGTGTCAGTCATAACAGAGTGTGAAGAAAATATATTAGTGCTGACAATTCTTTATTTATGTTTACATTGATTTAGAAAGCCTGAATCAGACATGTCAAGTCTCACTCATTTCAATTTTGGTTAGAAAAAAAAATCTACCCTTTTTACGTGTCTGTGATTGAATATAAGCAGAGCTGTGAATACTTAAATGGGTTTTTCATGTCTTTCATGCATTGTGCTCTTGAAATTTCGCTCTCGATAATTCAGGGATTTTGGCAGCTCTGCTGATTCTTAGTATGTAAAGTCATGCCAAATGATGTCAATCAAGGCTTTTCTGTTTCACTGAAGGCTGGAGCAATACTGGCACTCACTGGAGAATGTTAACAGTACCCCTAGGCAGCATCCTGGCTGACTTGGTTGGTAAGCTTTATTTCATCCCTGGTAAGATCGTTTTTCCATTTTGTTTCTTAATACTGTGCAGAATTAAACTGAATTAATCCTTGAAAGGATCAAGTGTGTTTATGATGCCTCGGAGGTATCTCCTGTGCAGGGTGGCAAAAGGATCTGTCCTTGACATTTGCACAAGCAGTAAAGAGTTGAACTTGTGTAGAACTCCAGGCTAAAATGACAGTACTATTTCAGCATCGGATTCAAAATAATAACATGTTTACAATTTTGCTGTGGGTGGTGTGAAAACACTAGAGAAAATATATTTTCACCATGTGCATCAATGACAAAATTACTAATAAAGATTTGTGACTGCACTACACTGATAAAAATACATGTTTCACATTATCATCATCTTAGAGATTTCAATGCTGGAAATAGGATCCCTTTAGTGTCCAAGGGATGAATTTCTGCTTTGGTTTGCTGAAGTGCAGTTTAGGGCTTGTACGTATTGGGGAGGGTGGAAGTAGGGGCAGCAAGTGGAAATAATAATTATAATAATTATAATCCTTGCATTTGTTGCAGCATCTCAAAGTGTTTCATAAACTATATTGTAACGTGGATTGACCTGTGGACAATTGCAGCAACCAATTGCTCATAGCAGTGTCCCATGAATGTTCAGTGCAGGGTGAGGAAAGCAGTTCCTAACAACTGCAAGGTTATGTCCTGCCTGTTTGTGAGATGAGTGCACAACATTGGCCAAAGAGCCTTCGTCATCCAGTCCAATCTTGTGATTTTGTGATCACATGATTGAAGTGAACATATATGCTGGAAATGTTATACATGGTGGAATAATTTTTGAAGTATTTCCTTCTCCTTCTTGTTCTGTATTTTTATTTGTGTAATAATATTGCCATGTCACCAAGTCATCACAGGGACCTTCAGAAATTTGCCCTTGGTGTATGTTAGATGTTCCCTTTTTTCAGACCAAAGAAACCTGCAATTGAGCTGGTAAGTTGGTGGCAAAGGCACAATCGTAAAAGCACAGATATTTTGCAGCATGAAAAGAGGCCATTCAACCAATCAAGTCTGTGTTGTTTCTTGGAGGTGCTGTGGTGTCTAATCCTACTTTTATCTGTTTATATTCTTATGTTCTTTGAATCAGAGTGTTTTAATCTGCATGTAGTGATCTGAAATGGGACGAGACCACAGAGTTACACCATTGATGTGCTACACATCAATTCTTGAAAGTGGAGTAAAGGGAAGCCGTCTGTATGCTTTTCTAAGTGACTAACCATTTAAATTCCAGTTACAGAGATACAATTTATCCATTACTGTACAACGAATAAATGACCATCCCCTAAGTACTGACCTTATTTAGCTGTTAGTGGTTAAATGATGATGATTAGCAATTCCTCCCGAAAAAAACACAGTTCAGAATTTGACAGGCCCCTTCTGTGCCACCGTAACAAGTAACTTCTAACCACTGAAGTCAGACAATGGCCGTTTGACAGCCAGATGATTCTTAACAGGAGTTATTTTTAAATTAACCATTATACATAAGCGAACCTATTATATACCATTTCCGAGGCAGATGGAACTATCGTTGTAGTGACAGTGGCATGAGCAGGTTACAGAATATACAAACCCTTGCTTCACAGACAGCAAGAGGAAACGCTTCAAAAATTGGTTGGTGCTACATTATCCATTCAAGTGACTGTGTACAACAGTAAAAACCCTGACCTGTTTGCAGATTCTCAATGTGTATCCCCCAATCTTCTCCCCTGCAGATCTCCTTTTTCTGGGAAATGGTTCTACTGCACTGAATTGTGTTCACACGCACACATACAAACACACATGCACATGCATGTACATACACACGATTAAAGAGTCCTGTAGCTCAGTGGTTAGAGAACCCGCCTTACGTGTGTTTTGAATCCAGGCAGGTCAGGGCGAAACCTTGGGCCAGTTTCTTTACTCCACATGCCTAATAATAATCTGTCCCAAAAAAACCTATTATAAATTGGTCATTTTATTCCACGACTGTTTGTGGGACACTGCTGTGTGCAATTGGCTGCTGCATTTCCCCCACAAATACAGTCAATTCACTTTACACTTTTATTCTGTGCAGTGCTTTGGGACATCTAGAAGACGTGAAAAGCACTATATCAAATGCAAGGATTATTATTATTATTAGTATACAGAAATATACACAAACACAAACATTCAGCAGCGATTTCTAGATAGTGACATGGCTATGAAGGCCTACTTCTGTATGGGGGAAATTTCTATGTTTCTAAGATCAGGAGTGAGAACACTGGCTGATTTTTCCCTCCATTAACCAGGAGCACCGAAGTAATGATAATAAAACTTGTAGTTTGATATAACACTTCTCACATCTTCTAGAATATATTGTAAAGTATATAAGTAAAATGTAAAGTGAATTGACTATATATTTATGCCTTTGACCACTAGCCTATGGAGAAAGCATCCTATATGTGAAGAAATATGTAGATATATTCACTTATTCAGTGCAATGACCTGTATATAGATCAGTTAATAACTTCACACGAGCTTTCTTGAATTGCTTTATTGTGAGCTATTAAACATTAGTATTTTCATCAAGCGACTCCGTGTGGTAGAGCCAGTCATCCCGAGGTAAACACACCTCCTCCATCACTGAAACCCACAGCAGCCAGCCACCAATTTGTCATGTGGATCTCTGTCTCCACTCTGCATTGCACAGGGCTGCAAACAGCACATTGGTTATACGTGAGCATCCCTGACAGATATGAGCCCTTGCTGAATTATTCACTAGCGTGTTAATGGCAGGTGATGAGATCTTTTCACGCTACATCCCACTCAGTAGGTGTTTATTACCCTGTTCAACAGCAGCCTGCTATTACTGTAGGGGAAAATAACTGTCTGCATAGGCTTGACAGGTAATGGGAAACGTGCTCTATTCACTTTGCTCATAAGTACAGCTGAAGGTTATTAAAGAAACTGTGTTGTTCTTGTTGGAAACAAGATGGTTGCTCTTCACTTTTACTGAACAACTTAATCCTTGAAATCCGCGGATATAATATCAATCCCATAGTAATCCAGTTTTGACATTTTAGAATCATTCTAGTTGTTATTATCTTGTAAAGCTTCACCAGAGTATTTTAACACCATTAAAACAGCCATATGAATCTTCCCATTTGACTTTAATTTATAAGTACCTGTGGCGTTGACCTATGGGTATGTTTGATGATTACTTGTTGTTTATCAAACGCTGATTTATTGGCAAATTAACAGGATGGTGAATTAACATGTAACAAGGCACAGAATGTGTGTATGGTCAGTGTTCATTAACTGGTCATATTGTAAAAACAAATGTCTCACATAAATAACCCTTGCATTTAATATAGAGACTTTCATGTGCAAAGATGTGTCAAAATGCTTCATGGTATTTACTGTGAATTGTAGTGCTTGTCATTTTGTAGGTGAATGTGGTAGCTAATTTTCTGCACAGCAAATATCTGCGAAATAAGTGAACAATTTTATTTGGGAGAGTATTGGACAGGAAGAAGAAAAATCCAGAAGAAACTCCTTGCTCTGCTTTTTTTTATGATGGATTTCTCTGTCCTTCTCGGTCCAAAATTGGAGCAATGCACCTTCAAGAGGGAATGTTCTGAGATATGGAGTAATTGTATGGCAGCAATCTCCAAATTGTGGGCCTTATTTTATCTCCATCTCAAAAGCGATGGGGACAGTCCTCATGCCTCTTTCTTACAACAACAACAACAAAATTACTCTTGTATAGTGCCTTTCACGTCAGGAGGACGTTCCAAGGCGCCGTTAAAGCCATAAGTAGGAACCGATTTTTAGTTGATTAGCGGATCACTTTCCAGGGGGTAATAATCCTTTAAAAAATATAAGAATTTGGTCACTCAATCCATGACTGTTTGTGGGACGCAGCTATGCACAATTGGCTGGAGCGTGCTGCACACAATTTATACAGGCAATTCACTTTACAATATATCCTGTGAAGCACTTGGAGATGTCTTAACAAAGGCAATATATGAAATGCAATGATTATTATTAGGAGTTGGGGGTTGAAGGAATCCCACCAGCTCCAGTTATCCATACCTAAATAACTGTTTCTGATCTTCATTATTATTTCAAAAAAATAACATCTAGTGTTGTTATGAACCTTGCAAGTGTGTTTTTCACTTATTTTAGCACCTTGAGACACCCTCCCGACATGAAAGACGCTCTGCAAATGGAACTTTGTTGTTGTTGTTCTCCATCCCGCAGTCTCTCCGCCTCGCCCACTCCCTGACCTCCTTCATATCCTGCATCAAGACCCTCCTTTTTGACGTTCCCCCAAATCCCCCCCTTTCCCTCCACACTCCCCGTCCCCAGCTTGGGTCTGAAACAATGACTGTCCAGCGCCTTGGGACGTCCTCCTGATGTGAAAATTACACGTATAATTTTGTTGTTGTTCTTGCAGGATCCGCATCACCACCCTGACGTGCGCTGAAACCCAGCTGGGCCATCGTTTCAGTCTGAGTGAGACCTTTAAGTTGGATGGAGGAGAAGATAGAACAATGATAGGAAGAGATTGAAGGGAACGATGAGGGTCACATCCTTCTTCCTGTAAAAATACCTGGTCCTGCAAAACAGTCAAGCACAGGATCAAACACTACATCAAGGACCACCAGTGCCACCAGATCAAAGTACCTCAGAGAACATGGCAAATGCTGGGATAGCAACTCTAAGTCCAAGTGCAATTTCCCCCCGGATTGTATTACACCCCCAAATTACATGAGTACATTTGCGATGCAGTGCATGGAATTTCGACCCTCTAGTTTGTAGATTGTTAACACAATAATGGGTGTGACAGATACCTGGCTGATCAAAAATAAGGTTTCTCTGTCACAATGGGAACTTTGTTGTACTCTTCCTCTCTATCAACAACAACAACAACAACAATTTACATTTATAGAGCGCCTTTCACATCGGGAGGACATCCCAAGGCGCTGCACATGAGGCGTGTGACTCGAGCTGGGAGGGGAGTGTTTGGGAAGGGGTGAAACACGAAGGGGAGGTAAAAGAGTTCGGGGTGGAACAAAAGGCACGATCGAAGAGGAAAGTCTTCAAACCGGCCTTGAAAGAGGAAAGGGAAGAGACGAAACGGAGGGATTGAGGGATGGCATTCCATAAGGTGGGAGCGGAGAAACTGAAGGCCCGGCCTCCGATGGTGGGGCGGTTCGGGCGGGGGGCTTGGAGCAGGCCAAGTCCTGTTGAACGGAGGGTCCGGGTGGGCGTGTAGGGGGAGAGTAGATCGGTTAAGTAGGATGGGGCAAGGCCGTGTAAGGCCTTGTAGGTGAGGACGAGGATCTTAAACTCGATCCTCTGGAGGATGGGGAGCCAGTGGAGACGGGCGAGGGTGGGGGTTATGTGGTCGCAGAGGCGGGTGTGGGATAGGACACGGGCTGCAGAGTTTTGGATGGCCTGCAGCCTATGAATGGAGGAACTGGGGAGGCCGACGAGGAGAGAATTTCCGTAGTCCAGCCGTGAGGTGATGTATGCATGCACGAGTGTTTCGGCAGCACAGGGGGTAAGATAATTACGGAGCCTGGCAATGTTGCGCAGATGGAAATAGGCGGTGCCGGTCAAGGAGCGGATGTGGGGGAGGAAGGAAAGTTTTTGATCGAACATGATGCCGAGGTTCCTGATTGGCTTTGTGAGGTGGAGAGTGCAACTTTGGATATTGAGGCTGGCAGCGCCCGATGTGCGGAGGCGCTGGCTTGAGCCAATCAGGAGAGCCTCGGTCTTATTCACGTTCAATTGCAAAAAGTTGTCCCTCGTCCACGACTCGATGTCGGACAGACATGCTGTCAGAACATCGATCGTCTGGGGGTTGAGGGATGAGGCAGAAAGGTACAATTGGGTGTCATCTGCATACATGTGGAAATTTACCCCATGTCTGCGGATGACGTCGCCCAGAGGTAGCGTGTAAAGGGTGAAAAGGAGGGGACCGAGGACAGAGCCCTGAGGGATGCCATGGGAAACTGTGCGGGGGTTTGAAGAAAAACCATTTGAAGAAACAAAATGTAAACGGTGGGTCAAATAAGAGTGGAACCAGTCAAGGACTGTGCCTTGAAGGTTGAGGTGGGAGGAAAGACGTTGAAGGAGGATGGTGTGATCAACGCAGCAGACAGGTCAAGGAGGACAAGGAGGCAGAGGGAGCCCTGGTCACAGGTGGTTAGGATGTCATTTGTGACCTGAACCAGGGCAGTTTCTGTGCTGTGGATTGGGCGGAAACCTGATTGGAGGGGTTCAAGAAGTGAGTGATTTGAAAGGAAAGAGCGGAGCTGGGAGGCAACCACTCTTTCAAGGACCTTGGATAGAAACAGGAGGTTGGAGATGGGTCGATGATAGTTGCGACGCACCAAGGGAGGGTTTCTTCAGGATAGGGGTGATGGTGGCTGTTTTAAGGGAGGTAGGGACGGTTCCTGAGCTCACAACCTGAGCTCCGGTTTTCTTGTACTTCCTAAGATAGCTGTTCACTGTGCCCTTGATAGTGGATATCTCTTCTTATAGCAATCCTGACAAATGCCATTTCATACCAAATTATCAATTGAAATATCCAATTACAGTAAAGCCCAACCGATTGGCATACTCAACTAACCGTTATCTCCCAATACAATTCACCATTCCAGCAACCAGATCTCATACCGTAGCCATCCGGGACACTTGCGGTATGCTCATTTCGCGCATTTGCACTTATTAAACTTACCGAACGCTGGAATGCTTTTTTACCGATCATTTTATCAAGTGTGCTAGAATGCTTTATTGGTAAGTATCCATACAATATTCTGTTATTATTTAGTCTATTATTAATATGGTATGTTTTTGGCAACTTGCCACTCAAATTTCCAGCATATTTGATTGATCGACACTGGTCAGGTCCTGAGGGTGCCAGATAACAAAGGTTTTACTGTAGTAATATTGAAATTGGCAACACAAATAGTACTAATTCAAACAGGAAAATACCACTAGCGGTGGTATATTGAAACTGAAGGTACCTCTAGTGTTTAAAACCTCATATGGCTTAGCATTGAGACAAACAGATAATGATACAGTATAATATTGTTTACATTTATATAGTGCCGGTCACATTGGGAAGAAGTCCCAAAGTGCATTCATAGTGTTGGTGTTGGTCATTTCAAATTTGATTCCTGGGCCATTTCACATCTGCTGTGCCATCTTAATAAATCTCCATCTTCTGTTTTACCACATGTCTATCAATAAGGGACGGCTGAGAAAAGATAACTCTGGCAGTGCATATATTGCACTCTCTATGTGTAATGGACTTGTTCCAGCTGGCTGGAAGTTATCACATTCAGGGTTACTTTGCCAAAGGTTACAAGACACTATGTATCAGAAAATGTGAGCTAAAACCATTCCTTTTGGTGCATTTGCCTTTTGACTTTATAGTGTACTGATAGGATTTGGTGGTTTGACTCTTATTTATTTATTGCATGTTCTATTTTTAACATGATTAAATGATATGGGATGGATCAGACATCCAGGTACTTAATTAACAGATGTATTCAATAAGTTTAAGTGAGCAATATTGTCGCCACCTATTGTTTACTTTAATCAACTTGTGTTATCATCAAGCTCAACAAAGCAGAGTGTAATGTGCAATATTTGGTGAAATCTTGCTTCGATTAATTCTGAAATACAACCTGATAGGCTATATGCGGTTCAAAAGCAAATTCATGTGTGGTCTATCAGGTTCAGAGAAATTGGATAAATGGATAGGCTGTCTCCTGCTTTACAGTTATAATCTGGAATATTGTTTTATAAAATTACGGTCAATCCACTCCACAGTAAATCCTGTGTACCACTTTGGGATATACAGTATCTACAATATGATAAGGCATAATATCAAATGTAAGGATTATTATTATTACTACTATGGAAAATCCTTTATAGCGATTTGGGATATGTTCATGTAAAGGTGCCATGGATTATTGGTATTATTAATATTATTATTAGTAATATTGTTATTATTAATATGTTCAGCTCTCATCTCTTCCTTCTGGACTCCAATCAGCACACCTCCCATTTACTACTTTTGTAAATGTTTCAGTGCTATTTATCTTACATTTTCTTAATTTTATGACTTCAGCCAAAGCAGATATTTTGGACAATGTAATCTCATGTATGATAATTATCACATTGAACATTCTTATTTTCAATAAGTGCGAAGCTGGGTCTTCCAATTGCTTTTCCATTTGCAGTTGAATATCAGGTAGCTGGATGCTGGCTACTCTGAGATTTGTTTTTTAGGAATAAGCTAGTACAAACTGGGGGAATGGGGTGGGGGTCAGTGAAAGTCGACCTTTGGCATAGCTAGGGATCATTTAATATTCACTATATCTGCACATTGAGACTCATATCCTTAGTGTATGATCTAGTCTTCTGTAACAGTGGGGTCATAAACAGGATATTCACAAACTGGATTGTGTTCCACAATCTCAATGTCTACTTTGTGATATTCATGACGAGATCTACAAGCTATGAGGTCCAAGCCAGCAAAGTCGGAAATTACAGGGTTTTGCTCACTGGCCTCTTACCAGAGCAGCAGAAGAAAAGACTTAGCAAACCGTATTCTGCCTGTTTATTTTTAGCAGCCATTAAATTTGATGTGAGGTTGAAAGGTCTTTTGATTTGAACATCAGTCATTCATCAGCACAATGAACACCATTGCTTTTTAGAGGCTAAGCAGAGTAATAGTGTGAATTGCTTTCCAGAATGTATCTACTGCTTTTAAGCCATTCCTAACACTTGCCTTAATGAGCCTGATTTGATATTTTTAGCATCAGTGCTAAACTGTTTCTCTTACTAAATATGAAGTTCAGCTCCAGGTTTGCTGAACTTCTTGGATTCTCTTCTCTCTGACTCCCATCATAGAATATTGCCAATGTGGAACTTTGTGTCCTACAGCCTATTCCCTTCCATGGACATCCTTCTCAACTCTTCATTCAAGTAGCCATGTGCATACATATCGTTAAAAGTTTGGCTCATTTGGTGTACTGCTATTGGAGACAGCAAATTTGAGCGTCTGCAATGGGGTACTGCTAGAGTTTAACCATCCAAAACCGCATAGAGGGCCACTGCTGCAACAGGGATACTTGAAATGGCAAAGCTCATGAGATGTTTGAGGTGGCTCTCATGAGGAGTGCGGTAGCCAATCATAGAGAACCAACACAGACAAAGATTTAAACCTGCAAACCTTCTGCTATGTATACTCCAGTGTCTTCACTTCTCATCCCACTCCCTCATAGCCCCTCCAATCGGGCTTCCGTGCTGCCCACAACACGGAAACTGCTCTGGTCAAGGTCACAAATAATATCCTGACCATTTATGACCACGGCTTCTTTTGCCTCCTCATCCTCCTCGACAAATCCACCTCCTTTGATACCGTGGATCACTAAATCCTCCTCCACCGCCTCTCCTCCCACCTCATCCTTTACGGTTCTGTCCTTGACTGGTTTTGGTCCTCATCCGTTCTCATCCGTAGACATGAGGTAAATTTCAACATGTATGCAGATGACACCCAACTCTACCTTTCTGCTTCCACCCTCATTGTCTGCTTGTCTGACATCGAGTCCTGGATGAGGGACAACTTTCTCCAGTGGAATGTCCACAATACTGAGGCCCTCCTGATTGGCTCGCGACAGCACCTCTGCACCTCAGGCACTGGCAACATCAGCATTCAAGGCTGCACTCCCCACGTCTCGAAGCCAGTCAGGAAACTGAGTGTCTTGTTTGACCCTGAATAGTCCTTCCTCCCCCAAATCCGCGCCATGACCCTGAACTATCCTTCCTTTTGGAGACAGCAATATTGGAGACAGGAACCTTCCACCACCTCCGCAACATTGCCAGACTCCACCATTGCCTCACACCTGAGGCTGCCGAAACCATTGCCCAAGCATTTGTCACATCAAGGCTCGACTATGGAAACTCTCTCCTTACTAGCCTTCCCAGCTCTTCCCTTCACAAGCTGCAGATGATCCAGAACTCTGCTGCTCGTGTCCTCTCCCGCACCAAGCTCCGGGACCACATCACTCCCACCCTTGCCCGGCTCCGTTGGCTCCCCATCTCCCAGAGAATTGAATTCAAGATCCTCACCCTCACTTTCAAAGCCATTCACCTCCTTGCCCCCTCCTATCTCTCCAACCTGTTGTCTTCCTACAAACCTGCCCACCCTCACCATTCAGCGGGCTCCGGTCTGTTCCATGTCCCCCGCCCTACCATCAGTGGATGGGTTTCAGCCTCACTGTCCCTTTGCCTCACTTCCTCCCTTGCCTCCTTCAATGCCGGTCTCAAGACCTTCCTCTTCGATCATGCCTTCTGCTGCCCTTCCAACTCTCTTCCTCTCCTCCTAATCCCCCCATCCTACCCAATACCCTGCTCCTCCCCCTTGCTTAGGTCCCAATCTGACTGTTCAGCACCTTGGGATGTCCTCCCGACATGAAAGGCGCTCTGTAAATGTAATTTTGTTGTTGTTGTTCATTTACTAGGCTATTGGTGGAGATTTCCCAGTTATAGAAATCTCAAAGAAAATACACCAGATGATAGTGGCATTGGTATTCTGTGGTATTCTGTGCAATCCAGATGAGACTTCTGGGCTGTTCAACGTCTGAAAGAATGATATACAGTGTAGATATTTAAAATGTTAGTAATGCATGAAATTACTTCATATGATCTGTAAATGTTTGCCTAGAAGCAATTAAACTTATGCTCACACTAATTAAGCACTGATTTGCTGGTGTTATATTGCAATGAGGTTGTAAGTGCTGAACATAAATATTCCCTTTTCATGTTAATTACGTATTTCCCTGCCTCAATGTGAAATACTGTCAGATCCATAAATAGGTCTCTGGTAAAAGCTGCAGTACATTATTGGATACCTGCTCCTCGTCCCAGTGTCTTTATTACCAATTGAGTTGCATCATCCATTCAATATTTAGAATATTCACTTTAAAAGAAACATTTATGGTATGACAGAACCTTAGAATATCTGACACCAGACAACATATTCTTACATGACATCAACATAGGCTTATTTTAAAATACACCGTAGAACAGTGGAAATTTCAGCTTTAGCATAAACTATACATTTTGATGTGATAACTGTTACAGGTATTAAATTCAATGAATTGGGGCTGTCTTGGTGCAGTTCCCAATGGACAAGAATCTACAGAATGAAGCTACAATAATTCAGCACTAATTGGCATTCAGGGAGACATAAGGAAGCATGTATGCAAATAGAGGTATCAACCTGATGTAATATATTGCCCTCTTTTGACATTGGAGGTATACTTTTGATGACAAATGTAGGAGTAGCTTTTCCGTGCATCCAGGCCTTTTTCATCTACACAGAAATGCTAAGATGTTTCTCCAGCCTTTTGATCACTAGTTCAACCAGCTTTATAATGAAGACCTGTTGCTTTCATCTGATCTTGAAATTAATCATCAAAACGTGAGGTGGAAATAGATGGAAATGTTGGCACAATTTGGTACAATTGGTACAATTTCTATGCACCCTTTTCGTTCTTTCCAGGATGACAAATTGCACACTAAATAAAATAAATAAGATACCCAAGATACCCAAATACAATATTGCAATAGTATCTATTGACATGAACAAGGTTATTTGCTGGAGGAGAATATCTCGACAAAATCCCACAAAATATTGTACAGTACATATGTGTATTAAAAATTAACTTAGGAGGGTATCATTTCATGGTGTACTTTTTTAAAATAAAGCATATGAAAACAATACAACACAAAATTACAATCGTAAAGAGTCTTTCACATTGGGAGGACTTCCTAAGGCACTACGCTAGGGTGGCCGAAGGCACGGTTGAAGAGGAGGGCATTGAGGCATGCCCTGAAGGAGGCAAGAGAATTGGGGTGGAATTCCAAGGGTGGAGGCAGAGAGAAATTAGAAATTTTCGACTTCATATAACAGAAGGGTGGGTCATGGTACACCACGAGCAATTGCAAAACTATAGGCATTGAGGCAAAGATAACTGAACCCAGAACAATACTGTTAGATGCAGCAAGATAATAGATAATAGATAAAAGATGACTTGTGAAGGGCAACTTCTTATAGATATTGAAGTCTATTTAGAGGGTAATTCACAGTTGGAACAGATTGTAGAAAGGGTGGTTGAAGCAAGGACAATGGGCTTGTTTAAAAAAGCGCCTTGGTGATACAAATAATAATAATACAGTAATCCTTGCATTTGACATAGCGCTTTTAACATCTTATCTACGTCTCAGAGAGCTTCACAGAATATATTGTAAAGTGAATTGACTGTATATTTGTGGACAAAACGCAGCCAATTGCGCACTGCAATGGGGGAACAGGAGATTGGTCTTGAATGATGAGAGCAGATGGGCCAAAGGATCTTCTTTATCCAAACCAGTCTCGTGTTCTTGCAAGGATATAGAATGCCGCTGATCGAACCAGGAAGCAGAAATGCATTCTTCACATTTTCCCTGCAGCGGTGATCCATTTTATTGTGACAATGATTTTAAAAGCAAATAAAATCGTATTGCTATTCAAAACTGAGGGAGGATTTCCTTTACAATAAAATGCACAGTTGGAATCGGGGAGGAGTGATACAATTATTTGTCTTTTCAAGAGAGAACATGATTTACAATACTGTACTCCGAGGGAGAGGAGTACCAAAGTGGCCATTATTTTAACGGTTTGATCAATTATTTGGATTGCTTTCATGATAAATATTTGGTTTTAAGAGGACTCTCTTGAAAACAATGAGTCAAAACCATTTTTAAAATATCAGTTTGAATCAATAATAAGCTTGAAATAATAGTCTAATTTGCAGATTTTCAAATGAGATAGTTAATTAGAAATTTGAGTTGCGGAATTTGGCTCTCTACAGTACTGCAGGAAATTTGCTTTAGATTTTCTTATGGGGGTACTCACAATTCTAATGAATATGTTGAGATATCCCACAAAAAAGAACAAATTAATTATTGTAATCATAATAATCATAATCCTTACCTTTGAAACAGTGCCTTATCACGTTGTTGAGACGTCTCAATGCACTTAAAAAAATATTTTGTAAAATAGATTGACTGTATTTTGTGGGAAAAATGTAGCCATTAAATTATTTCACTTGCTCTTCATGGAACAAAGTAACAACATCTCAATCTTATATAGTGTATGTCATGTAGGAGAATGTCTCAAATGATAATAATATTCCCTACATTTGATATAGTGCCTTTCACATCATGAGGATGTTTTAAAACATTTCACAGGATAAGCTGTGAAGTGGAGTGACCATACATTCTGTGGCTGAATAAAGCAGCCAATATACCCATATTATTGTATTGTGTATCAAAATTTACCATATGTGTTCCAAGTTCCAACATGGGTCTTAAACAAACAACCTTTGGATACAGAGACAAGAGGTGGTAGTTGGAAGGTGGACGAAAGCGCAGTCACAGAGTTTTGAGATGATGAAAAGTAGAAAGGGCAGGAGTGAAGCTGAATGATTTAGGGAATGAGATCCACAGAGTGGGGGCCAAGCTTGTCCACCCATTGTGGGGTGGGGAGGGCAGGGGGCATGAAGCAGTCCTGAGTTTGTAAAGATAAGGGCAGGCAAGACCGTGGAGAAATTTCAAGGTAAGAACGTATCATTCTAGATACAGTAGTTAGATAGATTAAGTTGATTTATAATGCCAGTTCAGGCATTTTACAGATTATTTCAAATTAGTGAACCAATGCCTGTATTTCAGATCTGCCACACTAACTATCATCTCATTTACGCCGAGGTCAATTCCCGGCTGGACTATTCCAATGCCCTCTGTGCTGGTCTCTGGAGCTACAGCATACAAAAAATTCAACCAATTCAAAACTCCATCACCGGATACCTACCCACATCAAACTCCATATCCCTATTATTACAATCCTTGCCAGGCTCCATTGTTTCCCTGTCAAGCACTCTGGGACACTGCACACATGAAGAGCACTATATAGATGCAAGTTGTTGTAATACTTTCCGGATTTAGCTAATATCCCTCCAAAGAAAGAGTGAACATTCCATTCCAATAAATCAGGAATTTCCATGTATAAGTGTATGCATGGAACTCAGTTTGGTTTGGATAATCCTAAACATGATGATGGCTTTCCCATGTGTCAGATGCCTGGCTGACCGAACAAAACACTGCGTTTCATTCACTTTACTGTGAGGTGTATGTGTACTGTGTACTTCCACAAGGCGGCAGCCCAATTGCACACAGCAATATCCCACAAACAGCCAATAAATAAATGAAGATTTAAAATTCCAACAAAATAAATATATTCTTTAGCATATTAAAATTGCAATGCACATTCCAATTCCTTGTCTAAAACCTTGTTTATTGAACACTGGATGGATTTCCTTATTTTCCCTTTGTCCTCTATAAAAAATCCAAAGAAGATTTTCACGTTTCTCCTTATTGATGAAAAACATTTTGTCATGAAATACAATGTTAAATAGTATTACTACAGATAATCCTTTCACTCTTCCCAATATTATGTTTTGGATCATCATAAAACAATTATATTCTTTTTTTGCTGTTACATTATTGTTGAACATGATAAAGGAAGCAATCTTGCAACCTTGCAATTTAAAACTCTATAAAACTGATCTCATACAAAACCCTGAAATGATCTATATCAATACAAAACTAATATTGTAGAAGTTGGATTCAAATAAAACTTTTCACTGAGTTTTATTGGCAGCCTTGGGTGCCATTTGTCATAACATGTCTCCCGGCACGTATATGAGAACAGACATCATCTGTGCTGACTGGAACTGAGCACATTCACATCAATCCAAACTGGTCTCGAATGGAGTACTTTAGAACAGTTCAGATTTGGATAGGGTTTTAGAGGTCAGAGCTTGACGAGCACTAACTTCAGGCCTTTATCAGCAACAGAGGAGAGATGCAATTTTTCACTCAAACAAAGAAAATAAAACAGTGTCACTGGGGGTGGGGGAGTAGATGCTGGACTTCCTCAAATCAAATTCGATGGGATCTTTTTAGACACCTCTACCTTGTTGTTGCTTCCCAGCTTCCTACTTTCTCTCTCGCCATTCCCTCTTCGAACCCCTGCAATCTGGCTTCTGTGCTGCCCATAGCACAGATACAGCCCTGGTCAAAGTCTCTAACAACATTCTAAACATCAGCAATCAGGGCTCTCTCTACCTCCTTGTCCTCCTCGACCTCTCTGCTGCCTTTGAGACTCTTGACCACTCCATCCTCATACACAACCTCTCGTCTCAGCTAAATTTCCACCAACCAGCCCTTGGTTTGACTCCTATCTTTCTCATTATCTCCACTTTCTAGCCCCTGCACTGTCACCTACTTTTTAACATCTACATGCTCCCCCTTGGAGATATCATCCGCAGACATGGGGTCAACTTCCACATGTATGCGGATGACACGCAACACTATCTTTCTGCCTTTACCCTCGACTTGAGGACTATGACTGTTCTGATAGTCTGTCAGACATCAAGTTCTGGATGAGCGCTAACTTTCTATAGTTGAATGTCAACAAGACCGAGGCCCTCTCTGCCTTCCCTTACCTACATAATATTGCCCGACTCCACCATTACCTCACCCCCTAGGCCCCTGAAACCCTCATTCATGCCTTCATGACATCCTGGCTCGACTACGCCAATGCCCTGCTTGTCGGCCTTCCCAATTCCTCCCTCCATAGTTGCAGATAATACTGAAGTCTGCGGATCGAATTCAAGATCACGGTCCTCACATCCTCACATTCAAAGCCCTCCATGGCCTCACCCTACATCTACAACCTCTGAACCCCCTACCAACCTGCCCTCGCCCACTGCTCAGCAGGCTCTGGCCAGATCCACTTCCCCCAACCCACCCGCCCCACCATTGGTGGGCGAGCCTTCAGCCACTCTGTCCCCAATCTCTGGAACTCCATTCCACAGTCCTGCCTCCTCACCTCTTCCCTGGCCTCTTTCAAGTCCCACCTCAAGAGTCTCTTCTTCGACAGTCCAATCGGTCATCCCAAATACCCCCCTTTCCCTCCACCCTCCCCATCCCGACCCCATCTTGGGTCTGAAACAACGCCTTGGACATCTAGAAGACATAAAAGATGCTATATCAAATGCAAGGATTATTATTATAATCCAGTGCCTTGTCCAGTGCCTTGGGACCTCCCAAGGCACTGGACAATTAGTGTTTCAGACCCCAGTTGGGGTAGGGATCAAGCAGGGTGGAAGGAAACAAGGGGAGAGGGGTGACCGATGGGACAACAACAACAACTTTGATTGACTATGTTGAATGCAGCTGAGAGGTTCAGGAGGACAAGGAGGCAGAGGGAGCCCTGGTCACACATAGAGAGGACATTGCTTGTGACTTTCACAAGCGCAGTCTCTGTACTATGGGCAGGGCCGAAACCGGACTGGAGGGGTTTGAAAAGGAAGTGGGAGGAGAGGTGGGTGAAGAGTTGCTTGGCAACAATGTGTTCAAATACTTTGGAAAGGAAGGGCAGGTTAGAAATGGGGCAGTAGTGTCTAGGGTTAGAGGGATCTATGTTAGGTTTTTTGATGAGTGGGGTGATGCCAGCAGTTTTGAGTGGGGCAGAGACTGATCCTGTGGAGAGGGACTGATTTACGATGTCAGCCAGCAATGAGTAGAAGAGGGGGAGCTGGGTGACCAATAAGTTGGTGGGAAGTGGGTCGAGGCAGCAGGTGGTGGGCTTCATTGCGGTAATGGTGGGTGAGAGGGAGGAAGGAGAGATGGGGAAGCAGGATTGTAGGAATGGGATTGTAGGAAAGGGACCATCAAAGAGGAGGGTCTTGAGGCGGTACTTGAAGAAGGCTAGGGAGGATGCGAGATGGAGGGATTGTGAGATAGAATTCCAGAGGTTGGGGGCAAATGGGCCGAAGGCTCACACACCTTATTATTTGGATAATTTACACCTTATTAATATTAATAATATTAGCACATGTTCAGAAGTGGATTCCAGTAGTAATCCAAGTAATCCAAAGAGTGGCTAAATATTTGTGTTTTGTGTTGTGCTGCATATCATGCAGAGCAAGTGGCAGTGATCTCACACAGACCCAGGCACTCACTCTGTCTTCTAACTTTCCTTGGAATTAAGATACCTACCCTATCTCCACGTATTATTCAGCACAATGAGCAAATGCCAACAAACCCACACGCATGTGAATAAGCATTTCACGTACAACTATGCTGAAAATCAAATTGGATTTTGAAAGAAATATCTATTTCTAACAGACACTGAAATACAAGAGATAAATACGCATTGTGCTTTTTGTGCATTTTAATATTTGGAAACAATTCTCCCCTGATAGCTTTCAACATCATTTTGATAGGTTAATATATTTTTATGTTCGTAAAAAGAAAGCATCAGTATGACAGGCAGCACCAAGTGCATCACTAAACTCATGTTTATTGAAGCGCTGGCAATCAGATGAATTTAATCCCCAACCTTTTACACGCCAATAAATGTATGATTTTACAAAGTCTGACAGACTGAAGCTCAGCTTTTTTTCTGCTGAAAATTATTTAGTTGAGGATATTTAATTGTGGCTTTTCACTAAACGATTCTTGAATAAGGAACCCAATCATTCAAAATGGAGATGCCTCATGATTTGATAACTTGAAGTACACAGTGTTAACCTGAGGGCTCCATTCCACATAATCTGTGGTTGTACTCAAATAGGTGCTCTGGAGTACTCCCGAACTCTACCCCACTTGCTATTTAAATGCAAGTTGTCATTGTTAGCTCCTTGGGATGTCCACCCAACATGAAAGGCACTATACAAATGTAATTTTCGTTTTTATAATAATAATCCTTGCATTTGATATCATGCTTTTCACATCTTCTAGCCGTCTCAAAGCACTCCACAGAATATACTGTAAAGTGAATTGACATGGGGGAAAAGTGGCAACCAATTGCACACAGAAATGTCCCACGAACGGTCATGGATTGAGATGATCAATTTTTTTTTGAGTGGTTATTATTAGTTGTGTAGAGTAAGGAAACTTGCCGAAGGTTTCAACCTGCCTGGAATCAAACCCAGATGTCTCGCTTGCAAGGTAAGTGCTCTAACCACTGAGCTACAGGATTCAATGTTGAAGTATACCTTCAACAACAATAACTGGCACTTAGATTATTTGATTATTATTGGATTACTTGAATAATAATTCTTCAAAAAGGAAGGTCTTTAGGCAGGATTTGATAGTGGGGCAGAGGGAGACACTTCCAGAGTTTCTGGGTTTAGTGGCTGAGGGCACAGACTACAGATGGTGGAGAGAAGGTTATAAGGGACAAACAGGAGACCAGAACCACCCGAGTGGAGTGCTTTGGTTGTGAGGTATGGGCAGAGGTGGGTAATGTGATGGACATAGGGAAATCTACCCCATGATTTACCCCGGATGGCATCGTCAAGAAGAAGCATGTAGATGAGGAAAAGAAGAGAGACCAAGGATGGAGCCTTGGGTAACCCGTAGGTGACTGTATGGAGGCAGGAGGAAAAATCACGCAGAGGACTGAAGAGGCTTGCCCACGCAATATTCCAGTATCTGCTGATCAATATATTAAAAATATCTGAATTCCATACAACATGCTAGACATCCATGGTTACAGAGTCTAAATATTTACAGTGAAATATCCTGACCATTTGGTTTGTGCCACACAAAGCCATTCAAGTCCTGATTGTGCCTCAGGAATTCTGAAGAGAAAGTGAGCTGGAAATTGATGAAAAAATTTCAATGCCTAGATGACTCATGCCTTTGAATAGAATGACAAAAAAATTATGCCTTGAGGCACTGGTGCACGGAAGGCTTGAACTAGTCAGGAAAGCATCTGAGCCGGTTGGTATATTTACATGTAAAAGAATTGGCTACAGTGCTATCTGCACGGGCTGTCAACAGCAAATTCATTTCTTTGATGAGGTATAAGTAGCTGGGGAAATGATGTTCCACTGAATTCCAGTTTATGAAACGTCAAATTACAAATACAGAAAGTTATCTGTTTCATTCACAAACTGGCAGGTGGTGATAGAGTCAGCACTTACAGGAAACCTTGCTCTTAATTGTAACCAAGTGCAGAAAGGCTTTGTTGTTCCATGAAACGCTCTCTTTGGTGTAATATTTCGAAAATGATTTTATAAAAAATGCTAAAACTTGCAGAAGGAGAAATAAGAGAGAATTGTTCAGACATAATAGGCCTGAAATTCCACCTGCAAGTCTATTTTGTCTTAACTATGTAAGATGTAAGATCATATCTGTGAAAAATTCTTAAATTGTGAACAATTTGGAAGTTATTTTTTCCTGCAGTTCTTATGAAGAAGGTGCTGGCAAAATAGACTTCATGTAAATAATCTTCTACATTTCTAAACAAGTTAAAATTTAAGGGAAAATCTTGTTTACATGTGAAGACTAAGTGGAAGTTTGGACCTAATATCTCTGAGTTAAACGGATTTCAAAGAAAATATTTTATATTTGTGCACACAGACAAACTTTAATTAAATCGCTCACGGTATTGAGCAAAGGGTTACAAAAATGACCTTGAGAGTGTTATAATAGCTGAAGGTATTGATGCATGCTGAAAGCCAAAGGATAACCTCATACCCTGAACACCAGCTAATACTTGTTTTGTATTCGACATTTGTGACCTAAAATGTTTAAAATACACTAAATCTTTCACTCATTTGTACGGCGTGAGCCAGTATTTGTCAGAGGTCAGATTTAACTGTTTTGTTACCTGCTATTGTCAGTTTAGAACAATTGCTGATAAAAGTAGTTTTCTTTTTACTTGTCATAACTCTTCAACAAACAAGATCGCATGGGATTTGGGGGATGTCTGACAACCTGTGGAAACCCATCACCATGCATGCTTGAGGTGTCCAAACCAGAATATTAAATTTTTGCCACCTATTCGTGGAACATCCTGGATTTGGAATGGAGTGTGAACTCTCTCCATTGAGGCATGCACCCTAGCTCCTGTAGCTCAGTGGTTAGAGCACTCGCCGTACAAGCATGAGACATGTGTTCGAATCCAGGCAGGTCAGGGAGAAATCTTGGGCAAGTTTTCTTAATCCACACGCCTAATAATAATCCGTTCAAAAAAAAAACACACACAATAATGAGATTGGTCATTTCAATCCATGACTGTTTGTGGGACACCGCTGTGCGCAATTGGCACATATGTGCGCATGCGCTAGGGTCCGTCGATATGGAAATTTTCCGATTTAGATATATCGATTGGCTCATATCGAGATATACCGAAATATCGATATTTTCAGGGTTTTCGTGCTGCGCTGTGCGCGTGCATTTCGGGTGCGTGCGCATTTCCCAGGTGCGCGCGCATTCCGGACCTATCTCCTCAGGAGGTAAATATCTTTCTCTCTCTGTGTCTCTCTCACATCCCCCCCATCTCTATCTATCTGTATATTATCACATCCACCACATCTCTCCACCCCGCCCCCGCCCCTCCGCCGTCTTTATCCCTCCCCCCCCCGCCGTCACTCTCCCACCCCACCACCCCCAGCCGTCTCTCTCTCCTTCCCCCCGCCCCCGCTGTCTGTCTCTCCCCCCCACCGCCCCCCAGAGGTTGGGGGCAGAATGATTGAAGGCTTGCCTGCCAATGGTTGGGCGGATGGGTGGAGCAGGCCAAGAGCCAGCTGAACGGAGTGGGCGGGCAACTTGCTAAGGGGATAGGAGGTCACGGATATAGGGTGGGGCGAGGTTGTGGAGGGCTTTAAATGGGAGGACCAGGATCTTGAATTGGATCCTCTGGATGATGGTGAGCCAATGGAGTTGGGCGAGGATGGGGTCACAGAGTTTTGAAACGGTAAAGAGATGGACCGACGTGAATGCTGATGTTGCCGGCGCCCGAGGTGTAGAACTGCTGATGCGAGCCAATCAGGAGGGCCTTGGTCTTGATGACGTTGAGCTGGAGAAAGTTGTCCCTCATCCAGGACAACTTGATGTTGGACAGGCAGGCTGTTAATAAAAGCACTCCATAGTTGGGGAGGCTAACAGGAAACAACTACAATGCTTGCTAGGGAGACTATCAAGATAATAAACATAATCATGTACAGTGTTCACCAAATTGACAAAGGGTTATAATAATTGCTTACTAATCTGGGGTCACTACAATTTGCAGTTCCATGAAAGGTGCTATAAAATGAAAATTATATTTGTACCAAGGATAACGTGCATTGGCTTTCTGACTGCTTTTTGTACTTGTGAACTGACCTTTAGTGATCTGTAAACCTGAACAACTAGATCCTTTTGCTGAGAGATAAAGGGTACGAATAGGTTGCTCTTGACCTTGAAATGACTTGAATCCCTAATTTCGAGATCACTGCAGATTCCAAATATTGCGGGATTACAGCACCTCAACTCTTTGTTTTCATTTTACATATTCACCCTGCTGCACTGCACCACCACACTGAGTACAATTCTTGCTTCACAGCACACAAGATCACTTATAGGATCAGTGACACTGGCAAGAAGAGTATATGGAATATGGAATCAGGCTCAGGGTGTGTTCTGAATATATATTACTGACTTTAGGGCATGCCTGCATATTAGGTGCATTGCTTCTCTCTGCTCTGACACCTTTGATTTGCGTTCAGCGCGGCTACACTGTACACATCAGTAACATCAATGAATCTTTAACATTCTGGCATTCTAGCTCACATTTTACATTTGGGGCTAATTCTTGGGTATAATAGTGGTTATATGTCAAATGCCAGGGTGTACTATAATCTCTCTGTCATTTTATAATGAATTGAACAGATGAAAAGGTGCATTTTGCATCTCCAGTGGTGGAAGCTGTCATGAAGTGAGCATCAGAAACTTAGAATAATAAGAGCTTCCTCCACTCTCACGCACTGAGCCCACCTGCACAATCTCCCTACTTCATTACTTTGTTTCCTTTTATCCTTCAAGGAAGATTCTTCAGGAAAATTACTTTATTGTCCAGGAACATCAGCTGTGATTTATTCTCTGCTTTCCGCAATATATCATATTTTCCTCTAAGGCTCAGAGGGCACTGCCCTTTGACAGCCTTATCAAAACCAACAGATTCACATATCAGTGATTACCAAAGGAGTTGATTTATACTATAATATATTAAAAATTCTTAGCTCACATATGGCGGGCATTTTCAAATTAGTCACTGAATTATATTGCCATGAAATCTTCTGTTAGTGGTTGTGTGTCCCTGTGTTATGGTAGAAATGTGTTAGTACAATAAGCATCAGTTCAACCACAGCTCTGCAATCCCTGTGGCTTTCCCAATTTCTTTTGCTTGTAATTTTTGCAATAAAATGGCAAATGTACCGTTCAAGCTAGTGACTGGAACTGGAACAAAGTATTTGCGTTAAATGCTACAGAAATCTATTCCTTGAAATGAATGAAACCTTTCATCTCGAGATCAAAATTAGCCTCGGTATGTAGAAATGTTTGAGAAATTAATCTAGTAATGTTAAGGACTCACTATAATAATAAAATTCATTATAATAATCCTGTATTTGTCTTATCATGTTGTTAAAATGTCTCAAAGTGCTTCACAAGATTTGCTGTAGAGACAATGTATTTGTCATTTTTTGCACACAACAATGTCCCAGAAACAGCCATAAAGAGAATGATCAATTTTGGACATTGTTGACCAGAATACCAGGAGAAATGTCCTTATCTTTTTTAATAGAACCATGATATCTTAAATGTGCACTTGTGCGGGCAGATGGGATCTTGATTTATTGTTTTATCTAAAGGATGGCACCTCTAACAATGCAACACTCTCCCAGAAAGGCACTGGAGTGTCAGCCTATCTTTATTTAATTTAATATATATATATTACATATACTCCAATAGTATTGCATTGCTGTGTGTCATTATTATTTGATATGTATGTGTGTGAGTAGAGCATTCCTACCTGAAGATTTTCCTCTATACTAAGGATTGTCCTTACCCTTTTTCCCTGGTCAGGCTCTGTTCCACTGTTAAAAGCTCCGAGATGCCAATCTGTGTGAAGGACGAGATATAAATACAAGTTATTGTTGCTGTTGCATTGTAACCTGCACATGAAGTTATACATAGAAATTGGGCAATTGCATGTTTGAATTGTTTTAAGGGTCAGAAATAAGTATGAATCCTCTCAATAGGCAAGTTTCCTTACTGCCAACCAGGGTACAAGGTGGTATAATCTGTTCAGGATTATTATAATTTAGAAAGAAATAGCAGGATCAGTCCCTGTCTCACAGAATTATTCTTTATCAGTTAACATTCACCACCACACTCCTCCCCAGGTTATACATTCACATTCATTCGTATTTATGTGTAATCATATACAAATGCATTCACACCCACTCCCATCAAATAAATGTGTGAAATCAATTACAATTTGTGTTGCTAGTTTGTTACAGTTTGTGGTTGTATTTTATTGCTAAGGATGCATATTTGGGTACTTTTGTGTTTCTTTGGGACAGTATCTGTTATATTGCAACTTCCATGGAAGGTCTTTAAACATGAATTACACTAACCACATGTACAAATGTGCACAATACACACAAATACATGCTCACACTCAACCATATGCTCACACACACAAACACACTCCCACAATCACCCATACGCTCACACACACAAACACACTCTCACATTCAACCATTCGTTCACACACACACTTTCACACTCAACCATATGTTCACACAAACACACACACATATACACAGAAATTATACTCTCACACACAAACACACACACCTAAACATATACCAGTTAATTAATTAAAATGGGAGCATTAAAAAAAAAATTTGGTTGGTCTTTGTCTCTCTCACTTTAGGTAACAAATCTGTTGAATCTCCTTCAAGAATAAACTACCAACATAGTAATCAGTAGTGATTTAATATGAACAATAGTACAACTTTTAGTGTTGTGGGCTAAATAATTTATTCATGTAAAATTAAATAAATAAAACTTGATGCATTTGATGTAGCACATTTCACATCAAGAGGTCATACGTCTTAAAGTGCTTCTCAAGATATGCTCAAGAGTGACTGTATTTTTTGTGTGTGAATATTACATGTTCCTGACAAAACACACTAATCCTACACACAGTTTCTGACCTTTCATGTAGATCTACAATGTAAAGTTGATTAACTTATCTAAACATTTAAAATGTATAAGTACCTGTACAGTAATTAGAATCACCCTCAGTGATTGCATTGTTCTTTGGAAACATCTACCTTACTACTGCCCCCTGGTGCTTCCATGTTCACATCACCATTTTATGTATCTTTTTCCCAAGCAGAGATGTCAGAGATGAAGATTCCCTCAGTTTGTAGTCACTTGATAGGAGCTGAATTTCTGTGAGGTTACGGCTGGTCCTACCAATTCTTCCTGGTTCTGAGACAGTGATACAAAATGAACGAAAACCTGCATCTAGCAGCCTGACTGAAACTCACCCATTGAGAGAAGATCTTTTTCCAACAACAACTTGCATTTTTATTTAGCGCCCCTCAAGATGAGTAGCACTTCACAGTAGCGGAGTTTGACAATGAGCCATAGGGAGAAAGAGCGACAGGTGACTGTAAGCACGATCATAAAGGAAGGTCAAGGCAGTACTTGAAACTGGGGAGAGAGGGAACATTGCAGAGAGATTGAGGAAACAAGTTCCAGAGTTTTGGGATGTAGTGGCTGAAGGCACGGCCATCGATTGTGGAATGAGTGGGCATGAGGGACATACAGCAGGCCGCAGCCAGCTAAGGTGATTTGCAAACAAGTGAGAGAATCTTGAAATCGATCTGTTTGGTGATTTGTACTTTCCTTTAAATGGAATGTTTTGTGTGAATCAATGTGATTATCAAAGTAAGGATGTTCCCCAGATGAGGTACAAAATGTAGATTATTCCTATAATGGGGGCCTGAAATTTCCCATGTTCTTGGGTTTACGATTATTGCATTAAAATTTAAAATGAAATATTTAAGATTCTGTGGAGTTTGGAAAATCGTCTTAAATTCCTTCTTAATTTGGAAGCAAATTTTCTGCAGCACCCACAAAGGACTGCAACACATCAGCATCTCAATTAAGGCTGAATTTAAGACATTTATCTTCCCAAAATTCTGCATTATCTTACAATTTAACAATTTAACTTAAGAAAGATAAAGGACATTTTTATAACTCCTCTAAAGTCCAAATGTTTTCTGCAGGGAAAAACAACAGTAATTCTGTTCAAATCAATTTTCCATAGACACACAGGAGATAAATGAATAATTAATCAGGTTAAATTTCCCCCATTTCATAGTATCCTGGGATCTTTAACATCCACCTGAATAGGGTTTACCAATTTATTATTGATTTCTTTTTAAGGATTTTTGAGTCAGCCCCCCCCACCCCCCCCACACACACTATGCACACACAGACACCTTGTCACTCATTGTAGTTAGAGCACTCACCTTGCAAGCGGGAGACCTAGGTTTGATTCCTGGCAAGTCAGGGTGAAACCTTGGGCAAGTTTCCTTTACTCCACACGCCTGATAATAATCCCTCAAAAAAGAAATTACATTGGTCATTTCAATCTACGACTGCTTGTGGGACACAAGCAGTCATATGTGCAATGGCTGCCACATTTCGTCCACAAAATATAGTCAATTCACTTTACAGTATATTGTGTGAAGTGTTTTGAGACGAAGACGTGATAAGGTGCTATATCAAATGCAAGGATTATTATTATTATCAGGCGTGTGAAGTAAGGACACATGCTGAAGATTTCACCCTGACCTACCTGGAATCGAACCCAGGTTTCTCATTTGTAAGGTGAGTGCTCTAACCAATGAGCTACAGATCTTCACTAAGTTTTTGGACTAAGTTTTGGCAGGTAATGAAATACTGTCGGAGATAGAAAACCTACAATCATTTAAATTCTTTAAATTATTATGTTATATGTTATGGCATGTTTAGGTCTCTGTGTATTTGTTTAGCATCTACTGAAGTAGATATGGCTGGTTTTAATGGCATTATTTACGCGTCACTGTTAATTTGCCAACAATTTTAAATGTTTGCAACAATCTTTCAGGTTTAATGCCCCCTTTTAACTGAAGAGACCATAACAATGCAATAAATGATAGTTATGAACACAAGTACCACATATTCATATTTTTCTTTTAGTTTTTCTTGCTAATGGAATTGTACAAAACATTTTATCTTTGAAAGACCCTGTACTGTTATCCTAGGTGCAATAAAAATTTATTCAGCCCCCATCCATGAGTAATTTTTCAAAATATTGTCTGCTGTTCAGAACCACCGTGCAGAAGATTAACAAGTCTGGTAGAGATCTGCTGGTGCAGCACACAATATAAAGGAGATGTAGTTGGACCGTCTATGACAAGCTTGGGGAGAAATATGATAGCATATTTTTAATGTGTAGGTTTAATATGACAAAATAAAAATCATTCTTAATCACAGTAAGAGAGAAATGTTAAGGCTGGGTGCTGAGAATACAATACGTATTTGAATATTGCTTTCCCTGGATTAAACTCATGCATTTCATAACTCTGACCTTTTTGGCCAATACGTTTTTGCATAATTTCTATATAACCTTCTCTTCTATTTAAGGTACGCAACAATAATTGCACTGATACAAGTATACTGAGCAGGTTTGAATTTTTTTATTTTCAAATGCTAAAATATTGAAGCAGGATTATTCAAAGAAAAATTCTGATATTGCGAGTTGCATTGTGTAACATCTGTAATTGCAGGAAGAAGACTTCATTTTAATAAAACTTTCATCTGAGCCACGGGAGACAGCTATGCTTTGTCTGCAATTGTACTAAGACCTATTTTTGCCATAAAGATAGCGCAGGTAGTGATGGGGGACTTCTGCAAGTAATTGGTATGTTGCAATGAATCCACCTCAAACACTTCATATATCCTGACACTTTACTGTGCATTTGAAAAATGTTTTTGCGTTGCGAAAATGACCATCATCTCTCATCCTGTTGAGAGTTCTAGAGGGAAGGTACACAGAATCTTTTAGGTTATTGCACACAAATGTTGTCAAAATAGGATCTCTCTATCTGGTGAAGCTGAAAACATTCCAATGTTTGCATGATCCTGCTGCTTCTGCATCAAGTCCATCAAGTTGTACGAAATAATTAAAATTTTCATAGCACCTTAACATGTCCAGACATTGTAAACCTCTTTGCAATAATTACCATTGAGTGTAGCAATACTATCATTCTCCTGATCTCCTTTAGGATAGAAAATACCTGGTCTTAAGGCAATGTAATGAACAATGCAATGCCGGTTGTTAGCTTTCAGTACTCTGCAGAGGTAATGTTAGGCAGACGTTTTAACTGCAACCCTTATCTTTGTGAAGAGTGATTGCTCAATCAGATTGTCTGAAGTAATGTTTCAATTTTAAGAAACTAGACATTGCGGTCCGTTTAGTTCAACTTGAGTTCCTTAGTTCATTTGTTTCAAGATGCTTTATTTAATTCATTTGGCTTAAGTACTTTGGAATTAGTTTTGGTTCAATTAGTTTGATCTGAGTTGGTTTAAAAGTTCTGATACCGTATCTGGATGAAGGGCTTCATAATAAATTTGAGTTGTTGTTGTTGTTGGTTTGTACATTGTCCAGAAGTTTAAGACAACAAAATTTGTGTTTTGTGGAATGGAATGTGCACTCTTTCCTTGGAGGGATATATCCTGCATACTTAATACTGGAAAGTATTACGACAACAATAACAACTACAGTAAAATTAAATAACAACAACTTACATTTATATAGCACCCTTCATGCGAGGTAGCATTCCAGAGCACTTGATAGTGGCGGAGACTGACAATGAATCAGGGGGAGAGGGAAGAGGGAGGTGATCATAAGGACAATCAAAAAGGTATTTAGGGTAGATTTCAAGATGGGGAGGGAGAGGACAAGGCAAAGGGAATGATGGTCAGAGTTCCAGAGTTTGGGGGTGTACTGGCTGAAGGTACGGCCACGATAGTGGAATGGAGGACACAAGGGCCAAATAGGAGGATGGAGCCAGCTGAGCAGAAGCAGCAAGTGGTAACCATGTCGGATAGGTAGGGAGGTGCGAAGGAATAAAGCAATTTGAAAATGAGTGAGAGGATCTTGAAATCGGTGATTGGCATGGACAAAAGTTTCAGGTACATCCATTGCGAAGTTGCATCGGAGGGTGTGGAAAATGTGGTTCTGGTCAGGGAGCGGATGCATGGAAGAAGGGAACGCAGGGGATCAAACCTGACACCTAAGTCGCGCACGGGTTTGGAGAGGCTGAGGGACAGCATAGGGAGGTTGAGGAATTCAGACCCACAGAAAAGAAGACGTTGATGGGAGCCAAAAAGTATGGCTTGTGTCTTGCCGACAGATGTAAAGCTGCGTATTTTGTAGGAGAATCAAGATGTTAAATACTTTTCAATAAGGGTCATATTAATGGGAAGGGGAGATTCTAATAATGATAATATTAATAATAATCCTCGCATTTGATATAGTGCTTTTCACATCTTCTAGACGTCTCAAAGTGCTTCACAGAATAAATGGATAGTTTAAAGGCCAAGGAA
This sequence comes from Hydrolagus colliei, assembly GCA_035084275.1. Taxonomy (NCBI): domain Eukaryota; kingdom Metazoa; phylum Chordata; class Chondrichthyes; order Chimaeriformes; family Chimaeridae; genus Hydrolagus; species Hydrolagus colliei. The sequence continues at coordinate 29,597,250 of CM068742.1, read as the reverse complement.
GAAGCTGATGAAGCTTATTGTAGGCACTGATAATTAACACTTGGTTATTTTGTTATTTTAATTCCACAGTACAGACCGACGTTGCGCACTTCAGCCTGAACCCACTTACGATAAAAGAGGTTAAAAGATAAAAGATTGAAGTAGCCCTTCAGCTTATTTGATCTCACCTTTGCAGAATATCCACCCTATTATAGCCCTATTACAGGATCAAGCTGTTTCTTAAATGAGTCCAGTATTCTTGCCTCAACCATCCTTCCTGGTAAACTGTTCCAGTCATCAATTATCTTTTTTGGGAAAAAACTACTTCTTGGTGTCCTTACTGAAATTGTCCTGTGATCTCTTGTTCTGTTGCCTCAGAGTACTTGTTTGGGGTTTACTTTCTCAACTCCCTTTTAAAAATGTGAACAGGATAAAATGGGAAAAAAATGGAACAGGAACCATCCCAAATACTGAATCAGTTGAGGTCAGAGTTTGTTCTGCATGACGTGAAATCTGAGTTTATTGTGAGTCTCTTTAGTGAGTGGCAGCATTTAATTTGCATCAGCATTGGACATTTTCTAAACACTCACACTCCAATGACCTCAGTCCTTTTATCATGTCACGTGTGATCAACAACTCAATATGCAACATTGCCGCATATTGATAGATGGCATGGGCATTTTATTATTTTTTTAAAAAAGAAACTTTTTGTTTTGCTTCATCTTAAATTTGAATACCTCAGCAAAAACCTTGCTGATATTCAAACGCTCATAATATACAGCTTTGTGATCTGCGACTAGCAAAGATCTGGAGGAAGCACTTTTTCCTGGTGTGTTCGGTATCCAGGCTGTCATATGTACTGAGCCTGGCTCCCCTAATGCTGGAGGCAACTCTCTGTTGTACACGAGGCTTCATTGTGGTTCTGGGAGAAGGGATAGTGAGATAGTGAGTACCAAATCACTTTTGTTTATTTTTGGGGAGGAATAAAAAAAAGTCCTTTCACATTCTTTCTCTGTCTTCCAGATCAGACTATCAATTGCTACCCATTCCTGGAAGACAATGTTTTGGTTTACATAGACTTCACTTTAGAACGAAAGCTATTTTAGCATTTTTTTTAAACACAGGGAGAAAAAGAAAAAAAATTACAATGCAGTGTTGTTGATGTAGTTGGAAGAAGGTTTGGAAGTCGCTGAAACACCTAAGGACCATCAAAAGTGCATCAGTGATTCATGATGCATTGCTCGACAGAACAAAAAATGCCTTTAATAAAAAAAAGAGGCGCAGGGCAACACATCAATGTGCCAAGAGTAGAAAAACATAATGTAGGCGGAACAAAGGTTTGCTGCAATGTTCTACCTTATGTAACATGATAGCTCCTCTGATTCAAGTGATTCTGGTAAATGTTATTTTATTTTATCAAAGCCATATTCTGTCATTTCAGTATTATCACTATTCCATTCTGTGTATGTATAGTATACATTGCAATTAGGGATGGTCATTCACTTCATGGATGTTTGTGGGAAATGCTTGTACAAATTAACTGTTGTATTTGTCCAAAAGAAAAAGAATCATTGCACTTTACAGTATATCCTGTGGAGCGTTTTGAGGCATTCTCCTGGTGTAGAAATTGCTATGTCAAATGTAAGGATTATTATGATTAAGCTTTTCATAATATAATGAGGTATTCTTGTTTCCTAAACTTTTGTTTTTGCATAAATTCAATCGAATCATTTGATATTCCCCAAATCCTATAAAATCTTATTGAGGTGTAATCCAACAGGTCATACATTGACAAACATGGATTAAGTTTTTTTTTTAAATGAGAAACAACAAAAATAACAACAAAATTGCACTAGTATAATATAAATTTCATGTCAGGAGGAAATAACACCTAATTGGTAGAATAGATCATTGCTATTTGGACTCTATTGTATTTTGTAGGTAAACAGAGCAGCCATTTTGTGCACAGAGAATTCCCACAAACAGCAATGAGGTGAATAATCAATTAATCTGACAGATCATTGGCCGTAAAAAAGAAGAAACTCTTTCTTGCTATTGAACATTTTCATGGGATTCTTAATAACCATTTGAACAGGCAAACAAGACCTGGGTTTAATATCTGATTTGAATGACACCATCGCCAATAAAACAGTGCTCTCTTGTTCTACTGGAATGATATCTTAGATTAGAAGTTCAACTCTCAGCCTGGATTGGAACCCATCACTTCTGACTCATAGATGAGAATGCTACCAACTGAAATAAGATGGTTTCTATTGATTACAATAGGCAACATCTTAATTGGTCTTCCTTTGTTGTCAGAATAGGAGGAAAGTACCATGATCTTGGACCTATGGGAAACGGATGCCCAGCTTGAAGCTGAGTAATAATAATATTAATAATAATCCTTACAATTGATATAGTGCTTTTCATGTCTTCTAGACGTCTCAAAGCGCTTCACAGAAAAAAGTGAATTGACTGTATATAAAACTAGAAAACAGTAGAGTATCAGGAAATGAACACAAGTGTGGAGTTGGACAATGGGGGACAATCTCTTATATAGGACTAACTCAGGTAAAGGAAAGAAGAACAATAAGACCGTCCAGATGTTGGCTCTTCTTTTCCCTACCCCAATCCAAGAAAACATAGAGGGCGAAGTTAATACTGTAATAATAATCATCACTATATAACAATATTTGTATTTGATTTTATATATACCACATCAAAAGGTCTTCATATCTGTCAGAAAAGTAAGCTTTTATTAGGCGGTAGATGTTAAATACTGTGCACTTGCCAGTGGAAAAGCAAATGTATAGTACAATGTTCTGTAGTACCATTGTGTCTGGTGATCACAGTACTTCTGCCTTCTCTGGAAGAGGTACAATGTCTCTCTGCTTTGTTGTGCTACAATGTCACCTTTCAGACATCTACAATCAGCTGAAGGTTGTTTTGAGGGGAAAAGTGGGATGTCGCCAAATGGCCTAGGGCTGATGTATCAGTGCACAAGAGGGTAAGTTTTTGAAGGTTATATCCACTGATAATTCCTTCTAACGTGCTACTCACGTTGACATTGTTGCCTGAGGCCTGTGAAAACCCCCCAAAACGTAAATACTTTTGTTACAATCTTGCGTGCCTGATCTTAGTATTTATTTAACTGGAAATCAATGTCACACAGTTAGATACGCGACTTTCTTGAGTGAGGATTTGTTTATACATAAAGAAATCAATGCGGCACTTTTTTGCGTAACGCGAGTAAAATTTGCGTATACACGCTGGCTGGCCCCACGCACATGCGCATTTGGGAGAACGCCAGCCCCGCGCACAATGCACACTTGGGAGGACACACAAGCTCCTGCCTAAGTCCAATGATTCCTCGGCCTCAGAACAACCTGAGGGCATTGCATAGTAAACTACAATCAAGGTTGTTTCGTTCATGTTTACTGTATTCATATAGCCTAACACTTCCAGGACCAAAGTTTAAATAATGTAGCCAAGCTGTGGTAGTGTAAGATGCTGTTTTATTGTCTCCGGTGAGTCAGTGACAGCGGGGAGAGCGACGAGCGGGGAGAGTGGGCCAGCCGGCTGCAGCCCGCCTCAGTACGTACCTTGCATTGGTCGGGTGTGAATGTGCCTGGAGGCTTGAGGTTGGATAGCCTGTGGATGGATTCCCTTAACCCTTTTTTCCCATTACTTATTAAGCTTACCGAACGCGATTTTACCGAGTGCGCTGTTTCCAGAAAAGTAACCCCCATGTTCAGCGAGGGCCAACTGTACACAATTTCTGTTGTTAGCTATGATGTTGCTCTAATTTATATTGTATCATTTTATCTCAATTGAACCCAATATTGCCTGCCCTTGACATCCTCGAGGTGGCCCATCAAACGTTTGAAAATATCTGTTTTTTAAAAAAAATGTAGCATTGTGTTCCCACATGGGAGGTGCAATAAAGAAAAAGAAAAAAGGTAAAAGAAAACTTTTAAAGGCAGACTTTAAAAACTTTTAAACTGGAAACAAAAGGTTAGAGTTGAGGATCGTTTATCTTTATCTGAGTTATCCTTTCTAAAGAATCAATCAATCAAAACTTACATTTATATAGCGCCTTTCTATAGTGCCTTTATAGCATCAAGAGGATGTTCCAAGGCTCTGTACAGTTAGGTGGGGACAAGGACAGGGGGTGAGGGGTTGGAGCAGGATGAAGAAGAATAGGAAAATTTACTGTGTATTTGTGGGTGAAACGCACCAGCCAAATTGCGCACAGCAGTGTCCCACAAACAGTCATGGAAGTGGGATTAGGAGAAAGAGGGGGGAAAGATAGCAAGGAGAGGGGTTGGGATAGGGGAAGGAGAGCAGAAAAGCCGACTGTATATTTGTGGGCAAAACACGGCAGCCAAATTGTGCATAGCAGTGTCCTACAAACAGTCATGGAAATGGGGCCAGGGGGGAAAGGGCGAAAAGAGGGAGGGTCAGGTGGGGTGAGGTAAAGTCAGGGAGGAAGAGGGGGGAGAAAGGGGGGTAAAGGAGAGAGGGAGGGAAAGGTGGGTTGGGGGCAAGATCAGGGAGAAAGCAGGGTAAGAGGGAAGAGGTAAGGAAGGGGGAAAGGGAGTGAAGGAAGAAGAAGAAGAGGGGGGGAAAGGCCATGGAGTGGGGGATTAAACAACAACAATAAACAACAAAATCAACAACAATAAACAACAAAATATTATCAACAAAAACAAAACAATCAACAATCATCCAGCAACTGCTCCTTGTCCTCGCTGCCCACCTGGATGATCTTTAAAATGGCTGGAAACTGGGCCTAGTGTGGTGGCAGGCCCCAAAACTGACCGGCACCCGGTGACTTGGTGACGGCCCTGGTACCTCGGACACGGTGTGTCTGTCCAGTTGGCACAGCCTGATCGCCGTCTGGATCTCCCAGGACGAGATGATCTGCCACTTGCAGCACCGGATCAGGTAAAAGGCCTCGCAGGGGAACTGCTCGAAGATGTCGTTGTCAAGGATAGAAAGGATAAAGAAAACAATCAAGCTAAAATTATAGGATAACAACAACTTAGATTTATATAGCAACCTTCATGCTTGTCGGTGTCTCAGAGCGCTTAAAGGATAAAGGATAGAAAAGATAAAGAAAATAAACTCTTATCCAGACTGCCTTGGATTATTGTGGATTTGGGAATATCTCTTGGGAGTCTGGTCAGCCTCAGGGAGACAGTACTTGTATCCAGTAACCAATATTGTTAGACATGGTACTCTAGTTATCAACTCAATAGTTTGAACAGTCCAAAGGATTCAAATCCAAAACTTTCCGATCTTATATATATATTCTTCTTTTGGTCAGCTGGATGTCTGGTATAGATGGCAACCCATTACCTTGCTTAAACATAATGAAACCAGACTAAGATTTCCACTGAATAGCTCGCCATTCAGGTAAAAATGCAAAGCTGGTCATTGACATCACTGCCTGCTTATCTGTACATCTTTGGGTTTTGCCTTACATGGATAACATGAGCTGAAGAATCTTCTCTTCCAGATCCTCCATTGATGGGTTTGCTGGTCTGACATTCACAATGCCTTGGATTACCTGGTGCGCAGGAAACGATGACCGCCACAGCGGGTTGACCTGATTCTTGCTATTCCATTGTATGTCACACTTCACATTGCAGCCAGTTTATGAAGCCATCCTCACGCTCCCCAAAGAAGGATAGTTGCTAATAAGTCATTTGACATCTAACAAGTGCAAGTTTGAGTCCCCACTAGTACAGGAACTCCATGTAATCATTCTCATGTATAGCTCAGCTCAGTCTTAAATGTGTGAGAGCATTGCCACCATTCTCTTGTGTACAATTCTGCCATCCGTGTTTAGCCATTGAGTGAACGTTCCACCATTTGAAGACATGAGATTTGAGCAGTAGAGCAGATATCTACCAATCATGGTAGATATCAAGCTCTGGATAGATGAAATGTGCTCACAAACCCGGACTCCAAGTATCATTTTCCATCAGCTGTACGATATGATGCTCAACCAATTGAGCTAGCTAAGATGTTTTTATATCTTAGAAACAAGAAGTAATCATGAAAGTAATCAGGCATAACACTTCAGGGCAATTCTTTAACCATGCTACTTTCGGTTTCTAACTTGTAACATGTACATATCTGGAAATTTAATACACAGAATTAGTAACATTAGACTAGGAAATGTTAACAGAAATGTGCCCTTAGGTGACACTGGATTAGTTGCTCATCTGCTAGCCTAAAAATAATGGCTTTAAATTCTAATGTTAGTTTTTCGCCTGTGGTACATTTGACTGCTAAGCACCAGAAATGCAGGTCAGAAATGCAGTTGGAAATCTCTGCTCTCTATGTTTTGCTGAATGTGAAATTTGTAATAAATTGGAATCTAGCAAGGCCTTGATTAGCTGTAACTGCTGGTGTTTTCGCAGTCGGTGTAAAATGATGTTAACGCTCATGTATAAAGGGGGCATTATATCAAGAGTATGGTAAAACCGCTTAACTGTCACCGCGCTTCCAACTTCCACCCCCTTCCCACATCCCTCCCACACACTGATGAAGAAACCCATCCCTCTTTCCACACCACCGAACCTGTCTTCCACTCCTCTGTCATCACCACCATATCCTCTATGAAACCCACTACCTAATTCCTGAACCCCATTCTCACCCCTCTTCTTACCTCCCAGCTCCACCTCCTTGCCCCACTATTTGCAGATACTATCAACCTGTCTCTTTCATCCGGCATTGTTCCCACCCCACCTCAAAACAGCCACTATCACACACAGTCTGAAGAAACCTTCCCTTGTTGCAAGCTACAGGACAATCTCCAACTTCCCTTTTCTGTCGAAGGTTCTTGAAAGAGTCATTGCCTCCCAGCTACGAGCTTTCCTCTCATCCCATTCCCTCCATAAGCCCCTCCAATCGGGCTTCCGTGCTGTGAGCAGCATGGAAACTGCTCTGGTCAAGGTCACAAATGATAGTCTGACTATTTGTGAACAGGGCTCCCTCTGCCTTCACGTCCTCCTTGACCTATCCACTGCCTTCAACATCGTGGACCATTCAATACTCCTCCACTGCCTCTCCTCCCACCTCAAACTTCAAGGTTCTGTCCTTGACTGGCTCAGGTCCTATCTTTCACATTGTCTCCATTTTGTGTCTGCCAATGGCTTTTCTTCCAGCTCCCAAAACATCTCATGCAGCATTCCTCAGGGCTCTGTCTTTGTGCCCTCCTCGTCGTCAACAACAACAAAAACAACTTGGATTGATATGGTGCCCTCCATGCCGAACAGCGTCTCAGAGCACTCCACCCTCTACAGGCTCCCCATCGGTGATATCATCTGCAGACATGGGGTAAATTTCTACATGTACCAGATGACACCCAACTCTATCTCTCCGCTTCAACCCTCGACTCTAGGAACATCAGCATCCTGACTGTCTGTCAGTCCGACATCGACTCCCTACCAACCTGCCAGCCACCTTCATTCAGCGGGCTCCAGTCTGCTCCATGTCTCCCGTCCGACCCGCCCTACCATCGGTAGCCAGCTTTCAGCCTCTCTGGCCCACACTCTGGAACTCCATCGCACAGTCCGTTCACCTCACTTCCTTGCTTGCCTCCTTCAAGGCCGGTCTCAAGACCCTCCGTTTTGATCATGCCTTCTGCCGTCCTCCCAACTTTCTCTCTCTCTCCCTCCCCTCCACTCCGCCTCTCCCCATGTTTGATCCCTGACTGTTCAGCACCTTGGGACGTCCTCCCAATGTGAAAAGCACTCTATAAATGTAATTTTTGTTGTTGTTCTGATAAAGCATACTTTTTTAAGCTCTCTTCATTTCACACTCCAATTAACATAGTCTACCTCTTGGTTCCCAGCATTTTATTATCCCTTAGATTCTTAATTCTTTTGCCTGAACTAAGATATTGGAATATGGTCGTCATAGACTGAATCTGGAGTCCTGTAGCTCAGTGGTTGGAGCCTGGGTTCAATTCTTGGCAGGGTGAAACCTTGGGCAAGTTTCCTTATTCCACATGCCTAATAATAATCCCACCAAAACAAAACCCCCAATAATAATTTGGTCACAAAATTCACGACAGTTTGTGGGACACAGCTGTGCACAAAATGCCTGCCATGTTTTGCCCAAGAATATACAGTCAATTCACCATATTCTGTGAAGTGCTTTGAGACATCTAGAAGATGTGAAAAGCGCGATATCAAACACAATAATTATTATTATTATCTCTAGGCCTTAAATTCATTTTGTGAATGTTTACCTCAATAAAACATTAGAAAAGAGCAGTTTTAAGTTCTATGCAACAGTGTCAGTACCAACTGCTTCCAAATCAGTGCAACACTTTGATCCCTGGCATTGAAAGTGATGTTGGTAAATTGATATACGAAAATAGTTTTTCCCACATTTTATTTCACTGATATAATAGCAATAGTCAGTTGTCAACTTCACCCAATAGTTTGGTTTCACTTGAGATCAGCAGTGCAGGAAGCTAAATTAATTTAGAGCCGCACTTTGTATTTCGCATTGCCCTATAAACTATGATATAAAGTGCTCGCACCAGCTGATTAATACTAATGCCCTTTAGGTTTTTTCAAGTCGCTGTCACAACTGTGTGCTCCCCTAAGTAACAACACAGCATTTCTGCAGGGAGGGAGAAAGGGAAAGAGAGAAATAAATATATGCTCCCATGTAAAATGACAGCTTCTGAAAATTATAGCCCAATTATACTGGACATCGTCTAATTAAACATTTTAACTTATTCATTTGTTGTATGTTATGTGCATTCGTCACATATGCACTGCCCTTTGTGTTTATTTATAACCAGATATGATTCAGAAAAATGAATGTAATAAGATGGCCTGGGAAAGGTTTCCGCAGAAGTAACAATTTGCCATCTGTAGGTATCTTAGATGGATTGCTTATTGCAGAGCTGCTGGCAGCTGTAACCTACAATGAGCAAATAAATCATCTCTTATTAGCCCCAATTCATTTAATCCTCCGATGCTTGTCAGCGAAACCTTTCCGCAGCCTAATAAACAGCAGCAGTGCACTTCTTTTTCTTTCTGTGGATGCACTTTTTAACTCACGTTAACAATAAGAAAATATATTTTACCATTGTTCCATGTTATAGATATACAATATCTTTGAAACCCCAATCAATAGCAAAACCTGTCATATGACCCCAATATTTATTCATCAATAAAAGATCACCTCACTAAAGGCAAATGACACCACCAAAGCAGCTATGTAATGTGCACCAGTGGATTAATAACAGCACTGAAATATTTCATGCCTGTTTTGAACACCTGGTTTATGTTTATTTCCAGTCTAGAATATCTGGAGAATTTCCAATATCTAAAGAGGAGCTAGACAAGGAGCTGTTTCCCAGCCTCTGCCAATAAAACACTGAAATCAGGAGGTGCGGTGGAAAGGCATGCATTCACTGCGTTGCTGAATCTGCCTCTCTTCCTGTGGGAAAGACCATATCTTCAATACTGACCTACACTGCAAATAGGCTGAAATTGTGAACTCACCATACCTAGACCCAGAGGGAAGGAGTCACATCCTATCATTCCTGGCAGAGTATTTTTAGTGTAACTTGCAGGGTTTATTGAAACGTGTCAACAGATTCTTGAACAATTCATCCACCTAAGACATTCACATGAGGTAAATATGTTGATCTAAAAAAAACTTTGTTATGGCACTGCTTAAGTCTGTCAGGGTAGATCGAAGAATTCATTGCTCAACTTCAGGCTATGTGACAGTGTTATACATCTCTGTTTCCCCTGTCAAGGTATATACCACAGTATTACTGATATATGTCAAAAAAATCAACTTGTATATAATCCTGGGACAGGCGGTGGGACACATCTTTGCCACCTACAAACATTGTGACATCTGCAAGAAAGTTCTCAAATCTTTATCTATGTAGTAATGTGTTTCTACTTTATCTGCTGCTGGATTCTTGCTTTATGGCCTTTACTCCTGTACACTGTTCAATTTCTATGCTTGCTTGTTCAAGATGTATTTTTCAATTGAAGGGAAAAGCCAAGATTAACACAATGGTGATGTCTGTCAAAGAATCCCAAAAGTGATGCATTTTCAATTCCATCACTGTCTGCAGTAAGTTCTCCTGTAATCTTCAATAGCATCGAGTGAAGTGTTTAATATGGACGCATTGTCGTCTCTTGATCAAATATCATAATATATTGAGAATCAAATGATATCAAAATATTGATAGTTCATTAGATAAGTAACATACATTTATATACAGTATAATGCTTCCTGACATTGCAGCCTTCTGTTTTCCAGTCTTGATGTATTTGCGAGTGCAAGGTAGTTCTATATTTGACAGGACACATTTGTATACGTAACATGTATATTTCATGTGTGGTATTAGTTCACCCTGACTATGACTCATCTGGACATGTAGATGTCTTTGCCATTTGACCACACATTTTCCACAGGTCGTTTAGATGTGTAACCCTTCAACAATATAAATTGTGGATTTAGGTTTGTGTCTTTTTATTCTTCCAAGTCATCCTACATAACCTGACTCAAAACAAGGATTTCATCTGTAGCCTAGTGTGAGAGAGGGTGATGTCAAATGATTGTAGAACCATTTAACTCTTTGCTCTACTCTACTTAGCTTTCCATTGTGTTAGCCTGGCTCAGTTGGTAGCACATACCTCTGCATAAGAGGCTTGTGTGGTGTTCAAGCCTCATATCAGGACTTGGAACTCATATAGTCTAATCTGATGCTTTAATTTAGTGCTGGGGGTGTGATGCAGAGTAGGAGGTGCCACCCTTTACTACAGTGTTAAACTTAGCTCCTGTGTGCTTGTCCACATGGACGTTGAAGATACAATGGCACAATAATAAAAAATGTTCAATTTCAATCGACAACTGTTTGTGGGACTCTACTGTGCACAATTGGCTGTAGCGTTTTGCCCACAAATATACAGGCAATTAAATTTACAGTATATTCTGTGAAGTGCTTTGAGACGTCGATATGATATGAAAAGCACTATATCAAATGCAAGGATTATTATTATATTCTTATTATAGAGAAGGAGGTTTCTCCAGTTGTCCTGGCCAACAATCTCCCAAATATAATTGGTTAATCACTTCTTGGCTGTTTGTGTGACATGGTATTCCAGGTATCAACTCAACAGTTTACACAACCTGACTACTGTGTTCACTCACAAAATGCACAGTAACTACATTTTACAGTACTATATATCATGTGAAGCACTTTGAGATCTTATCTTGATGTGAAAGGTGCTATACCAAATGTAAGAATTATTCCTTCCCAACTGTACCAAATACTTGCTGGACAGGATACAGTTAAAAATACAATTCTACCAATAACCACTTTATTTAAGTACCATACCACTGGTAAGAATAGTACAGGTATTGGTGCTCTATGTTGGGTCTGGTTGAAATTCCGGTTGTTTTGTATTATAGATATACAAGTGTAATTTTGTTGTTGTTGTTGCAGAAGCAGCATTATTTGTGACATTTAAAAGGAAAACAAATAGTTTCTGGGAAGAAACGATATTGCAATAAAGGCAGATAAATTAGATTAAAAGATTTGCCATGATTTAATAATATGCCGTCTGATTAGCCTAATCCTTCTCTTGTGTTCCCATGTTCTGTTGTTGACTCTAGTTTCCGTTAACATTGATGTCTTGGTTGTTCTGTGGTTCTTAGCTGTTCACTGTTGGTTCCTTGTTGTCTGTTAATATTGATGTTCAAAGGCTTGTGTTGTCTGCTTAGTTGCTCGACTGAATGTTCCATTAATTGTCCAGCGTCTCTTGTGGTTGTATCCCCAGTAAATTGCTGGCAATTCTATATAATAATCCTTGCATTTGATATCGAGCTTTCCCATGTTTTTGGGGATGTCTCAAAGTACTTCACAGAATACCCAGAATTGAATTGTGTATTTTGACTGTGTATTTTGTGAGTTAAACGCAGCAGCCAAATGCACACAGCAGTGTCCTACAAACGGTCTGAGATTGAGTGACCAAATTATTATTATTGATATTGTTTTTTGAAGGAATTTTTGTTCCCGGAAAAGCTATCCGCCAATCAACTAGCAACCAGGTTCCTACCTACTAGTAGGTGAACAGAAGCACGTGGAGTAAGGAAACTTGCCCAACGTTTTGCCTTGTCAGGAATCAAACCCAGGTCCTCTAGGTTGCAAGGGGAGTGTTCTAAGCTACAGAACACCACTATGTTACATGGTTACATTTTAATATTAAATTTAATATTTTTTCCCCCCGATTTATACCACCATGTCGGAAACTTCTATTTCAAGTATTTGTTGCAATTATACTTGTGAACTCATCATTCCTTTCTGTGAAGAGCTCTGAGAGTCATAAGCTGACATTTAATTCATTATCCACGGCATTTCTAGTGTGGCGTGCATACATGTGTGTTTATTGTGGAGAGCATTGTCTCATTCCATTTCCGTCCTGTCATTATGTAACTACGGAAGAAAAAATTGCACGAATGATCGACCTACATCTGAAAGATAAAGATAGTTAACAGTTCAGATTTGATCCGCCAGCAGAACTGAAATAGACTAAAATAATATCAAACTAGGTGGTGATATTAGGTTCCAATGATAGGTCTCTAAACTTTTTCAGCAGAGGACTCCTGGATGAGTTTATTCCCTTGTGTATATCTCTTCCTGGTTTTGACACACCAGGCATTGATAGGGCTTGTCACAGTTGAAGCTTGTCAGGCTATTCATTGCGTTCAAAGCTAGTCTTTAGTTTTGCAGTCTCCTGGTGGCTCAGTGTTTTTATCCAGTAAGTGGTCAGTCAGAAGGTTCTATAATTGATTCCTGGTCTGTGTGGAATTAGCTGATTTGAAATGGGTAACTACAACAACAAATTACATTTGCATAGTGACTTTCACCTCAGAAGGATGTCCTAAGGTGCTGGACAATCAAGGATTTGCACCTGCACTGGGGAGTGGAATCAAGAGAGGTGGGGGCCAAGAGGGATGGTGGTAGAAGAATGACTGAAGGCGCAGAGCAAGAGGAAAATTTTGAGCTGGGCCTTGAAAGGAGCCAAGGAAAGGAGCAAAGTGAATGGATTTGGGGATGGAATTCCGCAGAGGGGGGGTGCAGAAAGGCTGAAGGCTCGACCACTGATCATTGGGTGTGCAAGGGCGAAGGACATTGGCAGGATGTAACTAGTGGAGTGCCACAAGGATCAGTGCTTGGGCCTCAGCTATTTACTATTTACATCAATGATCTAGATGAGAACATTGAATGTAATGTGTCTAAATTCGCGGATGACGCTAAACTAGGTAGCAGAGTGAGCTCTGAGGATGATGCAAAAAGATTGCAACAAGATATAGATAGGCGAGGGGAGTGGGCAAGTCGGTGGCAGATGGAATTCAATGTTAGCAAGTGTGAAATTATTCACCTAGGTAGCAAGAATAAAATAATAGATTATTTTCTAGAGGGGGAAAAGTTAGATAGTGTTAGTATTCAAAGGGATTTGGGTATCCTTGTACACCAGTCCCAAAAAGTTAGTTTGCAGGTGCAGCAAGCAATTAAGAAGGCGAATGGCATGCTAGTGTTCATTTCAAAAGGTTTAGAGTATAAGAGTAGGGAAGTCTTGCTGCAACTGTATAGGGCCCTGGTGAGACCACACCTAGAGTATTGTGTGCAGTTTTGGTCTCCTTATTTAAAAAAGGACATACTTGCCTTAGAGGGGGTGCAGCGTAGATTCACTAGGTTAATTCCTGGGATGAGGGACTGACCTATGAGGATAGGTTGAATAAACTAGGGCTGTATTCTCTAGAGGACAGAAGAATTAGGGGGGATCTTATTGAAACATATAAGATTCTTAAAGGGCTAGATAAAGTAGGCACTGAGGGACTGTTTCCCCTGGTAGGAGAATCTATAACCAGGGGTCACAGTCTTAAAATCAAGGGCAGCCTTTTAGAACAGAGTTGAGGAAACATTTCTTCACTCAGAGAGTAGTGAATTTATGGAATTCACTACCCCAGAAGGCTGTAGATGCTCAGTCCTTGAACATTTTCAAGGCTGAGTCTGATAGATTTTTGAAAAATAGAGGGATTAGGGGATATGGGGATAGGGCAGGTAATCAGAGTTAGGTGAGAAGATCAGCCATGACCTTATTGAATGGCGGAGCAGGCTCAAAGGGCTGAATGGCCTACTCCTGCTCCAAATTTTTATGTTCTTATGACATGGAGCAGGCCAGTGCCCATCAAGTGAAGGAAGTGGGAAGGTTGGTATATTGATAATAAGTTGCAGAGGTAGGGATGTGCAAGACTATGGAGGGCTTTAAAAGTGAGGATGTGATATCTTAAACTCAATCCTCTGGGGGACTGGGGAGTCAGTGGAGCTGGCTGAGGAGTGGGGTGATTTGTTGTTTTTTAAGATTCTGAGAAATCCTTGCGAGTGTGATCAGCAATATTTTGTCATGTAGTTATCATGCAATGTTTTGTCACATTGGTTTTAAGTTTTTCATTCTTAACTTGTAAATTTCAATGTTATCCATGACCTTTAAGTGTACATCAATGCTAGATATATAGGAACCCAAATAAATTAAGGTATAATTTTCAGAGTGAAAATGTTAATGGCTTGAATTGTATTAAGTGAGTGATGGGTGGGCTTAGCTGAATTTGAGAATCTCACCTTGGGTGCGATTAGATATTGGAAATAATTAAACTTAAAAAAAGATTAATAGATGAAGAAGCACAGTTAAAATGATTGTTATTCTTCTTTTCTGTCTTAAGTTTCAATGGATGACATTATACAAATTCAATAAGACTTATGGGAACTGTCTGTTGGATAACGATTTGTATGTTCAGTTCAAACTAATCAAACATAGTCTGTCTGATTCTGTAACTCACTTTATGTAGTCTCTGTCACCAATATAGTGCAATTCATTCCTCTTCAGAAAAAGTATGACTTTTCTAATTCTCTTTCATCCACATTGATCCATATTTGCTTTGTAAAAATTAACCTGTAATGCAATTGTCCAATTTAAAATAAAATAAAATGTTGCTTTTGTTCGCAAAATGTATCGTAGGAAATTAGATTTTTGAAGTAAAATTTCATAGTTAATGCATAAAACAATTCTGATTTTAATAAGAGCATGTAAGAGTGCCTTAGATTGCTGGAATACACACAATTGAAACACAATATCAAATATGACATCTTAACAGGAATTCAATGGATGCACAATATTAAAAAACACAGCAAAATTATTTTTGAAGCAGTACATGATCTTCAAGTAAAAATGTACATATAGTTTGTATCTGCAGAAAACAATCGTGTAATAACAATCACATCACACTTGACAGGACATACTTATGAAACCGTGTAAGATGTTTGGAGCTGACAAGGAGCTATAAAAATATAACTTCTTCCTTTCTTACTGTGATGCAGTAGAATGACAAGGTGACTAAATATAGTTTATTGTATTGAAATAGCCTCTGGTAACTCTGAGCCATAATATCTGGAGCTGCCTGAGGCCATTTTTATTTGATTTTCCTTTTAGTCTTCATTTCTTGAAATTACTCTTTACAACTCTTGACCGGTGTATCCTTGTTGTGCTGCTGTGACGTACCTAAAGTATACTTAACTTTTTCCGTCCCATCTAAAATCTTGTATAATCCTGTAAAGTTCTCGCTAAGATGTCTATTTTCAAGATCGACAAATTTTACTTTGTTTAACACTTCATGATAACTCATCCCATTAACACTGGGGATCATCCTCGTTGCTCTCCACTGCAACATCCTCTACAGCTTGGACAATCTCCTTATGTTGCTTATTTGAAAGAGTCACCACACAGTAGAAAATTGTGTGAAGTTAAGATCTAAATAAATAATAATGATTTGGTCCCTCAATCCACGACTGTTTGTGGGTCACTGCCTTGCATAATTGGCTGCTGCGTAGGGGGAAAGTAGGGGGAAAGGGAAGGAGAGTGGGAGAGGGGGAAAAGTTAGTGGGGCAGTCAAATGCGCAGTTGAAGAGGAAGGTCTTGAGACAGGCCTTGAAGAAGGAAAGGGAGGAGGCGAGGCAGAGGGGCTGCGGGATGGAGTTCCACAGTGTGGGAACAGAGAGGCTGAAAGCCCGGCCGCCAATGGTTGGGCAGTTAGGGCGGTGGACACGAAGCAGGCATGAGTCTGCTGAATGGAGGGTGCGGGCAGGCTGATAGGGAGACAGCAGGTCAGAGAGATAGGCGGGGGCAAGGCCCTGAATGGCCTTGAAAGTGAGAACGAGGATCTTGAATTCGATCATCTGGGTGACGGGGAGCCAGTGGAGACGGGCGAGGGTGCGAGTGATGTGGTTGCGAAGCCTGGTGCGGGAGAGTACGCGAGCTGCAGAATTCTGAATGATCTGCAGCCTGTGAAGGGATTAGCTGGGGAGGCCGATGAAGAGAGAATTCCCGTAGACGAGCCTGGAAGTGATAAAGGCGTGGACCAGAGTTTCGGCGGCGTTGGGGGTGAGGTAGTGGCGGAGTCTGGCAATATTGTAGAGGTGGTGGAAGGCTGTGCCGGTCATGGAGCGGATGTGGGGGCGAAAGGATAGCTCGGGGTCGAACAAGACGCCCGGATTCCTGATTATATATGAATAAACATGTTCAAAAACACTGGGCCGCTGTGTTACGTGGTGGTATAGCTAGCACAATATAAAATTACATTTGTAAAGCGCCTTTCACATCGGGAGGATGTCCCAAAGCGCTGCAGGGGCCCATTGGCTATAGACTACTTGTGGTACCACATGACAATTCTACACATGTGTAATGCAGCCTGGGCTGTAAATTGGCCATTTAAACAATAAAAGCAGTGTGATTTGTGTAAATGTTTTCTTCCACTGTTGTTCCTCTTAAAACCTCACTGCTGGCAATTAGTGGTTATGATTCTGACAAGTGTGTGTCTGTGCAGGGGAGGAGCGAGAGGGTCCACAGAAAAGCACCATATGTCATCATCTTGCATGGAGGTGATAAGAACCGTATCTGAATACAAAGTGGAAAATGGCTCCATTGAAAAACAGCATCTAGTTTTCGCCTGCTTTATCACAGATTATGGAGATTTCTTGCAATTAAATAAAACAGAGTAATAGGCTCTCTGTAATATTCAATACTTATATCATTGTATGTGGCCTGGAATTCCTCCCTGACCTGTTTCCTAAGTCACTGTATAAGGCATTGCTGGCTGGAAGGAGGATGGGTGCTACTGTTTCTTTTCTTAGTGTTTTCCAGTAAGCCCATGACCCTTTGTCCTAAATGAACACTACTAAAGCTTTGCACCCTATGGCAGCACAATCTGGCATTTGCAATGGCTTCACCAGCATCACTGAGCAAACCATCATCCCTCATGTGTCGTGTTACTGAACACAAAAAGTTTAACAAGGTTTGATTACCGGAATGGTGCGTTTTGCAGTGCCGTCTCTGATAGACATCAAATCAGCCTCTAAAGACTTTCAGAACAAAAGAAAGGTTACTATAGCTTTCAGGAGACTGGCATCATAATTCAACTTCATCATTGAGGGAGGCGAGAGTGGGAGTGAGGGTGGGGGGCTTTAATCAATAACCATCTATCTCTTTGTATGAGAAAGTGGTAAACGTCTAACTACTCTTCTGTAGGGGGTAAGCCTGGATACACGGCACCCTTTTAACAGACAATGCTACCGTGATTAATGTCCTCCCACCTCAGACCTTGTTAAAACCTGTTCTTTAAAGCAGCCCGATGCACCACAGTGATAGCAAGAGTGAGGTTGCATAAATCAATGTGTTCACACAGCCCCCAGGATATCCATTATAGATGCCAGCTGGATGACTACAAGATAGAGAAAAATGAATATTGTATCCTGTGGCCTTTTGCCTCTAATTACCACTTTTCAACATTTTTGCAGGCATGATTAAATTTTGATAACCGGGGTAGTCACTCTGAGTGCAGTGAAATAGAGATAAATTGAGTGAGTGCCTGACATCTCTGTGGAGAGTAGGAACTAATTAGTGTTTGAATCGCAGACTGAAAGAGATTTAAAGGAGGCAGGTTTAATCAGAGGAGTTGCTGAGATACAGGAATAGTCAGAGATAATTACAGCATAGGTAGAAATCACCAGCTCACTGAGCAGCCTTTCTCTCCACTTGATTGGCAGTCACTGACCTAGTGGTAAAAACCCTTCAACTTTACAGCAGTAACAGCCTTGTCAAAGCAATTTGCTTGCAGCTCTCTATGACCAATCATTTAAAATGCCGAGCAGCCCCCCATTTGAA
This sequence comes from Hydrolagus colliei, assembly GCA_035084275.1. NCBI lineage: Eukaryota > Metazoa > Chordata > Chondrichthyes > Chimaeriformes > Chimaeridae > Hydrolagus > Hydrolagus colliei. Next base: position 29,578,990 of record CM068742.1, on the reverse strand, counting down.
AAAGACTCTCTGCACCTTGCCTTAGTGGAAGCTGGGTGGAACAGGCTCATTATTTTTTGATGACTTCACTTTCCCTCAGGGGCCCTTCTGTACGGATGAAGTGTCAGATCAATTTGGCTGTTGATTACAATAAAAAAGCTGTGAAACTTTATTGGTTTCATTGCAGAAATGGAGCTGCTTGATGGCTGTTTCTGGTAATGTCAAACGACACAGTACCAAAACACATTCAAATATCTTTATGTTATTGTATTAGGTTCCTTATGTTTGCTGAGCAAAACTGGGAGATGTAGAGCAATGCTACTTAATAATTTACTAGCAGATACATATGCATTTCCAGTGCAAAAAAGCCACTTAACAAGTACTTGTTATTACTAAAGAGGGGTGTTATATTATTTTTTAGAATGGTTTTTATCGACTATTTTTGTTTCAATGTTTGATCGTTGGTTGGCACCCGTAAAAAAATGTTTGGGCTTATTATTTTTCCTAGTGATGATGTCATTAGCTGAAACATATACTGTTAATGCAGTATCTGACAGCATTCCTCAAGTGTAATTTAATAATGTCTCTGTATGATACTGTATAGATATTTTAAAGGCTATTTCTGGTATTAACACATAATGCCCTGGGATTGGAATTCAAGTCTAATGCACAGTAATTTGCAGAGCACTCTAAGGTGTGGGTTCTGCTGGACTGTCAAAGTGTTTTGCCATTCCATATTGCTTGTCTCTGTTTCGTTAGTTCCTTTTTGATGGGCAAGCTAGGCATTGCTATGGTCTAAATCATCATAGCTGCAGCAACATTTACAACAGTTGTAAGATTCTAAAAGTTTTATTTAAAAATCCTCTAAATACTGAAACCAATGTTTACTCAGATGCTGTTTTATATTTTTCCAGTGACTGGAATCTGAGCTTTGGGGTTTAAGATATTGCTCCCAGACGGTCTTCTTTTTCATTGAACTGACATTAAATGTGCTGCTCTGACTGAACTGTATGGATTCAACTGACTGCTCTTCCTCAATGGAGCCATAATCTCTTCTGAGATCTTTTAAGATGAGCCAATGTCTTTCTATAACCCAGGAATGGTTTGTTTTAATTTGCTACTCAGGGATCTGATTAGTGTTCCTAAATGCTCTCAAATCAGTAATCTATTCCAAGTCAACATGACTTGTTCCCTGATAACCACATCACGTATTTGTTAAATTGAAACTAGCTTCTATGAATCATAATATATCGTCTTCCTAAAATAAAATGCACTAAGCATCCATCTGAACTAGATTACTTCATTTTGAATCAAGTCTCAGAAAAGTCTGGTCCTCCATTACATAATTGTTCTAATCTTTGACATTTCAGTGCTCTCTTTTGCTACTATTTCCACTACATCTAAATTATTTTGGAAGCAAGATCAAAACCAAACCTGTCCAAGTTTGTAAATAATGTTGATCAAATACTGAGGGATCTGGGTAGATTAGAGAATTTGGCTGATGAGCGACAAATGTCATTTAATGTGGACAAATATGGGATGATAAGGTTGGAGAAGAATAATCAGTGAAAACATAAAATGTTATTATTCTTCAAGACGCAACAGAAGAGAGGAACTAAAGAATCAAACACAATCTCAGAATACACAGCACAAATAGTTAAAGCATAGATGATAGGAAGTGATACATAACTTTTACGTAGTACTGGTTTGGTCCCACCTGAAGTACTGTTTTACCCCCCGCGCTGCCGAAACACTCGTGCATGCGTACATCACCTCACGGCTGGATTACGGAAATTCTCTCCTAGTCGGCCTCCCCAGTTCCTCCATTCATAGGCTGCAGGCCATCCAAAACTCTGCAGCCCGTGTACTATCCCGCACCCGCCTCCGTGACCACATAACCCCCACCCTCGCCCGTCTCCACTGGCTCCCCGTCCTCCAGAGGATCGAATTTAAGATCCTCGTCCTCACCTACAAGGCCTTACACGGCCTTGCCCCATCCTACCTAACCGATCTACTCTCCCCCTACACGCCCACCCGGACCCTCCGTTCAACAGGACTTGGCCTGCTCCAAGCCCCCAGCCCGAACTGCCCCACTATCGGAGGACGGGCCTTCAGTTTCTCCGCTCCCACCTTATGGAATGCCATCCCTCAATCCCTCCGTTTCGCCTCTTCCCTTTCCTCTTTCAAGGCCGATTTGAAGACTTTCCTCTTCGATCGTGCCTTTTGTTCCACCCCGAACTCTTTTACCTCCCCTTCGCGTTTCACCCCTTCCCAAACACTCCCCTCCCAGCTCGGGTCACACGCCTCTTGTTTAGCGCCTTGGGACGTCCTCCCGACGTGAAAGGCGCTATATAAATGTAAATTGTTGTTGTTGTTGTTGTGTACATATCTGGTTATCTTATTACAGGATGGATTCTTAGTAAAGTATTGGGGCATGTACAGCAAACAGCAATTAAATTGGTGACTGTAATTTGGCATCTAAGTTAGATTAGCTATGGAAGCTGAAAAGTTCATTCTGATATTATGTGCACCACGGTCGCAATCTCTATAGCGATAGGCCAGGCTCAAGTTTAGAAGTACAGAGAGTTTAGATTTAATTAGTTTAAATCCCCCAAGTAATGAGTATGGGATGGGTCAGTTTGACTTTGCAACGGAGCAGACTGTGCCAGCAAATTCAAAAGACAATTAATTGTTTAGTGAAGAACTTGATTAAGATGATATGAGCGGGCGAGAAGTGGATTTTTGGATGGTTGGACCAAAATGGGGCAACATTCCTTAACTATTGCTACCATTAATTATCAACCATTAGTGGGCTGGACACTCCTCCTGGTAAAATGTCTTCCTTTTCAGATAATGATAATAATTAATAATCCTTGCATTTGATATAGTGCTTTTCACATCTTCTAGACATCTCAGAGTGCTTCACAGAATGTATTGTAAAGTGAATTGACTGTACACTTGTGGGCGAAATGTGAAAGGCGCTATACAAGTGTAATTTTGTTGTTGATGTTGTTGAAACGTGGCAGCCAATTGCACATAGCAGTGTACCACAAATAGCCATGGATTGAAAATGACCAATTTTGATTTGAGGGATTATTATTAGGCGTGTGGAATAAGGAAACTTATAATAATAAGGAAACTTGTCCCAGGTTCTGCCCTGTCTGGAATTGAACCCAAGTCTCTCGCTTATAAGACGAGTGCTCTAACCATTGAACTGCAAGGCTCCAGAATAGGCTGTAAAATGAATTGAATGTAAATTTGTGGGTGAAACGTAACAGCTAATTACACACAGCAGTGTCCCACAAATAGTCGTGCTCTGCCCTTCCTAGCCCTGCCGATGAGCCAACCTGGTTGTCCTGTCATTTGCAGTGCCCTGAAGTGCAGCAGACCTACTTGGTTCAGGAACTGGACTACCGAGTGGGTGGGCTGAATTTTGACATTCCATTGCCAAGCATGGGGACATCGTTGGCATCTAGGATGAAATTTCTCCTGTATGCTATAACAATGCATTGTCAAGACATAGGGGGCAATGTTGCTATACTTTTAATGAGACTTTTCAATTAGGAATCTAATTATGGAATTTGTTCTGGTAACCGGAAGTACGTCATAGCGACTTGAGGGAATCCCGCCCCGAAAATAGATTGAGTTGCAATTATTCCCGTGAGTTGGCACGATGAACTCCGAGATTTCTTAATTAAGAAATCCCATTAACAAATCTTACAAGATTGACCCCAATGTATTTACCAATGGTAACATACTGAGAAACTTAGTTTAATTATTCTGGTCACAATTGCAATTCCCTGTGAAAATGGATTGGTTTGACTGCTGGAACTGTTACTGATGGCCTTTCACTGATCTTTTCTACCTGCCATTGGAGGTTTGTTGCAGTTTTTCCCTTATGTTTTGCCTGTAAAGTTCCATTAACGTCACCATCCACAATTTTGTCAATAAACCAATCACGCAGTTAGCTAAATGGCGGAAAAAAAAACTACGTCGAATTTCAGATAAGTGAAGAACAACAGTTATTTAATGAACAGGATTTTAATTGACTCATGTGGATTATGAGGTGATTATCTGATGAACTCCAAAACCTTTTCTAAATTAGTGATTACATAACAACCAATTACACCTGTAGTTGCCACGCATTTTTAATTGAATATTAGGCCACAATTGAAAGCCTCCGAGCACAAGAGAGCAAATCATTAGAATTTGATGCAAACACTGGGCTGCAAATTACCTCAGCCAAACAATCCCTAGAAAAAAGGGGCTGGATGGTGTTTTTTGGGCAAAACACTAATGTTAACAGTAATGTTTCCCAGGCGGAGCTTGCCACTCCTCCCCAGAGGGAGGATATCTTGTCCCCCCCCTACCAAAGTGCCTTGGAGTGTTGCTGTTCAGTTGTAATGTTTGCTGTGGGTTGCAGCTGTCCGCTGTCCCTGGGGTTAATGGGGAAGGCTGTTGACCTTTGTTTCTTTTTCCTCACCTTTTACCATGTGGATGCAATATCAAGGGTACGTTCTCAATCCCTATTAGACATAGATGGGATACACTTTGAATCAGACTTGTCGGCACAAACCAGGAAGGCACAGTTAGGAGATGGAGGTGGAAACACCAACAAAGCACACAACAACAACTTCGATTTATATAGCGCCCTCCATGCCGGACGGCGTCTCAGAGCGCTTTAAGCACACTGATAGCTTTGGCTTTGCCGTTTATAGTCAGAAATGCTAATTAGGGGAAAGGAGTTGATTCATAGGGATGTAAATCTTGTAAATATTTTTCAATAATACAATTCCTTTTGACATGTAACATACAGCCAATTCATTTAACAAATATACTATGTGAAGCACTTTGAGACATCTAGAAGACATGAGCTATATCAAATGCAAGGATTATTACTATTATTATTATTACTGTTGTCTGTAGTCACTTTTGTGGCTCTGTATTTAGTATTTGCAGCACAAGTCGTTCCTCTGATATTATTTTGAGATCCCCAGCACCATAACATGTAATTTACAGGGTAGTAAAGAGTTGGTGTAGCTACATTCTTGCTGGTGTTGGGAAAATGACACAATTTCTGTGGTAAAGACAATTTGCGGTAAAATGGTACAAAACTAAAATCTTTTGTGTAGTTGTCACATAACCACTGTTAATCTGGTAAATAGTCATAAAAAACTTTGCAGGAATTTAGGGTGGATAAGTATTATTGCTGGTTTTCCCGTTAAACTTCACAAATTTAACGTTATGTTCAGTGCCTAGTTTTATACAAACTGACTAGAATATCGCTGGTAATTAGTTTATTTCGATGGATTGATCTTTGACATTTAGTGAAATATACACTAATGCACAACTGCACAGATTAAAGTCCTATTTTACAGCTGTATACTGTATACAGGAACCCCAAATGTGCTTGGTCTTTGATTTTTATAGTTATCGAGGTTAATTAAGGTGAAAACATTGATGTTTTTGACCTCCACCTGGGTATGAAAATTAAACATTAATGACTGAGAAAGAAGCAAGTATTTGGGAAAGCAACTAACTTAATTTCATCATTGGATGAAATACAAAAATTACATTTGTAAAACTGAACTCTGATTATAATCTTCACCACTCTGATTATAGTGTTTAATAATAATAATAATCCTTGCACTTGATATAGCTCTTTTCATATCTTATCGACGTCTCAAAGCGCTTTACAGAATATACTGTAAAGCGAATTAAATATATATTTGTGGGCAAAACGTGACAGCCAATTGTGCACAGCAGCATCCACACAAACATTCATGGATTGAAATGACCAATTTTTATTATTGTGTAGTTTTTGGGAAGGATTATTATTAGGCGTGGGTTTTGTTTTGCATTGTATTCTAAAACAAAGTGGTCTTATTTTTGGTCAGTTTCAGATCATGGCTATTTTATCATTGACACTGTACTGTATATTTAATTCCATGGATGTGTCTAACACACACATACAGGCTTGGAATATACATGAATTCAGTTATACTGTATAGCCGGTGTAACCAAGGCTTCATTGGTAAAGTTAGAATATTTGAGCCGATTTTTATTCCTCACTTTCGGAATATCTACCAGTTAGTCTATTCTCCCCCCACCCAAATGTTTCATGTTGGAAGGTCCTTCTATGGCACTGTCATCCCTCTCTGCCATCCAAATGACCATTCTTTATGGATGAGTGAATTGTCGGGAGCTCATTTAAACAGTACTAATACTGGATAACTGTACAATGATACAACACTGGGAAGATAAAGGCAGATGTTGATATTTGAATGTTCAGGGGCCTCAGCCCCGCAACACCTACCTTTATGTAGTACCTTTCATGTTAGGAATATCTCAAAGTGCTTCATACAGCCGAATAGGGGTCTGAGCTGCAGTTCTCAGAGGAACATGAGGAAAAACAGTTTAAAAATTAAGACTGAAATGAAGAATTTGCCAAGTTCTCTGGAATACTAAGAAAAGTAGTGAAAGTCTAGACCCAGGTAAAATTTCTTCTACTGACATCCGCCCGAAAATATTTTCCAGCAAGGATCACTGCTTTGTGTTTGGGTGCATGAATCCTGGCTCATTTTTTTTCCCCCTTCCAAGCACACATAAATGTAGCATTTCCTAATTTTGTCATGTCCAAATATCAACTAACTCAGAACATACTGTGGGTTAGGTTAAACCTGCAACTTTCTTGGTTTTTATGGCTTGAATTAACACTAAAATGAGCAATTGGGTGGAGCTCTGCAAGATTTTCTTCTGCACATACTAGAAACTGCAATAAAATGCACATTCCCAAGAAGATTTCAGAAAGAAAGCATCAAATTAACCTCAGCAGCATGTTCCTTTAAATACAACTGGGAATGAGGTTGATTAAAACTGAATGAGACATTACTGCACTAAAAGAAATCTAAAAGATTTCACTAAAATAAATCTGATTCGGGTCAATAATGAGATAAATCATCTAAATTATAAAATAAACAGAATAAATAACTCATTTGAAAAACCCAACTGCAGTCCTGGTAGGTGTTTTTCATTGCAATCAATCCTTTGAATATCTATGTAAGAGACTAACAATTCTGCCCTTTCAATGCTTGATCATTTTTGAAGGCATGCAGCAATTTTTCAAAGCCGAGTGATAAAACAACATTGGGGTTAATTTAGTGGTATATTTGATGTTTATCACATTGAATATGCATTGGTCGCCCACCACCACCACCCCCATTCCGTCTCCCTCACCCTCTCCACCATCAGCTCCTACCACGACCCCCTTCCTACATTCCTCTCCCCAGTCTCTCCTTCCTCCCTCTCACGCACCATCACCTCAATGAAGCCAACCACCTGCTGCTTCGACCCGCTTGCCACCAACTTACTAGTCACCCAGCTCCCCCTCCTCTGCCCACTGCTGGCTGACTTCATCAACCAGCCCATCTCCACAGGATCAGTCCCTGCCACCCTCAAAACTGCCACCATCACCCCCTCCTCAAAAAACCTTCCCTAGATTCCTCAAACCCTAGCCACTACTGCCCTATTTCAAGCCTGCTCTTCCTTGCCAAACCACTCGAATGCGTTGTTGCCAACCAACCACTTTTCCTCCCACTCCCTTTTCGAAAGCCTCCAGTCCGGTTTCCGCCCTGCCCACAGTACAGAGATTGTGTTTGTAAAAGTCACAAACGATGTCCTCTCTATCTGTGACCAGGGCTCCGTCTGCTTTCTTATCCTCCTGGACCTGTCTGCTGCATTCGACACAGTTGACCATGCCATCCTCCTTCACCGCCTGTCCTCCGTCATCTACCTCAGTGGGACTGCACTTGCCTGGTTCGAATCCTATCTCACAAACCGCCAGCAGCACATCTCAATAAACGGCTTTGCCTCCCACTCTCACCCAGTTACTTGCGGGGTACCATCCTTGGCTTCCTCCTCTTCCTCATCTACCTCTTGGGGACATCATCCACAGACAAGGGGCACACTTCCACATATATGCGGATGTCACCCAACTCTATTTCTCCACCTCACTTTGCGACCCCCAGTCCCCTGATGTACTGTCAGCCTGCCTGTTAGACATCACGAGCTCGATGAGCGTGAACTTTCTGCAGCTGAATGTTGACAAGTCAGAAGCCATACTCTTTGGCTCTCGTCAATGTCTTCAATCACATGGCTCTCACCTCCTCCACCTTCCCAGCCTGCCCCTTAAACTCTCCAAACCCATACGCAACCTAGGCATCAGGTTCGACACCCAACTGTCCTTCCTCCCCCACATCTGGTCCCTCACCAGCACTGCTTTTTTCCACTTCCGATGGATCGCCCGTTTCCTGCAATATCTCGCCTCAAAAGCTGCTGTCACCTCTGGGCTGGACTATTCCAATGGCCTCCTCACTGGTCTCCCCTCCGTCACAATCCATAAAATCCAACTCATTCAAAACTCTGGCGCCTGCATTCTCACTCACACCAATTCTCACCACTCCCCCGTTACCCCAGTCCTTGCCAGATTTCACTGGCTCCCTGTCCAAGAGAGGATCGACTTCAAGATCCTCATCCTTGTTTTCAAGTCCCTCCACTCCTCTGCACCCCCCTACCTCTCTGATCTCCTCTCTCCCCAAACCAGCACCCGCTGCCTTTGCTCCACTGGGTCTGGCCTCCTCCATGTCCCCCGAATACTCCGCTCCACCCTCGGCGGCCGTGCCTTCAGCCACTACACCCCAAGGCTCTGCAACTCCTTTCCTCACTCCCTTCACCTCGCACCCTCTCTTCCCAGTTTCAGGTCAAGCTAAAAACCTTCGACCCGCCTTTGGTCACCTTTCTACCCCTGCCCCTGGCTCGGTCCTGGGATCTGCTACTGTGAAGCGCTCTGAAACCCTGTTTGGCGTGGAGGGGGCTATATAAATCAAAGTTGTTGTTGTTGATTTAAAGATCCTCACCCTTGTTTTCAAATCGCTCCACTCCCCTGCACCCCCCTACCTCTCCGACCTCCTCTCCTCAAAGCAGCACCCATTCCCTTCGCTCCACTGGGTGGCCTCATCCTTCTCCCCCGAATCCTTTGCTCCACCATCAGTGGCCGTGCCCTCAGCCACTACGCCCCATGGCTCTGGAACTCCTTTTCTCACAGCCTTCACCTCACTCCCTCTCTTCTCAGTTTCGGGTCTCAGCTAAAGACCTTTCTCTTCGACCGCGCCTTCGGTCACCTTTCAACCCATGCCCCTGGCTCGGTCCCGGGATCCGTTGTTGTGAAACGCTCTGAGATGCCGTCCGGCATGAAGGGTGCTATATAAATCAAAGTTGCTGTTGTTTTTGTTGTTGAAGCTGTTCTTAATGGAGTTGTCAGTAAAGATGTCGGCCTGCATCTTGACAATGACAATCTTGCCTTTCGTTTACCAGTTAATGGGTTGCTTGGTATCATGGCATTTTGTTTAATTAATAAGTCAGCAATAATAATAACAATTCTTGGGGTGTCCTAAACACAGTCAAGCATTGAGGGACCAAACCATTATTTAAAAGAATATATTATTACCCCTGGAAAGCAATCTGCCAATTGACTAAAAAGCGTGTTTCTACTTACTGAAAGATAAACAGAGGAGTGTGAAGTAAGGAAACTTGTCTAAGTTTTGCCCTACCCAGGAATCAAACCTGGGCCCTCGATTGCAATGCAAGTGTTCTAACCAATACCCTAAAGGACTCCACAGGTATCCTGCTAACTATGATCCATGAGCCAGATGTCAAATAATGGCTTCATGGACATCACCATTGATGGGGTCCATCTATAGCCAACGTGCTGCTGGTGTCTTAATGTTTCACTAAATTGACTCCAACATGCTTCATTTTTAACCCTTCAGGATATCATTGACATGGTACACACAGGAGACAAGAGTAAATGATACAACACAATATAACTGGGTTCTGTGTGCCACAAAGTTCTGTTATATATGAACATATATACCAGTTTGTACTTTTTTTTATTTGTACGGCGCTTGGGAGATAGTTGATCCAGCGAATAGATGATTTGAGAGAATGGAAGTCATCCATCAAAGTGACCTCCATGTCTCTGAAGCTGGCCAGTACAAAGAACTGAAATTCTTACTCATTTCTCATAGGGTTGAAAGGTTACAGTTCAGACTTTTGTGTTAAAATTGCCCACTGCCCAAATGTTTTTCTTGTACAAATACACCTCAAAGCATAGCCCGCTTCACCAGGCAGCCAATGTCTTGTTAATGTTTATCTTGTAAAATTTGGTGCACATTTGCAAAACATGTGTTGTTCAACTGTCAACAAGAACTGAATACGTACAATACATTATGGAGCAGAATTCATCACTCTGCTTAGAGTATGAAGCTCTACCATTTTTTTCCATGGGATTCGTTATGTTTTCCAGTCCAGTGAAAACAGATTTTCTTTTAGAGTATAATATTTGTTCTTCTATGGCTGATTTATGAAAGCTTTACAATAACAACCTGATTCATAATACGGTCAGAAATCTCTTTAATAACTATAAACCACAGATTTCAACCAATGAAGGGTTTTCCTTGTGTTATTTATTGTGTTTATACAAACATTATTATCCTAAATGGAGATAATGGCATATATCTATTGATCCAAGCTTCTTCTCAATCCCAGTTGGCATCAAACAAAGTGCAGATTGGGGACACTTCTATGGGTTGCAATCTTGACGTTTCTGGGGCAACTAAAATTCCATACGAGATCCGAGGATTCCTAAGTTTCTTGCATTTATATAGTGCCCCTGAGGCCAGGGTAGTATCTCAGTGAGCTTGACAGTGGCAGAGCGGAGCTGGGGGTAGGGGGAAGGTTGAAGAGGAACATTTTCAGGTGCGATCCAAAGATGGGGAAGGAAGGGGCAAGGCAGAGGGATAAATGAAGAGTGTTCCAGAGTTTCGAGGTGCAGTGACTGAAAATGTGGCTACCATTGATTTTAAATGTGATTTTTGTGTCTTCCATATCATGAGGAATTCTACGGATGACATCTTAGAGGGAGTATGTAGATGAGGAAGAAGAGGGGGCCAAGGATGGAACCCTGGGTACGCCACAGGTGATTCCAAGTACATATTCACACTAGTCTAGATGAATTTGTTTAAAATTAATGTTTTTTCAATTTTGTTTTTCTGATTCTTCAAAAAGAATCTCTTTTTGATGCCAAGAATCTCTCTTGATTCTTGGCATCAATTAATCACGAAAAATTATTTTGATGGCTGACTAAAAAGGCTGACCACCATTGAACTAGAAGGAATCCATCTCCCTGCATGCCAGAAATAAATAAAAGAAACTTCACATGATCACTGCCAATGGATTGACCTTTGACAAAACCCTAGTTGATCTTCATGGATAATAGATTATTTATTTTTCTCAAAATATATTGACCTACACCATGGGGTGGACTTTTAAGATCTGAATAAAAGATAAACCTTTCGTTAAAAATTGTTCCAGTGATTTTTTTTACTGGATTTCAATAGTGTGGAAAAATAATTGTGTAATAAGACTCTCAAACAATCAGGCGAGACCGGGCAAACCAGACAATGAACTGCAGATATTTATAAAGTAAGTGCATGTTCATAAAAAGCTTTATGAGCCAACAAATGGGGAGAGATCAGAGAACAATTATTTGGCTCAAGATAGTTCTACTTACAGAGAATGGCTTATCCATCTTTTCATGGTATGTGGTAAAGATTCTGAGAAACTAGATATTATAACAAAAATGATTATTTGATTGTGATTGTCAAATCCTCTTATTCTACCGGGTTTATAAAATGATCTGAATGCTGAATGTATTCTCTTCTTGTCTCTCTACCGGGATTTTCAAATTTGATCATAAGATTTCATTGTAAGACAAAATGTCTTAGATTCATCACCTGCTCAGACATCTGCCTGTTTATTTGAAAATAGTGTGTGGATTCTTTGAAATTAAAGTATTGTTATTTTTCAACCAATCAATGCTTCAGATTTTGGAAGATAAAATCTTTGATTCCCTTTTCTTGAAAAGTAAATCACTTGATGCACTTGATATACTTCTATTTAATAATAATCATAAAAATCTTGCATTTTATGGAGGGCCTTTTACATCAGGATGATAATTTAAAGTGCTTCACATGTTTTACTGTAAAAGATAGTGACCGCGTATTTGTGTAGGCAAATGTAGCAGCCAATTTGTACACAGCAATGTCCCACCGATACTAATGGAGTAAGCAACCTATTTTATTTGGAAAATTGTTGGCACAGGACACCCGGATAAACTCCCTTCTCCTTTCAAATAGCGCCATAGGATTTTTAATGTCCGCCTGAATAAGCAGGCAAAGGCCCAGTTTACAATAACAACAATAAAATTACATTTATAGAGTGCCTTTTACGTTGGGAGTACGTTCCAAGATGCTGGTTTAATGTCCCATCTGAAGAGCGGCATTTCTAATAATGCTGCACACCTCCAGCACTGAATTGGAATGTCAGGTTTTTTGTGAGTTTCAGGTCTCAATGTAGATCTTGAACCCAAATCTTCTGACATCGAGTAGAGATTACTACCAATTGAGCCAGGCTGATACATAATATTGTATGAATGTTTTTATACTACATTAAGTATTCCATATTAAGGGCTCCATTTAGAAATGGCCTAATATTAGATTGCTAGATGTTAAACAAAGCATGTGTGTAGGGGTAAAAGGTTGCACAATGCTTAGCCATCCTTTACGTGTTATACAAGAGCTGCACTTGATATGAAATTGTTTCATTTCAAAGTGCAAATCAAAGTGAGTTATTCAAGTTAAAGTCTAGTGACCTATTATTATGTAGCCCTACACAGAACTTCAACTTTGCCAGCAATATAATATAAAGAGCAATTAGATAAATGACCAATTTAGCTGTTTTCAGATTTGGACGAGGAAAGAGTATTATCTTCTTCAAAAAGCAAAACCAAAAAGCAGATCTGACCTCATTTCACCTGTAAGTCTACACTTCCGAACATGCAATGCTCCTTCACTTGAGCACCAGATGGCCTAGATTATAAAGTCCATTTGTGGTGTGAGCTTTGAACCTTTTTTGTGACCGACAGCCAAGCATGTCCACAACTGAAACATTTATTTCTACAGATTGTTGCACTGTAGCATGTGTAAATTGGTTCCCTTTTTAACTATTTTGTTAAAATTGTTGACATTTGATAGCACTGTTTCAGGAGATTGTTTACTATTGATCAACACTTTAATGGAACCATTGAATACAATGGTTTCCAAACTGTTGGCTAGGTGGGGGTGCTGCCATTATTGTTCTTATTACAGGTAAACTCCGCTTAATGTTGCGACGTTCGCTAATACGTCGTTCACCAGTGGCTGGATAGGGGGCACGACGGCGCTAGGACCTGGGAGTGAGCCAGGCCGACAATGAGAGAGTGCGGCAAGCTGGCAGCAAGTGAGACGAGCAGCGAGTGAGTGAGCCGGGCAGGCAGTCAGGGAGAAATTTTGCACTGAAAAGCAAGCTCACACATCACACTAACAAATTCGAAATGTTGTGAATTGTACCGTAATTGGTTTCACAATTCTAATTTTTTTTCATTTGGTTAAATTTGTTAATAATTTAATGTTTTTTGTTAATACTTTAAAAAAAAACAGATTAAAAACAGGTAAAGAAAATATTGAATATCATTTGTGAATATTATTCAATGTGAAGGAGGGTGGGGGTGCAACAAAAGCTTTACTATGTTAGGTGGGGCTCCGCTCTTTAACGTTTGTAAGCCACTGATTTAATAGAAGGGTAGCACTGGGTAACAAAGCACCTGATTTTCAAGTGTTCATTCCTAACAATTTAGGTGTATTTGAATATTGATATTTGCATTCTTCTGGCCTACCAGAGAAAGCAAAGTAGCAGTGAACAAGAGAGAAGATCTATCTTTTGCACTGTAAGAATTCCCTTCTCTGATTTTGACAGGTGAGGTATCATGCTCTGATAAGTGTGCATCACAGAGAACAGCATTTACGTCGAACCTTTTATACATGTGAAAGTTATTTTCTATTGGTTTTAAAATAGAAATGTTTACAAATTCAGAAAATTCAATTTATCGTAAACCAGCAATGTCAAGTATGTATTGTCTGACAGTGTTCTATTTTGCCCAAAATAATCTGACTACCCAACAAACAAACAAAAAGAATATGCCAAAAGACAAAACATTCAACGGGAGATCTCATTTTATTTTTCTTATTTCTGATTTTGTACCATCTACTCTTGAATTTAATATTTCTGAATCACATACAGTACTCTTATTATGTATTATGGCCCCCTTTCCCCCTAGGTTTGACAAAGCTATTGAGCACATGAAAAGTCTGAAATAGTCTTGATCAAAAATGATTATAGTATCATTTTATTTGTAAAGTATTGCAATCTGTAGAACTGAGTCAGTGCTACAGCGATAGAGTTCTGCAGTTACTTTACCAACTAAACCAACATTCCTGTTGGATTTGCAGAATATACAACTTGGAAGGAAAGGAGGAAATAACACGCCAGAGGTTTGCAATTCCTAATGTTCTTAACCTTTGACTATTTGGGGAGAGACTTCACCTAGATCCAGATGTATTCTAGTTATGTTGCATTTTAGAACACGTAGAAAAGAATTCTTTTTAAAAGAATTTGCAGAAAATTAGGTTAGAAATTAAAGTTGTATTTGAAAATCTGTCAATTTCTGCATGCTCTAATATGCTACATAAGTAGAGTAAATATACACCAAGGTGCAATTTCTCTCCATTTGTGTTTGGAACTCCATCCTGCAGTCCCTCCGCCTTATCCCCTCCCTGTCCTCTTTCAAGTCCCACCAAAAGACCCTCCTCTTCGATGGTCCCATCGGCTACTCCTAATCCCCCCTTTCCCTCCACCCCCTCCCGTCCCACCGCGTCCCCAGCTCGGGTCTGAAACAATGACTGTCCAGCGCCTTGGGACGTCCTTCTGATGTGAAAGATGCTATACAAGTGTAATTTTGTTGCTGTTGTTGAATATGATAAAATACAGACTTTGGGAAAATTCTTTTTAAGAACTGCATAAAAAGTATCTTTCAGATTAAGGCTAAATTTAAGAATTTTCTAAAATATGGAACAATTCTAAATTCAGCCAAAAATTGGTGACATCAGATGTTGTAGGGTGCCATTTACTTGTAGAAGAAGAATGGAAGAGGAACTGAGGGGGAAGCTGGGAACTTTGTAAATTACAGCAAAGCCCAAAGAGAAACTAGAGCAAATACTTTTTATAAAACTAATTTTTGAAAAAATGTTTCTAAAATAATTTCTTGATACTGTATAATGTTAACTTTTTTTTACTGCAAAGTCAAGAATATACAGTAGAAGCCTGTTTATCTGTGACTTGATGAGCCGGCACTTCTATATAACCACCATGCCAAAAAAAAAGTCCACATTTGATCAATTGGAACTTATCCAGAACAATAGCGGTGGAGCATTTGTGAGTCATTGTAGTGCAGGTACAGTATTTTGGTTTGCCGCTAGTAGAGTCTAGGGTTATCGGCTTGCCGCTAGTAAGGCTTTAAAGTCACGCTGCTGATTTTTTCACCCGCATGGCATCCTCCATTGCAAAAAGAATCGCTGGACTGTAAACCTCAACCGCAGCATCATGGCTTCAAGCGCAGCATCTACCAGTAAAGGTGAAATATGGTACAGTTTACAACATTTACAATAAAGTATCAATACAATATTCTGTGATTATTTGTTATTATTTAATCTGTGTGTATGATGTGTATGGTGTGTGTTAACAGAAGTTTAATTTTTTTGTGGTGGGTTTCGGGCAGCTGGCTGCCCGAATATCCGGCAGGCGCTTTAACCGACATTGGCCAGGTCCCGCGTGTGCCAGATAAATGAGCTTTTACTGTAAGTTGAGGTTCATAATAATAATAATCATTGCATTTGATATAGCGCCTTATCGTGTCATTGAGACATCTCAAAATGCTTCACAGAATATATTGTAAAGTGGACTGACAGTATTTTGTGGGAGAAACACGGCAGCCAATTGCGCACAGCAATGTCCCACAAACAGTTCTGTATTGAGTGACCAATTTCTTTCATATATATCTACAGAGATTTTGACCTTTCCATTCACCAGATTTGTGTTAGCCTCCAAGCTGCAACCAGCAGTTACACTGTTCAATTAGAAACATTAGCTGATAGAAAAGCTCAGTGCAGCCACATTTTCTATGTACACTATTGAACTTTGGTCTGTAGTTCCAATCTGGGAGCAAGCTGAATGATCTGGATGACCTCAAATCAAACAAATCTCAAAAATCTTGATTTGCTGGTTTACTCAGTCAGAAATATGATATAAAACACATTAAAGTAGTAACATTTAATAATAATTAAATGATGTCTTCTTGATGTCTCAAAGACCTTCACAGAATATACGATAAAGTGAATTGACTGTATATTTGTGGATAAAAAGTGGTAGCCAATTACGCACAGAATGTCCCACAAACAGTCGTGGATTGAAATGACCTATTTTATTATTGTGTTTTTCTTGGAGAGATTATTATTAGGCGTGTGGAGTAAGGAAACTTGCCCAAGGTTGACCTGCCTGGAATCGAACACAGGTTGTAAGACATGTAACCACTGAGGACTCCACGAAAGGACCAAAACAAATCATAGTAACTTATCACAAGTTCACTAGATTATTTTGGATGAAGAATGTCCTTTATTTGGGCCATCTGATCTCATTCCACCCAGTTTAGCATTCCGCCCATCACAGTTTCAAACTGCTTTTTGAATGCGTCCAGTGTTCTGGCCTCAACTACCTTTCCTGGCAATCTATAACAATCATTAATTATCCTCTGGTAAAGGAAACATTTTGCAACTCTAAACCTAGGCCCTCTTGTTCTACTTTCTTGGTGCATGATCAAAAATATTGTTATGGATTTACTTTATCAATCTAATTTAAATCTTGTGTGTTTTAAAACTATGAGGTCCCCACTGAGCCATCTTCTCTCAAGACTGAAGTGGCCCAGCTTGTCTAGTAGTTGCTCGTACAACGATAATAATTATTTCCGAAGCACTTAGATTGCGCTCCCAAGGTGAAAGGTGCTATATAAATATAAATTATATTGTATTTAAAATTGAAAAAAAAAGCAGAGAAAAAATATATTACTGTATATGGGAAATATTCTTCTGCTCTCCTTCAACATGAATTTATATCAAGAGTACATTATGCTATATGGTTCATGCACATTAAGACATTGGCAACTACAACAAATTACATTTGTATAGCGTCTTTCACATTAGGAGGACGTCCCAAGGCTCTGGACAGTCAGTGTTTCAGACCCGAGCTGGGGTCGGGATCAGGGAGGGTGGAGGGAAAGGAGGGGAAGGGGGTGACCGATGGCATGGTCGAAGAGGAGCGTCTTGAGGCAACTACAAGCATTCCTATTTTCTTCTATAATGTCATCTCGTGCAGAGAGAAGCTACTTCCAATTAGTTCAAAGTAACATAATATTTTTTAAATTCTCGTCGTAAACATAGCTATCCATCTGGAAAGCAGTGGGACGTGTTTATGTAGGCAATAAATTCTTCATAAAGGGAACTGTCAAATCTAAACATTTGCAGTACAGTAAGCACAAATTACGCCATGTAAATGCATACCTGCTAAATTTTATCCTTAATTTCAAATGATGTAAACTGGAATCTGAAGATGTTTGATAGGGTGTCTAATGGGAAAGGGAAAGGGGGAGACAAGCTTCTTTTGACCACCAGGGAAATGGATAATGAAGATTGATAGACCCTATCATTTGTATGTCATAGAAATATGTGGCTCAAATACATGTTAGTGCTGAACACTTTCAAATTTTAGATCTTTGGAACCACGGAAACAGTGTAGTGTAAGTTTGCGCAAGTGATATTAGGGAGAAGGAGTCATACTTCCATGGACAGACTTCAAAATAATTATATGCTTCTACTGGACCACAGAGAAGTTTCAGAGAAAATTTAATAGTGAATCAGAATTCGGAAACGTTTCTGAGAAGATAGATAGTGAAAAGATATTCCTGCTACATTGGAGCTCCTGTAGCTCAGTGGTTAGAGCACTCGCCTTACAAGCATGAGACCGGTGTTTGAATCCAGGTAGACCAGGGCGAAACCTTGAGCAAGTTTCCTTATTCCACAAGCCTAATAATAATCCATCCAAAAAAGGTACAATAATAAAAATTGGTCATTTCAATCCACGACTGTTTGTGGGACACTGCTGTGTGCTATTGGATGCCGCGTTTTGCCCACAAATATATAGTCAATTCGCTTTACAGTATATTCTGTGAAGTGCTTTGAGACGTTGATAAGATGTGAAAAGTGCTATATCAAATGCAAGGATTATTATTATTATTACAGTTTTAGGTAAATTGGTAACAAGGAGGTTTGGCATTGTCACTGGATGAGTTAGGTGGGGGAGGTTAGAAGAAGCATTTCACGTGAAGAATTACTTGCTCATGGAATTCTTTGCTGCAAACGACGACTGAGATCATAACAAAATTTTAAACCTTTACAAAATTCACAAGAGCACAGTGAAAGAGCAGGACATTAGGATTATAGTACAGTAGCTAGCTCAGTTCCAGTGGTTGAGCTCCTGTGATCTTAGTCTTGTACAGCTGAATGGCCTTTGCTTATGCTTTTGCCTCTAAGATTAAACTACAGTATTCTAAAATGTCACAAGATTCATTCGTTTACGATGACAAACGGTCCAAATTAGATCAGGATTTTGATTTTATTTCAAATTTATCTGGATTTGCCTCATTTCGATTGATTTGGGTTTCAATCTAAAGTGAATCTCATTGTTAATGCAAATAATTTTAATTTAACTGACTACTTTGACTTTCCGTGCACAAATACACTATTGGGGATCTCATGGCTTGAAATACCAATCTTTCATCTAAACACATGAGTTTAATTAAGCAATAACTTTCATTTGTCAGGAGTTTATGAGGCAAAAAAATGGCTCATGTGCTGATTAAATGCAGAGGTATTTCATCAATGTGTAGGAGCCTTTTACTACCAAACACATTCGTAGCAATAACAAGGCAGCCACTGTTCTACTGCACGAGATTTAAGAATTGAATTATTCTTTAAGATCGTTCGCTACTATGTCCTTATTCCAGCACCTTGGGACGTCCTCCTGACATGAAAGGCACTATACAAGTGTCATTTTGTTATTGTTGGTGAGCATTAATCCAAAAATACATTCCCTGTATTGTATTTTGTTTTTATGAAATTCTTTAACATTTCAAACAATACTTGGGAAATCATAAATTGTTAAAGGTTAGCTCAGGAAGGGAGAGATTTAGGAAAGGTAGGTGATATTTAAATAACATTCTGCAGTTTATTTTGAAAATATTGTTGATCTGGTGGACATGGACAGAGCATGGATTATGGTTGGATAGTGAGAAATCTTTTGATAAGATCTCGTGGAATAACAGAAATGGAATGTGAATAAAATATACCATCAATGGGAAGAGGTTTCTGGCAGGATAGTCATGGGACACTGAAGGTAGGGACTGTTCTCACCCAGTTCTAGCAAGACAAACTTTATTGGGTTACAGTGGATAACAACAACAACAACTTTGATTTATATAGCGCCCTCCACGCCGGATGGCATCTCAGAGTGTTTCCCAATAACGGTTCCCAGGGCCAGAGCCGGGGGGAGGGGGAAGAAGATGACCGAAAGTGTGGTCCAAAAGAAAAATCTTTAGCTGTGACCTGAAAGTAGGAAGAAAGGGGGTGAGACGAAGGGAGTGAGGAAGGGAGTTCCAGAGCCTCGGGGCATAGTGGCTGAAGGCATGGCTGCCGATGGTGGAGTGGAGGATTCGAGGGACAAGGAAGAGGCCAGACCCAGTGGAGTTAAGTTCAACGGGTACTGTTGTGAGGAGAGAGGAGGTCCGAGAGGTAGGGGGGTGCAGAGGAGTGGAGGAATTTGAAAACAAGAATGACGATCTTGAACTATAGAGCAAGAAGCTTGCCAGGCAATGATCTCAATGGTAAGGTATGCAGTTTAGCTGGTTAAATTACAGCACACTCTCTGGGGTCCTCAAACCATGTCAACCTGTGCCTAATAATTTCAGGAATTAGGGAAACAGAGGATGTCCCTCTGAGGAGAGAGAATGCATTCCATTCTAGATATGGGAATTTCTATGTGTGGGTGGCTTGAACAGAACTCTCAGACTGGGTGAGATACTCGTAAGCATGGTGATGAGTTTTCGCATGTAATAATAATAAATAGTAATACTTGCATTTCATATAGTGCTTTTCACATCTTCTAGATATCTCAAAGTGCTTCACAGTATATACTGTAAAGTGAATTGTCTGTATTTTTAGGGGTGAAATGTGGCTACCAATTGTGCACAGCAGTGTCCCACAAAAAGCCATGGATTTAAATGACCAATTTATTACTGTTTTTTTTCAAGGGATTATTATTAGGCGTGTGGAGTAAAGAAATTTGCTCAAGGTTTCACCCTGCCTGGAATTGAACCCAGGTCTCTCGCTTGCAAGGTGAGTGCACTAACCACTGAGCTTCAGAACTCTATCTCTGTTGGATATCTGTTGGAACTAGCAGACTAAAAAAAACTTGGGACACTAATTCTTTTTAAGATGTACGAATGACTTGAATTCAAGTATCTTGAGCAAAATCTCCAAGTTTGTGGATAATCTTGTTAAGATGAAGAGGGCATTGGGGGGAAGAATGAACCCAGAATTGAAATAATTATTTTGGGTAGCCCAGCTGATAGGTTGCAGCTGCATATGAGTATAAACTGCATAGATTCAGAGTATACAATTTGCAGCTGTAACACGCCCACAGCTGATGGTGTCGATAAAACCCCCTGAAACAAAACAACCTTATGAGACTACAAGCTGAAACAAGCTGTCAGAAATGCAATTTGCTTCGTCACTCCATCCGTGTTAAGGAAAATGTTGCACTGAACATGGCGATGGATCAACAACAACTTGCATTTATATAACGCCCTCCACGCCAGGGGGCGGCTCAATTAAAATGGCGAGAGCCAGTGGCTGAGCCAGAGGGAGGGGGACGGTGGGGTTGAAGAGAAAGATGTTCAGGCGCAACCTGAAGATGTAGAAGGAGGCGGCGAGGTGAAGGAATTGAGGGAGGAAGTTCTAAAGTTTCCGGGTGTGGTGGCTGAAGGCACGGCCGCCGATGGTGGAGCGGGGGATTCAGGGGACGAGGATGAGGCTGAACCAGTAGAACGGGGGCAGTGCATACTGCTTGAGGATAGAGGAGGTTAGAGAGGTAGGGGATGCAGAAGAGTGGAGGGAATTAAACACTAGAGTGAGGATCTTGAAACAGAGGATCATTATCTTCCATGGAAATTATAGCACTCACACCAATCCTCTGAGTGTCTAAATGCAATCAACAGTTGTACTGAATACAGTTAAGTATTTCTAAATACAATTATAATAATTCTTGCATATGTTTCAGTTGTTGGTCTGTAGAGAATAGTATGATCACCCTGTACAGAACCTGATCAACCTGCACTGTTCAACAATACATCAAAAATATAAACTAACATAACTACTAGTTCTAACACATAAGAATGCAATTATAGGCAAACACAAGTAAGCTTCATATATGCACTGGAAAGCTATAAGAAGCTTCTCCTGCATTAATTTATTCTGGTTTGCAATGTGGAATAAATGAAGACAGCTCCTCTGTTAAGAGCTGGTGAATTCATCTTGCAATGTGCATTTTTCTTCCCTCCATTAAGGTCTGATGAATTACAATTCAATTCTCAGAATCCACACATCATTTTGGACAAGAGTTGGGTGTCTTTGAGCTATTCAAACAACAATTTATAAATGAATTGCCTGCTAGTGGAAAACAAAGTGTTATAGATCCTTTAGGGTCGAAATAACACTAGGTTACCTTCTTTAATGTATTTGTGATGTTTAGACTTCAAAAGTAATTTGGGCTTTTTTTTAATCAAATGGACAGGGTATTGTCAAAGTCCTTTTCTTGGCTCTGGTCATACATCATATCAGAATAGTGGGACAGAATAGATATTCTTTACAAAGCACCACTTATAAGAGGTGCCATAAAGAGTCCAACTTGAGGCTATTATTACTGTACTTCAAACAGAATTGAGATAAAAGTGACTGAAGCAAAATATATTTATTTGCACCTAAATTATAAAGAACAATGTTGAACCATTGAGGCTTCACCTCGAGAGCACTTAGCTGACTGGCCCAGTGGTTTGACCAAGTGGATACCAACAGGATCAAAACTTACATTTATATAGCATCCTTCATATAAGATAATGCCTCAGAGAGCCTCACAGTGGGGAGGGAGAGGTGCGTTCAAAGTGGTAGAATTTAAGACAGGTCGTAAAGACAGAGAGAAGGTGAAATTAAATGGTAGAGGAAGAGAGTTCCAGGGATAAAGAGTATGGAACTGAACACTTGGACACTGATGGTGGTGCAGAATGGGTGTAGGGACGTGAGACAAGCCTCAGTTAGTTGAATGGAGAGAGTGAAGAAACTTGAGGCATAGTGAGAGAGAAGGGTATAGAGGGGTATAGGAGAGGGGATTCGGAGCAGACAGACTTGTCTAGAGTAATACCACCAGTAGAGACTAGTTGGGTGGAATGGCCTGCTTCCATACTCTTAACAATCTATGTCATTGTTGTGCTTAAAGGCCTGTTGCAACCCACATTTTTACATTCTGATATATCTTCCGTACAACCAAAGATGAAACAGTTAATTCTTCAAAATGGAGCCTTTGCTGAAAGGTGTTAGTGTAAATTTGTGAGGCTGGTAATCATTTTAGCATCGGTGCACATGGATTGGTGCGGTGTGAACCAGCAGCTGTCTAATTGCAATTTTGTAATTAATAATTACACAGTAGGAAATGATTTGCAATGAGCTCCTCCTAAATCATAGTTTAAACAGTCAAAATGACACGACAAACAGCGGGGTAATTAAAACACTTCTGTAGAGTGCTTATTTAAGCCTCATTCATTTACAGGAAATTTCTCAATCACATTCTTCAGCTGATTCATACATTTAATTAGTCTTTAGTACTTGGGGAAATTGGCTTTATTCAATAAGTGTCAATAATACGAAACAAATGTAAATGCTACATTGACAGCCCCTAATCTTTACCGTTCATTTTTCTTAATGGTAATTGAATTCCAATCAGCATTTTAATGAGATAAACAGGGTTTCTCTTGGCAAAGTGTGCTCTGAATTGCACAATGATCGAAATGAGAGTAATTCCTACAGCGCTTTTCCTTTGAAGATTTTACGTATCATAATGACATTTTTCATAATATAAAAAGGGAGCAATATTCTGTGGTTCCTCCTAATTCTGTCTTGCAGTGATGCGAGTGTGTCGCTTTGCTGCAGGTGCCGCTTACAGCTGCATGTTCAAGCTTCCATGGCACAATTTGCATTGAGATGGAAGTTTGTCCTGGTGTCTTGGCCAACAATTCCTAAATAAAATTGGTCATTCATGGTTGTTTGTAGGACATTGTTGTATGGAAATTAGCTGCTGGGTTTGCCTTCAAAAAATACAGTCACTCTACATTGTGATATATATTTTGTGAAGCGTTTTAAAGAATCTCAACAATGTGTTAAGGCGCTACATCGAATGCAAGGGTTATTATGATTTGGGGTTATGATGTACATCTCTGTCTCTCATGGACAGCTAAAAGTTGAATTGTATTCCAACTTACCCAGTTTTCATCTGCTCTGCGACTAGGGGATCTAAAAAAGTAGTTAGGAAGAACTACTTCACAGAGACATTGAGGAACTTTCTGTCTAAAGCAATTGTTGAAGCAGAGAAGTACACCTTCAAATGATGGAGACGGTAAATTGAAGGTGGGTGTAAGGAATAGGTGAAGACTCGTGTGGGCTATAAACAACAACAACAACAAAATCGCACTTGTGTAGCTCTTTTCACCTCAGGAGGACGACCCAAGTTGCTGGACCAAAACAACAACAATAACTTGCATTTATATAACGCTCTTCACGTCGGGTAGTGTCCCAGAGGACTTCACAGTTTCAGAATCTGATCCCGAGTCAGGAGGAGAGGGAGTTAGAAGGTGATCGTAAGAACGATCAAAAAGGAAGGTCTTTAGGTGGGATTTGAAAATGGGGAGAGAGGGAGCAAGCCAGAGTAATTGGGGAGAGAGTTCCAGAGCGTTGTGGATTGCGACTGAAAGCACAACCACCGATGGTGGAGCAGAGGGGGCGGGGGATGAACAGGAGGCCGGAGCCGGCTGAACGGAGGCAGCAGTTGGTGGGGTTGGCAGTGAACAAGTAGGAACGGTAGGGAGGTGCGATGGCTTGAAGGGATTTAAACACCGAGTGGCCTGTTAATGTGCTGCACATTCTTTGTAATCTGTGCACACCAGCACTCTGCTCTTTCCTTTGACAGACTGATGAGCCCCTAGTTGGGCAATAAAGCCAAACTGGATTTTCATTAAATCACACTGGTGTCATTCTGTTTGCTCTAATCAACCTTCACTGAGGGTGGAAATGTATTTTTTCGTCAGCCGCATATCTATCATCATGCTTAAGAGTATCCAAACCAAACTGAGAATTCCATACATCCCATCTTAACATGGAAATTACTGAGATAGATTGTTGGAATGGAATGCACACTCTCTCCATGGAGGAAAGCATCCTGTTTACCTAATTCCTAGATTATTAGGTTTTAGTTGGCTAGAGCCAAAGTTTGAGGATCCGAGAATGTGCTTTGTGCACTGCTGGAGTCTAACCAGCTAAATAATAATAATCCTTGCATTTGATACAGCGCTTTTCACTTGTTCTAAATGTCTCAAAGCGCTTCACAGAATATACTATAAAGTGAATTGACTGTATATTTGTGGGCGAAACGCAGCAGCTAATTACGCACAGCAGTGTCCCACCAACATTCGTGGATTAAAATGACCAATTTTATTTTTGTTTTTTATCCCAATATTAAATGCAAAAGTGTCCTCAGTTGAACATCACATCTAAAAGGTGGCACCTTTGACAAAACATCTCAACCACAGCACAGCATCAGAGCGTCAGCCCTAGACTGTGCGTTCAATGTCCCAACATTGGACTTGAACCCACAACCCTCGAGTCAGAGGCGAGATTGCTTGCTAGCAGCTGAGCCAGGCTGACACCAATCCGATAACAAACCACAAATCATGCGAATTAAATGAAGGAGCTGTGAGCAACGTTCAGACAGAATGTAGGATGAATACTCCTGGTTCCACTTTCCCAAATGACTTACTAACCAAACCACATAGCTTGCCATTGACAGCATTGCCTGGCAAGCTTTCCCACCGCTCATCCAGCTAGGTCCACCCTACCTGATAGGGCTGCGACTTGCAGGATTAACAGGAACTGAGTAGGCAGAGTCAAGACAAAGGTAACATGATGTTTCAGCCTACACAATGTATGCACTGTACACAAGGATGACATGACAAGGCACTGTTTCAATGCAATAATTACTATTATTATATGCTATAGCATTTTAGCATTTTATTTACATTCTCTTTCATTATTGAATTCCCTTTGAGTCAAAAGCAATGGAAGTTGTTTTTCTCCTGTCATGAAAACATTCTTAAAGCAATGTTCCTCTTAAAGTATTGTCGACCGTTGAACATTTTGCCACAATTAGCATTGGCTAATTCTGTGTGCTACTATGAACCATCCACGATTTCCTCAACCACTTTTGTTCTGCTAATGTTGGCGATCAGCTCTATCTTTATCACCAGGTTTAGACCCATTTTAGACACTGTCGCTTAGATCCCTTATGTTACAGAATACTGTATATTCTACTTGTACAATGATTATTATCAACTGGACCCATTATGGAGCAGTAACCATTCTACTGTAATCAATTTGCTCATGATATTAACTTTATTTTCATTATGGATTGCAATCAGCTCGGCTCCCATTACACACAGAGAACTCTTATCAGCTGTAATCATTCTTGAGAAAGCACAGTATGGCTCCGCACATTGAATGATTATCTTAAATAACACTAATAAATTAAAATATTGAATAAAGGCTTTGAAATTGAAGTGGACTTTTGCATTAGATGTTAGACTGAGTACAATAATTCTAACCATACAGGGCTCTTCTGACAAATTACCATTATTTCATTTATTGACATAGTTTAAAATGATCTTCAGAATACTTCTTGCATTTATAGATGAACATGTTTTCCTCTGATGAATGATGGAATTTATATCATTAGGCCACACAAAAATAATTGTAAAACTGACCACTAACAATGTCCAACGCGAACCTAATAGTTTGTTTATACCAGTTCTGGCACGGCAGGTGCTCAGTATGCAAATACCTGGAAGCCAATATTACCACAGATTCAGTCAGCAGATTGCTGGATTGGAAGTAATTTAATAAAATAAAATAATGTGCTCTAATGCACTGATTTATATTTTTGAAATGACAGTCACACCAGCAGCAGAAACAAGAAGAAACAATTAAAGTTCCAAACGAACCTTCAGAACGAGCCTGTGGGGGGTTCCAGCAACTAACACATCATTCCTATTGTGTCAACAACTATCTAATAATAATCCTTGCATTGAGATGTCTTAATGGCATGATAAGGTGCTATATCAAATGCAAGGATTATTAGTATGATTTTTTCGCATTTGATATAGTGCCGTCGCAAGTAATCAACAAAAACAACAGTGTCCCTAAGCAGGGTAGCATCCCACAGCGCTTGACACTGACGGAGCACGATGTGGAGACAGGGGAGAAGGAGGTGACCATCAGCATGGTCGAACAGGAAGGTTTTCAGACATGACCTGAAGATGGGGAAGGAAGTGGCAAGGGTGAAGGGATAGAAGCAAAAGGTACTGAAAGTGAGGCCACCAATGGTGTTTTAAAAACAAGTATTAAGGTAGGAACAGCAAACATATTGTGTTTCAAATCATATTAATCACCCAATGGAAATGAATTCCAGAGCGAGTTAGCACTGAGAAGGTGAAACTTGAAGTGGGAAATTTAAAAAGTAATGTTCTAATTTATTTGCCCGTCAATAAAATTATGCTGGGATGTTAAAGTTGAACACTACTATAAATTCCATAAATTCTGTTAGGGAAGTCTCTTATAATTAGAGTATGAATAAGAAAGATGTATTTTCCTAATGTCTTGTTATGTCAAAGCACCTCAAAGCACCTCACAAGCAATTACTGCCAATAGGTCTCAATAGGTTTCTAAAGCAACTGAATTTCCACAAAAAGATATTGTACTTTTTTCAATGTTTTTGAGGACTGTTTGGATGCTAAGGTAGGTTTGATGTTACAATAAACTGGTCAAATAATCTATCTTGCTGAGAAACCTTCTCTACAAACTATTGATTTTCTTTTCCCTGCTGGAGCTGCATGGTATGCACTTACCAGTCTGTTTACTGTTTCATGCAGTTTAAATGCTTGGTTTCATGTTGTCTAATAGAATTGGGTAACCTTGTAAGCGTTTTACTGGGAAAATTCAATACAGACCTCATTTCATTCATCAGTAAAGCCTAACGAAGGCATTCTGTCATCAGCCTGTGAAACCCTAATAATAATCCCTCCAAAAGAAATCCAATAATAATTTGGTCACGCAATTCATGACAGATTGTGGGACACTGCAGTGGGCAAAATGGCTGCCGCATTTCGCCCACAAATATACAGTCAATTCGCTTTACAGTATATTCTGTGAAGCGCTTTGAGACGTCTGGAAGACATGAAAAGCACAATATTAAATACAAGGAAAGGATTATTACTATTGAAGCTTTGTGCTTTAACCTTCCCAGGTTCTGTTGTCTATTAGGAAGGGAATAGTGTTATTTTTTAAGGTTGGCAAAATATGCATAGGAATTGGGAGACTTCAAATTATTATTTTAAAATGAAACCACTGTGCTCTTCAATGTGAGGACTTCTGCTGCTGAGAAATCAACCACTCCTAAATCACCTATATAATGCTAAAATGAATACAGTATTCTGCTTTGTCTCACGTGCTGCATCAGTGAATTACCTTAAAATTAAACATTTAATTTGTTGTATTTGATGTAGCAACTTTTACTTCATTTTGACATCTCAAAGCATCTGTGATTGTTTATTTTGCACTGTGTACTGTGCATCAATAAATAATATTCCAATAATCCTTGCATTTGATGTAGCACCATATCACATTGTCAAAAGACTTCAAAGCACTTCACAGGATTATTCTGTAAAGTACAGTGGTTTTACTTTTATAAGCAAAAGCAGGATCCAATTTTAGCCCAACAATGCCCTGCATACAACAATAAGGTGAATGGTCAATTTTATCTTGGGAATTGTTGGTCAGGATACAGAGAGAAACAATAAACTACTTTCAAGTAGTAGCACAAAATCTTTAATGTCCACCTGAAAACAGACAAAATTTTGGTTTCACATTTGATTTGAAGAATGGCACCTCCAGCAATGCAGCACTGTATTGGAATATCAGCCGAGACTTTGCGAGTTCTTTCTCTAATACTGGACATCCTATATCAAGAAAGGATATACTTGCCTATACGTGGGTGTGCAACGTAGGTTAGGTTGGTTCCTGGGATGAGGGCGTTGATCTACGAGGAGAGGTTGAGTAGACTACACCTATATTCTTTAGAATATAGAATTAGAGGTGATCTTATAGAAACCTATAACATTCTTAAGGATGTCGACAGGGTAGATATTGTGAGATTGTTTCCCCTGGTTGGAGAATTGAAAACTAGGGGTCATAATCTCAGGATTAAAGGTTATCTTTCTAGAACTGAGTTGAGAAAATACTTCTTCACTCAGAGGGTAGTGAATTTATGGAATTCTCTACTCCAGAAAGCTATGGATGCTCAGTCATTGAATCTTGGAGACTGAGATCGATAGATTTTTAAAAGATTAAGGGATATGGGGATAGGGCGGGTAAGTGGAATTAGGTTAGAATATCAGCCATGATCTTATTAAATGGCAGGATAGACTCAAGGGGACGAATGGCCTAATCCTGCTCCTATTTCTTATGTTCTTATGTACTGATCATTTTCATTTTTGCTCTTCTTTGTCCTGCCTCCAAGGGTTAGAAACCCCATATATGGTGGCAACCAGAACCAAAAAGCAATACAATAAATCGGCTGACTA
This sequence comes from Hydrolagus colliei, assembly GCA_035084275.1. NCBI lineage: Eukaryota > Metazoa > Chordata > Chondrichthyes > Chimaeriformes > Chimaeridae > Hydrolagus > Hydrolagus colliei. Next base: position 29,549,901 of record CM068742.1, on the reverse strand, counting down.
AAGAAGTGTGAGGCTTGAGTATTATGTGTGGGGATCGGAATTCAACTCATTTTTAGTCTGTACCCTGTATCCCTTATTTATTGCTACCTCACACTATTTTGACCTGGTGCGAGACAAGTTAACTAATAACCATAGATCTTTTTTAACCTCCCCTTTGCAAACTATATGCAAATTATATTCCACCCACAGAGTAATGTGAAGTCCGGTAGTTCAGTGGTTAGAGCATGTGCCTTGCAAGTGAGAGGCCTGGGTTCAATTCCAGACAGGGCGGTAACCTTGGGCAAGTTTCCTTACTCCACATGCCTGATAATAATCCCTCAAAAAAACAATAATAAATTAGTCATTTCAATCCATGACTGTTTGTGGGACACTGCTCTGTGCAAATGGCTGTCATTTTTTACCCACAAAATATAGTCAATTCATTCACTCTGCTCCTCTTACTATATTCTGTGAAGCACTTTGAAAATCTAGAAGACATGAAATGCGCTATATTAATTGCAAGGATTATTATTATTTATTTTATTTTAATAAAGCTTATTGTATGCAGTATCTTCTTGCATTAATCCATATTGAACTTTAATTTTATTTATTATTATTATTGATCCGTATTGAAATTTATTTGCTAGTCTTCAGTCCAGAGTAGGTCCTATCAAGGTCTTTTATGTAAATCGCTTCACTCCCTGGCACCTTCCTACATCTCCGACCTCCTCATTCCCCAATGCATAATCCGGTACTTCTGCTCGTCCCTAGCACTGTCCGCTCTACCATTGGAGGTCGCACTTTCAGCCACTACACCCAGAAATTTTGGAACACTCTCCCTTAATCCCTCTGCCTTGCCCCCTTTCTTCCCCTTTTCAAGTCCCTCCTGAAGACCTTCCTTTTCGACCGTGCTTATGGTCACCTCCTCCCCACCCAACTTGTAGTCAGGCTCCGCATTATTAAGCACTCCGAGACACTGCCCTGCATGGAAGGCTCTATATGAGTACATGTTGTTGTTGGAAGATCTTTGTGCCTCATAAAACAATAGATATTTTTAAAGTACTCATTGTAAAACACGTGCAAATCTGTGGATATTTTCCCCAGATACAATACAATTTACCTTCCTTTAGTGCATTTCAACAACAACAACAAAATTACATTTGTATAGTGTCTTTCACATTGGGAGGATGTCCCAAGGTGCTTTCCAGTTGAGAGGGCATCCAAAAGCACTTTACACAGCTTGGCACCTGATAAAAAGCTGGAGTGGAAGATAATAATAATCCTTGCATTTGATATAGTGCCTTATCATATCCTCAAGGCGTCTCAAAGCACTTCACACAATATACTGTGCAGTGAATTGACTGTATATTTTGTGGGCGGAACGCAGCCAATTTTGCACAGCGGTGTTTCACAAACAGTTACGGATTGAGTGACCCAATGACTAAAAACATGGTCAAAGAGCTAAGTCTTAAGGAGGGCCTTATTATTGGGAGGTGTCAAGTCAGTGTGTCTCCAAGATGGCATTGCAGAGTGCGAGTGCCGAATGGCTGCAGGGTGGGGAAGAAAGACTGAGCCAGTGCTCTGAGGGCAGCGAATTTGAAATGAAAAGAAACACACAAATGTCAAAAAAAAATTCAAGTCCCTAAAGAGCAATGGTTTCAGTTGAACAAAAAAAAGTCAATACTGGGAGGACGACATATTTACATATTGGCTTACTGAGGCCACCCAAAAGAAAACAGTTGCCATGGTGATGTGGAAATGAGTGAAATAGCAATTTGGGCCAGAATACATTCATTTTCTATTGACATAACAGTATGGCACCGCTGCTATCAAATAAAATGGGGAGTAGGACTGTTTTGTTTGTTTTGCACATGTATACTGTTGACGGACTTACAGTGGGCGGGTGGGGGAGGAAAATCCTGAGGCAGTGATTGCAGCAGTATCTGCAGTTATAAGGCTTTAGCTGTCTGTGCCTCACTCAAACCCCCAATGCCAATGACCACCCACCTCGATCTCTGATCTTTATTCACTGCAATGCCTCTGGCTAGCTCAGAAACTGATGCATATTACTGCCAATATTGGCACGTCACATTGCTGTTGCTCTAACCATTATTATAGAATTATTTTCTATCGATTTAGAAATCTACTCTTTTATTTAGCTATGCTGAAATGACTGTGCACTGCCAAAATCAATACCAACATTTTATTTTCCATTACCTTCTGCGCCGAGGTAAGATTTCAAAGCAATGCTTTACTTAATGCGCAAACCATTTGAAACCATTGAAAACACAGAGATGTGCAGGGAGATGGAAAAACATTGCCTCGTTTCAGGCCTCACTAGCACTGAAAAGTGCCACATTGCTAGAGAGCTGATAAATATGCCTGCAAATGATCTGATCTTTGCTGTCAGACTCAATCACTTCTCTGTACAAAGGGTCAGCAAACTCAACCCATGACCATTGCATTGAAACCTGACATTAGTCCATGATACTTTAATAAGCAGGAAGTTTTTTTTAAGAAAAAAGATATAATTAAATTAAACCCTTGATCAGAAAGTAATAATAGCTGTAAAAAGCTAGCCCTTTCACCTGTTCCTGCTTTGAAGTGCTGAATGGGTAAATGATTAGTGTACTTAATCCGATTAATGCCCCATGTGGATTGTATTGTATTTTGCACAGTGCTGTGAGAACAGGGTTTTACTGACAACAGGAGGCTCAGCGATTCAGTTCAAAAACTCCCATTAGTTCTGCATCCGCAAGCAACTCAGCGATCCTGATTCTGGAAAAAAAATGTCAATTTTCTCTGCGTTCTAAAACACTTCTGTTGCGGCTTTCATTTTATTTCATTATTCAGCAGATTCTTTTTGACAGCCTGCCGAGGGTGTAATTTAAAACTCAACTTGCAGTTGAAAGTATTCCTGCCCTCCCACAATTTTGTGTTGCTTGTATTTGTCCTGTGGTCCTTGCCTGCCAAAAGATATAATGCACACATTACCGCCTCAGTGTCTCTGCACCCAAGAAAATTAGATGAGCCCAAAAGAATCTATTTGTAAATGTCTCTAGCTGCAGAGTCACTTTCATCTATCATCGTTGAAAGATCAGTCACATTCTCTGAATTCATGAGTCTCCTCCTGCAGTCTCTGATTAACTTTTTTTTCACAGGAAACTTGGCCTCGTGGAGATTCTACTGAAACCTACGATTAATGTCTTTCATGGGATCTGCTTGGCAGGTTTGTCTAATCACTTTCAGTCTTCCTAATTGGCTACTATGCTCAGCTATTTGTCTGCTAGCTCCTCAGTAAACGTTAACCACTTCTATTCTCTAAGTTTGAAAACAATCTTTGTAAATATTGACTTAAAATAGGTGAGGAAAAATTATCTTTGATTGCTGTATTTTACATCCACCTGCAAAATACAGTCACCACACATTGGGACTTTTTCTAGGGGTGATCTGATAAAGGTCTTTAAAATTATGAGGAATTATGATAGTCCATATAGAGAAACTATTTCTCCTGGTTGATGAGCCAGTGACAAGAGGGATTCAATTTAAAATGGTTAGTAAGACACCAAACGGGGAGATTAGGAGAATTTTTCATGCACAGAATAGTTAGGATATGAAATGCCCAAAATGCCCAACTGGGAACAGTGGCTGAGGCACAGTCTATATTAGATTTCAAGGAGGAACTAGATGAATATCTAAAAAGAGGTCAACTGCAGGGGTATATGGGGAATGGACATGTAAATAGTACTGAAAGAATTGCTCTTAATAGAGCCACCACAGACATAATGGATGGAATGACCTTAATCTGTGCTGTAAATTTCTAGTGTTTTGCTGTACTTGCAGCAAATTCTATGAAACGCTTGAGATGCCATGCTGATATAAAAAGCACTACACCAAATGCAAGAATTATTATTATTAAGTAGAAAATTACAAGATTGTGTTAAACATATCAGTGTGACTCTATATTGAGAATATTTAATGCCTGTGTGAATCAATTTTTTTTCTATGCACACATCATTAACAAGCCCATTCTGTTTCAGTCCATTGACGCTAAAAGGCTGAAATAAATTAATAAACAATGGATCTTAAATAGACAAACATTTGTCTTTCAACCAGAATGGTTTGAGGATCTCAGAGCCAGTAGGGAGGGAAAAGGTGACCATAGGCACAGATGAAGAGGAAGGTCTTCAAGCGTGACCTGAAAATGGGGAGATGGGGACAAGGTAAAGGGATTGAGGTGCGTACACCATGTAGAAAATTGGTAAGTGTACAGATCATACAGAAAGAAAGTAAATGCTGTTCTTCACTAGTTTCACTGGTGGTATATTTGACCTTGGTGGTATAAGCTCCTAATGGGATATATTAGGCTAAGCTACCAAGGTTGATGAATATACTGATCGGAAGAGAATAATATGTGCTCGACTCCCCAGGTTGTTGAATAATAATAATCTTTGCATTTTATATAGCGTTTTATCATGTCTTCGACATGTCTCAAAGCTCTTCACAGAACATACTGTAAAGTGGATTGATTGCATTTTGTGGGTAAAATGTGGCAGCAAATTGCGCACAGCAGTGTCCTGCAAACAATTGTGGATTGAATGAATAAATTCTTTTTATTTATTTTGGAATAATTATTACCCCCGGAAAGGCAATCCACCAATTAACTAACAACCAGGTTCCTTACTGCTAGGCAAGCAAAAGTGGGTGGATTAAGTAAACTTGCCCAACATTTCGCCCTGCCAAGAATCAAACCCTAGTTTCATACTTGCAAGACGAGGGCTCTGACCACTGATATGCAGGACACCACAATGTAAAAATGTGGAAATATTGGCTCAGCTCCGAAGTTCCTTAGTTGAAGATGATGGAGATTATTTGTACCTTTTGTGGTTTACTCCACTGTAAGCATGCTCCTTCCTGACAACTAGTAAGAGCCTAGAACAGCAGTTATCGGGTAATCTGCATCCCCAACCATCCTGGGTCAGCTCTGAATCTGGGAGGATTGGCTGAAATGACTGGCTGGTTTGACGTTCTGAGCTCTGTTTGTCTGCTAACCCTACCTGCTCTATGTACTATTCCTCTTTAAGATTGACAAGTCCTCATGAATCCGCATCTGGGTCAGAAATGTCAAGTCTATGGTTTGCTAGAATCTCCCCACCTGCCACCAGTGGAAGAAGCACAGACAAAATGACTGGTTGTTTGAAGAGAAAACCTGAAAAATCATTAATAAAAGGCAAGCCCTGGAGCAATGTGTGATGTGTCCTGTCAACATCAATCTGAGCATTAAACAGTTCTATCATTTTATATCTTGTTTTTTGAAGAGTAACAGATTTTGCAAAAAAAAAATTTTTACTATTGAAATCAACTTCAAAATGTACCTCTGATACTAAACAATTAACATTACAAAGACAGTATTCTCATAAGTGAACCATATTACTTTGAGAAGTTCCTGTACTGAACTGACACTTAGAGCCGGAATATAATGCAAGTCCTATCTTTCCAATGTTACCAATTCTGATGTTTTTTCAATCAAATTAATAGTTTCATCAACTATTTTGTAAGAAAATAATAATCCTTGCATTTTTCCCACAGAATACACTGTACAGTAGATACAGTGAAATGTTTTGATATGTCTTAATGACATGATATGACCTGTATCTAAATTGATAAATTAAGCAAGAGACCTGGGTTTGATTCCCAGCAGGATAAAATCTTGGGTAATTTTCCTTACTCCACGCGTCTGATAATAAGCACTCAAGAGAAAGAAAATCGGTCAATTCCATCCAGTCAATTCACTTTACAGTATATTCTGTGAAGCGCTTTGAGATGTCTAGAAGACCTAAAAAGCGCCATACTAAATGCAAGGATTATCATAATTATTTGTTATAATGCCTTTCATGTCATGAGGAAGTCTCAATGTATTTCACAGAATGTACTACATAATCTATTGACTCTATATTGTAGGCAAAATGTTAGGTCACGGGTCCATACACAATTCATGTGAAACATTTAGTTGCGATCGAACACAACAACAAAATTACATTTATAGAGCGCGTTTCACGTCGAGAGGATGTCCCAAGGCGCTTAAGGGAAACAACAGAGAAACTGAGCTCCTCCAAATCTTCCCTTCTGTCAGAAGACCTTCAAAGACTGTTAGGAGCTTCCATTTTCAGTTCTAGCATGTAAAATGATGTCCTGTTTACCCTGGACATTCTGTTCAGGTGCCATTATAGGATTAAATTTCCCATATTGCTGTTCTAAAAAGGGAAATTAGTTCTGAATTAGTGCCCTTATAAGGTCCCGCTCCTTCACGTTATACCTCTGGGAAACAAGAGGACAAAAGCTTGGTAAGTGGTTTTGATAGCAATAACCACCATACAGTTCAGGGAACATGCATTGCAAGTACTTCCTATTAACTGTGGGTGATACAACAATAAATGCACGGAAAGTTTAATTGCCTGTATAGAGCTGCACCGGGTAATTATGTCAGTTCTAATTTTAAAAATGTATTTAAAATGCATTTTGATGAGAACAATTTGTTTTTTAGGGTGATACACTTAGAAACACAGGTGTTAATATTTTTGAAAACAGAACGGGTTCGAGGAAACATTCTGTACAGTAGCAATTTTGCGAGTTCTTGTAATGTACTGAGCAATGTGGGGAGCTTTCAGGTGCAATTATGGCTGAGATCAAAATAAGAATAGGTTTTGCGGCAAGCGAGCTGCATTCTGGTTCTATTTTGTGCTGTGTGCCTCCCTTTCTTACAGCGTCTGCTTTTAGACTTTTTAATAGTTTAAACATCCACAGGGAGCAATTTGTGAGTGTTATCCATTACATTATCCACAGAGCTTAGGCTGGATTGCAATTTTAAATTGATAAAGTACTGTAAATCATCTGCAAAAAGCAAATGTACAAAAGTGCATCAAAAACCCATTAAATAACACAAAGGTAAGTTAATGATCTCATTTCAATCAGATAATGGTTTCTACACATTGATTGGGTGCATCAGAGAGCGCTTCCTACTTGTCACATTTTCAAAAATAAAGTGGGAATTGCAAAAAGTGGGCGGAATCCAATATGTTTGTCATTTTAGATCTTTTATAGGTACAAATGTTCACAAGAATATGAGGGACATTGCTTTTTAAATGTGACGTTTACTTGTCTAATTTAAATTTGATTAACCCGTTATAAATGCACATACAGATCACAAAAGTTTAGAGTTGTGTGAGACATGATTTGTCTTTGTGGAAGCTACCAGTTGTGAAAGCAAACATATATCGTACAAGATATATTTAAACAGAAATCTCTAGGACACATTACAGGATCAATGGAATTTGATAATGATGTTTAAGGATTAGAGAATTTAGAGTACTCTAAATACTACTGCAGAATAACTTATAAACCTTGTACTATTTAAAATGATCTAGCAAAAATGATGGCAAAAGATGACTCGACCCTTTTTTGCGTCCCCTTGTGCCTGATGCCAGTTGTGACAGAATAAACCATTGGGTTGATAGTTAAGAAGACACTGACAAATAACTCTGGTATCTCAGGAATTAGCATTCGAATAGCATTCTTCATGGCCAGAAGTGCCCAACCTTTATTACACCTGCAATCACCAGAAGTGAACGGCTAAGACAGAATATCTTATTTAATATCTAATAATAATACTGTACTTGCATTTGATATAGCGCTTTTCACACCTTATCAACATCTCAAAGCACTTCACAGAATATACTGGAAAGTGAATTGACTATGTTTGTAGGCGAAACACGGCAGCCAATTGTGCACAGCAGTATCCCACAAACAGTCGTGCATTGAAATGACCATTTTTTATTATTGTTTTTTTTAGGGATTATTATTAAGCATGCGGAGTAAGGAAACTTGCCCAAGGTTTAGCCCTGATCTGCCTGGATTCGAACATAGGTCTCATGCTTGTGAACGAGTGCTCTAACCACTGAATTACAGGAGCTCCACTACACTTTCAACTTGCCATGCTCTGTGATGTGATCGTAGAATATTACAGCACAGATGGAGGCCATTCAGCCCCATCGTGCCTGAGCTAGCTCTATGGAAGAGCAACCCAATCAATCCCACTACCCTGCTCTTTCCCCATATCCTTTCACAATTTACCTGTTCAAATACTTTTTGAAAGTTGTTATTAAATGTCTGAATATTTATAGAGCGCCTTTCATATTCAGATAAATATTCAGACCAAGTTGTTAAATATGTTTCCACCACCCTTTCAGACAATGTTGTTGTTGTTATTGTTGTTGTTGTTGTAGTATTCCAGATCATAACATTGCTCAGTGTAAAAAAAAATCTCCACATCTCCTCTCTGGTTCTTTTGCTGGTTATCTTAAATCTATGTTTCCTAGATACCAACCCACCTGCCAGTGGAAACAGTTTCTTCCTATCTACTCTATCAAAACTCCTCATAATTTTGAACACCTCTCTTAAATCTCCCCTTAACCTCCTCTGCTTGAAAGAGAACAATCCCAGTTTCTCTAATTTCTCCACAAAATCCCTCAACCCTGGTACCATTCTAGCAAATCTCCTCTGCACACTCTCCAAGGCCTTGATATCCCTCCTAAAGAACTGTGCCCAGAATTGGATACAATACTCCATCTGAGGTCTAACCAGTGACTTATAAAGCTTTAGCAGAACTTCCTTGCTCTTGTACTCTAAGCCTCTATTTATGAAGCCAAGGATCTCACATGCTTTTTTTAACAGCTCTATCATCCTGTCCTGCCACCTTCAAAAACCTATGTCTGTGAACCACCAAGTCTCTCTGCTTCTGAACCCCTTTACATTTATGTAGTTTTAAATATAATAATAATCCCTGCGTTTGATATAGTGCTTTTCATGTCTTCTAGACATCTCCAAGCACTTCACAGAATATACTGTAAAGTGAATTGACTATATTTGTGGGTGAAAACAGCAGCCAATTATGCATAGCAGTGTCCCACAAACAGTCGTGGATTGTTTCTTTTCATGGATTATTATTACGCGTGTGGATTAAGGAAACTTGCCCAAGGTTTCGCCCTGCTGGGAATCAAACCCAGATCTCTCGCTTGCAAGGCAAGTACTCCAACCACTGAGCTACAGGACCCCATGAAAGGATAAGAAAAAAAAAATTGTCAACATGTTCTCATTTAAATATTGCTTTGCAAGCTGAAAATGAGCAAAAATTAATTGGATGACACTTTGCCACTTATCTTGCACTGAAAAGATTACAGATTACAGGTTTTTTACCCCCCAAAATACTGTTTCAGATATTGATGCAATGCACCCCAAAAGTATAAATGATCCCGTCATTTTGAAGTATTTGCACTACCCACACAATACTGACAGATAGATAAAAGATAATCCTCAATGAATACTTCAAGCAGCAAGTGGGACAAGTCAGTGTCTTCTACAATCTGTTCTACTAACAGTTATGTGCTTAGGATGGCAGTGTAAGGTCATCAGCCGGAGAAATGTTTGCTTGCAGTCTATCACCACTAGAAAAGTTGGCACCGCGAGAATGCCAAATAATTCTTATGATTTCTGCCCAAATAACCGCAATTTTAGTGGGTGGATTCCATTTGATGAAAGAATCCACCTCCAACATTTTGTTAACAAGACATGACAAATGACAACTGCATAACATTTAGAGACTCTGCAACAACAGTACTGCTGGTGCACCGTAATTATATCAACTCCCCGATGCAGTCATCATCTAAAAGGTTTGCAACATGTTGATATTGTTGTACAACTGAGTAATTTATTTTCAGTTCTATTTTCTTTCCATTTCTTGTTCTTAAAATGTGCTCATCACCTCAGATCTTGTTCCAGCAGGTTGTCACAGAGAGGCATCTTTATAATAATAATAATAATCCTTGTATTTGATGTATCACTTTTCATATGTTCAAGACGTCTCAAAATGCTTCAGAGAATATACTATAAAGTGAATTTATTGTATATTTGTGGGCGAAACGCGGCAGCCAATTGCGCACAGCAGTGTCCCATTGGCTCCCCATCATCCAGAGGTTCCAATTCAAGATCCTGATCCTCACATTTATAGTCCTCCACATCGCTTCCACCCCTCTGCCCCCTCTATTCAGTAGGCTCTGGCTTGCTCCACAGCCCCTGAACCACCCACCCAACCATTGGTGGGCGAACCTTCAGTCACTCTGCCCCCAACCTCTGGAACTCCATCCCGAAGTCCTTCCGCCTTGCCCCTTTCTTGGTCTCCTTCAAGACTCTCCTCTTTGATGGACCCATCGGCAACTCCTTTCCCCCCACCCCTGGTCCTCAGCTCGGGTCTGAAGCAGTAACTGTCCAGCACCTTGGGACGTCCTCTGACCTGAAAGGCGCTATACAAGTGTAATTTTGTTGTTGTTGTTATTGATGCTAGTTGGTTGGTCGGTTTTTCCATCTTGCAGGTGGAGAGACATCTTGGTCAGATTGTTAGACTGCTCTCCAGAAAGAAATAATCTATCATTCAAACTAGGTCATTATAGAATGAAGAAGAAAGCAAATGTTATTTTATATTGTGCACCAAAACTTCTCAAAGCATGTCACAGTAATTTCTACATTGTCAAATAGAGAAACTGTTTTTTGTAGGCAATTCTAAGTTAATTTAGGAGCAAGTTTACTCAAGAAAATCTTTTACTTAAGGAAGCATTCTGTAAGGCACTTCCTATCAATATTCATTTAAGAAGTAAAGAGCATAGGTTTAAGTTTAAAAAGCCTTAAGCAAGGCTAGATATTGGAATTTTATTCTATACAAAATAATGGAGGCAAGGAACAAACTCCCTCCCATTAATAACAATGGATGCTGCAGCAATTAAATCCTCCACAACTAATTAAGTAAGTATCTACTTGAGAACAGTACTGAAAGATAGATAGTGGGATATGTGCACACTTAAATAAACATACTCTTCACCAAATGCCATTTTTTTTGTTTCTGGGGTCAAAAGTAACAAAAATGTCTGTATGAGGAATGAGGCCAAGGTATTGTGGTGGTGATATTTTTATTATAATAATCCTTGCATTTATATAGTGTTTTTCACATTTTCTCGATGTCTCAAAGCGCTTCATAGAGTATATTGTAAAATGAATTGACTACATTTGTGGGCAAAATGGGGAAGCCAATCAAGCACAGTAGTCTCCCACAAACAGTCGTGGGTTGAAGTGACCAATTTCTTCTTTTTTTTCTTGAGGGATTATTATTAGGTGTGTGGAATAAGGAAACTTGCTGAGGGTTTGCCCTGTTGGGAATCGAACCCAGGTCTCTTGCTTGCTATGCAAGTGTTCTAACCCCTGAGCTACTGGACTCCATGAGGGGATCAGTGAATGAACAATCTAGAGTTTGTATTTATTACCATCGGGGTTCAACGAGCATCTGTAGTTTATTTTTCCCTTAGACATAAAGTGGAGATGAGATTAATAATGGGATAGATTTTGGGTGACGATGGAATGAGTGGGCTTGATGGGCCGAGTGTTCCTGCTGTGTTCCATGTTCTCAATCAGAAAAACTCAATATTTCCGCAAAATATGTGAGTAGTGTAATAAGAAACATGAATATCAAAAACCAAATGGACAGCCACAAATTGACCCTGGAAACAAAACCTTACACTGCAAGACCCAATTTTACCGAAGCAATGATGACAATTATTTTGAGTTGTTTCCTGTTATATAATAAGAACCTGACCTTTCATTTAACACAGTGTTGTTTTCTGAATTCATCCCTGAGGGATGAATTCTCCAGGCCATTCCATTATAATGGCATGGTCTTATAATGGCCATGATTATAAGTAGATGTTCGATTATAAGTAAATGTATCTACAAATACAAATGTGTTTATCAGAAAAGACTGTTTAATTTACTGACAAAAAGAGAAAGATCCCTAATACTGTACTTCAAATGTCATAAGCTTAGTTATGGCATATGCTGTAAATTCTTATGTAAATACACTTGGTTCATATTCGGTTGCTTCTAGATTCATTCAAACCCATCTTTATTTATGTTCAAATTATTTGCAGAATTATTGACATAGTCCTTCAGTTTATGTATAGTCACACTTCACTGTGAACTTTTTGCAAGCACATTTTACCGTTGCATTTTGTCTGGTTCTATAGCAACACTGTTATAGTTAGAGAATTCGCAAACCAAAGATTCACAGGACATAAATGTGTTGTACGGTCATTGGTTTCATGTTATAACAGTTTGGACTCGGACAATATGTTGAATAATGGATTAATGAATAATGGATTTATTCATTTGATATGAAATTTGTCTGAAAACTGAATTGATATTTTCTGTGTTAGAGGTAGTAAATATTTAGATCATCATGTGCTACAAGTTGTCATCTTGGCTCAATGAGTTGTGTTCTCATCTCTGAGTCAGAGTATCATGGGTTTAAGCCTCATTTCATAATTTAAATTTATAATCTAGTCTGACATTCCAGTGTAACAATGTTGTAACAATGTCTGGTATTATAGTGCCATTGATGCAGTGTTGGCAGTAATTCCAGTGTTGGAGGTACAGTACAGTGCTTTGGATGAGATAAACCACCATTCTTTTAGTATGTTCTTTTTTTTCTTTTAACTTATTTTAACCTGAACTTATAATAGAAATCCCATTGACCGTCAACATCACCAAAGCCAGTTTCATATAATACTGATTAAAATGTCAGTCCAGTTGTATGAATAATTCAATGTTTGTTCAATGTGGATAGAATTTGTCCCTAATAGTGAGTTCATTTAGCAGATTTAATAGCGATACAGAAACATGCTTCCCACCCAGTGCAAGACAGATTGAACAATTCAAACTGATTAACATTCAGTCTAACATTAGATTTCTACTAAATAAAATCTTGCCTATATAGGTCAATTTCTTGACCCAAGGGTGATTTCCTTCCACCTTTCCACTTGGTGTGGTATACTAGTTTTTACAAATCAACTTCTTAAAATACAACACATTGAATAACCTTTATGCCATCTCACTGGGGTCTTATTACTGCAAATCCTTGAATTTGTTTGTGGCTCATTGCTTTCGGATAAAGCACATTAAATACTGCAGGTTAATGATCATTGCTGTGTAAAAGGGAATCTAACCATTCAATTTTCAGCCCCCAGTAGCTTAGTGTTTAGAGCACTAGTGTCCCAAGTGACAGGATCTGGGTTCGATTCCAGGGTTAGGGGTGAAACATTGGGCAAGTTTTCTTACCTCCGTTTAGCTGTCAGGAAATTGGATCCAATTTGTTAGTTGATTGGTGGATCACTTTTCCACAGGTAGTAATCCCTCCAAAATTTTAAAAATAATAATAGCAATAATTTGGTCACTCAATCCACAATTGTTTGTGAGACACTGTTGTGCACAACTAGCTGCTGCATTTCACCCACAAATTATAGTAAATTCACATTACAGTATGTGAAGCACGTTGAGGCATCTTAAAGATGTGCTAAAGCACCATATCAAATGCAAGGATTACAATTGTTAAAAGATGGTCTTAAACTCTCTGATCCTCAAAACCCTTAAATAACTTGGACTCGCAAGTTACTGCCATATTTGATAGTGTTATAGCTTTGGCAGTAGATTAGACAATTTCAAAGCTGGTACAATAATCACATGCTCACCTACCCCACCTGGATGACAATTCCAATTTTTTTTAAACATGAAAATCAGTGAAAGAAAAAGACAAACAGACGATAAAAGCAATATAACAGAGCATCTTCACAGCAATTGTTGCATTCTATTATGAAGAGGAGGGTTGAATGAAACACTGTTTTTTTTTAGCAGAGCAAAAGCTCATTAATGTGAATATGGAGACAAGGCAGGCAGACTACATGTCTGGCAGTTGAAAAGATATGAAACCTCAAATATTATTGTGAGAATAGAAAAAGGAGGGGAAACAGTAATAGACGTGCCTGAAATTAATAATGCATTTAAATGCATAATGCAGTTGTATGGCTCAGAATGCTGAATGGAAGATGGTTCTTTGAAGCAATCAATCAAAAAAAAACCCTGTCTGAATATATTAAAAAAAGAACTAGCTAGACCAGTTTCAGTTCTAGAAATTACAAAAAGCAATTCAAGTTTTTCCTTTGGGAAAACACCGGGGGATATAGGTTGCCAGCAGAATTTTACAAAGCTTTAAGCTTTCAATTTATGGCTCTCAAAGGTTTATAAAGAAGCTATGCAGAATCATTGAATCAGGCAATTACCCTGGTCATGGTAAAGAAGACGAAAGACCCAGCACACAATGCAGAAGCTATTATGATAGAGAGTGATGAACAAGGCTAAGTAACTGAGATCCACATTTGCTCAATTCAGTATTACTGCTGCTAGATCTCATCATTCCCTTTACAAGTTCATTTTTGGGAACCCACTGACAACTAACTTGACAGGTTCCTTGTCCAATGGGGTTTTGAGCCATACAGATCTCACATTCAATCCATCTGTTGACTTAGCTGATATTGCCTAAGATGTTACTACGATTGGCCACAACATCCCTAAGCCATGGAGAAGAATAACCAGAAGTGAGCTCCTGATTGCTCTCCAGTGACCTCTGTCAGAAACAACAACAACAAAATAACATTTGTATAGCGCCTTTCATGTCAGGGGGACTTCCCAAGGCGCTGGACAGTTATTGATTCAGACCCGAGCTGTGGGGGGGGTGGGGAGGAATTGCCGATGGGTACATCGAAGAAGAGAGTCTTGAGGTGAGATGTGAAGGAGGCTAGGGAGGGGGCAAGGCGGAAGGACTTCGGGATGGAATTCAGAGGTTCGGTGCAGAGTGGCTGAAGGCTCGCCCACCAATGGTTGGGCGGGTGAGTCGGGGGATGTGGAGCAGGCCAAAGCCTGCTGAACGCAGGGGGTGGGTAGGTTGGTAAGGGGATAGGATGTCACGGATGTAGGGTGGGGCAAGGTTGTGGAGGGTTTTAAAGGTGAGGACCAGGATCTTGAATTGGATCCTCTGGATGATGGGGAGCCAATGGAGTTGGGCAAAGATGGGGGAGATGGGATCACAGAGTTTGGAACGGTAAAGGACTATATTGGCAACTTGGAAATCTTCAGACCAGCTTTGGACACAATTATTGCTTCAAAGTTGAAGATTTCTTCACCCGTGTAGCAAGCACTTACATATATTTACTGGAAATTGTTTGAAAGTGTTTCCTAACTGATTCAATAATGCACCAAAGTCTATTAAGAGACATCACGATTTCCACCCCATTATTTCCACCTGCCTCCTCCCCAGTAATTACTAAAATAAGGCAAGCATACCATAATAAGTGTGACAAATCTACTTTGGGAAATGGAATAGCAGAATAGAACTGAAGAGTTACTTTAAAAAGAAGACATTCAAAATCAGATTTACCTGCCGTGAATAATCAAAGTAGTCTGCTTTTTGGGCATTATTTATCCTAATGGAATCTGTTGTTTTCTGCTCTGGACAGTTTTTGACTTTGCAAGACTGTTTGAGTGATTTGTTTATTGTGTTAATTGTGTTCTGCGAATTGCCCTTGTTGACTTTTTGCAGTGATGTGTTATTCCACAAATTGAGTCCGTGGGACTGCATGCAAGTGGGAATATGCAGAGTGCAGAAAATTTAACAATATTTTAGAAGTTGTGGTCTTGCAAACATTTCCTTACAATATTTAATTTACAGCAATTCCATTGTGTCAATAATAAACATCATTGTGTTTTCTTTGTTTTTATTTTTACAGGTTATTAAAATTAAAAAATAAATGTGGCTCACCAGGGATGCAAGTACAAAAAAATGCAAAAAATTCAAATACGAAGACTATTATTAAGTACGCCTGTTTTATGCTTTACACAGTACTTTAACTTGACATTAATATAAGCTGCTGTAAAAAGTTATCAGCATTTCTCTGAGAAAGGAAGATACTCAATCAAGCTGCAAACAAAATAGTTAGGTGAATTAGGAATTCTTAGATCTAGACTATAGCTATCAATTTTACACAGATTGCTAAAATAATTTGTTACAGCTTTATTTTTTAAAATTAATTATAAAGACTTGGGTTACCGAATATAATCCAGCAGCAGTTAATGTAACCCCCCAAATTCCGCACATTGAGTAGATATTGAATACATTAAAATACACCCCCCTATTCTCTGAATTCACTTAGTCTTAATTCCTCAGTGCTTAACCCACAATTTCTACAGAGTATTTAATAGTAAATTACCATCTAAATGGAGAGAATGTAGTTCAATATCCACAATTCATCTTCCCCAGAAAAATATAAAATAAGTAGAGAAAAACGATAGTCTGCATCATGGAACAACAAAAGGATCCACAAACTATGAAAAAGTTTTACTAATTAGTTACTGAAATTATTCTGAGCATTATAAACAGAAGATATGGTCCCATGTCTAGGCATTCATCTACAAAATACACAGGAGTACATCCATGAAACAAAGTTACTACTCTAGGCAGTAAATTGTATTAAGCACTTTGAGGTGACTTTCCAAAATAAAACACTGCCAAACAAAAGGAGGGATTATTATTATTATTTTCTCATTGTACTAAAAACAAACTACACCTTAATTTATTGGGGTTTAAAATATCTGTTTAGCCTTCAAATTACATTAAAATAAAGAAAACTATTCATCACCAATCTTGATTTATGTCCTTTTTATAGATTTGTGTTTGCTTAAACACAGCTTCTTTCTCGAGGAATATTCTTACTCCGGGAGACAGATCTAAGGTTATGTTTCTTCACTCAAATAGGTTATTTGGGAAAAGATTGCTCTATGCAAGGATTATTATTATTGTTATGATTATTGAAACTAACTTGCTTTATAATCATATCTGTTTCCTTACTTTATTAATATGCAAGGATAGTAATAAAGCAATGGGATAATTTCTTCACAAGCAAATTAACTAAATTATAATACCACTACTAATAATATTGCTTGCAGTTCATATAGTACTTCATCACTTTATCAAAGTGGTTCACAAGATTTATTGTGTAAGCATTCAGTGCAGTGCTCCGAGACACTACAACAACAACAACAACAAAATTGCACTTATATAACATCTTTCACGTCGGGAGGACGTCCAAAAGCACTGACCAGTCAGGTCGGGACCCGACCTGACATTGTTAAACAACATCCTTTAAGAAGGATGGTAGTCAGGTCAGGTCGGGACCCGACCTATCCTTCTTGAAGGATGTTGTTTAACATCACCTTGAGATGTCCTCCCAACACAAAAGGCGCCATACAAATATAATTTTGTTGTTGTTGCTTAAATTCAAGTTGTTGTTTTAGTGACCATACTTTAAGTTAGTTAGGATACTACTGTATTCCTATTTTCTTCCATATATTATTTAACAGTGAGATGGCCACATTCTCTCAGTTTTGCTGAGAAGCGAACAAGGGCAAAGCATTTGGTGGGAATCAATTTGTTTCACATCACAAAAAATCAGCATCCTACTCTCTTCAGAAGTCATTCTATTGAGGAATCTCTTCTCAACAAGTGCCATGCCACAGTTTTAAAAATGTACTTGCTCGAACCCATTCATTGCAAAAATGACCCACTCTGAAGGTAACAGGCAGATAAAGACTAGAACAAAATTGCATATGGATTACAGTGCCAAGGATGCCATTTATCGGAACAATATGGATCGTCTTTTCTAATCGCCATGGCACAGACAACATCCAAGGCAAACCTTTTGTTTTACAGGTTTACTCTGGATGGCTATGTACAGAAATAATGGAATGGACAAAGGAATGCAAAATGGTATATCATTTTGGGCCCTCTTTTTACCTATCATGAAAGTGCAGCTCTCTTCTGAGACAAGTAAGTAGCTGTTTTGGATGGATATTTTACAAGGGTGTTAGTATGTGGGGAATGAATGCTACAAAAAGATTGAAAGGTGTCTTACAAAGCATAAAGAGATTCCTTTGATTCATTTCTTTGATGTCTGATACTATATATGCAGAGATGATGCTCTGACTTCAATGATGGCATTTCAGTGATAAAGGGCTTGCATTTATATAATGTCCTACATGTAGGATAATGTCTCCAAGTGCTTTACTTTAGAAGGCTGGGACCAGACAGCATGCAACAGAGAAGGGGTAGGAGGAAGGAAGTGAGAATGAGTGGTCAAACTGGTAGGTTTTAAGGCAGGATCTTAAGCTAGAGAGGGGAAATTATGGAGTAATGGAGGAAGGAAGTTAGAGAGGTTTGGGATGTAGTACCTGAAGGCCTGGACCCTGATGGTGGTGCGGTGTGGATGGGAGATGTGTAACAGGCTGAGGCTAACCAAATAGGCAGGACAGACAGACTGCGGTTGGAGATGTTGGAGATGGAAATAGAGACATGAATGCGTTTATAGATGATCCTTATGGCCTGAGAACTTTAGAAAGGCTACAACAACAACAACAACAACAAAATTACATTTTTATAGCGCCTTTTACATCAGGATGGGGGAGATAGGGTCACAAAGTTTGGAACAGAAGAGGACACGGGCTGCAGTTTTGGATTAACTGCAGCCTGTGGAGGGAGGAATTGAGAAGATCGACCAGCAAGGCATTTGCATAATCGAGCCGGGATGTAATGAAGGCATGGATGTAATGAAGAGGGTTTTGGTGGCTTTAGGGGCGAGGTAATGGTGGAGTCGGGAAATGTTGCGGAGGTGGGGAAAGGCAGAGCGAGTCATTGCTTTGATGTGAGGGAGGAAAGACAGTTGAGGGTTGAACAAGACACCTAGGTTCCTGACTAGCTTGGTGAGGTTGAGTGTGTAACCATAGAGGTTCAATGCAGCTAGCGCCTGATGCAAGGAGATGTTGGCGCAAGCCAATGAGTAGAGCCTTGGTCTTGTTGATGTTCAACTGTAGAAAGTTAGCTCTCATCCAGGACTCGATGTCTGACAGACAGTCTGTCAGGACAGTGGTAGTCCTGGCATCGACTACAAAAGATACTGGACTTGAAAACATTTAGGTTTCTGTAAATATATTTCACATACGTTTCTTCACAATAAACAAAACTTCCACATTAGGATTGTGACATGACTTTTAATTTACTTTATTTAATTTGTGTCTGTAACAATTTTTAATCAAAGATACCACAACAGAAACTACCACAAAACACACATTCACTCCACTTCACAGTGGATCCTGTGAAATACTTTCAGATATTCTCCCAGCATGAAAGATACAATATCGAACATAAGGATTATTCTTATTCTGAGTCAGAAGTTTGTGGACTCATATTTTCTTGCTAAACTCCAATCACTGCATGATCAGAGGTGCCATCCTTTGAATGAGATGTTAAACCGAGACCCTGTCAGCCTGTGAATGTAAAATGTCCCATGGTATTATTTGAAAAGAGAAAGGAGTTTCTCCTGATGTCCTACTTCACAAGTAAAACATTTTTTCACTTTAAGGCTGTTTGTGGGACATTTCTAAATGCAAATTGTCTGCCCTGTTCGCTCACAGAATACACAAATCACATCACTTTGCAATATATCCTGCAAAGTATATTGAGACACCTCAATGGTATGATAATAATAATCTTTGCATATAGCATTTTTCACATTTTCTAGATGTCTCAAAGAGCTTCACAGACTATACTGTAAAGTGAATTGATCGTATGTTACATGCCAAAATGTATTATATTATTGAAAAATATTTACAAGGTTTACATCCCTATGCATTAAATCCTGTATATTTGTGGGTGAAATGCGGCAGCCAATTGTGCACAGCTGTGCCCCACAAACAGTTATGGATTGAGAGACCAAATCATTATTGTTTTTTTTGGAGGCATTATTATTACGCATGTGGATAGAATTTACCTTCACCAGCTATGCAAATAATCTTAGGGAAATATTCTCCCTCAATTTACTTAAAATAGGTGATGGTGGGTGAAGAGTGAAGAATAGTCTTTATCATCTATTTCATCAATTTTTAAATTTAGATTTTTGTGATCTTCACTCCTATCCAGCCAGCTTGTTGAGGAACTGACAAACTCAGTGGTAGTTATCTGTGGCTGGGAGTCTCCAAACACTCTTCATCTTTTCCCTCTGTTACCCTCCAAATAATAATGGATCATTTACTTCATGGCTATTTATGGGACTTTGCTACGTGTAAATTGACAGCCGTATTTGCCTACAAATGATATTTTATTGGGAACTACTGTGCTTTGAGGTGTTTTGATGACATGATAAGGTGCTTTATCAAATGCAAATATTATATCAAATGTAAGGATTATTATATGAGATCTGTTCTCTTATTTACTCAGATGACATTTTTAAAATTGTGTTATACTGTATTTTCCAAACAGTCCATTGAGTGATGGTAAGGAGAATTGTTTCATTCAAATAATTTAATGTTGAGATTATCACCATTATCAGTACCTCTATCATTCAATGTAACCGGATGGCAAATGATCAATAAACTGTCTGCAATACACACATCCAATAACTTAATTAAATGTGGTATGTGATGTGATAATGTGATAATAATCACTGATGATAATCACACCTCATGGTTTGAAATATTTTATAGCCTGTAATATTTTGTTTTGAAATTTAAAATAGCACAGGATGGTGGAAAATTCTTCAATTTAATCTTATGTGGAAACTCAACACGCTTTCAAGTTAAGATTTAGTTCAAGAATTTATTTTACTTTGAATCCCTATTGGGCTTCTAAATTTAGACTGAAATAAAGATTTCTTAAAATCTGGGTGATTTTAAGACTGGGGTATTTCAGGCCTGGGGTCAATATAGAAGAAAACTCAATCTCTAACCAATTCATCTTGTTCCCCCTTTAATGATAATGGATGATCTGCAAATAGAATGTTATTATTTTATTGTTTATTGAGATGCATAGTGTTTGATTTGTTCCAAATGGTGATATCTCAGTAAATTTTTCAGTAAGTATAAGATTGAAAATATAATTTTTTTGATGAAATTAAAACATTTATTGTTACTCTTTTATTTTGTAAACATTATAATAATAATGGGATAATAATAATAATACTTGCATTTGGTATAGTGTCTTATCACATTATGGAAATGTCACAGGATATACAGTAATTTGTAGTGATATAAAAAAGTTTCATAAATATAAAAAACTTTTAAGTCATATCAAATTGAAAAGTAATCATAGTTGAAATTAATATTGTAAATAGTCATTCTTGCTGTGAAGTATGTTGAGTGTGAATGTTGGGTGAGGACAAGTTTGGGCTTGGTTGTGATGTTTACCACAGCCTGTCAACAACTGGCTGGGCTCACACAACAACAACAAATTGCATTTGTGTTGTGCCTTTTCATGTCAAGAGGACGTCCCTCGGCACATGAAGAATAGACGTGTGTTATCAGAGGGCTGGTGCTATCCACAGAGACGTACCTCACATTGAATTGTCACCTTCAGGAGAGGAGAGTTAAAAAGAGGAGTGAAAAGGAATACATTTGAAGTTCAGCAGTATTGCAGTCATATTTTCATTAAACAAATTTGAAATGTCAGGAGCTTTGTGCAAAAGTCGGATGTGGAAAAGGTTTTGGATTGGAGTTTAACTCATTCTTTAATTTTATCTGATGGATACTAAAAGGAAGATCTCCTAAAGGTCATTAGGGGATATTAAAAGAAATGATCAGTGTATTTTATTTTCTGACAGTTTTAAAACGCGGATCGCGCAGGAGAACAAAAGGATCAGCTTCTCCATAAAAATCAATTTATAAATGCGCTTTGCTGTAAAGCTCAAACACTATGGGATACCGTTCAGATTTGTCCCTTGATGGCTCTGTCAGCAACATCATATTGACCTATACTATGTGACAATTTATAGTGCCTGTAACTGAGCATCTTTTTTGCATCTCAATTTTTTTATAGGTATATAATTTCAAAAAAGCAATTTCTCAAGTAAAATGTCACCTGTTAGATGTACATTGTCCCCTATATTTTGTTTCCATGGTGACAGCCTCTGTTAGATGACTGCTTTCCTCAGCTCCTTCAGAATGATTGCATCCTATTTTTCCATCACTTTACAAGAGGCTGTTTTCATTCTCACTTCCTGACCATATTAAACGTAAAAAAAAAGATTGAATTACTCTGCTGCACAGTCTATATCTGAAGGATTTAAGAGTTGATATTGATGTACAGGGGACAGTGAAGCTTTTTTTTTCCTTCCCAAGGAAGGTTACAAATTATGATGAATTTGACTGTTATATTGACCATTCAAGTACTGAAGTAGCATTTCTACACTTGGGGGTAAATATGACATTTCTCATTCTACTCAATGCCATTGTTAAAGCAATATTCTGAGAGTTGCTTTGTTTGTTCTCTGCATTTCAATAATAATAATACAGTACTCATAGTGTGACGCATTGCACCAGGCATCTTAAGTTATGAAATACGGTAGCTGCTTTGGTGCAACCTGTGAGCATTTTATTTGGACATCCGGGTGTCTGACACATGCGGAAACCCAGAGTATCCAAACCAAACTGAGAGTTCCAGGCATCCCATCTGTACATGGAAATTCCAGAGACATTTATTGGAATGGAATACGCACACATAGCATGCTTACCTTATTCCGGAGAGTACTTAGTGCAGGTTGGCAAGAGCCAAGGCTAATGGACCCCAGAGTGTGCATTGGGATACTGGTGAAGTACATGTAGCTAATGCAACAACAACAACAAATTACATTTGTATAGTGTCTTTCACGTCGGGAGGATGTCCCAAGCTAGCTATTGAAGGCAGGCACTGTCTGGCAAGCTTTCCTGCTGCTTTTCCAGCTAGGTCCATCCTATCCATTAGAGCTTTGGACTGCAGCGGCTGAGTGGGATGACTCCCAGCCTCCAGTGAATAGTCTGCCTTTCCAAGTTCTGCTGATGAGCCAGGCTGATTGTGTTGTCATCAATGGTTCCTTGTAATGCTACCCATCCACCTGGTTCAGGAACTGACCATCACAGAGGGTTGGTTCAATTCCGATATTCCATTGCCAAACATGCCACCTTTGAGCCAATTCAGCTTCAAGAAGACACAGTTTACCTTTCTCCGCAAAGAGAATAGTAACCAGTTGGCCACTTGACATCTGGCAAGCATCAGTTTGAACTCTCACCAGGTGGATGGCAGGTACCAGGAATTCCCTGCAAGCTTCAGGGTAGACAACACAACTCAGCATGAAGTGCCATTGCCACCATCTTCCTGTCTGTAGCTCAGTCAGACTTCCTTCCCATTGAGCGATGATTCCACCAGTTGGACATGCAGAGTTTGAGCAGCAGCTATATACCTTGGTACAAAACCAATTTTATTCAGTAAATGAAGAATATACAGTAAACGCATGATAACAAGACACTGGCTTGACTTGTCACTACCACTTAAGCAACCATGTTGTCAATATCCTGGCTGCTTACCATACAAAATGTAACAAAGGGTTTCTGATTTATGTTTCTATCTGATTAACACATAACTAGTCACATTCTAGAAATTCTTGTACATAATTACAATGTAAAATTGATCGGATAACTAGTCCTATAAAATGGCATCTTGCATTCTATAGGCCTCCCACTCCATCCTTACCCTATTTCCTCCCTTTCTCCCCTAACCCCATTTCCATGACTGTTTGTGGGACACTGTTGTGCGCAATTTGGCTGCCGCATTTTGCCCACAAATATACAGTCAATTTTCCTATTCTCCTTTCCCCTACCCCGACCCCTCCCCCTCTGCTTCGGTCGGTCGGTCGGTCGGTCGGTCGGTCAGTCGGTCGGTCGGTCGGTCGGTCGGTCGGTCGGTCGGTCGGTCGGTCGATTGATTGATTGGTGTCGCTGCTCAGTGAAGGTAGGGAGTTATCAGCAGTTTCCTATAACACTATATCTACCATATGATATTATGCCTTGAATTCTTTGAAATCTTTAGAATAATGTGTGTGCTAATAAATTGGTCACTCAATCCACGACTGTTTGTGGAACACTGCTGTGTTCAATTGGCTGCGGCGTTTTGCTCTTAAAATATAAACAGTCAGTTCACTTTACAATATATTCGGGGTCAGTTTGGGTCAGGCAACATGGACAGAGGAAATGGTCTATAATATTAGAAGGGAATTATTCTTGAAAAGATTTTGCTCAAGATTTTGGAACTTCAGAGCACCAGCTATCCACATGTGCAATAACAGAGTGTGTTGTGAAAACGCCATTGTATGATGGAGCTCTGCATCAGCATGTTGTAAAACAATCCTTAGGTCATTTAGAACCAATCAGTTTAACTTTCTTCACCACACCTCTACGATTTCTCTGTTGATCGCAACTCTTTCCAGAATTTAATTTTGCACAAAAGCTCTGCTCTGACTAAAGCCACTTTTAGCCTCCACCTTTCTTCACTGGTATTCTTAAAGGGATCAAAGCTTAATTTGTCATTTTGTCTTAAGACAGTGGTTGAATTTCTAATGGTAGTATGTTTGACCACAATTTTCTGATATTATATGTTATAACTGTATGTGATTTTTGTGTTTTGTTCAACGAAACGCAAACTTACTCCCCCTATCCCCATGTTTCCCATAGGGCCCTGCATTTTCCAACTGCGGTTTTACCAACCACGGAGGTTTACAGGAACGTATCCCCTGCGGTGGTTGGGGAGGGATATCTGTATATCAAACATATTTTGTGCATATACATATGATCCGAGACATCGGATATGTGAGGAGCACTAAATATATATATTCACAAGTAGTTGTTTTTGTTGTATCTAAAAATGAAAACTCAACTGTGATTGTTCCCAATTTTGCTCAAATTACAAAAAAAAATGCATTTGGATTCTTGTTTCCTTGGCTATCCTTCTGACTGAATGTTTGTAAACAGACATTCCTGAGGGCATATGGCCTCTGAATCTCAAGTGCCAAAATTAAATTAAGCAGCATAATGCCTGGGCCTTGCTGAAGAATGAGGATTAAACATCCTGTGACATTTGCAATAGAACACTACTAAAATCCCTGCCAAGCCAGTTCTGCTTAGTGCAGTGTAAAATTAAAACAGTGTGTATCCCACTGTTGCAGAAATTTCCTTTGCTTCCCTATCACAAAGTGCAATCACAATTTCAGTGGAATTATAGCTGGATCAAAATATATTGATGCCCAGGCCACCCAAAATTGAAACAGGTAGTTGATCACCCCCAGTGACTAGTATACATTGCTTATTCTTTATATGCAAAGCTTGAAGGCTGAAATGGAATGAGGCGACCCGTGTCTTGAAAAGAAAAAAAAACTAGCGATGGGAAGCCACGGAGGTACTTCTGAGTTATGTTTCCTGATGCCACAAGTGGTTTCTCTTTCCCTGCTATCGATTCTGTGTCATGAGTTTTATGTATTCGGTGGCCTACGTTTAATAATGTCTTGCAGCTAGTGTTATTCTGCTGTTTTCTGACTTCTGCATCTGCCGAATGTTTGCCGGTGCATAAGGATGCAATTTAATATTCATTTGTGCAGTGGCATAGAGTAGTGCCTGTGGGGGTATACAAATTATATTATAATATGAATACTGGGCGTAAACAAACGCCTGAGCAATCTTTTACTGTTGCATGCTGGAGAGAAATGCCCAGCAATACCACTGGTAACTTAAAGGGCCATCTCCCTCTTTTTAAACCATGATTTCTAAGCAGTGTAAATATTTATAAAGAACAACGCAGTGTTAACCAGCGGCTCATGTTTGATTCACAACAAGCCTTTTTAGAAATATTTTTTTTGCATAGAAAGTGCATTTGGAAGTATACTAATGTTATTATGCCTGTTATTTCTCTGTGCAGTTACAGGGTGTAAATCCCCATTTATGCCAAGCTTGAGAATATTAAACACAGCTAAATCTTGATAAAGGCATAACTATTTTGTCATGTTATGCTTGGATCAAGATTATGCTTGGATCAGCATCTCTGCAAATTCTAGATTAAAAATACTCAGTCGGAAAATCTTTGTACCACGGTTCATTTAAGCATTCATTCAGTCCAATTCAGTCAGAATGAAAACAGAAAAACACTGAACAAAAACATCTCACGCAAAGCTGATCGGACTTCTAAACTGGGCTCCTGCCTACTAGTGAAACTTGCCAATGGATTATATCCACTCTGGTGAGCGTTAATTAAAGACGGATGATAATGCTATGCTTTGACATAAAGTGGCAAACACTGGAAGTGGCTGCAGAATTCATGGTTTCTGGTCTACTCTGGCTTATTGCTAAGCAC
This sequence comes from Hydrolagus colliei, assembly GCA_035084275.1. Classification (NCBI taxonomy): domain Eukaryota; kingdom Metazoa; phylum Chordata; class Chondrichthyes; order Chimaeriformes; family Chimaeridae; genus Hydrolagus; species Hydrolagus colliei. The sequence goes on along the minus strand of CM068742.1, from coordinate 29,523,743 downwards.
ATTGGAGATGGAGGAGGCTGCACAGCGGGCACATCTATTGGCTGAGGACCCTCACCTGAAGATCTGGATTGAGCAGCTAGTCCAAAGTAAGACTAGTACACAGCATTGGACGTGGCCCTCAAGAGCATCAAGGTTGGCAATGTGACAAGCTCGCTTGTAGAGGTCCTCCTGAAAATGGTACCTCCAACAATGCAGTACTGCACTGGAGTGTCAACCTCGACATATGCAAGCCCAAATTTGTGGCTCAAATGAAACGAACCATATTCAAAGGCAAGAGTGCCACCAATTCAGCCATAATATCCATCATACATTGATTGCTGTAATAGTTGTTGTAGAGCAACTGGTCACAAAAGATTCATTTTTGAAAGAAATATCAAAAGGAAAGGCGAAATCAATACAGAAACATTTTAAGTTTACAGCGAATATGCTTTATGGAGATTAATAGGAAATGAGCAGTTGTGAGTTACAATTAGATTCATAGAATTACTTAAAATAAACCCAGGCCAGCTTGATGGCACCTCTGCATTTTATCTTTTGTTTTCCACGGATTCATTAGTGCCAGATCCCTGGGTTGAAAACAAAGCTCCATCCATTTTAATTAGTGCTGGGATGCTGTGTTGGGGGTAAAGCTGAACATTACAGCCATGTTCTTCCAGTTGTTGACTGAAGAGGGCAGTACAGAGCTAGATGTAGTGCTGTCTTGCATGAGCTATAACTATATTATTCCACAGAGACAAATTGGATATTCAAATGAGATGTCTGACTCTTTGAACACTGTACAGCTTTATGCTATCAAAGTGACAGGGCAAACTGTTGAATCATATCCATTGAATATGGCAACATATGGGGCTAATTGTGACCTAGCAACGAACCGTAGCAATGACAACTTGTCTGACCTAAGAGTACTTATGGTGTCCAGAAATGTACCAAAGCTGTCTGCCTGGTACCATGGACACAGCTTCACTTACATAAGTCATCAGCCAAATTTTATAAAGAGTCCTAAAATCAATAGGAATACATTTCTTTACAAAAAAGAGCTTGGTGTTTTATTTGAAGATATTAACACCTTCCACTTATAACCTAACCTATCTGACACTTTCATTACATTTTTGTTTCTGGTTAATGAGGTAAGGTTACCAATGGTACACGGTGAGTAACCTAATCCACAATTATCCTGCACAGTACCTTTCTTTTCAATTGTCTTCACAATTCACACCTTTTAGAATATGTAGCACAATATATTTATTGCTTTTCTTACAGATGCTTGGAATAAAGAATATCAGTAACCAATGTGGGTGAGAATCCAATGTTTCATAACTAGTGTTGCTGCTTTTCAATTTAATTTTTTATGTTTTTTGTTTGTGTTTTTTTTAATGGATTTTGGCAATCTTTTCAACTATAAAAAGGGCCAATTTTAGGATTGTAAGGTTGCATGGATGTCAAAGTGCTTTGCAGAATATACTGTAAAATGAATTGACTGTATATTTTGTGGGCAAAACGCGGCAGCCAATGGTGTCCCACAAACAGTTGTGCATTTAAATGACCTTTTTTTTATAGATTATTATAGTTCAAAACAATAAAAAAAACACAACAAAAACAATGTTTACAATAATAACAATTTGCATTTATATGGCCATCTATCTGCAAGACACATTTAAGTAACAACAACAACTTGCATTAATATTGTGCCCTTCAACCTGATAGAGTATTGAAGCACCTAACATTGTATCCTGTGAATCCGTTTGCGATGCCAACCCGACATGAAAGGCACTATATCAAATGTAGGATTATTATTATGGAATCGTACCCTTCATATAAGGAAACACCTCACTGTGCTTTACAGAAACTGGTTGTTTGCCGTGGGAATCCATGTTTCTTGATTTGTTAGAATTCTAATTTTTACTGATTTCCAAAATCTATAAAGTCAGATTTTGGGTTTAGTCAACCTACTAATATTCTAAACTTTCAGTTGCGATTGTGATTCATAAAAGCAGGAAAAATCAATGTTAGAATAAAAAATTACACTAATGGTAGGAGTTAGGATATTTGAATAGGCGTTTGGGCCCTTGGGTTAGAGAGGAGATCAGCCGGCTTCCTACTCCAGTTTATTGATATCCAATCATGTTTTGTGGGGCATTAATGTGCACAAATTTGCCTACAAATGCACAGTCACTGCACTCGACATTAAACCCTTCTGAAGCTATTCAGATGTTTTGACAACATAGTAAGGTACTTTACCAATTGCGGGAATTATTATTATATTATTTCCACAAACTATTGGTGGCAGGTGTGAGTGTATGGAAGTCGCAGGACACGGTTCTGATGCCCCAACTCAGTTGCAATCAAGGTTCACACCTATTTATTTAATTGTCACTGAAGGGATAACTGGTACCTGTCAAACTATATTTAGTATTTATCACATTGTCGATGCATCTCAAAGTGCTCAAAGAGTATATTGTAGAGTGAGTGTGCTTTTGTAGGTGAATGTGGAAGCCAATTAAGCGCACCATTGTCCCACAAACATTTAATTGAGTGAACCAATTTTATTTTGAAGGGATTACTCATCCTGGAAAGTGATCCACCCATTGGGTTCCTACTTGCTGCTGGGTAAACAGAGCCCTGCGGTGTAAGGAAACTTGCCTAAGCTTTTGCCTTGCCCAGGCTGTGATCTGAGCCTTTCTGCGAATTCAAACAAAACGTAGCAATTGGAAAACTTAATTTTCAAATAATGCTTCACTCAATATGCAAGTGCATATCTGAAGTGATCTGGTGCAATATGCTGAGGAGCCACCAAATGATAGTACTCTTGGAATAAAAAGCCTATTTCCAGTAATTGCGTAAAATGTACAGGTTTTGATGCTGTTAGTTGACCCGTGAAAGCTTGCCCCCCTTTCAAAATGCAGCTCCGACTACAGCTTTGAAGATACTGTCTTGTATAGTTTTGTTTTAACAAAAAAACTAAGCATGCGCTTAGTTTTAAATATAAATTTTTATATTTAAAAACAAAGTTTATGTTTTTAAATATAAATCGCTGTTGTACTCAATGATGGATAAATAAATATTTTTGATGTGCTAGAGTTTGAAAAACACATGCTTTCTATTTAGATCCAGACTGGACCTCATGTCCAAGTGATTTTTATTAGGTTTGTGTTACAAAATGCCTTATAATATGAAATTGACTGCAGCACTAATAAGGCATATGGAGGTAATAGAGCCAAACCATGGTGGTCCATAGTGGGGAGGGGAGAGGAAGAGGAGGAGGACGCATTGATGCAGAGGGAGGTATGTGGTTTGTGTTATCATTTATGTTTGTACTCCAGCTAATTGTCACATTCTCGGGCCTGGAAAATATCATTGCCACACACGCAATGAACTGTGATCACATTTCAGCACAAAGAACGTATGTTGTGTGTTATATTTGTGAGCAGAGTACAGGAGCGTTCTGGAGACCTTGTTGGTGTGCAGTTTCTTTGACAGTTAATAGTCACCTCATTGTGAAAGTGGAAAATAGCTGATCCTGTTTCTGTAGGGACACAAGGGACTCTTAAAAGTTTGAGTGTGTGTGTCTGTGGCTTTAGGTGTATGTGTGTTAGAGAATATGTTTATGTTCTTAAAGAAATAATATCAATTTGGTTGTGGATCACATTGTGGGATCCAAATGCAGTATTTATCAAAGGGAATGCTTATAAAGTGAACATTCATTTTGTGGCTTTATATGGGACATCACTCTGAGATGCCGTCCGGCATGGAGGGCGCTATATAAATCAAAGTTGTTGTTGCTGTTCCAGTAACCTACAGCGAAAGCTTGAGGAACAGCAGCTCATCTATCTACTGGGGACACTACAGCCGTCTGGCCTCAACATTGATTTCAGCCATTTCAGGCCATAAGAGCTTCCCCTTCTCTTCCCCTCCCCGAGGCCCCCCACACCAACCTCCTCCATCACAATCATAACACCAGATAGCCCTCACCTCTCTGTTGTTTTGTTTGTTCTATCACCACTAAACACCTCTTCTCCCCAGTTTCGTTTAAACCTATTCCCCTTTTGTTTCTCCCCCTGAAGTCGTTATCACGTTTTCAACCCATCAGTTAACACACTCTTTTTTCTTTTTCCTTTGTCTCCTTTGTCTTCCATGTCCTGCCTCTCCCCCTCTAACATCCTTAAAAAAACCCTCCTCCAATCAAGCCCCAGTTCTGACGAAGGGTTGTAGACCCGAAATGTTGACTCTTTTTCCTTTCTCCATGGTTGCTGCCTGACCTGCTGAGTTTCCCCAGCAACTTCTGTTTTTGTTTGTTGTTGTTGTTGTATACAAATTGGCTGCCATGTTTGGCATAGAGTCAGTATCCTACAATAGATTTTGTGAACTGCTGTGAGACGTTTCAACAACACATTTCAATAATAATAATATGTAATAAGGTATTGTTGTTGTTTGTATAGTTCAGATATTGGTACCTGGAGCTGGTACAAGGAACATTAGAGCAAAGAAACAGCCATTTGGGCCAACTAGTCTGACCTCATACTCCACACGAGCCTTCACTCCTCCAAATCCTTTCCTCTTTAACATTCTATTCCTCATCTCTCATGATTGCATTCCCTTCTTCCTTATATATATTCCCTCATGGCTTTGCATTTGAGACTACGCTATCCTTTCTAATATAGAATTATTTTAATAAGCTATAAAAATAGACAAACTATTTTCATCACTGTTTTTTTTTCCTGTAGGCTTTAGTCTAAGATCCCAGAGCAAATAGCTCTTTTAAACTTCCCAAGGCCCTCTCAGAATTCTGCGAGTGCACAATTCCAGTAACTATCAATGCAAAGGTCTGGTATAAACAGGTTTAAATTGGCCCATTGATAATAATTTAGCTGAAGGTATCTGTGCATCATGCCAATCAATGAAAACAATTTATTGAGCTTCAGGGCACTGAATTTTGCTTGAAATCATTGTTGTTGTCAACAACATAAATTATGAACATGGTTGCCTTCTGTACTTCAGCAGACACATATACTGTACTGTAACATTGGTGAGTTTAGTAATGCCCACAATTACACAATGGTTGTCTACAATATATTTAGTTGTGTGTATTTTTAATAAAATTGAGTACACATCACCTATATTGTTAATAATTATAATAATCTTTACATTTGATATAGCCTATTTCACATCTGGAGGATATCTCAAAACACTTCACAGGATTTACTGTAAACTGAAGTGACTGTATTTTTGTGGGCAAATTGACACAAATGGTTTTGCCAATGATATGATTTTAATCTCTGATGATTCTAAACTCCTTTTAGGAATCTGCTCTGAAACTAAAAGTCAGGATATGAACTGGTCCCAAATGAACCAATTCAGATAAATTGGGAGAAAAGGATAACACTTTTATGAGCAGGTGCAAAGGATTATTGGCACAAACCAAAATGGAGAAATTCATTGTAATTATATTCTGACCTTTGCCAAAAAAAAATGCAGTCACTGCACATGGCAGTAATTATCTATGAAGCACTTTTCAGATGGTTTGACATAATTCAGCAATGAAGTCTAAAAAAATTAATTCCTCCCTATTTCACATTCCTTCTGTTGCCTCTCCTTCCTGCCACCCCTCCCTCCTTCTCCCCTACTTTATTCGTGCTCTCCCTCAGTCCCATTTTGTCAGCAGCCAATCCAGTCCAATCTTTGCTGAAAAGTACACGATAGGGATCAATTGCCACTATAAATTAAGAACTTGTTCTCAGCTTAGTTGGGTGGTGATTGCCTTGCTTACCAGAATAGCTGCAACATGGAAGCTGCAATTCAAAGGATTGACTTTGGATCTCCAGAATGACTACTTCTGATACATTTTGCAACATTAGTGGGGATTATGGAAGGAGTTTAAATATAGTCAGAGTTTTAAAGATTCAATGTTATCTGTCTTAAGTTGTTATTCATAGTAATATGGTTTATAATATTCATGACTTATTTTCAAGATGTTTATTCAAGTATTGAAGTGTATGAAAAATATTGCTTCAGTTATAAGCTAATGAATTTGCATTCTTTAGATATCCATTAGGTACTCACTTATGTTTCGGCAAATTGTGCTTTCTGTGATGAGATCGCTATACAATTGAAAAGGTATTTCAAAGCCTAGCATGCAAAATGCAATATGCACAGGCACAGTACTGTACTTGGAGTATTTCATACATTCTTAATGGTATACATTTGGAAAAATGGTAAATAGACAAACTGTACATTTTTGGCTTCTTGCTGTACACTGACTGCTTTAATTTAACATTGATGTTTCTGCTGGTTAGTTTTATATTCAGCAGGTAAAGCAAAGTGGTTACCTTTCTCCTTATTCATTTGTTTGCTTACTGCCTCACTCGCTCACCTACCCAACCATGCTCTTATAATAAAACTGCAAGTATACCAAGTATACTCCAAATATGCATTTTAATTATTTTAAACTTTAATTTTTGCTTGAATTTTTTTTCGGGCAATCCCTGTCCAAGGTATATACAGAGGACAAGCTGGCTGCTTATTTTACTGGCCTGATGAGAGTTTGGGATTCAAGTGAGTTATTCTTTTCAAAAAGGCATTATTATATTCAAATAGGTTAATGGGCAAACACTTTAAATCTATAAAGAAGCCTCTCCATAATGGTAACTTACCACATCATCAAGGCATCTTCATTGAGAAGTCGTGAGAGATCACTACAAACTAAACTGTGCCTATTTTTGTTTGTGAAGAGTGCAAATGCTGCTTCGTAAAAACTGTGAAAATGATACTGCAAAAAAGAAAATACTTAATTTGCTTTCAACATTCAAAGACAGCTATGTCCGTGGATGGCATTATGGCAGCACAATTCCAAATACTGTAGTTTTAGATCCCACACAAGATAATCGGCACTCCATTTCTAAGCATGAAATGAAAAATTTCCCCATTGCAAGATCATAAAATAGTTCCAGATTAAGGTTTCAGATTAAGAAGGCCCTTTAACAGTGCTAATATACAGTTGGTTACAAGCATAAATCGATTTCAATAGTAAAATATCTTTCATCAGTGATGTAAAACTGTGTCTTCTATTCCTAGCCTGAAACAAAAAAGGGTAACATCCATAATATTGTTATACTTCTATTTCTGTTATTATTTCAGGGTTTCCAGGCACATTTTAGTTTTTTCTTGTTTATCTAAAAGTATAAGAAAGGTTGCGGGAGCACTTAAACCATGCAATTCACCAAACCATTGTCCTCTGCAAATATTATATTGCTTGCTGGGCTATTCCATACACTTATCAATGTTTGAGTACATTTTTAAACCGTGTAAACAGCATGACAGCATATGAACCCTTTCTTGGACTTAAACCATTTGTAATTTTTCAAGAGAACACTGCAGGCATCTCGTTAATTTTGGGTGGGGTATCAGTTCTGTTTTGAATAGTGGAGCTATCATCTTGATTGGCGTGCGGATATAGTTGAATGCCAAGACCTGAACCAAATTACAGTAAATCTTGGCTGGTTGCTAGCTAATATTAACTCTTTAGAGACACTTTCATAGGGTAGAAACTTAGTCATAATTTGGGGCAGATTAAATCATAGTGATAAACCACCTGATATAGATGGGCGAAACCACCACAATTTTATTTAAATATTTTAAGTGTTTTAGTAGGATCATTTTCAGACAGACTTCCCTAAGCAAAAAATTGTTGTCTTTAAATTTCTTGAAAGCTAATCCTTGTAAAGTGGATTGTGGTGTCCTGTAGAATATTGGTCAGAGCTCTCACCTCGTAAACGAGAAGACTGAGTTAGATTCCTGTGTAGGGCAAAATGTTGGGCAAGTTTCCTTACTCCAAACGCCTCTGTTCACCTAGAGGTAAGTAGGAACTCGGTTGTCGGTTGATTGGTGAATAGCTTTTATGGGGGGAATAATCCCTTCAAAAATAAATAAATAATTTGGTCACTCAATCCTCAACTATCTGTGGGATACTGCTGGGCACATTTGGATGCCATGTTTTGTCCACAAACCATACAGTCAATTCACTTTACAGCAGTTTATCTGTTAGGAATTTTAATCCCAAACTCCAAATAGTTTAAGGTCGCACAGAAGATAGCAGCAAAATGAAATCTTACATGAGTTCAGTGCCTCGTCTAGCTAGCTACCCTATTTGGTAACTCAATTCTGGGTATATTTATTTGTGTGAAGAAACATTTTGTCGTATGTGTCCTGACATTGTCCTTTGTAATTCTATGTAACATGTGCTCTCTTTTGCTGCTGTCGTGGCACACCTGAAAATAATGACAGCTAATGGTGAATATTTGATGCTGATGTCCATATAGTGTAAGAAAATGGTTCTAAACTACCTAGCTCAGATATGTAAGCACAAGATTTGTTTTGTTTGCTGCTTGCAATGGGGAAAGAAGCAATAAAATTCCTACTTGCTACTACTTACTTGTTCCTAAATTGCTCCTGTATCTGCAAGAATTCCCATCCTTACTTTTACTGACTAATTCTATGGTACCCGTTTCTTTCAGGCACCTGACATCAAATATCAATAGACTTCAAGTAATAATTATCTAGTATAAATGTGCAGTTCAGAGGATAATGTGTCAGTTAGGCGGCATCATGAATGCAATTTTGAATGAAAGGCTGACAGCTACTGTGAAGATAACCAATCAAGGAGAACATCTATAGTTTAATGGTCTTCTTGTATTATTTGGAGTATTGTTTTCTGATACTTATGCGTATGTGTGTATAGAGAGAGAGAGACAGAAAGTACAATCGAGATTGGGAAGAAAGAAAAACGAGGGATAGAGAAAAACAAGGTAAGAGTCACATCGTTCAAGCGCATTTTCAACTCCATTGTCTGAATTGATGGGTTTTGTACTACCCTGGTTACAGCTCACTTTATCTGTCAGGAAAAGTTGTAAAAATGAATTAAAACTGTTGCCTGGGTGTATAGTGCGGTAGAGATTAAATGGCTGGGTGACTTGAAATTAGAATTGATACAAACTGCAGCAATTCAGATATAGTTTAGAGGGAGGGGAAATCCTAATTTTGGTCCAAATTGAACAGTTCTTTTGTTTTTTTTGCTGTTTAGATGCCATTTGGCTGCTTTATTCACATTCTGCATAGTTTTGTTTCAATTGTTTGGAGTGGATCTGTTGTGGATGCAGAATAATCTTCAATTATTCCTTAAAACTGATTCAGAGATTTCTTTTTGCAAAACAAAAGCAACATTCTTACGAGGTGTGTTGTGTTTCTGACATACATTCTTATGTTCACCACATCCATCACTGCTGAGTTCCTGAGGTAATAAACAATGGTTATCTGGTTCCAGCAATAAACAATGATTTTTTTTGCCAATTCTCTCCCCTCTCCCCTCTCTGTTCCTGAAGACATTCTGGCTCAGATGGGTTATAGTTCCACAGGCGCCAGTTATCTGCCAGTGCTTTGTGAAAGTGGTCATTATTTATGAGTTAGTATTGACGGTGAGCATTGGTAGGCTATTTGACCTCTTAGGGCATCACAGCCAAGCCATTTTCTTGTCCTCATCTATCATCTGCACATGTACCTTCTCGAAGAAGTCTCTGTTTAATAATAATAATTATTGTTGTTGATATAACAACTTTTACATCAGGAAGTTGTCTCAAAGAGTTTCACATGATTACTGTAAAGTATAGTGACTCAATAGTAAACATGGCAATCAATTTGCTCCTAACAATGTCCCATCCAACAACAGCTATGAAATGAATGAATAATTTTATCTGGAGGATTGTTAGACCTGATACCAGGTCCTTCTCATTTTTGAATAATGCCATGGGATTTTTAACCTGAACAAGCAGACAGGGCTTGAGGTTAATGTCTCATCTGAAGGAGTAAATAATATTACCAGCTCCTTCAAACATGTCCTTTTTATTCACAAGATTACCATATTGATCTGGATGCAAAATGTCCTTTGGTCCATCCAATCGCAATCCTGCAAAACACTCACCCCACTGTCTTCCCATCAGTGAATCAAGCTGTTTTGTTTAAAAATGAGTCCACTGCCCTGGCCTCTTCTACTTTTCCTGGCAACATGTTCCAATTATTAATTATGAATGTTGGCTGGGATATTGGGGAAAACTCCCTTTTTGAATCATGATGTGAGATCAAGCAAACAGGATCTTGGTTTAATATTTCATCAAAATGATGGGATCTCTGACATTGCAGCACACCCCCAGTAGAGCACTGGAGTGCCAGCCAAGGCTATATCCACTTGTGGGTTCTTATCAGTAAATGAATTAATTTCCTTGACAGAGAAAATGGAATCTAAATGGGAAGTTGATCTTTTATTAAGACCAAACGCAGTGTGCTATGAGTTGTGTATGTGGCCTGGTTAGGTGTTGGGTAGGGTGTAATAGGCAGGATAGGAGGTTTTCTGGCAGACTGGAAAGCAACAAGAATAGAATCTGCTGCATTCAGTGGGCAATAAGCCAGTGCTCTCAAGATTTTATTTTTCATGCATAGTTCCTCCGCAAATGTACAAAACCGTGAAAGAATGGAGTGAATCATTCTTTTCTATTAGGTAGAGTGTAGCAAGGACTATTCAATTTATCACTAGCATATGAACTGGTATAAATACATATTTTAGATGTTATTAACTGGATGTCCCATTCGGAGATGTCACTAGGATTTGTGCTGTGGGAATGGAAAAATTCATGCTGCTGCAGCAAATAGGTGCTTTACTGAGATCATTTGTTTACTGATAAGCTTGTTTGAGGTAAAATAGAGGGAGCTTTTCCTTGCACCTCATCTGACTTGGGTGCTTAAAATTGGGAAGAATCATTCCATTCTCCAGCACGTGGCATATAGTCAGTCCTGTTTGGTGGTCTCAGTTATCCAATTCCTGAGCCAGCAAAGTCCACAGTTCTCAAAGCACTGTAGATGTCAGTGCCTTGCGACATCCTCCTGACATTAAAGGCGCTCTAGAAATGTAATTTTGTTATTGTTGTGTTGTTGATGACAGACCAACTGCCTAGCTTATTGGAAGGATGTGAAGGGACACCCAAGCCTGTGGGTGAATGCATTCTTCTCGCTCGTTAACCCTCCAAGTCCAAACTCTAAATGGCCGGGTGGTCCAATATGGACAAGCATCAGGAAGCTGCGGTTTTAGCTGTTTAAACTCCAGCGGTATCCCCAATGCGCACTCTAAGATCCCCAAGCTTTGGCTCTTGCCGATTGCAAGGTGCAACCCTTTGGAAAAAGAGTGTACACTCCATTCCAGATACAGGGAATCCTCCATGCATATCTCCGTCGTTTGGTTTGAACATTCTTAAACATGGCAATGGGTTCCTACATGTGTCAGGCACCTGACCTGACCAAACAAACTAACTTAGCTAAGCATAAACAAGTGTGTATTACAAAATCAAGAGGCACTTTAACACAAACGTGTACTTTATTCATGTTGCTGGATCCTCATTTTAAGGTTTCACACACATACAGTTGGAGTCTTTCGATTAATTTACAAGGATTTGTGTAAGGATTGGCAGAGTATGTTCACACTACCCAGGTTACAACAGCTGCTATAAGGGATGGCAGCCTCTCACTTGCTCAATTGCAAAATGAGTGCAGCCAATGCTATACTGAAAAGTCAAATAGAGAATGTCATATCAGCATGACTGAAAAAATAGTGACTGTGTAAAAGGGCCGAATTTTGCTCCTAAAATATGCAGTCAATTCATTTTGCAGTACAGTATATTCTGTGAAGTGCTTTGAGACATTTAGAAGACGTGATTAAATGCTATATGAAATGCAAGTATTATTATTATTAATTTGTGTTTTTCTCTTTCTTAACAAACTTCTTGATAGGAAATGTGCAATTACTGAGGTTATGACTCAGAGTTCCGTGTAGTCTTAAGTTGAAAGCCAAGTTGGTCTTAAAATTTTGGAACACGCAATATTGTGAAAAATGTTTCCATTCAGTCTTCATTTGGCAGACTCTTCATTTAAAGAGCTGCGGAAATGCGACTGCTAAATTAAAACTGAGTTTATCAATGTTCTTGAATGAAACCAAGACAAGATAATTTTAAAGGCTCGGAATATATGGAATTTGGGACCAGTTAGTGCTGAAAAAGTTGTAATGATCACATTCTCTGAAACATTGAGGGCTGAAATTACGGTCAGCGTTCCATGTAATAGTGATGATGAGGCTCAATTATAAATCGGAAATCCCATTAAATGCTGATGTCGTCAATGTCACTACGTGTACCATTGACCTGGTTTTCAGTCATCCGATATGCTTCATTACAAATTTCCTATTAAGAGATCTGTTGAGAAGTAAAGAGTAAAATTTGTGCCATTTTGATGTGCTAATTACTGTCATATCAGTATGCATGGGAAGTGATATCCCTGGATGATCTTATGACCGGAAGTCAGACATGTTTTAGTTTGTGAAAAGCTGGCCAGCATTTTTAAGCAAACCAGCATTCTGCCTGCATGTGTACTGAACACCATGAATCTCTGGAAGTCGCTGTCTCACTATCCCTCCGGCTTACCCCTTTTTACCCATCTTTACATTTTTCCTCTTCAACCTAGCCTATTTCGCTCACAAATATACAGTCAATTCACTTTACAGTATATTCTGTGAAGCGCTTTGAGATGTCGAGAAGATGTGAAAAGCGCTATATCAAATGCAAGGATTATTATTATTATTATTATTATTATTATATTGCAGTCAACTCCCCTTCCTCCCCAGCTGGGAATCAACTACGCCATTGTTTATTGCTACTGTATATAGATGCATGTTCTTATTGTTATCAAACTGCCCAGTGATTGCGCCACTGTTATAATTCTGGTTTGGATTTTATGGAACCCTATCTACCATGTCATAATGGAGATCTACATAGCATTTTAATTCAACAATTAGCAACCTGCATTTATATAGTGCACTTCATGCAGGATAGCATCTCAGAGCTCTTAAATTCACACAAAAGCAAAGAAATATCACCCTGTATGAAAATTTAAGATAAGTTTTGTATAAGTATCTCATGCTGTTTGGGTTAGGATGGTCCAGGGATATAAAATAGGTGTGAAATGAGGAGGGTGTTGTTCTCAGTGTTCTAGCCTCCAGGTACAAAAATGGTTATTGGCTAATACTGGGACATTGCCTTGTGCAACTTGACTGTTATGTGCAAATTGACTGCTGTGTGCAAATTCGCTGCTGCGTCCATCTACAATTAAACAGTCACTACACTTTACAGCAATCAACCCTGCAAAGCACGTTGAGCTATTTCAATGATGAGATGAAGTGCTATATCAAATGCCGGGATTGTTATTAAATTGTTGTTGATGTTAAAAATGACACTGCAGTTAGAGGCAATTGCTCGTCACCAGTTAGGGTAGGAATTAAGAGCCTAGGATAATTACATCTAATTCTTTTAATTGAAGGGTAGTTACTGCACAGTATGTGATGATTACAAAAAAAGGTTAGCTGTAAAAGAATTTGACATGAAAAAGAAAAAAATGCAAATTTAATTTGAGGATCAGCAGCTGAAATGTCATCGCTCACCTCAGAGGGTTAATCAGTTTTTACTGCAAACTGTCTAATTCTATAATGGCACACTGAAATTAGCAGCGTTTTATTGTGTTAATTATCTATGGAGCAGGACATTATTAGTTCTGACAAATGGAAATCAGAGAGGTGCTCTGAGAATAAAATACAAAGGTGAAAACCAACACACAGGTCATTGATAACATTTGTGCACTACCAATGGAAGATTTATAATTAAAATGCCTTTGTGATGATAAAAGGTACCTTCTACTAGATATTTTATTCTCATTTCTATTTCGTATTAGCTTTTGTTTTAACAGAATACCACTTCAGTGTTTTTAGATAATACAAATTATATTCCTCAAGGGGAAACAAACTCTAAACGCAAAGGTTTAATCTTGTACAAAGCCAAACCTAGTTTTTCATACTTAAAATGAATCATTTGCACAGGAATAATTTCAATAAAACATAGTTCTGGCTTTGTCTATGCTAAACTTTCTTTGAATTTATTTTATGCTTTGTCGGTATTGCCCTGGTATGTCCTCTTAAATTGGATCTCTAAGCCTTTCATAAAGTTTAATAAATCTTCAGCAATTCACCCAAAGGAAATTATATTAAAAAGCTTCAAATGTGAAGTTCGGCCCAGACACAGCGTTGGGAATTATATCACCATAATCAGGTTGTAATGAAAGCTTCTGTCGCTGTAGTTCCCACTCATAATCTGCCTGTTTTTATGAAAAGGGGCCTTGTCTGGGTTCATATGCAGCTTTAATTGGAAGATGTCTTCATTTCATTCTAGTCTTCTGGGATAATAACTTGCCCCATGTTTAAACATAGGCCCTAGCTGCTGATATTTTTTCATTTAGTAAAGCATGGCTCTTTAAATGATTTAGCAAATCATCATGAATGCCAGCCGAGTGATTGGCAGTTTATTGCTGGCAAGCCATTTGCATGACATTTATTCACTGGCTAAGAAAGCCACAGCAGGTAAACAAGCAATGCTATTGCTGTGTGCTTTCCTGTTTATTTTCTAATAATCAACTGACATTTGTGCATAGGCAAATACTGCTGCAAATTAACGAAATTATGACAAGATAGAGTCAAGTTTGTAAAGTAACTGCACCCTGGTTATTTCTAAGACCCTACTTGCCTTCTAACTTCAGTTTTTATTTCTTGAAAATGTAATGCATGTTTGTATAATTTGCATGCACAAAGAGAGAAGGTGACTTTATGATTTGGCGTTTAATGCTGATATGCCTGTGATTTCAATACATCCTTATAATTTGGTTCTCACTGCATTTTCCATTAGGCTTCCTTGGAAGACACTGCAGCGATAAAACAGTGAGGTATTCTGGAATAAAGGCAATGAGGAAAACCTAATTATAGAAGAAAAGCAGAAAATGCTGGAAATGTACAGCAGGTCAATCAGCTTGTCAAAGAATGGTTAACGCTTCGCATGTGCCTCTTTGTCAGTCTCAATAGACCTATCTTTTCTCTGTCTCTGCTTGACTTGCTGTGTATTTTTAGCAGTTTCTACTGCGACATCAAGATTTTTTCCAGGTCTAATTGTGAAACAATGTGATTTAAGAATCAATTCATGTGGGGAGGGGTCGAGGAGGAGGAAAGTCAGTGATGAATTTACCAACCTCAGTGCGCGTATTTACTGAAGTTTGGGAAATTTCGATGTCACCCACAATGAGGACTCAAAAATGCCTCAATGTGGATTCGACGATGTGGTTGAGAAGACTTTTTTTTAAAAAAACCTACATCAGTGATCTGTATATGAGAGTCTCAATCGATTTAATCCTGCAGTTTGCATTGGTTACCGTAATAATATTATCATTTCACCGATTCAAAATCATGACTCGCTGACTAGACGCTTGTTTATTTCTTCCAGGTCTAACATCAAGTACAATTTTGAGAAATAAGATTATTTTATGCAAAATAGCTTGTATTCCGTGCTGTATTGCAGTGGAATTACAATCACAGCTTTCTCATAGAAATGTTATAATGCGCACAAATGTCAAATCCTATATAACAATTATAAAGCTATATGCTCAGAAATCCAATGCAATTGCTCAAGCAATATTCCCATTATGTATACGGATGTGCTGAGCTCATAAAACAGAAAATAAGAAACAGGAGGAAAAATGATATATAAAAAAAACTCTATTAAGGTCTGCTTGAATGATATTGTCCTAGTACTGGTAAAGAAGATTTAACTGATGTCTGCAGGATTTGATTCTGTGGAACAAAATTCAATTATCTCAATAATCTGATCCTCTGATGTTAGGTGGTCTCCCAGGTAAACTCATAGAACAAAGAATGAAGCAGAATTAAAGGTAAAAGAAACTGGAAGAAATATAATGAAGACAGCTTGTCCTTTGATTGTGTGTCAAGACGGTACATTTAAACATGTTTTTTTTAAAAAAGCAAAGGAATAAACTGCTGTTTGTATTCAATGCAGATGTTTTTAAGTACAAGGTTACTGTGGTTAGCAAGTTAGGCAGGCGGCCAGTTTGGGAGGGTAGATGTGTAATTTTCTTTGTCTGTTGCTTACCTTTGTCTGTTCTATATCTAGTGCTGCCAACATGCATTCCAATGGTCTTCCCACAAGTGACCTCAATATTTAAGCAGTGCAAGAGCTGATTACTGGTTAAATGAAAGTTAGTGGCTGCATGTGCTTGTAAGTAATAGGGAGATCAATGATTTCCTCAAGGGCAGAATTTTTCTACGTATTAATTGAAAATCATTAACATAAGACCAGAATCCAAGTAAAGGACCCAACAATGGACAACAAGATTTACTCCTGATAACATTGAATGCTGTGTTCAAATGTTATTATCTTTCTTTGTGTACTTTTATATTTGTATGGTGATAGGTATAATCTATACGTGGAGCTGCGACTTCATTTTGCATAACTGATTGACTCCCCCCACCCCTGGCCCCTCTGATTGTGCATGTTCTGAAACACCGGGGGTTGATTTTCCAATGAGCTGTAATGGTGCAATGCTTTTCGCCTCTTCTACCTTTGTTGTGGATGTTTGCCATTGCGGCTTCGTCACAGCCATGGAACTGAAGAACTTTCAGTTGCTTGCAGTAACAAAACACACTTCCATTTGGCTGTTAATCTGGAGACATTTAGCTGCAAATCAGCAATATCTCCTTCCAGACATATGCTAAAGTTATTGGATTCTGTCTCCCTGAAAATCACAGTCGGATGAGAAACCGGCTCATGTTGGTTATAATTTAAAACATCCACAAACAGTGTACTATATATATTCATACGGTGTATACTGGATATTGGCTGGCAATTGGGGTGCCATTAAGGACTTATATCATTCAGTACAATATGCAGATAAGTGAATTGTACAATAGAAAATGCATATACTGTAGTGAGCTTCCACATCATTATAAATTAAGATGAGTTATTCTGATACCATAAAATAATGCAAGTGGGAACATTTTAATATTAAAGAGAAATTCTCTGAATGGAATCCTTCTGTTTTTAATGAGACTAGTGATTAGCTTTATATGTTTGCTGAGTACTCGGCTGCCCATTCATAGTTCTTTTTATACTGCTAGTGATCATATTTATTTTTAGTGATGGTTCTAAGTATAGGAGGTTTTGATTAAAAAAAATACAAATCATCACAGAGTAATGCAAGGTTATACAGTATTGCCATGCCTGTATACCATAAACAATGTTAACCATAATGGTTTATCTTCCCTCCATACAGTGCACTGTATCAAGTCAGCAACAGAAAATCATCATAGCTGCACCTAAAAATTTCCTTGTGTAGTTTCCCCTTGATGATTGATGTCAAAAAGCAAACAACATTTGAATTTGGGCTTCTTTTACCAGCAGGAGAACACAATTTTTTTACATGCTGCCTGTTTGGTAGGAAAATAAAACCTATTGCTTTGGAATATTTCATTGGGATTGAAAAATTGCTGGTCAGGAAAGCAATGGTGTTGGGGTTGTCTCATTGCCAGAAAGACAGTTTAATCTGAATTTAAGATACTACCCGCCTGAAGGTCGTTATACAAATACTAGTTGTTGATCTCATGCAGGAAAATCCTTGAGCGTAACAGTGAACCAAAGTCATCAACTCTGGGATGATCTTGTCTTGGAGCCTTTTCTGACCTCTGTCACTGATAGTGACAGCAACTATGGTAAAACACCCACCCACATGGAAGGAAGCCTCAGACACTTTACATTTTTTAAATTGAAGTATTTGTTGTACCTTTATTTATTTGGACAATAAAACATTTAGTTGTTTCTGAATTAACAGCTGGTGCAAGTGCAAAGAAAAGGATGGCTTCGGACTTTGAAGTTACACCTACTATATTCCAGGCAAAAGGAAAAGTTAAGCATTGAGTGCTGGGGCACAATGAGGTCTCCTGAGCTCTTAGTTTGCAAGGTGCAGGGCAGCACTCTAGGAAGTATAGGAAGCGTGGAAGGAAATCTGAAATGAGAGACATGAAGAGAGCAGGCCCAATGTGGAAAAAAAAGCAGAAAAGTAGTTAGCTGATAGAGGAAGTCTCCCAAAGGAGAAATATACATGGTTTTCTCAGGCACCTTCACAAAGAGATTTGAAAAATAATAAAATCACCTTTTGGATTTCGGTTTAAAAATAAGAATGTCAATTCTTCTCAACCGCTATCACATGTACACCATAGAAAACAATAACATAAGGTCTCTTTTGGCAATAGTCCAAGGATTGTTCCTGAGATATCAAAAAACAATATAATATTGGAAACTAGATACTATGAGCCTAAAATAGTATTGTCGATTGAAGATAAGATCCTTCTCCCCCTACTCTCTAGTACAATTCAGTAACAAAGTGTGTCCGTCGTAGTTTCCTTCTTCTCAGTAATCTGTTCAGTTGGGAACAATTTGGTGTAGCCTGGCCTGGAAAGTTTGAGAGTCCATTGAAAACTCTGATATTTCTATTCGTAGATGTGAGCCAGCTTTAGCCTTGCCATAATGCCATAACGTTGTGATGCACATTGCATTCTGAACATTGTAATAAACTTTAAGTACAATATACCAAGTCGAACCAGGCGAGGGCAGATCCATGAAGATTGAGCTGGGAGGAGAGGCGGTGTAGGAGGATTGAGTGCTCAACAGTGTCGAAGGCAACAGAGATCAAGAAGGACAAGGAGGCAGAGAGAGCACTGATCAAAGATATTCAGAATGTCATTAGAGACTTTGACCGTGTTGTGGGCAGCACAGAAACCAAATTATGAGGGTTCAAAGAGGGAATGGCGAGAGAGAAAGGAGCGGAGCTGGGACGCAACAACTCGTTCCAGGACCTTAGAGATGAATGGGAAGTTGGAGATTAGGTGGTAGCTGGAGAGTAATGATGGGTCCAGGGAAGGTTTTTCAGGATGGGGGTGATGACAGCTGTTTTTAGAGGGATGGGAACATTGCCAGTGGATAGGGAGAGGTTGATGATGTCAGTTAGGAGGGGTACTAGGAGATAGAGCTGGGAGATGAGGAGAGAGGTGGGGATGGGATCGAAGGAACAGGTGGTGGATTTAATTTTCCATATGAGAGTAGAGAGGGTGGAGGAAAGAATAGAATAAAAGGTGTGTAGTGGGAGGTGGGTGAGGGGGGATCCTGAGGGAGAGGTAATGGAGTGGGAGGGGGGTGTTGTGGTAGATGGTTAGAGGTGGCTGAGCAAGTGAAAAACCTGGATTCAATTCCAGGCAGGGTGAAACCTTGGGCAAGTTTCCTTATTCCACATGTCCAATAATAATCCCTCAAAAACAAAAAATAATAAATTAGTCCTTTCAATCCACTGCTGTTCAGCTCCTTGGGAAGTCCTCCCGAGGTGAATGGCACTATACAAATGTAATTTTGTTGTTGTTGTTGCTTGTGGTTCACTGCTGTGTGCAATTGTCTGCCACATTTCACCCAGAAATATATAGTCAATTCACTTTACAGTGTATTCTGTGAAGTGCTTTGAGCTGTCTGGAAGATGTGAAAAGCGTTATTCCAAATGCAAGGATTATTCTTACTACGTATTATTAAACCATATCTGTGACTTTCAGCTCCAACATTCAGATGCTTGAAATGCCAACATCAAATAATGTTAGCCTATCACCCAGGGAGTGGTGTCATGGCAACAAAACGCAGCTCAACTCTAGAAAATATATTAATACATTAATATCTTATAATAATTTATCATATATTATTATAATTAATTTATGTTATATATACTAGTGTATTTCCAATAATGGTAGGACTCACTTGGTTGACTTAAGAGTTGGCTTGGACCAGAAATCATTTTTCATATTTGCATCAATACAATTTGACTATATTCTGATGAGAACAAAGGAACTTCTATCCTTGGCAGTTGGATGGATTAAGTTTCCACCTTAGGGAATGACTGACTTCCAGGCTGCTGATAGGTTTTCCATAAGTTATGGGAGGAAACCTCCCTTATCTAAAATCTTATTTATGAACCCACATTGAAACATGGTTCTTAGCAACTTGGATTCATCACTCCTGGCGATGAAACGGTCATAGTTATGCTGTGAAACAGTTTCACCAACAGAAGGAAGGGAAACGTGGTTGTTGGTAGCTTTCCTCCTTCTGTTCTGGCCAAGATCCAAATGTTTTCAAAGGAACATACCTTGGCTCTCACTGCTCTCATTGTAGGTCACAGATGGAGCTTTAAAAACAATCATGTGAGCCAATTCCCTTGATGGCTCGGTTCATAAAGCCACAGCCTTGTATAAACCTGAGCCAAAAAGGTCTCTGGTTCGATGCCTGGTCAATAGCTGATTTAACAGTTCTCAGTGAGGACGAAATAGGTCTGCTACAATTAGCCTTTGTTGCCTAGGCTGGAAAATGGGAAAATCAGCCAGATTTCCCCTTCCCGATCTCCATCTGGAGTCCTAGAAAGTGAAAAGCGTCCAGGTGTAGATTTTGAGTGATTGGGATGAGATTTGACAGTGGTAGTCCACGTGGTTGAATAACCTTCCAGCACTTACTTTTCTAGGATCACCCATGAACAATGTTCCATTTGGGTGAGGTACTGGAAAGGGGCTGGCAACAGTAGAACAGTGTGCAAGTCAGTACCTCAGGAAAGGAGGAAGAAAATTGGAGGCAGGGAATATTCATGTATCAGAACGATGTGCACATAAGCATATTTTGCTATTTCTGAATTTTGCTACATCATAGAAAGATGCCAGAAGCAACAAAGTAATGCCCATTGAATTTAAATTTTGGCTTTCAATATGTAGCGTAACATGTAGGGATAGGGGTAAGTGTAGGAACTGGGAATGAAGATGCATTTTGTGGTGATGCTTCTCTGTGTGGGATCCCAGCATTTAACCAAAACAAACCCTACTGGGAGCCCTGTAGCATATTGGTTAGAGCATTTGCTTTGCATGGGAGAGTAACTGGATTTGATCCCCTGGCAGGTTGAAATATTAGGCAAGTTTATTTACTCCACACACCTTCTTTTACCAATTAGTAAGTAGGAACTTGGTTGTTAGTCGTTTGGCAGAACCTTTTTGTGGGTAATAATCCCTCCAAAAAACTAAATAAAATAACATTTTAAAATTATTTGGTTACTCAATCAACAACTGTTCGTGGGACAATGCTGTGTGTAATTGGCTGCTGCATTTTGCCCATGAAATGTACAGGTAATTCACTTTACATATACTCTGTGAAGTGTTTTGAAACGTCTCGAAGAAGTGATAAGGCACTATATCAAATGCAAGGATTATTATTATTCTTAATATAGAACCCAGTGAATAGTCTTGATTTAATGTGTTTTAAATCCAGCTCCTTGGGACATTCTTCAGACGCTATACAAAAGTACAGTCATTTGTTGTTGTTTTCCCCATCAAGGCAACAATTACATTTACCGTAAATACCCGCGTATAAGGCGCACCCCCCCACTTTTGACCTTTTCTTGGTGAAAAAAACCCAAAGCATTTTCGATGATATTGCCGGCAGAAGGGTGGGAGGCAGGAGAGACAGGTAGGGAGGGAGAGAGGGAGGCAGGCAGGAAAGCAGGCAGGCAGGCAGGGCACAAAGGGAGGCAGGCAGGAAGGGAGGCAGGCAGGCAGGCAGGCAGAGAGGGAGGGAGGCAGGCAGGGAGGGAGGGAGAGAGAGAGGGAGGGAGGCTGGCAGGGAGGGAGGGAGGCAGGCAGCCAGGGAGGGAGAGAGGGAGGCAGGCAGCCAGGGAGGGAAGGAGAGAGAGAGGGAGGGAGGCTGGCAGGGAGGGAGGGAGGGAGGGAGGGAGGGAGGGAAGCAGGTAGGCAGGGAGGGAGGGAGAGAGAGAGAGAGAGGGAGGCAGGGAGGGAGGGAGAGAGAGAGAGAGAGGGAGGCAGGCAGACTGGGTTAGGCAGAAGGCAGGCAGCAGGCACAGCACTGAAGTCCGCTGCTGCTGCCACTGCCTGGGCGGCCGAGGCCGAAGCTCTATCACCTGCTCCCCCCAACCCCCGCTGGACACTGACCAAACCCCGGCTGACAGCTCGCCGGCCTGTTTACCGTATTTCCGAGGCTCAAAATTTATTATACCTGCGTATAGGGCGCACCCCCAACTTTCGAGATCTTCCGACGTGAAAAAAAGTGCGCCTTATACGCGGGTATTTACGGTATATAGTGCCTTTCATGTCGGAAGGATGTCCCAACCTCTTACTTGCCATGAAAAACAACGCATGAAAGAGCATTAAAGTTGTTAAACTTTATTTATGTAGCATTTTAGAGTGACAAGAATTTGACAAATTGTTGAATTTAGTCTCAAGTTGAAATAACTTTTCCTGAAAGAGCTTACAGAAAAATGGCAGCAAAACTATGGCTGTATTTAAGAATTTGCCAAATCCCGAACCCTCTAAAATACTATATTAAATGCTATGCCCCACCCACCATGCCCAACACCCCTCAATGCCCTTCTCCCCCATCACCCATACCTCAGCTCCCACCTCCAGCTCGGGTGCAAACCCTGGTCTTTCCAGCACCTTGGGACATCCTCCCAAAATATGTTAATATAAATCAACATCAATGCAACAAAAACAGAAGTTTCTGGGATGGCAGCTTCTATGGAGAAAGGAAAGTGAGTCAATGTTTCGGATCCACCACCCTTCGTCAGAACTGGGGCATATTAGTCAGACCTGGGGCATGTTAGAACAACAAATATAAATTTGTTCTAAACAGAGCAAATCCAGATCCAGGTAGAATTTCTCCTCAAATATGTGTGAGGTGATTAACCTTTCAATGGGGATGGAAGCTATGCTGATTATCTTTCCTTTTAGGCCTCACTGTGTCACACATTAGTTCCCAGCCAAGAGAGCATTCTGCTCCCAAGCCTCTGCCAGTGCAACTCAGTAACTGAAGGGATCCTCATGTGACTCATCATCTGTTTTTCCTCCCTATTTGGGATTGTGTCTGATCTCCCTTCAGTGACTCCCCCTGGCACAGATCACTGAGGCACCTGTAAACTATTTTTAACATGGTTCCATCTCCATTGGATTAAATCATTATTAATGCCAGATTTGTCTTTCCTTTAGGAAGATAGAGATTATATCAAACCTCGGTTGCACTGAAAATGGTTGATTTAAGCACATATGTTTCCAACCTATGTGTTATACCAGTAATTAGATGCTCTAAAAGTGCTCTGATATGCAACCGTACGTGGAGGGCGCTATATAAGTGCCAATTGTTGTTTATGAAACAGTTCCTGCCCTAATTGTACAGATCAAATGGATTCAAATATATTTGAACCACTTTTATATCTGCAGGACTGTTCTGAAAGCCTGCACAAAAAAGAAATCCTCTCTTAAGTAAAAATAAACTTGAACATTTGGATTAAAGGGGTATAATTGGCCCATTGAGCACAGTCTCCTGCTTTGTTGGAAACTCCTTTAAGAGTAAATTGGCAATTATCAAAAGGGCCAATAAAAAGGGCAGTAAATACAAAAGGACACTAGTAGTGGGATAAGGAGTGTGGTTCCTAGTTGTGGATGTTTGCAAGCTATGATTGACAAATGAAGAACTACTGACACACATTTGATTTGAGTGATAGTACATCTTTGACCACTGTAATTTTCCACTATATCTGCTTGTCTAAAACACTTTGTACTTTATTTATCACAAAATAAACTATGAATGAATTGAAAAATGAATCTGTGGTATCAGAGAAGATTGGCGATTTGGTTCATGAGGAGGTTTTTTGTAAGAAAAACTAGAAATAATCATTCAGCCAATTAAAGTTGTTCGCTTTTTCAAACTCGGCAAATCCTATCCAAAACCGAACACAATAGAGTCAACAACAAAAAATCCTTAACTTGGTATTTCTCTAAAAGGTCTTCTAATGCAACAGTCCATGAGCTGGGAGTCTCATACATGCCTGACTTTTTGGAACATGATCAGTATGAAGGTTATTTGGGAAAGGGGTTTGACTCCAGTTTATTCAGGGACCAGTTAATTTCTTAAATTTTTTTAATGTATTAAATATTATAAGATCACTAAGTTGACCTCAGTATCAATTTGCAAATAGGTATCAATTAACATATTGCCACAGAATTTTATGCAGTATTCCAAACTTGGTCTCTCTCAGTGATATAAACAAGGTTAGAATAACTTCTTTTCACTTACACTTGAATACCCTCGAGATGCAACCTGGTATTTGATTAGCTTTGTTGACTGCAGCTTCACATTGACTGGAAACCTTTGGTGAGTGATCATTATGCACTTCTTCCGTTTGCTGACCTGGTAAACTGTCTCACGAGAGAATTATCCTGACAGATGTGGTCCTTTAAAGTCAATCTGTTGCTTTTTGACCCAGCCCATCATTGCTAATGTTAGTTAGACTGGTGAATCTACAACAATCTACAGTATGAGTATCAGAGAGAAAAAAATAGTATAACTGCTAATCTTGTAAATTCTTTCCCTCAGGCCAACTCTTGAATCAGAGAGCAGAACAGAAGGGGGAGGCTGGGCGATTTGCCAAAATTTGTAACCTGCTTTCTTATTCTTCCCCCACTCCCCCATGTTGGCACCCAATACAATGTGGGAATAAGATCACATTAAAATTTATCTGTGCAAATGTGTTTCATATTAAACATTTGGGGTTAATAAACAAGCAAGCATATGGATTATTTTCCACAACAAGGCAGGAGCCCAGAAAAGCATAAGGGAACGATATTTTTTAAAAGCCACAAACCATTTAACCCGCCAGGCAGCCAGATAACCTAAATAATAACTCAGCCAATGAAGAAACAAAATGGCTACTTCAGGCAGGCAAAGCCGGCCAAGTGCATGTCAAAGGGGCATTGACTTCACAAAAAAAGTTCAAGATTCCTCTCAAGACCTACCTCTTAGACCATGCTGTTAGTTATTTTTCCTCTCGCTACTCAGATTCAAAGCCAATATTCTTAACCACCCTGGGACCACCTCACAACGTGAGATGTAAATTTGTATTGTATTGAATACAAGTGGTTATCAAACCTTTTGAGTTTCAGGAGGGTAAAGAGCTGGAAAAGCCATTTTCCAGGTGCCATTTTTGTCATGTGCCTTGGATGCACTGCATTGATGTACTAGCAGGACTTCAGGTGAGATGTTAAATTGAGGTTCCGTCTGGCTGTTCAGGTTCTGACATTAAAAATCCCACAGGCTGTTCAAAAAGAGAAGGGAGTTTCTCCTGGTGTCCTGGACTACAATCCCCCAAATCAAATTGTTAATTCACTTTGTGGCTCTCTATGGTAAATTACCATGTGCATTTGGGTTATCTTTCCATAGATGTTAAAACTGAGAGGCTTTTTGGGCCTCTGAAATTACCACAAGGCAATGTGCACCTCAAAATGTCTCATATGACCTGCTATCCCCCTTAGTTTTATATTGTAATTCTGAGAGATGGAGAATACAAGTGAAATTACTGGCTAAGGACAACATGGCATGGATAGAGTCCTAGTGTGAACATAGAGAGGGGCAAGAATGATCTTGGGTGCTGGTTGTACTCAAATACATTAATGGGAGATTTAGCGTAAAGATTCTTGCTGGCCCAGGGGAGGCTAAAAGTGGACCCTGTGTTTTCTGTTTGCAAAGTCTGTGGTGCTTTTTTAAAAAAAAAACACTTCATAGGATATTGCACTAGCCTTTGATGTCACCTCATTAAATTGAGATTCAAAAGGATCTAACAAAACTATTGTTTTAAAAGCTGCCCGCTTTTCAAAAATGTGTGTCCCTTCACACATTTCAGCATACTGCTATTGAAATGGAAAAGCTAAGAAAAATCCTTCTGATGTGCTCCTTTGATTTTCAGTATTTCCGGAATAAAATGGGATAGCCTATAATGGACCCATCAATTAATTTGAACAGTCTCTGACCCATGAACATGGGTATAGATGCAAATATTGCAACGCCAAGATACCAAAAGAAATGTGTTATGTGTTAATGCAGCTCAAGCTTTTCACCTGTATTTATAGCTGCAATTATATCTAAATGAGGGTTGTCTACAGCTTTGGCTGCACGCTAATTTTCCTCCTCACTGAATTCAAGGAATGGTTTGGACTGTTTATGAACCAGACATATTGACCTCATTTACAGCTAGCAGTTTAAATCCATAATTTTTCCACCCACAATCCTCTTTGACATTCTGGTGGTGTGGTAAGCTCAGTGAAACTGAACTAAAAGTCTCACACTTCATTGAACACCATTATGCGGCTTTATGCTTATAAGCCCGTTTCCCTCGACTGCCTTTCAGCTTTGCTGGAAATCAGTTTGGCCACAGGCTGGCGGTGATTAATTGGAAGAATCCAATAAATCAGGCTGTCAGCCAGCAGGCTCTACTCACTCCATCTACAAATCGACATTTGGATTTTGCTTTCTCTGGGGTCAGCAGGCACTTCTCCTCACACAAGGTGAACTTGAAGCTATTGTGAGCATCGGTGGGTCCTGCAAGTAGTCCCATAGTAGAGTTTCTCCATGATTTGTTTGCTCAGAGGTGGTGCTCATGTTAAATAGATACTGTCCCCATCTCTAGACCTTAAAGTTACCATTGTCTTTGTCAACCTGCTGCAGCAGCTGCCTGCATAATTAAAAAGGCTTTGCCTTACAGAATTACTGAAACGGTGCCACCTAATAAATAAGTTATAATTTAGAAAATGTTTCATTCCTGGGAATGTATTGCAAGCAAATGAAATCATTTTATTACAAGTCTGTGGCAGATTATTCTGATTCAGTCCACATAATGCCTGCAGCCTTCATTGTGCAAAAATAAAGCTGCTGCTTTGCAAGAGAAATACAGCGAGTACAAACTACAACCCCCACATCCGACAAGATCCTGTGATTATTACTGATTTTCTTGTATTAATATGGGGGCGGACGTTTCAAAGTGCATGGTCCAATTAACATTAGGCCTAGGAATGACTGACAAATTTATAATTACGAATGCACGAGTGGCATTACATTGCAGTTTGGTTTGCAAAACCATGCATGTGACACCCGAGGTACTTAATTGAAAATGATCAGTTTTGGTCATAATTAATTGAACGCCACACTAGACATTACGAGAGATACACATTTCCAGAATTTCTGGTCAGTTACGGCACGAACCCATGAAAGGAATTAAAATATTTCCGTTTTGTTTGCATTTCAATAGGGAAAGTCAGAGAGAGATTACTCTGCAATGAACTTGGTGTTCCTGCAATGGTAACTTTGAAGATAATTTTTCTCTTTATGTGCACGAGGTGCAATGGTGGATTCATATTGCAAATCTCTTACATTCTGCTGGAGGGGGTGTGCACCATTTATCAAGCTGACTGGGCTGTCATATCAGTTGAAAGAGCTTGGAGAGCCTTGACCAGGAGATTGAAGGTTGGTAGCAATTTACTGAAACAGAAATGCAATGAACAGGAAAGAGATGGGCTCCTAATCTCTTCAATTTTCTTACATTACCCCAAAGGCTAAGGAATAAAATGAAACACTGGCTGGTGACACCTCGGAGGGGAGAGTGTGGTGGTGGGGGGTGCTTGAATACGAATGCCGAGCAGAGGCAATGTTAAAAATCAAAGAGCTGCCACAGCTTGCTGACTGTTCTGAAGTAAACGGCTGATGCATGCTGAGTGGTTATGGGAGGGTTGGAGGTGGGGGGGGGGGGGGGGGGGGGGGTGGGTGAGTGGGTGGGGGCGTAAAGGATGTTACCCATCTTCAAGCCTTGTCAGTTCAGCCATCAGCACTCTCATTCATCTGTTCAGCCTGCTAGTTCCATGCTATAATGTGATAGATAAACCTTTATCTAACTGACAACGCTCAAATCAGATTTGATTTGATTGTTTGCATGTGAATGCCACATGACACTGGCCGCCTAAAGATTTTAGTGGCATGCTTCGATGTTTCTTGAAGGCATCTTTCTTTCAGAATGAATTGCCCAACAGATCCTACTATTTCCAACAACTTCAATAAATATATACTGTTTCAGGAATGTGCAGAACAGATCCACATTTTTCACTGCTCTTGCCAATATTCTTATTTTATTCGTATTAATATCAAAACAACTGCTGGTCACAATTAAAAGACTTTCGGTTAAATATAACGATTACATTTAGCTACAAGATCAATATGCTTCTTCCTATAATCGGTCTGTCTCTAGACACACACTCAAAAAACCAATTCGATTGCAGAAAGAAATCTGAAACAGATACAATTGAGAAAGTTCAGCCTACTTTCCCTGGCAGAAGTGCCTAGCTCCATGTATACACTGCATTTTGTACTTATGGCCATGAAGGTTAAATAAAACAGCCAGAATATTTATTGGAACACTATAATAATGGTTTCAAATACTAAGCGATTTAACTTGTGCAAATTATTCAAGAAATAATAATAGTGTCTTGTGCCTCAGATGAACTCCCCCAGTTGGAATGATGACTGCCTTTTTTCAACTTGGCAATTTCAACTAAATCTCTCATGGCTAAGTCTGTCAATTAGATGACAATTACATAGCAGAACAAGAAAGCACAGGTTCAGGGTTACAAAGAGCAAGTTTATGCAGACGCCAGGAAGTATTTCTTTACACAAACCATAATTGACAACTGGAATAGATTTCCAGGATGGGTAGTTGAGGTCAAGGCGCTGGATTAATTTAAAGAAACTACTTGATACTGTAATGGGAGGATGGTAGAGTGAATATTGTGGAAGAATGAGATCAAATGAACCAATGGTTTCCCTTCATCCATGATCTTGTGATCTCATGAGGTTTAAACTGTGGAACTGTAAACAATAATAGTAATAATTTGATCACTCAATCTATGACTGTTTGTGGGACAGAACTGCGTGCAATTGGCTGCTGCATTTCACTCACAAAATACAGTCAATCCACTTTACAATATACTCTATAGCGCTTTGAGACATCTCAATGCATGAGAAGGCACTGTATCCAATACAAGGATTATTATTATATTATTATAAATTTAAAAACAGCAAATATGAAATTCCACTCTGATGCCAGTCCTATGCCAAGATACTGAAGCAAAATCAAAATGAAGATTAATGTCTGAACAGAATTCCAGAAAAACACATCGATCTTAAGCCACATGGCAGAGACCCAAACTTCCATCTACTCCATGCTTTCATTTGTGAAACATTGTCACTCCACTTTACATGCCTCATTCACGCCTTCATCACATCTTGGCTCGACTGCGCCAATGCCCTGCTTGTTGGACTTCCTAATGCCTCCCTCCATAGGCCAGAACTCTGCAGCCTCTGTCCTTTACCATTCCTTCGTGACCCCGTCTCGCCCATTGGCTCTCCATTATCCAGAGTATTCAAGATCCTGGTTCTCACATTCAAAGCCCTCCACGGCCTTGCCCCACCCTACATCTGCGACCGCCTAACCCCCTACCAACCTGCCTGCCCCCCCGGCTCAGCAGGCTTAGGCCTGCTCCACATCCCCCGACCTACCCTCCTATCATCGGCAGGTGAGCCTTCAGCCACTCTGCCCCAGCCTCTGGAACTCCATCCCGAAGTCCCTCCAACTCGCCCCCTCCCTAGCCTTCTTTATGTCCCACCTCAAGACCCTCCTCTTCAACGGTCCCATCAGTTCCCCCCAAATCCCCCCTTTCCCTCCACCCTCCCTGTCCCCAGCTCGGGTCTGAAACAATGACTGTCCAATACCTTGGGACGTTCTCCTGATATGAAAGGTGTTGTACGAGTGTAATTTTGTTGTTGTTGTTTACAATATATTCTATGGTGCACTTTGAGGTTTCCTCTTGACTTGAAAATTGCTATGTCAAATGTAAGAATTACTATTATTATCTTTCAACTCTCTTGGCTCCCATTCCCAGCTCAGGTGCCCATCCAACATTGTCAATCGCTTTCAATAAAAATAATAATCTTTGCATTTGATATAGCGCTTTTCATGTCTTCTAGATGTCTCAAAGCGCTTCACAGAATATACTATAAAGTGAAGTGACTGTATATATGGGCAAAACGTGGCAGCCAATTGAGCACAGCAGTCGTGGATTGAAATGACCAATTTTTTTTTTTTTGAGGGATGTCCCTCTTACGCGAAAAGCACTATCAATTAAAATTAAATTGTATTGTATGAACAGTATTTTAGACCTATAAATGTAATTTTGTTGCTGTTGATGTGCATTTATCTTAGAATTTAACATTGTGGAAATTGTTTAAATCTCATCTTCATTTGGAAGTTGTTTATTCTGCAGTTCTATGAACCTATTTCCATGTTCTGAAATTTTACGATAAATTGGCCTTACAGGTTATTGTTAGATGGAATTTCAGGCCTCGGAGAATCGTTAGCTTTCGCTTCTTTCTATTCTTCACACTATTGGTGGTCTTTTAATGCTAAAGTTGGAAAGTAATGGGCAACATTAGAAAGTTATTCTTATTTTTTTCCTGCCCTCATTTATTGAAATAATTTTTCTCCTTTTTACATTTCACATACAGGTTTTCCTACTGAGAGGGCTGGAAGCTCTTGTAAGATTGCTGTTCCATAACAGGAGGCAGTGTCGCTCACTCTGCAATTTCCTCTCTCACTGAGATGATCCACCACAGGGTGCATTTCCTTGGCGACTTGTTTTAGATGCAAAACTCACTTTGTGAACGATTGTAAGCACCAACCCTCCGATCACCACACCATCTATCAGTCCAAAGGGCTGCATTAAGGAGAGTTTTAAGGGGTGGAATGAAACTGTCAAAACTCATTTTAATCATGACCTGTCACTGACAAATGGTGACATTTATGTCTTATCCTTTGGCTGAGTTTGAACTTCGGTCTTCAGAGCTGAGGGACAAATCTGTTATGAAAAAGAAGATAGTAGCAGCAGCATTTGCTTTTTTTTCTTTTGCCTTTTGTGGCTCAACGTGTTTCTAATAATCACCCTTGCTTTTACTTAATGTCTGACATTTAAACAAAGACAGAGGCATAACAGAAAATGCCACAGGCAGTGAGTGCTGTGGTCTCACGGAAATACATTCCATTATGCTCATTCACACCTGACAATTTCACCCCAACATATGTTACAGTCAGAGGATTGTGGTTTTCTGCTTTTCAAATTCTGAAATATTTGTAATTACTTGTTGCTAATACTCGATTGTATATTTTTAATCAAATAATACAAATTAAACTGCATTGAATGTTAACAATAAAAAGAATAATCCTTGCATTCGATATAGCACCTTTCATACCTTTCATCACAAAGCATTTTACATGATTTGCTGTAAAGTGTAGTGAATGAGTATTTTATAGTAGAACACACCATTACATCACACCTTCACAAATAATAATAACAATCCTTACATTTCACACAGTAGCTAATCCACCTGGTCCAGACGGGATGCATTCTACATTACTGATGGAAGTAAGGATGAAAATAATGGTTCTCTGGTCACAATCTTTCAATCTTCCTTGGACACCGAGGTGGTATCGGAGGACTGGAGGGTTGCAAGTGTTACTCCACTGTACAAAAGAGTAAAAAGATAAACCAGGGAATTAGAGGCCAGTCAGCCTAACCTCAGTAGTGGGAAACTTCAAGAGACTATAATCCAGGACAAAATAAATTTTTCACTTAGAAAAATATGGGTTAATAAAGGACAGCCAACGTGGTTTTGTTCAAGGCAAATCATGTCTAACAAACCTAATAGATTTTTTGATGAAGTAATGGAGAGGGTGGATGAATGTAATGCAATGTCTGTGCAGTTGATGTGGTTTATATGGATTTTCAAAAGGCGTTTCATAAAGTGACACATAAGTGACTTGTAAGCAAAATAGAAGCCCACGGTATTAAAGGTATAGTGGTAGCATGGAGACAGAAAGCAGAGAGTGATGGTGAATGGTGGTTCTTCTGATTGGCGGGAAGTATGCAGTGGTCGGTATTGGGATCATTAACAACAACAACAACTTGAACTTATAAAGCGCCTTTCACTTCGGGAGGACGTCCCAAGGCGCTGCACAGGAGGCGTGTGACCCGAGCTGGGAGGGGAGTGTTCGGGAAGGGGTGAAACACGTAGGGGAGGTCGAAAAATTCGGGGGGGAACAAAAGGCACGGTCGAAGAGGAAAGTCTTCAAACCGGCCTTGAAAGAGGAAAGGGAAGAAACAAGGCGGAGGGATTGGGGGATGTAAATTGGTTAAATAGGGCGGGGCAAGGCCGTGTAAGGCCTTGAAGGTGAGGACGAGGATCTTGAACTCGATCCTCTGGAGGATGGGGAGTCAGTGGAGACGGGCGAGGGTGGGGGTTATGTGGTCTATATAGATGACTTGGTCTTGGGTATGGGGAGTACAATTTCCAAGTTTACAGATGATACAAAGCTGTGAAAAGTGGTAAACAGTGAGGAGGATGGTAGCAGAGGATGGCAAGAGGACATAGACAGACTGGTAAAATGGACAAACACATGGCAGATAAAATGTTATGTGGATAAGCTATATGGTAGAATTTTAAAGTGGGGGATAGGAACAGA
This sequence comes from Hydrolagus colliei, assembly GCA_035084275.1. Taxonomy (NCBI): domain Eukaryota; kingdom Metazoa; phylum Chordata; class Chondrichthyes; order Chimaeriformes; family Chimaeridae; genus Hydrolagus; species Hydrolagus colliei. Next base: position 29,491,301 of record CM068742.1, on the reverse strand, counting down.
GAGAAATGGGGGTTTATATAAATACATCTTTGAAGATGGCAGAACAGGTAGATAATGCTGTTTTTTTAATATAAAAAAAGCACACAGGATACTAGACTTTGTAAATAGGGGCATAGAATATAAAAGTCAGGAAGTTATGATGAACCTATGTAAAACCTCAGCTGGAGTGCTGTAATGAGTTCTGGGTATTACTCTTTAGGAAAGATGTTAAGGAAAAAGAGATTTACTAGGATGATACCAAGAATAAAGGACTTCAGTTATTGGGAGAGGCTAGAGAAGCTGGAATTATTCTCATTGGAGCAGAGAAGATTAAGAGAAGACATAATAGAAGTTTTCAAAATTATGCTGGGATTTGATAGGGTGAATAAGGAGAAACTGTTTCCATTTACTCTGGGTTAGTTACCCGAGGTCACTGATTTAAAATACTCGTTAAAAGAAACAGAGAGGAATAGGGGAGAATTTTTTTCATGCAATTAGTTGTTTGGATCTGGAATGCTTTGCCTGAAAGTGTGGTGGAAGCTTTGGACAGCTTTTTTCAAGGAGCCGGCACAGACACAATGGACCGAGTAGCCTCCTTCTGTGCTGTATAATTCTATGACATTTGATTATAGCACCTTTGATGTTGGTAGGATATCTCAAAAGCCTTCACTGTGTTTCTTTTTGTGGGCAAAATAATCTGGTGATCGAATTACAGTATAGTAGTCAGTTCTTTGAATTTGCTGAAGGACAAAGTCAGAGATTTTGGTTTTATGGACCGGTGCCATTCCAACTTGTTTTAAAAGCCCCAAAGCAAAAGCACAAGAGGTCATTGGTGACCACAAGAGGATTGTGAAGGGCAAATGTAGGACAGACACCAATAAATAATTATTTACACAGAGGGTAATCACTTGAAGTGGGATAGCCAGGACACTGGCAAATATTCTGAAAGGAGGACAAAAATTAGGTTGAAAGGTTTTTTCATCTTTTCTTGGTGGGTGGAGGGGGTTAGTTTTGAGCAAAAAAAATCTATTATAGCTGGAAGAGATATGGGAATGTTAGTTTGACTAATCACTCACCACGATAAAACAATGCACTGAGACAGCAGAAGAAGAGGACCCGAGTTTTGGATCACAAAGGACAATTTTATGACAGATACCAGGAAATATTTCTTTACCCTGGGGGCTATCAATCACCAGAACAGGTTATCATGAAGAATTGTGGAGACTATGATGCTGCATTCATTCAAAAACTAAACAGCTTGCTGCAGTGGAAAGACGGAATGAGGGGTATTTGAGATGAATTAGATCAAATGGGGTAAAGGGCCTTATTCATGCAAACTTCTGTGTGATCTTGTGATACAGTACAGAGCCGCTGCACACACTTTATCTCTAGCACTCTGAAGTAGGACTTACCAACCTACAACATATCAAAAGTTTCTAAGATTTTTGTTTATTTAAATGTTGGAACTCATCTGTGATTCTTCATATGTCTTCAAGTCAAATGCACGCTTGATTGCTACCCTGGAGACTTCACAGTGAATACATTTTTGAAAGTGTTCTGTAGACAAGAAAAGGCATGAATAAAAGACATGCAGCATTTTAAGAGTTAAGTGAAAATTCAGGCCAAGCTGTTCAATTTTTAATACACCAGTGTTATTTTTCACTCTTCTTTGTTCTGAGATAATAATCCAAAATCAAATCCTTTATTTTATAAGAACTAATACGTTAGTAAATGTTAGCAAAGTTGGACACTTGCACAATTGATAACAAACTCAATAAGGCTGTGCGACCACATGCCTTTAAAATTGAAGAGGTACTATAGTTTTAATGGAAACTTTTATAGCGTAGAGCCCTCTTGGGGGAAAAATACGGTTTTTAAATGAAAATAAAAAGAGGTTATCAGACCAGGCCGGAGGAATTTTCACATCCTATACTGTGAATATGTCACAAACGTAAAAGATCACATAACTCAACCATGATTTTGTCACTACTCCATGAAAGTCATTTTTACCAGAAGAATAAGAAAAAAATAAAATGAAAGAGTTATAAATAAGGGACACTGGATATATCTCCGTGGCTTATAAGAGAAATCCAATCGAGGGGTTCAGGTGACATCCGATGAGTGGTTTACATTCTTCATCTGAACCCCTCAATTGGATTATTGTCTTAAATTCACTGAGGCATCTGGCATTATTATGTAGCAGTTAATGAATTTTTCATATAAATAGTTTTTGTTTGTTTTCCCTTGGCAGGGGCAGATTTCTTTGATGTTGTGCTTGTCTTTTCCTTTGAAGATGAAGCTTGTGCTGCGTCACGTAGGATCTCACAAATTATGTGTTTCATGGTATTGAACATCATGAATTATGAGTTCCATGTAGTATTACCAGGCTATTTTTATATAATGAATTGAACAAACAAAAATGTAAGTGTATAAAATGTAAGGACTTCTCGAATACTCTACGATATTCTGCTCACTCCTAAAGTGCCATTTAAGAGTGAAGAATTTATAATAATATTAATCCTTGCATTCCATATAGCGCATTATCATGTGTTCGAGACATCTCAAAGCACTTTAGAGAATATACTGTAAAGTGAATTGACTGTATATTTTGTGGGTGAAATGCTAGCTTGTGGGTGAAATAATAGCTCATAAATAAAGAATTTAAGATAATAAAGACACAATAGCACAAACGGTAGGAAAGGAACCATTTCCAATCGGTATTAAAACAAGGTGGTAATACTATTTGTACAGTACATACAATATTATAGAGTAAGGAACACTACTCACAGACATTGGTTATTCATGCCTTAATCACGTCCAGGCTCGACTATGCCAATGCCCTGCTTGTCAGCCTTCCCAATTCCTTCCTCCATAGGCTGCAGATAATCCAGAACTCTGCGGCCCATAGAGGACGCACTCCAAGCTCTGTGACCACATATCCCTATTCTTGCCCAACTCTATTGGCTCCATTTCACTCAGAGGATTCAATTCAAGATCCTCGTCCTCACCTTCAAACCCCTCCATGACCTTACCCCACCCTAACTTTGCCTAACCCCCTACCAACCTGTCCACACCCTCCACTCAGTGGGCTCCGGCCTGCTCCATTTCCCCCGACCCATCCACCCCACCATCGGTGGGTGAGCCTTCAGCCACTCTGCCCCTAACATCTGGAATTCCATCCTGCAATCCCTCCACCTCGCCCCCTCTCTAGCCTCCTGCAAGTCCTGCCTCAAGATCCTCCTCTTTGACGGTCCCATTGGTCATCCTAAATCCTCTGCTTTCTCTCCACCTTGCACTCTCTCCGATCCTGACCCCAGCTCGGGTCTGAAACATTGACTCTCCAGTGCCTTGGGGTGTCCTCCCAATGTGAAAGGCACTATACAAATGTAATTTTGTTTTTGTTGTTAGAACAGTCAACACTTACTAAGATTACTTCCTTTCCTTGAATAATAGGACATAAATCTTAAATTGGGTTAATAATGTAATGCAACTATATCGGTTCAGTGGATTGTTGCATTGACTGCAACAATTTTGTCATTATTTATTCATAATAATCAATTATTCATTTTCAACTATATGTAATTTCAATCCTGTTCTCCACAGTGATGTATTATTGGTAAGCCCCATTCATATGCTTAGATCAGTGATAGCATCTGAAAACTTCTGGAAAGTATTCATGACAATATGATATAATTTCTTATAACCTTTACAAACCACCTTGTTTATTAAACAGGCTATTTTTAAACTGTAATATTTGTTTTGATGTGATTTCTAGAATTTAATCAGTCATTTCAGATTTTGCCAACTATTTCATTATCATGTATGTAAAATTAAACCGTCTGTCTGCCTACCTGGTCCCCAATTGCACAACAGGTAGCTCAGGGACAAGATAAAGACCTTATCAAGACTGGCTTGCAATGCACATTAATTTTGATACCTGATTAATATTTTCTTGCAGCATTCAACATTTTAATTACTGTCTTTATAAACATAGATCCTTCTGATCCAAGCTAATCCCATTCACTACTTCTCCATCTGACACAAGGGTACTAAGATATTGGGAATTTGGGGCAATTGGATCTGTGGAGACTGGTTGGAATTATATCAGTGTTGTCCCTGTACACTGCAGAGATCAAAGGGCAATCATGATTATAAATCCGTTATTAAAGCTTTGAGCGCTGAAGGATTTCTGCACTACAGTACAAATTTAACAAGATTACATTTTTTGGATATGGTATATACACCATATTCTGGCAATGCCATGAGTTAAATGCACTCCGAGTTCTGTCCATTTCTCTCATGTTTCTTTCAGAGCGTCAGCAGTAGGAATGTACAGAGCATGATTCCCGCGGATGGAACATGACAGCTCTCTCCTGAAAACTGCAAAGGACACTCAGTATTGGAAGGGAAAGGAAATGAGGGTCTTACCCTTGAATTTGGCAGCTCAGGTGCCTTAGTGGTTACATGTCCTTACCCATTTCAAATCATTTTCTTCCACTTCTGTCTATGTTGTTCTCACTGAGGAATTCTATGTGACATTGCCACAGGCTTTATGCTGTGGCCATCTAAGGGTCTGAAAGTCAGTTAAAAAATATAAATAAATTAGACATCTCTGTGCAAAGCTTTTTTTTACCCTCTCCTTTACATTAGAGTTCCTGGTCTAGTTCCCCAACAGAGGTTTCCTGTTACTGTTGGCCTAACCTGGGATAATGATGAGAACATACAGCTGTACCTGGTCTTTCTATACCTGGTCACTCTGGTGAGTCTGCTAGAGACTGTGGACTAGAATGGATTAGAACAGGTTTGGAATCAGCTGTAGTGCTATCGAGACTCGCCAGTGAAGAATGGCCACATGAGCAATGTATCAAAGTATGGCAGGCATCTGTGGAAAGATACCCATCATAGGTTAATAGCTTCTATTTACTACCCCAGAAGCTGGTCAGAAAGCTGGAACAATGTCAATTGGCCACTTTACAGTGTAATTTTACTCCAGAGACAAAACTATGGTGTAAAACCTTGATATTGTTCTCTGAGGACCTGACCTGCAGGAATTAATGAGCACTGCATTTGATGTTGTGAAAGTGTGAAAGCACGTCACAAAGATTCTGTAAAGTGCAGTGATTGTATATTTATAGATTAATGTGATAGCCAAATTGCACACAGCAATGTCCCACAAATATCCATACATTGAATAACCCATTTGGTAGATTGTTGACTAGAACATCTGGGGAAACCTCCTACTCTTTTCAAATAGTGCTAATGGAATCTTTAACATCCACCTGAACTGGAAGGCAGAAACTCAGTTCAACGTTTCATCCAAAGAAAGGCCATTGTGACAATGTGGAGAACCCCCAGAACTGTACTGGAGTGTCATCCTAGTTTATGATCTCAAAATCCTGAATTGAGTTCACAATCATTTGACCAAGTGGCAACAACAAAAACAATCTAATTACAATTATATAGTCTTTCACGTCAGGAGGATGTCCCAAGGTGCTGAAACAATGCTGCCATCTGTGCCAGGTTGGCACTTGACATTTTGATATCAATTAGGGATGGGGTGGGAGTGCCAGAGCTGGGTGGGAGGAAAGTCAGCTGACGTCATGGCCCCGATCATTGCCTAGTGACCCATATAAGAAATTGCCTGTGGAGCACCTCGACTAGTGAGGGGAAAATTGGTGGAATTAAAATCTCTAAGGATATGAACATGCCCATAAAATAAATAGAACACTTTATTGGCAACGATGCATTCTCGGCAGTTCTTCACACAATTAAGTTCAATCGGCCCTTGCTAGTTATGGGTCTTTCACATTTATGAAAGAACTGCTATAACTCATCTATGCCGGAGATACACCCTTCATTTACGCTTAAAGGTACATTGTGGCCATTGAATTTTGGCACCAGCCCAATCAGATCCTATTTAGTTTGGCACAAAGCCCAATCAGATCCTACAACATGCATGGGGAGGGGGATGCACCATAATACTTTGATATTTATCAGAACACACAAAGAGCAGGAGGAACGAATGCAGGAATGCTACACGGCTACTGATTTCATGGCTGTTTGTGGGACATCGGCGTGTGCAAACTGGCTGCTCATTTGCCTACAAATACAGTCACTTTGCTTTACAATAATTCCAGTGAAATGATTTGAGACGTCATCCTGATGTGAAAAGCACTACATCAAATTCAAGGATTATCATTAATATATAAAAATCCTTTTTTTTTAGAAATTGCCAGCTTGAATAATAAAGGCGTTTTAAAATATCAATGATTGGAAATGCTGTTTGCTCCTTGGAATGAGCTGTCTCAGGTCCTCACTATAAACAACCCTCCTCTCCACACATTTGCACTCACTAGTCCTTTTTATTTGAGATTTCATTGAAAGTACCTTTTAATTGTATGTACTGGTATGACAGAACATGAATGATGTACCAGCGTTAATTAGGGCTCAAGTCACCAGACTGTGCCAGCTGGAAGCTGAGAAACAAGTGTAAATTATTCTGTCAGCAATCAGCTTGCAAATGTTTGAATCACTAATTAGTTTGCAATTTAGGCGACAGTTTATCTGATGCACGTTGTGTCAAAAACTTTAGTTCTTAGGTGAATAAATTGCCAGCAAAAAGCACTTATTCCCTGCTTAAAATACATGAAGGCTCATTTCCATGTTGAAGGGTGGCCCGGCAGTGTTCATTAAACTCCAACTGGGACTATGTAAATCAGGAATCCCTTTAAGCACTTCAGCCTGTGGATGGTGTTTAGAAAAAGAAAGCTTGCCTCTTTTTTTATTAATAATTCATATCCAATAGATGAGGATGTTTGTGCTTAAACAGCTTTGAAAAACATCACAACGGCAAAAAGGCAATCACCCTTTTACATGAAAATTAGTTGTGTGGTGTCTTGCTGTGCGACTGATTTATTCTCCTCAGGTGTCATGTGACTGGAATGTTAAACAGTCCATTCCTAGCCCTCGTCTTTTAAAGACATGCAAACCAGATGTTAAATAGCTATTGATCAGACATAATTCTGTACTTAGACCTGCACCTCTCTCTGGCTGTTAATAGTATATGCATGAGCCTGTTTAGTATTACCAATGTTCATTATCAAAAGGTAAATTAAGGTCATAATTTCATTTAAAAAAAATCAAAGTCTTGTCTAAGAAAGCATAATAATGAATGTTTCCTTTTTAAAAATTAATGACCCATTTTTTTTCTGATGGTAGGCAGTCTGCCAGTCTGCAGGGTGTCATAATTTTTTTATTCTTTCATACGAGGTGGATTAATATTCATAGAGATTAGAAATTGAGCTTGTAGGGATGCTTATTATCCATTTCCATAACATTCATTTGAAGAGTAGATATTTACAATAAAAGAACAGAAGCAGCGCGATAAAAGATTTGGGCTTTTAGAAAGAATAGAAATGGGAGTTTAAGTATATATATATATATATATATATATATATATATCTATATATATAATATATAAATATATAATATATATATATATATATATTCTTGTTAAGTGGGTTTAAAGTAACTGTACATACAGAAATTGTTTTCCAAGGTTTGACAAACATCATCTTTTAATTTACAGACTTTTGCCATACATTTGTAAATCTATACAATAATATCTGAATGTATACATGTTAATTTTCTCAAAATAAGCCTAATTACTTTGACAGAGGTATTCCTTGTGGGTCACTTTTGCTAATTTACCAAGAGGCATTGATCTAAAAAAAATAATGTTTAGTACTCAGTTATCTTGCAAGGTTACCTTAGTTTGTTAATCCTATGATCTTTCACCCCCTCTTTCCCTCTCCAGAGTGTTCGATTCTTATACAGGAACTAGCATATCTAGAATGAATATTCTACAGAGAGCTGAATGTTGAAGGGAGTAACTGCAATCCATTTGGTAGCCTGAGGGCTGTGTGAACAGCAAGGGATGTTGTTGGCCTGCTTGTCACAGCGGCAGATTTTTTTTTGTCTAAACTGGGGCGTATTTTACCATTATTCCATGGAAGCATTGCTGTATTGTTTTACGTTGTGTCCCCACAAAGTAATAGTGGCACACTTCTAGTGATGAAGTGCTATCACATAGCCACTCCATTTTAGCCATGTTTATTGAGCAAATACTGAAAGCAAAATGATAGATCAGGGTGACATGGCGTTCCATTTTGCTGGAGGTCATGACACAGAACATCATAATGCCTGCATCAGTCATCACATTTGGATTAGACCAAATAAATGGACACTGCTGAAAAAAGAAAGCGTTGAACTTGGATATTCTTGCAGATCACTTCTTTTCAGCACTTCCCATGGGAAGTCTTTTGAGTTGCTCATAGGATGATATCACTTGTTGCAGATTTTAAATGCTGAGGCAAAAGGAATTTATCAACCGCATGTTTTTTTTCATTTTTTAGAGTGGTAAATAGCCTCCCTTGAGAAAGGATTTTTTTACTAAGTATCGGCCAGGTTAAACTATCGTTGTCTCCGCAAGGTTAAGGATGAGAAGTTTCAGGTATTTCCAAGACAATTCACAGGAGGCGTTTGTGGAACTTTGTCTATTCCATGTAAATCTATATACAGTTTATACTTCTGTGGTACACTATAATATATGAATAATTATACAGAATTTCCCCCACATCCGCTCCTCGCCCACATCCACACCATGATGGGCACAACCTTCCATCACCTCCATAATATTGCCAGACTCCGCCATTACCTCACCCCCCATGCCGCCATAACTCTCATCCATGCCTTTATCACTTCCAAGCTCGACTACGGAATCTCTCCTCGTTGGCCTCCCCAGCTCCTCCCTTCACAGGCTGCAAATCATTCAGAATTCTGCAGCTCGTGTACTCTCCCGCACCAGGCTTCACGACCACATCACTCCCACCCTCGCCCGTCTCCACTGGCTCCCCGTCACACAGAGGATCGAATTAAAGATCCTTGTTGTCACTTTCAAGGCCATTCGAGGCCTTGCCTCCGCCTATCTCTCTGACCTACTGTTTCCCTATCAGCCCGCCCATCCCTTTCATTCAGCAGACTCAGGCCTGCTCCGCGTCCACCGCCCTAACCACCGAACCATCGGCAGCCGGGCTTTCAGCTGCTCTGCTCCCACACTGTGGAACTCCATCCCTCCGCCTTGCCTCCTCCTTTTCCTCCTTCAAGGCCGGTCTCAAGACCTTTCTCTTCGATCGCGCCTTTGGCTGCCCCACTAACTCTTCCTCTTCTCCCATTCTCCTTCCCCTTCCCCCTACCCCAACCCCCACCTCCGCTCTGGTCCTGACCTGACTGGTCAGCGCTTTGGGATGTCCTCCTGACGTACAAGGTGCTATATAAGTGCAATTTTGTTGTTGTTGAATTTGATCAAGCATCTTGTCACAACAACAAAATGTCTCAAATTCACTGTAAAGTGTGGTGACTTCATAGGCGGCAGCCAATATGCACTCAGCAGTGTCCCACAAACAGCCATAAAGTGAATGTCTGATTTTATGTTGGAGATTGTTGGTCAAGATGCCGGGAGATACTCCTTTTTCAGCGCCTTGGGACATCTTCCTGATGTGATCAACAACAATAGCAAAATTACGTTTGTAGAGCACCTTTCATGTCGGGATAAATGAAAAGCGCTATACAAATGTAATTTTGTTGTTTATCTTTTCGAATAGTGCCATGATATCTTTAACGTTCGTCTGATCAGGTATTTGTCTGAAAGGATAAAAGGTATTCTGATAACTGGGGAAACAAACTATAACTTACATTTGAAGGATTCCAAACTCTACTAAATCCAGAGAGAAGCTTAACATAATATTTGGGTGTTAAAAACTGGTAACAATTTTAAAGTTTAAATTCTTAGTAATTTTTAAGACACAAAGCGCTTAGAAACAGAAATTCATTATGCAGAAAAGGCCCAGGTCATGATCCATGAGGAGTAATAATTTATATCACAATTCATTAGTGAATTTCTATGACATCTAGCTATTTAACTTTTAATTTCCTCCTCATCAATGAGGTTTATTAGCTCAACTTTTTAAAGTTACCTTCAAGCAGTTATTGAATGCTACATTTGCAATGCAGCAACTTTCTGTGATCAAGGTTATGCCCTTGTAATGGTAAACTTAAATGCCATATATAAAAAAAACATGAATTTTACCAAGCTATGAATTACTTCCAGTCAGCTACAGTATAGGTTAATAAAAATCCACTGCAAATTTAATCTTCCTTGTGAAGCAACTATTTTTTAATATTACAGAGTGCTCATCATTTTATTGCTCATTTACCACGTTAAGACCCTGTGACAGATTTACAATTTACAGTCTATTTGAATCTCGTAGAGTCCAAATACTGCCTTTCAAGTACATGGCCTTTCCTAACTTTAACATGGAAAACCCCATAATAACTGTCAATTTGCCAGTTTATTAACAACATTTTCAGTTATCCCTACTTCTCCGACTACAGAATTATTTTGTTGCTTCAGATCCATTGATGGACTTCAATTCAAAGTGCACACTGACCATAAAAGTACAAGGTTCCTACAAAGAGACAGTCACTATACTTCACAGGAGATCCTGCGAAGAGCTTTGAAATATGTCGACGATGTAATAAAGTTCTATATCAAATGCAAGTGCTGTGTGTTATGCCCTAATGCAGCGGCACTCTCACTTAAACCACAAAATTAGCTTGAACAGAATTCCTCCTACAGTCATTTAGCCTTTATTAGCCACCTCCCCCTCACCACCATCCCCTTCATTATCTGTCACCGGCAGAGTGCATATCTGTATTTATCCAATACATTACTAAGATAACTGACCAGTACTGAATATATTACTCACTCTGTTGTTGCCGAATTGCATTCCAAAAGGTGTAAATTGACAGTAATGCAATATTGGTGCATCTGGATTGAGATGAAGCTGGGGGACGGCGGGACAGGAGTGGGGGCAACGTTGTGTTGTTGCTTCATTATAAGTAGAGTATAACTAGCAATATAATAAGTGGACCAGAATTTGGGGATAATAATTTGAAATGTATCTTATTTACATATTGGTTACACTGCAAATTGTTATTACTCTATAGGGTATGCTTACATTAAATAATTCTGTTCCTAGTGTACAAATTAAAATAGATTCACTGCACACGGTGGACAATGTTTTACGGAAAATGAAATAGGAAGACAGAAAGGTGTGGTGAAGATTAAATGTTTGGCCTTCCCAACTCCTCCTTTTATAGCCTGCAGATCAACTAGAATTCTACAACCCATATCCTCTCCTGCACCAAACTCGGCGACCCTATCATCCCCATTCTCACCTAACTACTTAGGCTTCTCAACATTCAGACAATTCAAAATCCTGGTCCTCACCTTTAAAGCCTCCATGGCCTTGCCTCACCCTATCTCTACAACCTCCTAACCCCCTGCCAAACTGTCTGCTCTCTCCGCTCAGTGGCCTCCGGCCTGCTCCATGTCCCCCGACCCACCCACCCCTCCATCGGCGGGCGAGCCTACAGTCACTCTGCACTCATCGTTTGGAATTCCATCCCATAAACCATCCACACTCCCTCCCTAGCTTCCTTCAAGTCCTACCTGAAGACACTCCTCTTCAATCATGCCATCAGTCATCTCCTTCCCCTCCCGTCCCTCTACCTTCTCCGATCCTGACCCAGCTCAGACCTGAACAACTGACTGTCCAGCGCCTTGGGACATCCTCCCGATGTGAAAGGTGCTATACAAATGTAATTTTGTTGTTATTGCTTGATGACAACAGTAGCTTTTCACCAGTAGAAATGAAGAATTGATGCATGAAAGCGTAGTCTTAAAGCCTTAAGGCTGCCTCTGTTCAGTTCAGTTCAAGAAATTTGAGGTCGAAAATTGCACCTAATCTTGTGAGATTATTTTGTTTTACTATTTAATATTGTTCAGTCTGTGGATTCAGTCATTCAGCCAGTTTTCTGCAGTTCATATCACCTGACTTCCAAATCAAGAATGTTTCTGCATGATCTAAAATCTCATGACACACAGTATTATAGACAATGACTAGGTACAATTTCAATCCTGTGGCTCTTGAAGCTTTTGTGCTGCTCTACTTGTGCTTTCTAGATGCTAAGGGTTCCTTCATCATGTATTTCCTTTACTGAATGCAATTTTCCTGCTCAACCTAGGCAAAGCTTTGGAATTCAAAACAATAAAACAAATAAAAATAACGATGATTTCGGTACAAATTAATGAAAATTTTAAAAAGCTTAAAAAAAACGCCATTTGTTATAATTCTATATAATACTTAATTCTAATTTAGTGGGAAAATGCTTTGTAATACAAAATGGATTGATAGTTTTGAATCTGTAATGAGTTTCAATGCAGTGATAAAGTTACTGACCACAGCATGTGTAATTATAATGGGCTTGCTCCATGAATGGTAAGTAGAGTAGCTTTAACAGCAAGCGCAATTTCATCCCTAGACCTCAAAAGAAGAAACTGATTTTTTTTGACATATGTAAGGTTGAAAGTGGTAATTTCAAGTATTATATAAAGACCTCTTTTATAGTACTGAAGTAAGGCTCCTAACATGGATAAAACAATAACTTGCACTTATAAACCGCCCTCCAAGCAGGATAGCGTCTCAGAGCGCTTAACAGTGGTGGAGCCTGACTTTGAGTCCGGAGGAGGTGGGAGGTGGCTTTAAGCCTGGTTAAAAAGGAAAGTTTGTAGGCGGGACTTGAAAGAGGGGAGAGTGGGATCAACGTGAGATTTAGGGAGAGTGTTCCAAAGTTTTAGGGCATAGTGACTGAAAGCCCAACCTCTGATGGTGGGGCAGAGGGTAAGGGTTAAGCAGGAGGCTGGTGCCAGTTGAGTGGAGACGCTGGTGGATTAGGGATTGGGGTGTGAGGTGGTTGGAGATATAGGGAGGTGCCAGGGGGTGAATGGATTTGAACTCTGTTGTGAGGATCTTGAAGTTGCTTTGTTCAATGAGCTGGATCTTTTGAATGGTAGAGCTGGGGAGACTGGCGAGGACAGCATTGGATAATCCCAATGCATGCACGAGATACAGATTTTGAAGCTCTTTGAGTTACACTCCCTAAAGACTCTTGAATTATGGACATCTGGTGACAGAGGCAATCATCAAGTTGAATCTGTACTCTCTGTTAGTAGATTTAGAAATGCCTGAAGCATGATTTGTGACCAGTTTGTCAATGTTCACTAAAAGTATCTTTAGGTTACCGAAGTTGCATCGATTTTGCAAATGATCTCTTGTAGGTCTTTTGTTTGGATGGAGTAATTGAACATGATATATGAATAAGGTTTCATTAAATGCAGTGATTTCACATTAATGCTATGTTAATTAATGTTGATACATTAAAGCTACATTGTCATATTAAGGCTGCATTAATGCTATGTTGTCAAAGTAATGTTGCAAAGCCACATTAATGCTGTGTTGTCACATTAATGCTGGGTTCATACATTTAATAATAATTCACAGGCACACCTGCAGAATGTTCTAGAGCTATTTTCCTGACACTGCCTGAAGAAAGTGATATTTCGGAGCAGAACAATTTATACCCACTGCAATAAAAATGAAGTGGGTGTATATCACACAGTGCTTGTCCTCCCAAGGTGTGCCGAAGGCTTCTGCTGCACCACCCAGATGTCTCAATGGAGGTTTTGTTTGAATGTTATTATAGAGTCAATTCTATAACCAGCTCTTTGGTAACAATGAACGCAAATAACTGTCTTTGTTGTTCAGTGCCCACTGAATTACTCAAGCAAGGAATAAGGATATTAGGTTTTTGTTTGTTTTTTGGCCCAGATTCAGATTTTTTTATGATATTCACTGCCGAAGACTATGAAATATGTTGAAGGAAATCAGCAATTAATTATCACAGGAAGAGGAAAGGACAAGTTGGAAAAAAATATTTTTACGCAGCTTGTTTGAATACTGAATCCTTTGCCTCTAAAAGAAAACTGGATAACTATTTGAAAAACAGTAAAACTGTTCAGTAGAATTCCAGTATTTCTTATGTAATGCCAGTATAAATCACCAGATGACAACATACCACTCCAGGTAAATGGTTTCTTCCTTCACAGGTGCTAATGGTCACCAAATTCGTAAACTGACGTGGGCGATTTTGACTTTATAAACTTTAAGCCATACCATAGGCCTCTACCCAGGCCATAGAAGGAACGAGAAAGAAAGCAACATTGATATCCCAGTGTTAAAATAATAAGCTTTAATAATAACTTAACAATCTTTCTACAGTATTTGATAATAGTGCCTTATCATAGAATCATAGAATTATGCAGCACAGAAGGACCATCTAGCTTATACTGCCATTCTACCATCTAGTCTATACTGCCTCTCCTCATTCTTCCCTCCAAAATGCATCACTTCGCATTTCTAATACAGTAGTAATAATAATCCTTGCATTTGATATAGCACTTTCCATGTCTTTTAGATGTGTCAAAGTGCTTCACAGAATATACTGTAAAGTGAATTGAATGTAAATATGTGGGTGAATTTATCCACATTAACGTTGTCTGCCACGTGTCTGCCCATTTTGGTAAGTCTATCTAGGCCCTCTTGCAGTCAGCTACTCTCCTACTCACTGTTTACTACTTTTCTCAGCTTTGCATCACCTGCAAGCTAATCATATATTATTATGTGGTCGAGATGTTTCAAAATATTTCACGGAATTTTCTGTGCTTTAGTGACAGTTTAGTAATAGGTAAATAGAGCAGTCAATCTGTGCAAAGCAATATCTCGGATATAACAGTGATATGAATACTCACTTTATCTAAAGCAGTAATGGTCTGGACTTTCGGAGAAACTGCCTTCTATTTTGAATCAGTGCCATGGAATTTTTAATGTCCACTTGACCAGACAGATGGAACATTGGTTTAACATCTTAGACAATGAATAGATCCTCCAACAATGCAGCACTCACCCAGTCCTGTACTCTATTCTGGATTACAGTATCGTTTCACTTGAGGTACCATCCTGGATCTGTTGCTAGCACTCTCACCTCTGATTCAGAAGGTTGTAGGTTCACGTTCCACATCGGGACTTTGAACTCACAGTCTAAGCTATGATATCAATGCAATGGTGGGGGAGTGCTACATCATCAGATATATTGTCCTTCAGATATGTATAAAACGCCGTGTTGTCTGCCTTTCAGGTGAACGCTAAAGATCCCACAATGCCATTTGAAAAGTTTTGGCTGTTCCATTCACCTAAATATACACAGTCATTGCATCATTGCACTTTACTGCAATGTATTTTTTGTTTGTTATAGACATTATGTTCAATGGAAGGGATATTATATTTTTAGTTGTGTTTTTACTCCAAATGAAAACATAATATGTAGTGGCAGATATGGTCAGCAAAACTATGATTTTTTTTCTTTCCGACATAAATATGGTAAGATATCTGGCAAAGCAAATTATTTTTATGATCCCTTCAATGAGATCTTTGTGACATGCATACATTCTGTTGAGCTAACATAATGCTGTAGATGTTTGTCCTCACATATGTGAAGCTCTTTGTGCCGCTTTTTCTACTCACAGCAGATTCCTGCCTGAACAAAACCAGACGTTTATCAGCTAATCAACCTAGACCTGATGCTGACCTGAAGCAGGTCTGGATGGCCAGTTACAATAATGCTACATTACATTCAGTCAAACAGAACTAAGTACTTCCCCAAAAGCCTGGAATGTTGTAAACTTGATATATATTTCTGTCTATGTTGCAAAAATGGTACCATAAAACTTAGAGTAACATAAGAACATTTTAATTTTGCTTTTACACATATTCATTGGAAGAAGGATAATAAATTTTTGTTTTGCCCTTGTACCTTTTCGATATTGCCGTGCACAAAGCAACATCTTTATTTATAACAATAAATCTCATTTCCATGTTTAAATGAAACTGTCTACTCATAGCCTCATTTAAAATTATTTATTCTTGCCGAAACAAGGAATTAGACCTTTTAATTGCCTTTGCTACAGTAAAATTCATCACTCGCTCCACTTTCCTCATATGAATTATTACAATTTTATACACTGCCATTGATGTTATAATATACCTTCATGCAAATAGTTTGCAGTATGATAAGATTTACATTTTGATCTGAATGTTTCAGTCATTGCTCCATTGGGCTTTATTACACTGGTGTAGTTAATCAGTGGTTGTCCATCCTTCAAGCCATGATTCATTTTGTATTTTCTGCATTAATGCATTTGCATAGAAATAATCTACATGTAATGCATTAACCATTTGAGTATGAAATTTCCTTGTAGCAGAAAGTATACAAAAGCCTTCTGTGACAAAAACATCTTCAGAAATTCAGCCCAATATTCTCAAGAATTACTTGTTGCATTCAAGGAAAGCAATACAGGTTTCAATTCATATAATTTAGCCTTGTGCAATCTCCTACAATTATATGTTGCATTGAATATTTTAAAACTTTGTAGAAGGTTTGTGTAGAATGCTATTATTGGGAAGAAGATGCTATTCACCCGTTTTCCATCCACAAATAAAGTTCCAGAAATGTATTTAAGGTACATTTCAATGTATCGAGAATATGGCAAATTGTTAAATTCAGTCTTAACATTGAAGTTGGATTTCTATGGTTCTTAAAACTAGCTTCAAAATTAAAACATCATTTAAAATGTTGTCAAATTCTGGATGCTCTGAAATAATATTTCGGCAGCCTGAGGGGTGATGCAGTGGTGGAGTCTGGTGAAGTTGCGAAGGTGGTGGAAGGCATTACTGGTCATGTCGCGGATGTGGGGGAGGGAGGAAGGACAGTTCAGGGTCGAACAAGACACCCAAGTTTCGGACTGGCTTTGGATGCTGATGGTGTCAGTGCCTGAGGTGCGGAGGCGCTGACACAAGCCAATCAGGGGGGCCTCAGTTTTGCGGACAATTAACTGGAGAAAGTTGTCTTTCTTCTAGGATTGAATGTCAGACAGGTAGGCAGTCAGGATGGTAATCCTGGAATTGAGGTTGGAAGCAGAAAGGTAGAGTTGGGTGTCATCCGCATACATATAGAAATTTACCCCATGTCTGTGGATAATGTCACCGAAGGGGAGCATGTAGAGGGTGAAGAGGAGGGGATCAAGGACAGAGCCCTGAGGAACGCCGCACAAGACGGTGCGGGGGCTGAAGGAAAAGCTATTGGCGGACACGGAGTGGAGGCGGTGTGAAAGATAGGATCGGAACCAGTCAAGGACAGAACCTTGAAGGTTGAGGTGGGAGGAGAGGTGTGGAGGAGGATTGAGTGGTCCCAGGTGTCAAAGGCGGCGGATAGATTGAGGCAGAAGAGGAGGCAGAGGGAGCCCTGGTCACAAATGCTCAGGATTTCATTCCGTGTTGTCGGCAGCGCGGAAGCACAATTGGAGGGACTCGTGGAGGGACTGGGATGAGTGAAAGGAGCGAAGCTGGGAGGCAACAACTCTTTCAAGGACCTTTGACAGAAAAGGGAGGTTGGAGATGGGCCGGTAGCTTGAAAGCTGCGATGCATCAAAGGAAGGTTTCGTAAGGATGGGGTGTTGTTAGCTGTTTTGAAGGATGTGGGAACGATGCCTCTTGTTTGAAAATTTCATAGTGTTTATGAAGTAATTATTAGAACACTACCTTATAAACAAAAGGGAAGTCCTGTAAGTTATGGAGGGAAGATTTATAGATGATGAAATCTCAATTAATACTCTTCACCCCAGGAGACATCTGTTTTAATGTGGTCCAAGAAACTAGGATAAAGTCTGCTCTTGTTAATGACTGTTAGAGGTCACAAGTGAATCAGACGATAGCAGTCTCATCTTACTGTATCGTGGACATGAGCTATTAGATTCACAACACAAGAACTGCCAGGAAGCGCAGCACCTAATGAACATTACTAGCATAGCTACAAGACTATGAACTACAGAGACCTGTGAAAGAAATATAAAATGGATATTGCGCACCACCAGAAAAATAATGACAATGAAATGCTGTACATAATAAATAATCATACAAACTATGCTGGATTTATGCTGGGGTAGGGATTTTTTTCTAAGTACGAAACTTGTCTTACATTACTGAAATGATTTGTTTCACAGACTGACTAAACTACTTTTACAAGAGCATTAGGAAAAATCCCCTAAAATTGCAGTAAAGTTATTTTTTGTTGTTCTTCCTGTGGAGGCCTAAGATTGATAGTATGTGGGAAGCAAATGTCACGGTGCTATATCTATTGGTATCGAAGTTCATTGTCAAGATAATCCAGAGAGATTAACATGACTTCTGTTATATACCAAATTTGATCGACTTTGCCACTAAACTGAATAGATTTGAATCTTCTCACACAGATATTGCATGCCTTAATGAAGAGAAAGTACCATTAATTATAGTATAACATTTTCAGATGTATTCTTGCATTTGTTAAAGAGAATCTTAACTGAGATAAATACCAAACGATTGTTTTCATGAATAAGATTGATGTAACCTAAATATTCTGAAACATTCTTCATCAAAGAATAACACTGCATAATGTACTCAAAACCTAGACTATCAGCAATATTCTTTCTAGAATTTAATCAAAGGAAACTAGCCTCAAGTACAGGAATATCCCTGTTTTTTCCATTAATGCACTGGTATTTTTGAAAAAAAATTAATTGTATACAAATTGTATACTCATACCATTTGGCTTTATGAATTATAAGAAGTGGTCTATTGTTTTTTTGGTAACCTTAAGAAGAAGTTGTGCGATGTTCTTAAAAATACGTCTTACTCCACTTTTCTCCTGAAATGGAAATAGAAAACAGTTCTACCTCCCGAAAACAATTTAGATAATCAAAAAGTAGCTTTTGCCTCATAACATTATACTGTACCTCCAAACAGCACAATTCTAAAAAAAAATTCTAACACTAATAATAATCCTTGCATTTGATGTCTTCCAGATGTCTCAAAGCACTTAAAGAATTCACTGCAAATTGAATTGACTGTAGATATGTGGGCATAATCCTTGCATTTGATAAAGCGCCTTATCACATCTTCGAGGCATCTCAAAGTGCTTCACAGAATTTACTGTAAATGGAATTGACTGTATATTTTGTAGCCAATTGCATACAGCAGTGTCCCACAAACATTGTTGGGTTGAGTGACCAAATTATTATTTTTAAAAATGTTTTGGGAGGAATTATTAACCCTGCCTGGAAAAGCGATCCATCAATCAACTAACAACTAGGTTCCTACTTACTGCTGGGTAAGTAGGCAGCGTGTGGAGTAAGGAAACTTGCCTAATGTTTCATCTTGCCCTGAATCAAACTGGGTCCTCTGACTTGCAAGATGAGTCCCCTAACTAACACAGTACAAGACTCTTATTCTATCATTGGTTACCAAATGATAGAGTACTTGTTAGATAACCAGATCACAAGAGGGTTTCGGATGATATAGGCAACTTTAGTGCATTTGATTTAATCTTTTCAGAAAACCCACTCTACCATTCTCCTAATACAGCATTAAGCCTTTTCTTAAATGAGTTCAGCCTCCTGCCCTCAAGCATCTTCTCGTTCTTGGAATGATCTATTCTAGTCATCATTTAACCGCTATATAAATACTGTAAATTCATCTGGAAATTGCAATTTTCAACCCAGAACCTGTACATGCTGAGAAGAATGATTTCCCCATTCAAAATAACTTTGGAAGCATATCATCCATAGTGACCTATGTAATGTTCTATCCGTATTCACCAGTCAAAAATTATTTGTTTGATCCCAACGTCCACGTGGAATCCCACCTTCCATAAAGAGTCATTGAGGAGTGATCAATAACAGGAACTTTGCCCCCCCTCATTACAAGGGCACTAATCCCAATTATAACATTCCTACTGCCGACCTGTCTCTGACCCACTATGAACAGACTGAAAATGAAACCTGGGATCGTCTGCCTCTCAATGGTTCAATATCATAGTAGTTTTACTATTGGAGGAGATTTCATCTCAAATGTAACAGATGCATCTATACATGACCAAAGTATGAATAAACTGTTATTGTTCATTGCCTAAAAGGAGAAATGAAGCAGATTTGGGGGGAAATATCAACGTGCTTTTTTTTTGACAAAGAAAAGGGCAGGCAATGCAGTCCCAATCAATCATCGCAATAAGAAATTGCTGAAACAGGAAATCTGCAAGAACTTGCAACAAGGAACAGATTTTCTATCCTTTACCTAAAATTGCTTTGGTTGCCTGAGTGAATGAGCTGCCCATGATGGGCAAGTGTCTTGAATGCAGGTTTATGGACCATTCCATAAACCTTTCTCTTTGTTTATAAGCCGTACTGATCTTTGTGAAAGGTCTGTGAGTTGACTCAAATTGAGGACAGCTTTAAAATCCAACCCAGAGAGCTTGACAAAAATAGACCATTCTTAATTTATACATCTTAGTAATTTCCAATTTAATAGATTCTGTTTAGGAATCTTTCTGAATCTTCAATTATTTTTACATCTTTCAATAACAATTCTGCGAATTTCCTTTGTGTTGTGTAACTGGTGCTATGCCAACAATAAATGTTATCAACTCAGAGGTGAGGATGATGTACAACTTTATTTTTTTGTATTCTGTTAAAACATTTTGAACGCAGCTAACACTATCATATAAGTTGACATGCAACAGAAATGCTGCGAAGGAGGGTTAATAGGAATTTACCGGGCGTCATCACAAAATGAAAGGCGAAGACACAGAGGCCAGAGCTCTGAGAGAAGCAGGAGAAAAGATATAGATAAGATTAGTGACACATGTAGGGCCAGAGATAGTATGTGACACAGTCTACCCAGCTGAACAAGCTGAAGCCACCAGTAATAGAAAGACCGTGTTTTACCTAATCCCCTCAGATAAGCTGTTCCATCCAGAATTATCACGCTACAATCTTCAAGGTATGAGACTGAAAATGAAGTTTCAAACAGCTTTGATTCCTCTCCCATAAATGAGAAACTGTCAGATGGAACTTTATTTATTTTCAGCTCCCTTCGAAACACCCTTCAAGAGTTCCAATATACCAGTAACTAATGCAGAAAGCCTCCTGCGCTGATTGACAGAACATGATATAAAGCAACCCATATTTGACATGTAACACTTTTTCCACTGAAAAGAGAGATGTTATGGGCAAATCAAAAATGTAAGAATATATCACTATATAATTAAATCGCTATATGCGCACACACACACACACACAATATATGTACAGTATATATGCTGTATAGAGTAGATTCTCTGTATTACTGTAGTACATTTTACTATTTGTGGGAGACTGCTGTGCACAATTGGCTACCGCATTGCGCCCATAACTATACAGTCAATTCACTTTACAGTATGTTCTGTTAGCGCTTTGAGACGTCTAGGAGACGTGATAAGGTGCTGTATCAAATGCAAGGATTATTATTATTATTTACTAAACTCATTATGGTGAGGCATACGATATGCAAGCCTTCACTTTTACATTTAATATAGTACAGCATTTTGTATATTTAATATAGTATCACTATTAATACTATATACAGTATATTGGTCGGGTATGACAATACAAAGGTTGGCCAAATTTCCTTATTCCACATGCCTGTTTACCTAGCAGAAGTATGCACACGGTTGTTAGTTGATTGGGTGTGGGAGACCGCTTTTCCAGAATAAATAATTCCTTTAAAAAAAATTAATTGGTCATCCATCCACGACTGTTTGTGGGACACTGCTGTGCGCAATTGGCTGCCGTGTCTCACCCACAAAATACAGTCAATTCACTTTACAGTATATTCTGCGAAGTGCTTTGAGACATGATAAGACTTGATAAGATGCGACATTAAATGCAAGGATTATTGTTATTATTACATCCATGTGTTATAGCACGAAGCTGCTGAATACATGAATGCACAATGCATAACAATAGCCTGATAATTTTGACTCCCAACTTGTTGTTGCTTGTTTGATCCTTTAGGGTGCAGTCTCATCCTTTGAAGATTGTGATATGATAATTGTGGCTGGACATGTGTTAAGTATCACTGGTGATAATTATCACATCACACCTACGTTTCACCTCTTTGACATTATTCTATATGTTACTATGTCTTTAGAATATTTTATCTTGCTATTCTACACAGTAGCGATGTTAGTGTGGAGGAATTCTTATTTCCTATAAAGAATACTTTTGTAAATTAATTTGGACTATATATTTGGATAGACCATCAGTGATATAACCCAATATGGAATTCTAATCTGAAGCCTAAAGCATCGGTAATTAGAAAATGACATGTTGGAAGTTTTAAAAATGATTGAGATTGCTTTATGATGGCCACAGTTGAAGATGGATGAGACTTTGTAAACACAAGCAATGGATTATCTATGATGGCTTTAAAATTACAGTCACTGTCTTGTTTATTACATCCTCCAGTGAAGATTACTTACTGTTTACAGGGTAAACAAAATCAGTCACATACACCAATTAGCAAGAATGAAAACTGAATTTGAACACACCACCTTTTTAGCTCAATAGTATCACACAGCCACAACAACAACAAAATTACACTTGTATACACAACCACATGTGCACGTGTAAAAGCCAAATTAAAATATAAACTTCTTGATTTCCTCCCACCCTGCAAACTATTTCCCAGTGTGGCAAGAGGTAATCGACTAACTTGTAGGTATCTGCCAATACATGGTATAAATTGTGCAATACAATAAATTGTGCGCAATTGGCTGCCGCCTTTCGCCCATGAAATATACAGTCGTGTCACTTTACAGTGCTTTGAAACGTCTCAAACATGTGGTAAGGTGCCATATCAAATGCAAGTACTGTATTCTTATTACTTAGGTGACTTGCCCTCCTGTTTTTCCTCCTGCCCTATGTAGAACTAGTTGACCTCTGCTTGGTTCTGCCTCTCTTTAAAACATGCTCAACAACAACTTGCATTTGTATAGCACCCTCCACCCCGGCCACCCTTTCAGAGCGCTTCACAATGGTGGAGCCTGAAGCTGAACCAATGGAAGGGGGAAGATGATCCCAGGTGCAACCTGAAGATGAGAAAGGAGGCGAGCTAGGCAAAGGAATTGGGGACAATGTAGAGGCCGGACCCTGTAGAGCGGGGGCAGTGGAGGAGAGAGGAGGTTAGAGAGGTAGGGACATGCAGAGGAGTGGAGGAATTTAAACACAAGAGTGAGGATCTTGAAGTCGATCCGCTCTGTGACAGGGAACCAGTGCAGTTTGGCAAGGACTGGGGTAATCAGGGAACTGAGTTTGCTGCGGGTAAGAATGTAAACAGTTCAAATCAGCAATTCACCATGTGCAGAATTGCAGGAGTGAATCCGTGCCTGAAACTCTTGTGGTGCAACACATTGGAACGGTAATCCACTCTACCACCTCACAAATTGACTATGCAAAAATAAAATTTTAATTTTTTAATCCGGTGTCTTCCATTGCATTTTGGAAGAGCGTTCAGGGAGATTATGAATACTACAATGAACCCTCTTTTCCTGCGCCGCAAGAGAAAAAGAACACCTAATAAAGTCAACAATGTTTTATAATGTACGCAGCACTATTGAAATTAGCTGCTGCATGCAACTAACAAGTGACAGTATTGTAAGCTGAGGTTGTGTTGATCAGTGTAATGCAATGTAAACAAACCAAAAGCCAATGTAGACTGCCACAGACCCCAAATTCCATCTGTTCTTAAATCTGTTAAGACTTTGTCTGAAAAATTCAGATCACGCCAAATTTTGTGAAATTCTTAAATGTAATATGAATTTGGAAGCTTCTCCCCCACCCCATAGTTCTTTAAAGTAAACTAGCTGCCATATTTAGATGGATTTAAAATATGTTCTTCAATTTCGCGTGAACTTACATTTTGAGACAAAATATTGTTAGTTGAGATTCGCAGAGACCACAAGTGTGCTCTTTTTGTTAATATCTCTGTTTATTTAAAACAAACTATGGAAATGAAATGACAGGCAATCCTGCTCTTGTTATGTGTAATTCCATTTTGTACTAATTTAACCAAAGTATATCAGTGTGAGGGAATGGAACACTTTCCCATTTCAAACACTCATAGTTTTGATTCAGCAGAGACAGCCGCAGAGTAATAACCTATTTATGCTGCTGGATTTAAAACAATATTGTTCCCAGCCGTGGAACAAAGGGGAATGGGAAGCTTGATTTATACTTCCTGCTATAATAGCATTGACGGGGGGGGGGGGGGGGGGAGGGGGTGGCTGAGGAGAGTTCCGAATCTGCAAACAAGCAGGTGCACAAAGCTCCAATATGAGGTGTTAGATTGTTCGGTTATGTTTAAAAGTGGTTGGCTAATATAAAAATTGGTCCCTTGTAGAAATCTTGGGAGGTCGAATGGAATATTCATTCATTTGTGCCGTGGTTTCAGTGGAACCTGCATCTCAAGGTGGTCTCAGCAACAGGGCTAACTCCAGCACAATTCGCTTTCGGATTGCACTCCTCAACCCCAATTTATACTGCACTTATCATGTTTAAGATGGAGACCTTGATAAGGCCCATATAAACTCAACATAAAGCTCGCTCTGTTCCAAAAATGTCTTATCCCAAGCCTCACCTGGAAACTCCATACTGTACTGGTGATATTTTCCCCCTTTTGCACAATGATCAGTACTATAACCTTGCTGAGTGGCATTGTAAACATTTAGTAGCATTTTTTGTCCAATTAGGGATAGTTATGTGTTTGTGCTGTGGTTTCACTGTTGGGCTCCAAGTCAACATCAGAGCTGAAATAACAGATTCCTAATATTGCTCTCAAAGTAATTCTGAAAATTGCTTTCATCTGCTATATGGTGTTGAGTACCAACACCTGATCATCTCAGGGTGTTGTTGAATGAAGCCAAAATGGAACTGTGTGTTGCAAAAACCCTGAAAGATGATGTAACTGTGTTGGAAATCTGATCTATGAGAGGAACTGGCTGATGATATGTTCATAGTGTTATAGGATGCTTGTAAGTGCTGGGTATCCAACTGTAATGCTATGGGGTGCTTTTTAGAAGATATAATAACTTGCAGACAGTGGGTGAAACATAAAATTCTGTAATGTGCTGCACATATGAATTCCTTGCACCAAATATGTTTTATGTTGATTTCTGAGATGGAAATTTATTACAATATCATATTAAACCAAAACAGGAAGTATAATAATCTCTTAATATTTCAAATTTAAAACCAATGTCCCATAACCCTACCTCTCCTCATTCCTTTTATATTTTTACTTTCTCAAATATTTCTCTATTTTGCTTTGAAAGTATATTATGTATTCTGCTTCTGCCATTGAATTAAGATTCAGTTTAAGTTCTTCTCATGTCTAGTACAGTACTAGTAACTGTCTCTAGGACTTCAGATGACATTTCCAAGGAAAAAATATACATAGACACAAAATAGAAGACCAAGGATATTCCTGGGGGTACGTTAGAGGTGACCATGTGGGCATGATAGGGTATTATGGGAAATGTAATGCAGATCTTGGGGATACGTAGAAGTGGAACCAATAAACCATAGGCCTATGGAAGTGGACCAAAGATGAAATGGCAGTGTAATAATCCTTACATTTGATAGAGTGCATTGGGACCACTTCCTGATTGAAATGTAAAGTATAAACATAAATTTGTAGCTGTTGTAGTGGCTTAGCATGTCATTGGTTCTTCACGAGATTTATTATGTTTAGCGAGTGTGTATTTGTAGGTGAAGGAAGGAGCCAATGTACAAACAGGAATGTCTCACAAACAGCCATGAAGTGAATTATCAATTTTACCTGTTTGTTAGCCAGCTTGACAGGAGAAACTCCTTTCATGTTTTCAATAGTGTCATGGGTTCTTTAATGTCCACCTGAATAGACATTTGGGACTTGGGTTTAATGTCTCATCCAAAGGATGGCACCTCCATCAAGGATAATGGAGTTTCATAAATAATAGCCTTTGTAGGAAGCAAAAGAAGGTACAGTACGTGCATTCCATGGAAAGGATAGAACATACCGAGGGAAGTTGAAATAAACGTTGGATGTTAGTTGATTCATCACTCACTCTGTTGAAACCGTGTAAGGCAGTGATAAACAAGACAAACGGGATGCTGGCTATATTGCCAAATCAGTTGAGTTCAGAATCCCAGAAGTCATGGGTGCATTAGAGAACAGCCATTGGGCCTGCTCCACCAATATGTTAGATTTTGTCAGATGTTTTAATCTCAATGCTCCACCCTTTTACAATTCCCCAACCTCTTACAGTGCCCTTTAATACCTTGCTTACCCAAGTATCCGTTTATCTCTCTATTGAACATCCCTATTGATTCCGTGTCTACAGCTTTCTGGGACACAACATTCCAGATCTTCACAACCCTCTGTGTCAAGTAATGCTTCCTGACCACAGAATTATACAATATGGAAAGAGGCTATTTGGCCCAACTAGTCAATGCTAGAGAGTTGTGTTGTATGTTTGATTGGAAGGCTATCCAATCTTGCAATAGATCTATCCTCTAACAGAGAGAAGAGTTGTGCACTACCTCAGCTGTCAATTTCTCTCATTATTTGACAGCCAAAATCAAATCACCCCTTACTTCCTCTGTTCTAAGGAATATAACCTCAATCTACCCAGACTCTCATCAGGTTTAAAACAAAAACAGATATTGCTGGGAACACTCGGCAGGTCAGGCAACATCTATGGAGAAAGGAAAGTAAGACAATGCTTCGAGTCTGCGACCCTTCATCCGAACTGGAGTATGTTGGGTGGCAACATGATAGCAACAAGGGTGGCAGGTTCAGAGGGAAAATCAGTGTCAGTTTCTTTTAAGAAAAGAGAGGCTGATGACAGCTGCTTTTAAACAGAGGTTAGAGAATGAATGATAATATCAACTAACATAGGATCAAAAATGCATAGCTGGGCAGCTAGAAGCTGGGTTGATAGATGATTGAGGTAATAAATAGTATGCTTCAGGCGAAAGATTACTTTGATTAGAGTTGGGGGAGAGTTCTGAGTTCAGATTACAGTTCTGACACAGGGTCATGGACCTGAAACATTGACTCACTTTGCTTTCTCCATAGATGCTCCCCGACCTGCTGAGTGTTCCCAGCGATTTCTGTTTTTGTTTCAGAATTGGGGGAAGAGACTGATGAGTGTGATAGAAGCACAAAATAAAGGACTGGGGAGTAAAGAAAAAAAGCTGTGGAAGAGAAAAATATATGCTCTAGTTGAGGTGTCAGAGCAGATGGCCTTGATTTTTGATGCAAAGAAATCTATGAACTTCTTTGGCTTTAAAATCAGAGGAAAGATGGAAGAGGCAGGTGAAGGAAATTGGATAGGAGAGTTGATGGTGGAGCTCATAAATAACAGTAATAATAATAACCCTTGCATTTGGTAGTGTCTTATAACGTTTTCAAGAGAATGTACTGTAAAGTGAATTGCCTGTATAGTTTATGGTTGAAACCCACTGCAGTGTCCCACAAAGAGTTGTGGGTTGGGTGACCACCTTTTTTTTAAAAAACAAACAAAAATTATACCTTTCAGAAACGCAAAATACTGCAATGTTGGAAATCTGAAAAAAAGAAATCGCTAGGACTAACCAGGTCAGGCAGCATCTATGGAGAAAGGAAAAGCGAGTCAACGTTTTGGGTCCACGACTGTTCGTCAGAATCGAGGATCGGTCGTGGACTGGAAACGTTGACTCACTTTTCCTTTCTCCATTGTACCTTTGATGCTGGTCTCTCCCGTGACCCCGTTGTGTGTGTTTATATTCATGTTTTATGTTTCTCCTATGCTGGAGTGGCGGGGTGGGGGGGACAGGAACATACGGGAAAAGTTTTGTTGGGAACAGCGATCATTTATTTAACCTCTGATGTTGTTGGCATAAAGTCAGAATGTGAATAAATCAAAGAACTGGGACTGACACCAACAAACACAATGGCACTTTGTTTTAAGTGCAGTTCTTCCCCAGAATCAATCAGAAAAAGTTGCGATGACAGAATGTAAACAGAAACCAGAAAGAACAAAAGGAAGCAATATCTCAGAACATAATACCACTTTGTTCTCAAAGGAAAGGCAATGGTGTTATGGAATCTCCAGTCGAAAAGGAAGAAATATAGCATTATAAGCAAAAAAATATTGTAAACGACGAAAGCCAGAACAGACAGGCAAAGACTGCACTCCTTCCAATCCTTCGTCCTTCATTCACTTTTTGGGGAGGGAGCCTGAGCTCTAACCGCAGGAAGCCACAGACAGCTGGTAAAGGATATTATTCAGCAGACATTAACTCTCTCTCCTTCTCTGGTCAGATCGTTTCAGACAACAGCCAGCCATTTATTTCAGAGCAACATTAGGCAAATGCCCTACCCCCCCCCACCTCTCCTTTTTTAAAAAAATTGTTCTTTCCTTTAAATCAATGGTTAACCCCGACCACAGTTATGGCGATAATGCATTTAATCGGTGCATTTAAAATGACGTTACCGTTTCCGCTCAAGTCTCTTTAAACACTTTGTGTGAGACGTGTTTATCAGTGGCACTGACTGGGTCCAGGAGACCAGGTGGCGTTTAAAGACAGTAACTAATGGGAGGGAGGATCTCGGTGATTATCCTCTAAATCTAGTAGATCCCCCCCCACCCCCTCCCCACAGACCCACCCAAACATTTGCTCTGGTGCAAAGCAAACCGACCCCAATGGAAGCCAATGTGTCGGGGAAGGAGCGCAAAAAAAACCTTAGTGTAAACAAGCAACCTGACGAGAAGATAATTTACGATTTGCTTGTTTTTGAATTGGCTTTTGTTAACCAAATATTGAGACAAATGTTAAAAAAAACCTATGTCAACCACTGGAAGGTGCGAGGCTATATATATTTTTCTCTTGTTTCTCTCCCTTTCCTCCCCCCCCCCCCCCATCACCCCATCACCCCCCACCTCATCACCCCCACTGTTTTGTCTTTGCTCTCTCAGGTCGGTTGGCTGGGAGCTCCGTGCCTTCCCTCCCTCTCCCCCCCCCCCGCCCCCTCCTCAGGCCCCAGCAGCTTCTCTCTTAATACGCTATAATGACAGATTGCTCGAGTTATTTCGCAAAGAGACATTCGACCCTAATTAGCCAGCATTCCGCACGGCGCTCGGATGGGGACGGAGCAGGGAAACGGGGAGGAAAACATTCCACTGTCACGGGACACACAGCGAGAGGGACCCACGTTACTGTGATTGACAGCGGAACAATCACTCCCCTCCTTCCCCCCCCCGCCCTGTCCGTCACTCTCTCTCCCGCCCACTCTGACAAGTCCTGGCGCATGAGCGTCACTTTGCCCCGCCCACCCACCCTCTCTACTGGCTGCTGCCGTTGATGACGTCAGCTTTTCCCCCACGTGGGGCGACCGGCTATTGGCTGGAGCCGCCGGTGGGGCCCCCGCCCATCACTCCCCCCAGACCCTTGTCAATCAACTGACTCCCCCCCCCACCCGTCTCCTCCACCGCCAGCCCCCATTGGCCGAACACGTCAGAACTGACGACGTCACGCTTCCCTCCCGACTCCAGTTGGCGGAGGCGGCTGTCAATCACGGTGTGGTTGTTAACGAGGAGGGCGGGGCCAGTGCCGGCGCACCCCGCGGGGCATGCCGGGAATTGTAGTCCTGACCGAGGCTGCGATGTTGTCAGCGGGGTCTCAGCCTGGGCTGACACGGAGCAGCGACTACAAGCACCGGCGTGCAACCGGAGTTACAACCCCACTCCCTGTTCTACTCCACCCACCGTGCGGCTCTGGCACCCTTTCCCTCGCCGCTGCTCCTCCTCCTTCCACCACCACCTCGTTGAAGTGAAGTTGAGCTTCAGGGGGGTGTGAATATGTAAGAATGTTAATGACAAAGCGCTTGTAACGTTTGGTCAACACCAAAAGGTTTTTCTTGTTGTTGAAAAAACATATATACTGTATGTACTTTTCGTGTCTGCGAGCGGACTGAGAGAGAGAGAGAGAGACAAGGGAGCTGAAAGAGCAAAAGCAAAACACGAGTCGTCGCATATCTTTGGACGCCGTTTCTCCTCGGACTGGTGCTTGTGGAAGTGTTTGTTGTTGTGGTGGCTGTTGGTCGGACAGGCTGTGGCTTGCAACTCACTATAAGCTCTGTAGCTGCCTGATAGCCAGCTCGCTAAACGAGCTTAAACTGAAGCTAGTCGGTGTGGCTTTAATTCTCTTGTGGCCGTAGCCGCTCAGCGTTGTTATTGTTGGGAAGGGGGGTGGTGGTGGTTCTCTCTCTTGTTTGCGTTGCCCCCTGGAAAAGGACGGGAAAGCGGAGAGAGAAAGAAAGAGAAAAGGAGAGAGAAAAAAGAAGAGAGAGAGAGAGTGGAGGAGAGGAGTCGGTGATCGGAATCCCGAACCCGCCGAGTGGAGAACCCCGGGCTCCGCGACCTTCTGAGGGAAGATTCCAACCTTTGTCCCGGGCGTTCCGTCTGCGAGTGTTGCCCATTGTTGCACTTTGTTGCCCATTGTTCGCTCACGCTGTTTTGGAAGGCGGCGGTGCAACAGTAACAGCCGAACAGTGGCCACCGGCAGACAACAACTTGGTCTCTCTTACCTCCATCCCTTCCCTCTCTTCCTCTCACTTCTCACGCGTGTGTGTCTCTTTCTCTCTCTCTCTGTGTGTGTGTGTTATTTTTGTTTTATCCCTTCTCTCCCTCCCCCTCTCTCTCCCCTCCCCCCCCCCCCCCCCCTTTCGGCTGCTCAATTAATTCTAAGCATTCACTCACTTCACTCAATGACACAAAATCACCCGCAAAACTGAAAACGAGAATCTCGGGGGCGAGATGTATCCTCAAGCCAGACATCCCGTAAGTGTTTGTGTGTGTGTGTATGTGTGTGTGTGTATTTTGCTGAGATGTAATGGTCATGCATGCAAAAGTCTAGCTTCTCTCTCAACACGAGTTTAATTATAGCCTTTGAATAAATATTTGTAGACGTGCAAAGTACACTGTTTACGTTTGCTATCTCCGTAGTGTTGAGCAATGGCGATTAATAAGATTGCCGCGCGGTTCCCAGTCCGTGTCAGTAACTGATGCTCGCTTTTTTTTTTGATTTTCCAGGCGCCTCACCAGCCCGCTCAACCCTTTAAATTCACCATTTCCGAATCGTGCGATCGCATCAAAGAGGAATTTCAGTTTTTGCAAGCACAGTATCACAGGTACATGAAGAAGAGTATATACACACACACACACACACGATATCCCGCAAGATGATAGTCTGTCCGGGAGTGTATTTTCAAGTGTCGATGTCTGCTGTATGTTTTGTTATCGTGTCCGCCTCTTTGCTCTGCGGGAACAGTCTGAATTGTCTCGGGTCGCCTCTCTCTCTCTCCCCCTATCGCTTCCCTTGTAATTATGTGATACGGGATGATTTCCTCACTACGTGTCTCTGGTTGAAGACGGTGCCCGGGTGCGAACCTCTCAGAGGCTGGCGAGCGGCGCTGCTCAACATCTGCTGTTTGAGTCTCGCGCGGTCGCTCATCTGGTTTCTAATTTAGGAAAACACCGGATTTAGGTGTAGTTTTAATTGCAAGGCTCTTGTTTCGCTCGAGGTGAAGGAAGGGGATGGGGGGGGAGGGGCGGCGGGTGAGTTCGTCAACACGGCGAGAGATGTGACACGAGACGCTGGCTCCTTGAATGTAATAATATGAACTCGCTTCGCGTTATTCCTTCCCCTCAGCTCCGATTTATTTATATTTCCATTCATGTCGACCATGGAGCACTTTATCGCCTCTCTCTCCCTCGTCTGTTTAAACATCGCCAGGTTCCAGGGTGTGAAGCTTGTCAGTTTTTTTTTATTCTCAGACCCCCCCGCCCCCCCCCCCCCCCAAAAAAAAAAATCCAACGTGAGTAAAATCCGTTGACACGCACCGGTTGGGAGACCCAACTTATCCGGTTAATATATTTATTTAAAGCCTTTAAATAGTCGGCTGCAGGGGGTTGTTTAATATTCAGCAGATCGCAGATCCTTTTTGTTGATTTCTTATACACACTTAACAGTTCAGTTTTTACCTTCATATTTTCAGCAGATGTTTGGCTGTTTCTGCAGTTCTTTTTTTTTAAAAAAGTTGATGCATTTGGAACCGTCTTCTATATTTTATTTAGGAAAAATAAATCACAGGAACATTTTTTCTAGGCTCCTGTAGAAATGTTCTTTGCCCTTGTCTGACAAGAAAACTGTAATGAATCCCATTTCTCATCCTCGTAATTTAATTTTTATTGACAAAAGAAACAACTTTTTTCAGGGTCACATTTATGTTGTGTTTTGTATTTCTAGTTAATAAAATATCAGTCTTTCTCCTAATCCTCTCTATGTTTGCATATATTTACGGTGGGAGTCATAAATAATTTTGAAAAATATGTGCTGTACAGCCCTAATTATGTTTATCCTGTGTTAGTAATGCACCAATTCTAATGATCCGAGAAAGATCATTTATGTAGAAAGAACTATTGCCCGCAGCACAGTCTATAAAATGTCCACAGTGGTGCTTTGAACTATTTTTCTTTCTTTAAACAGTTTGAAACTGGAATGCGAAAAACTAGCCAGTGAAAAGACAGAAATGCAACGCCATTATGTCATGGTAAGTCTAAAAATAGGAGGGTGATCTTTTCTTTTTTGACTCTTCTGTAATTGTTTGTATTGGGAGGGACGATAGGCGCAAGACACTTCAATGAATCTTTATGTTATTATTTTATTGTGCGTTAGTGCTCATGGAATTGAGAAGTTACAAGTAATTTGTCGTATTGCTTTCTTTTCACAGTATTACGAAATGTCTTATGGCCTGAATATAGAAATGCACAAACAGGTAAGGTTCAATAAATTACTTGGAAGGAATATTAAGGAATTCCGTTTGTTGACCTGAAAATGTTATGGTGTGATGAATTTCATCGCTGAAGTGTATACAGGAAGGATCGGAAGGCTGTTTACTGATAGGGTTGTTGAATTCCTTAAGGGCTAATGTTGCATTTGCTGATTGCTTGGTTTGCAACCTTGACAGTGAAATTGTGATGTTTTGTTGCAAGAATTGTTTTGTTGCAAGAATTGTTTCTACATTTTGTATATAGATGACATACTCGAAATGGCTACTTTTGATGAATGTGTAATGTGATGATAATTAATGACAATTTACTTCGATTTCATGAAAAAAATGAACTAGAGTTGGGGTTTTTCCCCATACAAGTCATGAAAGGGTTTAATATATAAAAATCGTGGAAAATGTACCAAGGTAATACTGTATCCATATCAAAGCAGATCAAATTCAGTATCCTTAGTTAATGTTGAGGATATTTTCACGCTACAGTGATATTTTATACCAGTAACAATTCTAAATATTATAACAGTTGAAATATAACTCTGATGTGCACTGTTTTAAAAAATATATATTATAAAAGCGAATGGATGCCTACAGAAACCTTTTCCCTCCCACAATAATAGGAATGCCTTCATTTGCTCATAGCTTTGCTTTTTAGTTGTCGATCTTTCATCCCTGTGATAGAACTATGATAGTGAGTTCACCAGTTTAATATTCTAATTATCATGATTGTTAATCTCCCGCTTTGGGGCACAAAACCTGAATTTCATGGGTGTGAAGATCAAAAATGAACCATGACTGCAGACAGTTAGGCTTTGTGTTGACAATTGCATTTTAAGTTTTTTTAAAAAAAGACCTAACCAGATTTTGTCGTTGTCTGATTACAGGTCTTGTAATCAGTTGTAGGTCTTACTGTTTTTTTTATTACAAAAGCTACACTTCCTCTACATGTATTTGAATTCTAATTTAGTTCTGTGTTACTATAACTGTTTCATTTGTTTTGAGACTATATACATTTTTTTGTAAAAGCAGTATTTTTTTTAAAGGGGAAAAAGAAATCCGATCCTAATGTTGAATGAATTATTTTGTGATTCAGGGCAGTTCCACATATTTCACATATGTGGAGTTGTCGCTTTGCTTGTTTTATAATTGGCGAGATAATTAAAATCAACCAGTCATGGTTGTAATAGCGTTTCTGTTGCCCCTTTCCTCTGATACACATCTTGTAAGGATGATTTCTGAGTCGTGTAAATATCTGCCTGATAAATGCTAGTAAAACTCGACGTCACAAATCATAAAGCTCAACAGAATGTATTCTTTATGGTTATTAAACATGGCTTGTTTAGGCTGACCACACAACATTGGAACAAATCTTGTTTTTAACCAGAAAGAGACCCAAGTAGCCACTCATCAGATACTGTGAGCAGGAAGTGGAAACGGAAAATCCAGATCAGAGAAGAAGCATTGTAATTTGATAGCTATTCAGAATGCAGTGCAGGCCAGAAGAAGCCGTCATTAGAATAAGACCCTCTCTACTGGTCCCTTGGCAGTACTTGGATATGGTCTAATCAGGAAATACCGGCTGTTAGTTTCAAAAATCGCACAGCAAATGAGCCCTGATAGGGGACAGTAATGAGGATCAAATTGGTGCTTCTCACAGACTGGTCATTAGTTCAGGCTAAAAACCACCTTCTAGTTTGGGTGGAATTGAGCAGTTTTCTGCCTGTGAATCCCCATGTGAGGAAGTAGATGGTTTTTCAGCACACTCTGGAGTATGATGTATGAAACCGCAACTGGCTGGATTTCTCTGTAGATGATTGTGTGTTTGGAAGGAGGGTGTAAAATTAGTTCATTTTTAATTTTTTAATGTTTTTGAAAACAAACCCTCAGTAAACTTTTTGTAAAATGTGCTTTAAAAAAAATCATTTTATGGACTGAACAAATTGAAATTTTACACTCTGGAATACACATTGTTGGTTTAATTTGAAATATTCCTGAATAAAATATTCCTGTTCATCTGCTGGAAATGATATTAGTGGTTTGTTGTTTAAATTCCATTGAAGGATGATTGTTGGAATACTGCAAAGGCGTAGAGCTGTTTATTGTCGGCATGTCAAAATCCAATATTTGATTGAAACCAATTCACTGGTCTTTTTTTTAAAAAAAAACGCTGACATACCATATTTATTAGGGCACGGGATAAATAAGATTTTAAGAAAAACATTTTGTTGGGCTGCTCAGACTTTTTTTCATACTGGTATCTCAGAAGTGGGCATATATCTTTATTTGACTTTTTTTAAATGGGATGCTTGGAGAAAAACATGGATTTATTAAGATCTGTATTTCAGGTTTCATACTGTGCAAAATAATCTTTATATT
Organism: Hydrolagus colliei; assembly: GCA_035084275.1. Taxonomy (NCBI): domain Eukaryota; kingdom Metazoa; phylum Chordata; class Chondrichthyes; order Chimaeriformes; family Chimaeridae; genus Hydrolagus; species Hydrolagus colliei. The sequence goes on along the minus strand of CM068742.1, from coordinate 29,456,151 downwards.
TGAGGGAAAAATTTTCAATTTTAAATATAATTAAATCCCAATGGGAAAATCGGCAATAACCCTTTAATAATGTTGGGGTTAATGTGTGGCAGTCTGAACTATTCTAATTCAGCCGATTATGTAACGATGTGCATTTTAAGAGTATTGCTAATATATACAACTTGGTGAATTACCTCATTTCATATTTTGGCAATAAAGTAGAGGGAGGAATTCCTTTCTGTATTGCTTTGCTTTCATATGAAATAAAATGCAGATAGTTGAACAATGAATGATATTCAAAAAGGAATACAATAATATCATCTTAATCTTCAATAAAGGTTTGAAGTTGACGATCTGGTACCTGGCCCATGTAGATTACATGTAGCCATAGTGATAATGCAAGCTGTGATTTGGCTCAATAGTGAAGGAGGTTTTTTTTTCTGTTGTATAAGCGTTCAATATTTCAGAATGTTAATTATATTAGGAATTATTTTTATTGTGCTGCATTTCTACATGAGTAAGCTGAATACAAATGGAGCTGCCAATGGATACCAAATTTCTAACCACTTAAACTCGATTGTAATGACTCGTTGCATAACAATGTGAATGCTTGGGTGCTTTCCAGATTCTCCGTGTGGTTCAGTTTCCTTTTTCTTCACTTTTTGCGTACACACGGATCGCTAACTGCTTGAAAGCATATATCCACAAAATTATTTTAAGATCGGCGTTTTTCAGCTGGATGCATTCAATCATAACCAAAGGCCTGAGGGAAAATTATCCAAATATATAGACGCTGGAAAACTTACAAACCACTTGGCTTCTCCTTGTGTTTTTTTGCTGTCTCCTTAGCTCAGTGGCAAGCGCATCTTTTCTTTGGCTGATAACATGAATTCTTTTTACTGCTCATCCAAATGCTCTCGCTGTTAGCTCTTTCAATTGGCAATTATTGGCACTAATTTAGTCAGGTTGCCTTGTGATAAAAATTCTGCTAAATTTCTGATCAGGTTAGGCATATTCATCCAATATGTTTGCATCTCGGGCATTCAAGAGGAAAGCTCCAGAGAAGTACCTTCGTAATTGATGTTTCTGATTCTTTAGAAGTTCATGTTTGTTCCCTTTCTGGCTTTTAAAAAAAAACTAAAATGTGCAATACTTTTATTGTAACATGGAATAATAATAATAATAATCCTTGCATTTGATATAGCGCTTTCCACATCTTATCAACGTCCCAAAGCGCTTCACAGAATATACTGTAAAGTGAATTGACTGTATATATTTGTGGGCGAAACGCGGCAGCCAATTGCGCACAGCAGTGTCCCACACACAGTCGTGGATTGAAATGACCAATTTTATTATTGTGGTTTTTTTGGAGGGATTATTATTAGGCGTGTGGAGTAAGGAAACTTGCCCAAGGTTTAGCCCTGACCTGCCTGGATTCGAACACAGGTCTCCTCAGCTTGGTCTCCCCAGCTTGCAAGACAAGTGCTCTAACCACTGAGCCACAGGAGCTCCACATGAATGGTGACCGCAATCATAACACTGATTTACCAAATTAATCCCCAGGTAACTTCAATACTCCAGCACTCCGAGGCTGTTCCTCTCTTACCCTCACCCCATTGTATTCTGCTCACTACTTTTCATTAATTCAATCAAAGATAATTTCAATTTTTGGCATTGGCTTGCTATTGCCTCTTTTTCTGATTGTATCCTTCAGGTTACCTAAATACAGACCTTTACCTTTGTAACAGAAATATGTTCTATTCCTAAATTAATTCCAATAAAGAATCCAGTAATCTATGGTGCAAAATAAGTTTCCACACCTTTTTAGAATCACCAATTTTATGAAATAGTAAGAGAATCTTGGTTTTACTGGGACTAGGCCTATTGCTGATAAGCAAACAGCGCAAGTAATTGGACATTATGCAAAATGCCAGTTGGATACAGGGCAACTAAGAAAATGTTCCATGAGTGATTATACTGACATAATTAGTACCACATTGTACCAGTACTTTTTATTTTACTGTTTTTCCCTGCGTCATTTTTTCTCACTCTCGTGAGTCTCCAATGTTTTCTCTCTAACCCTAAACTGTAGACAAAAATATGAAGACCTGTCTTGTTTTAAAAGCTAAAGAACACTGACATTGTAAGGAATGTAATTAGTTGGGAATAGGATGGACGATTTAAGTGCAACAAGAAGAATCATTCATATTGTCGAAAAAATCATGTGTTGTGTGAAGTTGCTAATATCACACATCCAGAGAGTCTCAATAGAAGTATGTACATACTAGGGAACGGCGATGTATCGGTTTTTCGATTAAACCCGATATGATTTTCAGATCGGTATGCCGATATGGTGATTCTAAAAAAACCGTTATATCGAGAGATTCGATTTTAAAAATATACATCGTTATATTTTTAATATAGTTCCTGGCAATATATCAATATTGTTGGTATTATCAGTGTAATGCGATCTTTTCCAGCTTACCTTGTCGCTCTAGGTCTAGAGCATGGAATGCGCGTACATTCGGTGCGCGCGCACAATTAACGGGCGCGCACATCCGATGCGCGCGCACACTTTACTGTGTATACTCGACTTGAGTCGTGGCGTCTAAACAAAGTCGCATCGCTGAAAATTGTAGTTTGAAAATTTACCTTTCTCATCATGGGGAAAAGAAGCCCCGTATGGGACTACTTTGAAAACAATGCAGTCAGTAATGGTGTGTATAGATGTACGGTTTGCAAGGTCTTGGTTAAGACATCTGATTCGAGCACGAGCAACCTGCGACAACACATTAAGCAGCACCACCCCGCCCAGCACGCTGCCCTCAGAGCGAAATCATTGTCGACAACAGCAGGAAGTCGAACCAGCGCTTCGGAGAAAGCGACAGGTAGTGGGGCCAGTGCAGCTCAAACAATTCCTGCTTGATTTAAGAGGAGAACATTGTACCAGAGAGGGGACAAAAAGTGGCAAAGTATCACGAACGCTGTCACTTTTTGCACAGCAAAGGAGAGCTTGCCAATGGCGAAGGACATTACTTCAGACTACATAAAAATAAGTGGCATTTTGTGGCTGTAAGTGTTATTTTTGTGTGTGAGAGAGTTAGAAGCCAGATTATCACTGCTTCTATGTGTGTGTCTAGTCAGACACACACATAGAAGCAGTGTCTAGTCAGACACACACATAGAAGCAGTGATAATCTGGCTTCTAACTCTCTCACACACAAAAATAACACTGATTATCACTGCTTCTATGTGTGTGTCTAGTCAGACACACACATAGAAGCAGTGATAATCTGGCTTCTAACTCTAACAGTCAGACTGTCTGTCTCTCTCTTTTCTATTGTAATAGATCTCATTTACACGTATATTACATGCTAGTTTCAAGCAAGAAATGGAGGAGAATAAATCTCTAGATTTTGTTTTTGGTGTGTGTGTGTTCTATTTTGTGTTTAGAGATGGAGGGAGAGAAGGAGAGGGGGAAAGTTGGGAGAGAAGGAGCGAGGGGAAAGGAGGGAGAGGGGAAAGGAGGGAGAGAAGGAGAAAGGGGAGGGAAGGAGGGAGAGAAGGAGAGGGGGAAAGTTGGGAGAGAGGAAGAGAGAAGAGGGAGGGAGGGAGAGAGGAGAGGAGGGAGAGAAGGAGAGGGGGAGGTAGAGAGCAAACAACATCGTATAATTCAACAGACCTTGACACCAACATTACAAACTTTCTGGACCTAGAGCACGCATTTCGAAATGTGCGTGCACCGCGACTGCGCGCGCATCGTCAGTGCGGACGCACCGTCAATGCGCGCGCACCGCGACTGAGTGCGCACCATCAATGCACGCGCACTTCAAATGCACGCGCATGCGCAGTATAAAAACTCGATAGATCGGTTTAAGCAGGTATGAGCAAACTGATATATCCATATCCTGAAAAATCCCATATCGCCGTTCCCTAGTACATACTAATATTTTTTTTGCCAGTATATCTCCTGCTTCCAACTTCTGCATTGGAGCCTGTTCAGATGAAGTGTTCAACAGGTGATTCATGTATAATGATATTTTTTGAAGTAGCTGTATTCGTGCCATATAATGCTGCTTTTTTACACGATTATTTTTGTAATGAAAACTGGTTAATGGAGTGTGAACTAGATTCACAATTTCTCCAGATTGTATCTGTGTAGTCGGTGTGTTAAGGTGCTCTGCAGTCACTTATTTGCTCATCCACACAGTACTGATTGAAATAGTGTTGATTGTACTTAAAGGGATTAAAAATAAGAAAGTATTCTTCATTCAAATATTTCATGAATTAATCACTTAACCTTTCTTTTGCCATTCAGAACTATTTGGGAAATTTTCAGTATGGGGTAGGTTGAACCTGGCCATCCCAGGCAGTAACCTCTATGTTTTAATAGGTTAACTTAGCAACATTGTCAATTTGTAAAGTGTATGTGAGGTGATAAATAGCTCTTATATTAATTAAACTGAGAGGCCACAAGAGCTTTCTGAGATGCTGTGGGCAAGTGGAGATTATTGCTACTGTAATTTCAAAACTGACTGACGTTTCTCTATCTCCAAATGGTCAGCGATGAAGGTGTCTTCACACACGGAGTGCACAAAACATCATGGCCTGCTGTAGCATTTTTTTTATATATATATCTATACATAAATAAATACTAGGATATAAAGCATGATTCCAAGGTAGTAACTTGCTGTAAGTTCAAATCACTATTATTATCAGTGTTTTGTTCTTCTGGTTGAGGTTTTCCTGCTCCCTCCCCTCACCCTCTTTCTCTCCTTTCTCCCCTGACCCCACTTCCACGGCTGTTTGTGGGACACTGCTGTGTGCAATTTGGCTGCCGTGTTTCACCCACAAATACACAGTCAATTCTCCTACTCTCCTTCATCCTGCCCTAACCCCTTCCCCCCCCCCCCCCCCCCCCTGCTGTCGTCCGTACCTGACTGTACAGTGCCTTGGGATGTCCTCTCGATGTGAAAGGCACTATATAAATGTAAGTTTTGATTGATTGATGAGACCTAACCCATTCAATTACAACAGTCTGATATCTGTATTAATTGGGGACAGCCCCACAGTGCAATTTTGAGAGTGTGTGTGTGAGACAAATCTTGCACTTGCCTCGACTAGATCTCTCCAGTTTGCTATCTTTTTACAAACCCTTTTGAACTTTGGTGTTTTTCGTGTGTTCAGAATTCCAAAACGCAATGCTAGCTCTTACAGAGATGTACAAATCTGGTAATAGTTACAACAACTTCATTGATACAGCGCCTTCACACGAGATAGCATCTCAGAGCAATTTAAAAAAAAAAAAAATTGCTTGCTGTGATAAACCAGGGGGAGGATACTCAGGCAGTAGTAGAAAGAAGTAGGCTATAGAATGCTCCAAAAGGGAGTGAAGGCAAGTAAGATGGTCGGAGAGAAGAAGTGAGTAGAAGTAGTGAAGGGTGGGGAGTAGTTGTGGTGCTTAGTGAAGGGGAACTGAAGTTATAGGGAGATTTGTTTGTTTCAACTGCAACTCTTTCCCTTGACCCCACCCCCCATTTCATAAAGGAAAGTAATACCCTGTAGTGTGAACTGTGAACACTTTATTTTTTTAGAAAAAAGTTTGGGAAATATCACTCCCTGCTGTGTCACTGCATCTAGGAATGGTGTGCTAGGAAATTGTGACCTGACCGTTTAGTGCTGATCCTGAATTATGATAACCCGGGAAGCTAAATTACAGATTAGGGATGCAGAGTACACAGCCTGTATTCCGGTGTCCTATGGTTTTCAGTTAGCGAGATGATTGGCACATCGCTTTCCGGAGGTAATAATTCCTCAGAAATATCCATGACTGTTTGTGATGACAGTGCTGTTTGCAATTGGTTGCCACACTTCTTCCACAAAATGCATAGTGTTCTCTATGAAATGCTTTGAGATGTCTCAACAATGTAATAGGATGCTATATATGCAAGTATTATAGCTTTCAGGCCAGTTTTAAGTAACTCTTGCTTCCCATGGATCTGCTCTGGGATGTTCTCCATGAGGGAGGAAAACCTAATCCTTGTTCATCATGCTGTTAAAATGTTCCACTGAAACATTAACAAAATCTGCAGACACTTATTTTTTTTAAATGGCGAGTGCTTTGAATCGACACGACTCTTACATTGGTTCCCTTTTTATCTTTTGACTGCATTGTGCAGTATAATTGTTGATGAAATGTTGCTGACACAGCTTAGTTGCTGCGTTTGTCTACACAAACTACATTCACCTAAATTCTTGCCTTGAAATTTTTAGTATGGCATTAAAGATGCTAAGAAAGTATGATTCTTGTCACCAAGCAGTTTTTCACCTGAAAAGCTAAAGACCTAAGCTGTAGCACCACATTAAATAAGCAACCGTGCCTTTTCTTTAAAGAGAAGAAATAGAAATAATTTCCAGCTTAACTGCTGAGCCTTAAAAAGCCTAAAAAATCCGACTTAGAGTCAAGGTTCAGTTATAATAAAAATGATTCTTATGAATGTTCAAATTGCATTTGGATTAGAGCTTTTAATCAATTTGTGTGTTATTATTTTTATATATATATTTATATATATATATATACACACACACACACACACACACACACACACACACACACTAGGGTCCGGCGATATATTGCTAAAACCCGATATAATTTTCATATCGATACGCTGATATAGGCATTTCAAAAATATCGAGGGGAAAAAATCGGAATGCGCGCACACTGAACTACAAGACCCAGAATACTCATCTCTATACACAATGCACAGACCGAGGTGCAAAGCCGCCATATTGTATTCATAGTCCTCGAATACAATATACAGATATGCAAGGGGTGGGGGGGGAGAGAAGGCTGGGGGGGGGGGGAGAGGGGGAGAGAGACGGCTGATGGGGGGGGGAAGGGGGAGAGAGACGGCAGGTGGGGGGGAGGGAAAGAGAGACGGCGGGTGGGGGGTGGGAGAGAGGGACGCCGGTGGGGGGGGGGGAGGAGGAGAGAGGGACGGCGGCAGTGGGGGGGGGTGGGTGGGGGGAGAGACGGGGTGGATGTGATAATATACAGATAGATAGAAATGGGGGGGATGTGAGAGAGGAGAGAGACACAGACAGAAAAACACAGAGATGGAGAGAGTGAGTGTGAGAGACACAGAGAGAAATATATTTACCTCCTGAGGAGATAGGCCCCGAATGCGCGCGCAGCCCGACTGCGCGCCCGCTGCGCGAGCATGCGCAGTACGAAAACCCCGAAAATAGCAATATTTAGATATATAGCGATATGAGCCCATCGATATATCTAAATTGGAAAATTTCCATATCGACGGACCCTAATACACACACACATACACATAACCAGCACTTCCGTATAACCAACACGCCAAAAAAAAGTCTCCATTCGATAAACCGGAACTTATCCGGAACAATGGCAGTGGAGCATTTGTAAATGCATAAATAATAACATAATAACAGAATTTTGTATTGGTACTTATTGTTAAAACTATTCTCTTGCGGTTCCCACCTTTATTAGTAGATGCTGCACTTGAAGCCATGATGCTGCGGTTGAGGTTTATAGTCTAGCAATTCTTTTTAAAATGGAGCACGCCAAGCTGGTGAAAAAAATGTAGCACAAATTTAAAGCCATACTAGCGGCAAGCTGATAGCGCTAGCCGATAACCCACATTGTCGAGCAGGTGCAATATTTTGGTTTGCTGTTAGTAGAGTCTAGGGCTATAGGCTTGCCGCTAGTAAAGTCACACAACTTTAAAATCGCGCTGCCGTTTTTTTCACTCGCTTGGCGTCCTCCATTTAAAAAAAAAAAAGAATCGCTGGACTGTAAACCTCAATCGGTAAAGGTGAGCAGCGCAAGAGAGTAGTTTTAACAATAAGTACCAATACAATATTCTGTTATTTAGTCTGGTGTGTATGGTGTGTGTTAAAGAACTTAAATATTTTTGTGGTGGGTTTTTGGCCGTAGGCCACCCAAATATCCGGCAGGCGCTCTAACCGGCATTGGCCAGGTCCCACGGGTGCCGGATAAACAGGCTTTTACCGTGTGTGTGTGTATATATACACACACACATATGTATTTCAAAATTTTATATATATATATATATAATGGCTTTACTCTGCATCCCTAAACTGTACAATTATATGTGTGTATCATTTAATACATAGAATAATACGAGAATGATGGTGGTTAATTCAGATGACTACCACAAGCAATAGAAATGTTGATCAAGCGGTTTGTGACTGTTATCTGTCTAAATTCCATTTTGATTTTGCAATTGCTCTTAATTTTCTATAAGAATTGTCTATTTCTTTTACTCCCGAGGTGACCATAGACAGCGGATAAATTAGATAGCTGTGCCCTCCACATTTAACTTGCTCACCATACAGTAGGATATAAACATATGCATTGAAATTGGTTTCTTAACTAGTAGATCAGTAGTTGAAAAATGATGTTTGTGGGTCTATAGTTGGAAGAGACATTTGTGTGTGAAATCAGTAGAAATTGGTTTCTAAGGTAGACTGCACTTTGACATTAACCATGCAGATATATTTTGAAATGAGCAATACACAGTACTTGAGTTTACTTTTATACTTTTGGGGGGACTTGGCGGAGAGAAAGGGGTATCGAGAGTGAGAGAGAATTCATTACTTGGTAAAAGTTCATTCCTAGGACAAGCTTGTTGGATCAAAAACATTACAAACTCCCTACAGTACTACGTAGAGATTCATAATGGGTGTGTACACTGCTGTGTTCCATTCACTAATGGTTGTAATGAATGTTGCACTTTTCTGTGGTGAAATAGGGGAGTGTGTGGTGTGCCAATGCTTTAATTGATTCTCCATCTCTTATTCTAACAGTCCTCCCCTAGGACCTGTACTGCATCAAGTTTTATTACAATGTGTTACATTTTCTTTTTTGTAGGATGAGATTCACTTGTACAGTTTTTTAGTCTTAAAAAGCTATCACGGGGTATTTTAGTGTAGTGGTTTATGAGCTTATCTTGCAAATGAGAGGATCTGGGTGCTCGAATAAAAAAATTAAAAAATTGCAAGGATTATTATAAGTGAATGTACTGCAATGTGTGGGGAAAAAGCAGTTGCATTTGATTGAGAACCTTTCACATTGGGGGACATCCCATAGACTTCCACAGGATTTACTGTAAAGTGTAGTGACTTTTGTAGATGAACGCAGCAGCCAATTGTGCATAGCAATGTGCCACAAACAGCAGCTGGATTCCCTGCACAGATGCACAGTTTGTTTTCGTGATAATAAGCTGTTTTACCTGATGTCGATCGGAAGTTTCATGTTGTGAGGCCCTTAGACTAAGGGAAAAATCACCAGCTCTAGAAACGTACAACAGAAATTTGATTGTTGCTTGAAACAATTAAATACAAATTGAAGGGCTTGGCCCAGTGATTGAATCTTAAATCATAACTGCTGTCGTCGATCGGAAATGATGATAAATGGCATTAGAAACCTTTTAGTGAAGTACAGCGACTGCAAGGAGGAGAGCAGTAATGATTTGCATTATATCCGATACCCTCCAGTACCAAGTGGATTGCCAATACTGCTTGTTTAGCATTTTCTAAGGGCAATAGGAGCATTGATTTCTGGCTTACAAGGGACGGCTCAATTTTCACTACTGAGAAGCATTGCAGGTTGTTAAGAAGAAATTGACTTGAAGAGACCTGACTGCTGCCCATCATGAAGCAAATAAAGCAAAACTGCTGAAGCATGGTGGAGTAGCAAGACAGGGGCCCTCAGCAATTTGTTGCTATTAATTTACCGTGGTCGACAGCAAATCAATTGGCGTCTACTTCATCTATTTGAGAATATGCTGTTCAGGGCAGATAAAAGGCCATATGTGGCAATAGAAGTAGACTATTTGCTATATTTAAGATAGAGTTAATGTGTAAATAAGTCAATTCAAGGCTACCGCTCATTTTTATAGATTTGATGGAATATTTTCAACTGGAGCCAAGAAAGTTTACTAATTCGCCTTATATGTGAACCATCTGGTGTACCAATTTGTATACAACTCAGTCAAAATATCTTGAGTATGTCCTATCCTTTCAATTGTTTATTATTAATTTCTTTTAAGAAGGTACAGTTCACAAATGTATTTTGTATTGTAATGGCCCATTGAACAGGTAGAGGGTACATGGTGACATTAACTGTGTAGATATAATTTGAAATATGCAATCTATTAGTAATAACACTACACTACTGTTCTTTTTCAAAACACTAATTGAGCTGAAGAAACCAGTTGGCTGAGAGTGGGCGTTGCAGAGTAAAATCTGTTCCTAAAACCTGCCTATTGAGTCAAAACTAGCACAGTACCATGCAGAGATCCTTAATGGGTTTGTGCACTGTTGTATTCTACATTGTAATGAATGTTGCAGCCTTTTCTGTGGTGATATAGAGGAACTCTGTACTGATTTGCAATGCTTTAATTGACTCTTCGACTCCTATTCCAGCATATTTTCTACCGAAACATTTACTGTCTATTTCTATTACCATCATTATTATGCTTCACCTTTTGGTTGTACAGCAAAACTTTTCTTTTTTTTTGCAAACCCTAGACAGTCCTGCCCCTTGGGATGTCCTCCCATGGTGATGTATAAATATAAGTTGTTGTTTTAAAGTCAGTATACAGAATGTTGTTACTATTATAATAATCCTTACATTTGATAAGTGCTTATTACATTTTTGAGACCTGTTGAAGCGCTTCACAGAATATAGTGTAACGTCAATTGAAATGCAGTAGCCTGTTGTCCACTAAACAACAACAACAAAATTACACTTATAGAGCGCCTTTCACATCGGAAGGTCGTCCCGTCATGGATTGAGTGACCACATTTTTTTAAGGGGATTATTATCACTGGAAAAGTGATCCGCCAATCCACTAACAACCAGCTAACCAATTCGATGTGTGTAGAGTAAGAAATCTTGCCCAACGTTTTGCCCTGCCTCTTTAAAGTGCTGTGTATGTATACTATAGTGTACAGATGCTTCAATTCATGAGGTCTTTTCAGTTTTGCTCATATTTTATCCCCTTTGCTTCTCTCCTAAAGGCCCATATCTTGTTATGGTTCTACATTGTCCACCTGTCCAATCCCCACCTCTGAAGTTGCAACATGAATGCTAGTCAGCTATTTGACAATTGCAGATAGGGAAGAGGGTGGGAAGAGGCCACTGCGTTGTGGCCATGCTGGACCACTATTGCTGTGATGTTGAATGCCCAGCGCCACAGTTTTGTTGTTGTAACCGACTGCTAATTCCCTTGTGGGTGGTTCAGTGTCGTATTGTGGTACAGTTTGCAAACTACCCCTTGAGGAGCTCCTGTGGCTTAGTGGTTAGAGCACTTGTCTTGCAAGGTGGGGAGACCTATGTTCAAATCCAGGCAGGTCAGGGCGAAACCTTGGGCAAGTTTCCTTACTCCACTCGCCTCATAATCCGTCCCAAATAAACCCCACCATTAATAAAATTGGTCATTTTAATCTATGACTGTTTGTGCGACACTGCTGTGCACAATTGGCTGCCACGATTCGCTCACAAATATAGTCAATTCACTTTACAGTATATTCTGTGAAGCGCTTTGGGATGTCTATAAGATGTGAAAAGCACTATATCAAATGCAAAGATTGTTATAAGAATTAGGAGCAGGAGTAGGCCATTCAGCCCTTCGAGCCTGCTCTGCCATTCAATAAGATCATGGCTGATCTTCTCACTTAACTCTAATTACCTGCCCTATCCCCATATCCCTCTATTTTTCAAAAATCTATCAGTCTCAGCCTTGAAAGCCTTAAGCCTTGCAGTTTCTGTCAATTATATTTTATATACTGGGTGTGCTATTTTGGCAATAATTGGTGGCTTCTTTGAACTTCCAATAATCTTGGCATATAGAGGCTGCCCAGCGATGTTTACCATTGTACCTGTCATTAGCTTCCCATGTATTCCACAGTGCAGTGTTGGCTGACAAAAATATGCCAGGGGTAAATACAAGGCTATTGGTTTGATCTCATCAATAACATTAGTAGTGTGTAATTATTCAAAGACTTTTCGTATTGTCTATGACAGTACAATTATGGGATTGAAGAGCATTTATGGGGAGATTTTCATGATTTATATTTCAGATCCCGTAAAATCTTTAGTCATAGGTGGAGCAGACATTCCATGGATGGAGTGAACTGTATGGACTAACTTCCTTTCTCATTAACTCGTCTGGTATTTTACCCATTACCTCCTGTGTTTACCCACTTCCTCTTGTGTTTCGGTCGGCCTTGGGATGTCATGACGTGAAACACATTTCACAAATGTATTTGTGGTGGTGGTGTTGTTGTTGATTGCGCGTTAGTGGTAAAACCTATAACCATACCCATTGCTCATCTGGTGATAATTTACCCTCTCTCCGCCCCCTTCTCAGCAACCCTTGCTTCATGCTAGTGAGACAATCTTACATCTCCATATTCAGTCTGTTATTTGCTGATTGCAGATGCCTGAATGCAATTATTGTGGCTCTAAAAGATTCACAAGATCATAAAATTTGTTTTGGACGAAAAAGACCCTTTGGCCTATGTGATCTCAGCCCTTCACAATACCACCCTATTGTCCCCTTCACCCTGCTTCATCACAACATCAAACCACTTTCTAAATGAATCCAATGTCTCAGCCTCGATCACACTTCCTGGTAAGCTGTTGAAATTGTTAACTTATGAGTGTAGTAAAGCTTCTTGGTATCTGTCCTGAATTTTGATGGCCCAGAGTAGTTCGTAAATTTTAAACATTTCCAGGAACTAGATGAGCATGGTGACTCGTAAACCCCCCCACCAAAAAAAAAACCCAGACAATTGAGGGAATCTAGCCAAATATTTTTCAAATGATCCAGAAAGCAAAGACCAGTGCGTGGCTTCCGAGTGCTGGACTCTGTTGGTAACACCTCGACTCAGAATCAGAAAGTTTTGGTTTCAAAGCCCATGTTGGGTCTTGGAATTTGTATAGTATAAACTGACATGGTACTGCAGTGATAGGGGTGGGTGGGGGGGTGTTGCATTGTTGGAGGTGCTGTCCTTTGGATACAACATAAAACGGTGTCTGTTCTGGTGAATGTTAACTATCCCATGGCACTATTCGAAAGGATGTGAATTTCTCCTGGTATCCTGGCCAACTATTGCCCTGAATACAATTGCTCACTCACCTCCTCTCTGTCGATGGGACATTGCATGCACAATTAGCTGCTGAATTCATCCACAAATATGGTCACTGAACTTTATAGTACTGGGACTCCTCAATGAACATCAGGGATGTGTTCTTGAAAAGCGTGACTTTATTGAAACGTAGATAGGGGTTACTTACATTGCTTCTGTACATTTCTGGTCTAAATTTTCTCACACTAAATATTAAATTAAAGACCCCAAAACAACACTACTAGTACATATTGTACATTAAAATAGATGTTTAATAAATATAAATAAGATAAATGCAATTAAGAGAAGACTTAGTGCAGATGTTTAATGTGGTCAGTGGTAGTTGTCTAATGACCCTCTGTCCCTCCATCAACCATCTCCAGTAAGTGTTCTCTTAATTGTATCTATTATCTTATTTATCTATATTAAACAACTAATATAAAATGCAATCATCTAAAATCCCTTCAATTAATCCAATTTTCAAATTTTATTCTAACTATTTAATTTATCAATGACATATTAGCGAAATAATGTATATCGGGGAGTTCCAGTATGTCCTGTGAGGCACTTTGCGACATCCTCCTAACATGAAAGCTCCTAACACCAAATGCAAGGATTAGATTATATTTGTTTCTTTGAATCTCAGTTCATTTGAAATCTGCAGCTAATTTCTTTCAAACCCTAAATGATTGCCCTGTTAGAATGAATAAAAGCTTCAAATTGCAAATATACCAGATGTAATGATTATTATTGTCTCACACAAGCGAAAGTTGTACTCTTCACCCCATTGCCAGAGAACAATGTGCTCTCTGGTGAAATTCAGCAGTCACGTCAATGGATTGGATCTGCAGTGGGCTCAGTGTTGCAGAGACAGCAATTTGTTTGAAAGGTTAAATTCTGATTTACAGAAATGTTGTTTTGGAATGTGTTCCCTTCCTTGTGTCCTCCATGGTAATGTCTTCCTTCCTCCATTCACCGCCCCCCCCCCCCACCCCTCACCACCATCACTCTGGGTTGTGCATCGGTCATTAAATCCGCTGAAGTCCACAATCTTAATTGTATTTTGAATCTAGACCCATTGAAATAAAAATGGCAATTTTCATGGAATTAGGTGCATCTAAATCTTGGCATTTAATAATTCAGTTTTTTTTTTAACGGTGATTAGTTTCAGTTGAATTCTCTGAAGAAATACTTAACAGTTTATTCCATAGGAGATTTTTGTGAATCAAGGATACCTGGAACTTCATTGCAAATTGTATCTTTTTTACATTTTTGGGGGGTCAGCCTTGTGTGTCAGACCCATGCGGCAACCCATCACCATGAGAATTCCATTAATTCCACCTACATGTTTTAAAAGTTTTGATGTCCCACAAAAGTTGAAATTTTTAAACTGTGCTTTAAAACCAAAGAGAGCAATCTTTTCCTTTTTTAAAAAAATAATTGCTAGACCAAAGCAGCAAATTGCCTGTTTACACTTTTACTTCGAATTTAAGTATTTAGATTTCCACTTCAGCATGGATTATTGTCGTCTAACCTTTCTATGTATCAATGCAACATTTACTGAAGGTGGGGGACTCGTGAATCTTTCATTGTAAGGACACTGCAAAAGAACCAAACTCTGCAAGGATAAAGCTTTGTAACCCCATTGGAGCTATATAATAGGAATGCTCGTGGGTTACTGGGTCAGGTCACTTGAGGGATAAATCCCACAAACCACTCCTTTCCAATGATACGCCTTCTATTTCCTCTTTGTTATTCGGTTTGAATGCAGTAGCTTATACAGTAGGGATGTAAGGAAGCTGTTTAGACGTAATCTGGTTTCTAGAAATCCAATTATCTGCGCTTTTGAGACATACAGCAGTCTCGTCATTTTGTAGCCACACATTCTGTGGATTGTACATTGTAGTTAACTAATTATGACAATACCCGCATCTCCCCAGGAAGCTTTTACTTCAGTACATGTACTGATGAGGTCAATTAAACATTGTCATTTTCCTTTAGGCTACAGGGGTATTTTGAAGGATTATGGTATGGCCATAGAAATCTGTCAGGCTGTGCATTACCCTGCTCATTAGAAACCTCGCTCTAGCGCTTTCTATCTTTTGCAACTCCAGAGGTAGAAATCCAGTAGTTTACAAGACGAAGGGTAAACTTGAGAAAGAAACATTGTCTTATCCATAAATCACTGCCACCTCTTCTGCTGCAATGGGACAAAACCATGATGTATGTGACTGTGCAAAATTTCTATCATGTCAATTTGTAAGAACTGAGACTGGTGCTGCTTTCACGCATTTAATTTCTGCTCGCTCGCATACTCTCCTTTACTTTCATGCAGGCTTTAAATGTTTTAGCAGTAAAGTACTGCCGATTTGATAACTTTTAAAAGAGAGGTTGATGTTTATTTGGAGTTTGTGGGGTTATGAAGAGAGAGCCGTGGAGTTGGGATTGATTTTGAGTAGCTCTTTTCAAAGAGCTGGTACATACTCGATGGGCCGCATGGCCTCCTTTTGTGCCATGAGATTCTCTGAAATGTTTTTTGTTCAAACTCCTTTTTTAAATATACCCTGTAACAGTTTAAATATGTTCAGTTTCGCTAGTCTGTCTTATCTTCAGCTTTGAAAAGCTCCAAGTGCTGTATTGCTTGGAAAAAAGAACAAACACAGCTGGATTTGGGGTGGTGGGAAGGAGAGGTTATTCTATTTGGAGTGCAAAAGATCTGTTAATCATGAGTGCCACAAGTCTGAGTTACTTACCGTATATTTTGTGCCGTAAAATTCTATGAATCTATGAATCTATATCTCCGCGTATAAGGCGCACCCCCCCGCTTTTGACCTTTTCTTGGTGAAAAAAAACGGAAGCATTTTCAATGATATTGCCGGGCAGAAGGGAGGAGAGACAGGTAGGTAGGGAGAGAGAGAGGCAGGCAGCCAGGGAGGGAGAGAGGGAGGCAGGGAGAGAGAGAGGGAGAGAGGCAGGCCGGCAGTGTGGGAGAGAGAGAGGGAGAGAGGCAGGCCGGCAGCCCGGGAGAGAGAAAGGGAGAGAGGCAGGCCGGCAGCCAGGGAGGGAGGGAGAGAGAGAGGGAGAGAGGCAGCCCGGGAGAGAGAGAGGGAGAGAGGCAGGCCGGCAGCCCGGGAGAGAGAGAGGGAGAGAGGCAGGCCGGCAGCCAGGGAGGGAGGGAGAGAGAGAGGGAGAGAGGCAGGCCGGCAGCCCGGGAGAGAGAGAGGGAGAGAGGCAGGCCGGCAGCCTGGGAGAGAGGCAGGCAGGCACGCAGGCAGGGAGGGAGGGAGAGCGGCAGGGAGTGAGGCAGGCAGACTGGGTTCGGCAGAAGGTAAGCTACCGCTGCCCGGGCGGCCGAGGCCGAAGCCCCGTCACCCGCTCCTCCCAACCCCCGCCGGTCACTGACCAAACCCCGGCTGACAGCGCGCCTGCCGCCCCTCCTGTTTACTGTATTTCCGAGGCTCAAAATTGCTTGTTCCTGCGTATAGGGCGCACCCCCAACTTTCGAGATCTTCCGACCTGAAAAAAAGTGCGCCTTATACGCGGAGATATACGGTAATTAATGACTAATTTGCACAAGTGAGATAAGCCAATATTATAATATCAGTAGTGCTCGCAGCATATTCTTACTCGGATGTAACCCGAGTGCATTTGCTTTTTTTAAAAAAAAACACAAGTTATCTCTTTGGGGGCAGTGCAAGTAGGAATTCTAGTTTTTAATGAGGGCAAAACAATCGGCAGCCACATGTTTTGTTTCTTATTTTTTAACACAAAATACAGTCACTTTACAATATTCTGTGAAGTGCTATGAGACATCTCAACAAAATGCTAAGACACTATAATCAAATGCAAGCTTTTTTTATTTAGTATTGTTTCCATCACAGGCAAATGTTTGAAAAATATTTAATCTGTAAATTTTGGGGAGGGAAAGAACTGTCAAGATCAATAACTTTATTACACGCCTTGTTGAAGGTGGATGCAGAGGAACTTGCAAAAGACCTTGCGGCATTACTAGAATAGATTAGAGTGGAACATTTATGTAAATAGCCGATTTACAGTAGATGAACAGCTGTGACGAGCCATTTAAACTGAGAGGGCCTGGAGCTGTTAATCATGTAGCTGACAAGTTGGTATGTCTTATTACTGTGGAAAAGAATCCTATCTGACCATAAAGCCTGCAGGAGGAGGAAATGTAGCCTTTTAAAAAAAAATTGAGACTCACACAAATACGTGCAGAACTGGAAGAATCTTGAGGACATGTTAGGACATGCGCAAACAAATTGGGAAACCGATCTGAAGTAAAGGGAGCCAGCCCATCCTCTCCTTTCTGCAGCCGCAGTCGGTATACTTTGTGGTTTTCTGCAGCTGGAAACATGTTGCGGGTTTTAGGCTTCATAAACATCATGTTCTTATCATGTATCTGTAATTTTAAGACAAAACTATGCATATGGTAACCCACTGAGAGGCATTGAGGTGTGGCTTTTCAAGGTTGAGAATTGGTTTCTCTTCCAGCTTCCGCCTTGTAACCTCTGAATATGAATGTTTTTAGAGGAATGATTAATGACCATTAATTAGCGTTACTTGTATTAAAACCGCTTTGCCCACGATGCTCATTTTTCAATTCTATATTTCAGTAGTGCCACCTGTTGAAGTAACCATAGCTGGAAAATCAATGCTGGTTTAATGCATACTTTTGAATCTTTGTTTTCAGCGATTTGGACTTGAGCTATAAATACTGGTGTAACTTGTAGGGTTTAGGACTGCTGACGATATCTATCACTGTGAAGTCTGTACTATAGTGCGGTACAAGAATGTCATTTGAATCAATAGAGGCCAACAATCCTTTAGATTAATTGAGTTCGCCTTGTAGTTGGTTGTGGGACCATATCCCTGTGCATACTGGTTGCAGTGTTGATAAAATGCCCTGTGGTTTCACAGTAATTTCTAAATATAATTTTGGTAGTGGCGAGCCCACTTTTCAGATTTCCATGTGTCCCGCCAACATGGAGTTCCTGTAGATCAGTGGTTAGGGAACGTGTCTTACAAGCATGATACCTGTGTTCAAATCCAGGCAAGTCAGGGCGAATAATTGGGCAAGTTTCCTCACTCCACACGCCAAATAATCGACCAAAAAAACCACAATAATAAAATTGATTATTTCAATCCACGAGAGTTTGTGGGACACTGCTGTGCACAATTGGCTGCTGCATTCGCCCACAAATATACAGTCAATTCACTTTACAGTATATTCTGTGAAGCGCTTTGAGACGTCTAGAAGACGTGAAAAGTGCTATATCAAATGCAAGTATTATTATTTATAACATACGTGGGGTCATTGAATAACTCAATCATAGCTGATTTTATAAAGACTTAGAAATCGTTTATCTCTGAAATTTTGAGAGCTCATGTCAATCAAAAACCCAAGATGTTACAAACTGACCAATCCTATGCCTCGGCTAAGTGAGAAAGGCAGCCTTTTGTTTACTTTTGTTAAACTGTAAAATTGCAAAATAAGACCACACATGGAAAATTAAACATGGACCTTTATCAACAGAAATTCAATCAAGAGGTAAAAATTAATCTTCAGAAACCCAAGTCCTTAACATCTTTGCTGAAGTGAGGTGCCCAAAACTGGATGTGGTACTCCAGTGTGGCATAACTAATGATTATTTTTACAATTGTTTTGTACTCTGCCTCAATATATAACACCCAGGATGCTACTAACTTTCTTTAGACTTTTGTCATGTGCGATACCACTTGCAATGATGCATGTACAAACGGCATCGAGACCATCTGCGCCCAGGGCTCCCTCTGTCTCCTCGTCCTCTTCGACCTATCCATAGTCTTTGACAACGTAGACCACACAATCCTCCTGCACCGTCTCTCCCCCCTCCACCTTCAAGGCTCTGTCCTTGATTGGTTCCGGTCGTACCTCTCACACTGCCTCCACTTTGTCTCCTCCAACGGTTTTTCCTCCAGCCCTCGCACAGTCACATGTGGTGTACCCCAGGATTTTGTCCTTGGTCCCTTGCTCTTCACCCTCTACGTGCTCCCCCTCGGTGACATCATGGGGTAAATTTTCACCAATTCTACCTTTCCTCCTCCACCCTCGACTCCAGTACTACTGGCGTTCTGACTGCGTAACTGTCCGACTTTGAGTCCTGGACAAGGGACAACTTCCTCCAACTAAACGTCAACAAGATGGAGGCCCTCTTGATCGGCTCAGGTCAGCGACACCGCACCTCAGGCACTGGCAACATCAGTATTCGAGGCTGCTCTCTCCACCTCTTGAAGCCAGTCAGGAATCTGGGTGTCTTTTCAACCCCGCTCTATCCTTCCTCCTCCCCCACATCCGTGCCATGATACAGCCTTCCACCACTTCCGCAACATTGCTAGAATCCTCCACTACCTCACTGTCAATGCTGCTGAAACTCTCATCCACGCTTTCATCACATCTAGGCTCGACTACGGGACCTCTCTCCCCATCGGCCTTTCCAGCTCCTCCCTTCACAAGCTGTAGATTATTCAGAACTCTGCAGCTCGTGTACTCTCCCGAACTAGGCTCTGCGACCACATCACTTCCACCCTCGCCCTTTTCCACTGGCTCCCCATCTCTCAGAGGATCAAATTCAAGATCCTCGTCCTCATTTTCAAGGCTATTCATGGCCCTGCCCCTGTCCATCTCTCTGACCTGCTGTCGCCCTGTCAGCCTGCCCGTCCCCTCCATTCAGCAGACTCAGGCCTGCTCCATGTCCCCTGCCCGAACCCCACTACCATCGGTGGCTAGGCTTTCAGGCTCTCTGCTCCCTCATTGAAACTCCATCCCACAATCCCTTCGCCTCGCTTCCTCCCTTTCCTCCTTTAAGGCCGGTCTCAACGTTCCTCTTTGACCGTGCCTTCTGCTCCCTTCCTAATTCTATCTCCCCCCCCCCCCCCCCCCCCACTCTTCTACTCTCCTTTCCACCCCCTCCCCACCACCCCCAGTCTCCTACTCTCCTTCCCCACCCCCCCCCCCCCCCCACCCCTCTCCTACTATCCTTCCCCTACTCCAACCACCCCCACACCCGCTCGGGTCCTGACCTAAGTGTTCAGCGCCTTGGGACGTCCTACTGACGTGAAAGTCGCTCTATAAATGTAATTTTGTTGTTGTTGTACATGCACTCCTAAATCCCTTTGCTCCTCAGCTCCTTGCGAGATGCTGCCATTCAATTTATACTCTTTCATTGTTTCTTTCTACCATAAATGAAATGCGTCACATGAAAACTTCATGTGCCACTGATCAGCCCTAATTTGTTTCAATCCTCCGGCAGTTTCTTGCTATTTTCATCTCTATTCACTTTGCATTTTAGCTTGGTATCATCTGCAAAATTTGATACTGTATCCTTATACTGTATCCAAGTTGAGATATCTTAAAAGTGCTTCACAGTTAAGTGAATTTTCTGTATTTTATGGGTGAAATGTGGCAACCAGTTGCGCACAAGTGGTTTTGTGCGCCTTGGGATGTCCTCCCGACGTGAAAGGCGCTATATAAATGTAAATTGTTGTTGTTGTTGTTGGATTCCTCCTTACTGCTAGGTAAACAGGCAGGTGGAGTAAGGAAACTTGCTTAAGGTTTCGCCCCATCTGGGAATCGAACCCAGTTAACATAATGTTCCTTGGTTTTGATATAGCACTTTTCACATCTACTAGATGTCTCAAAGCACTTCACAATATACTGTAAAGTGAATTGACTGTATATATGTGAATGAAACGCGGCAGCCAATTACGCACAGCAGTGTCCCACAAACAGTTGTGGATTGAAATGACCCATTTTTTGGAAGAATTATTAGAAGATTGTGGAGTAAGGAAACTTGCCCAAGGTTTCACCGGCGAATGCTCTAACCACTGAGCTACAGGACTCCATAATATTATACATAAAAGTTGTGTTGTTTTCAAAGGTGCAAATCTTGAAGGGGTAACACTTGTAATGATTTTGTGACTTATGTTGCCGTGCTAAAATTTGCCCCGTGCTTGGGTATCAGAATTACTTGCATTCAAATGGATGTTTACATGAGCAAAGGCACAAAGCCGTTAAGTATATTAGTCCAATTGGATTGTTAACCTTCTCCAGGACACTGAATACACAGCTAGCAGTGATATGTACTAAACCTAATTTCATGTGTCTGATTCTCAGTATTTGGATGATCCTGTTAGATTAGGATTATTATTATTATTACAAAACTCTTAAATTGCAAAAGAAAAGTGAGGCACCTTTAGGATTGATATTTGAGCAGAAAATTTGTGTTTTAGTTTTAATGTCTACAGTATACTAACTTACTAACGTTAGGCTTTTATATCTATAACAACTTGTTCTTGTATAGCACCTTTCACATCGGATGAATGTTTTGAAACCCTTATTAAACATGACTTGCATAACAGCAAACTGTTTTTTTTTAGAAGTTTGATCCACTTGCAGAATGTATTTTTTTAAATGAGAAGTTTAATGTCAGAATCTTTGGAGATGATATATCTTCAAAACTCATCATAATAATAATGCTTGCATTAGAACATACTTGTACAGGTAAGCCTCTATTTGGAACGCTTCTATTTAGGATGTTTCAATTGAAGGGCCATAATTTTTTTTAACACCTTTTGATCGATATAGGACACTTGGATTCGTTTTAAGGATCCAAATTTTTTTTGCACATGCACAGTACATATTTTGAATATTGCGGTCACATTTCCCGCCTTTTTGTCCATATGCACAGTCCATAGTGTATTCGTGGGTAAATTGCGCTCCCACCTGATATCCAGTTTGAACTGGCCAATAGCATGTCGCCACGTCATTATTTAAAAGCCTGCTGATTTTGAAACGACACCATGCCAAGCCAGTATTACAGCCATTCCCAAGCAACTTCGAGCGATTTACAGCCTCGAACGTGTTTATACCATGTTGGGGGAAAAGAGAGCAGTACTGTAAGTGAAATAAGTAGTGGTGATACCGCTAGCAGCCAGAAATCCCTCAAAGTCAGCACTTTAAATGCCAAATTGGAGGTGATAAAGCGCATTGATTCTGGTGAAAAAGATACGGATGTCGGGAGGGCTTTAGGGCCAGCAAGATCGACGGTGGCTACTATAAAACAGAATAAGGACAATATACTGGCAAGTTCAAGGTGTGTTACAGCTACAGGTGCAAGCAGATTAGCAAAACATAGGAGTGATGTGATGAAAAACATGGAAAGAACGCTGAGTGTCTGGATTGAGGATCAGAACAAGCGTAATATACCACTCAACACCCTGGTTATCTAAGAGAAGGCAAAATCATTGTTTAGGGAATTAAATGATCAGGAAGGAGAAGGCTCAACGGCACCATCTTTCAGTGCAAGCAGAGGGTGGTTTAAAAGACGCTTTGGGCTCCACAACATCAAGATGAGTGGGGAAGCTACAAGTGCCACTGGCACACTGCCAGTATTAAAGTTTGCCAGTAGTGTACTGTATTAAAGTTTGCCAGTTTTAAAGTGCAATACTGTACAATTACCCCCAAGTACCCCTTCTTGCTTATGTGTGTTAATTTGTGTGGTTTTGTGTCTTATTTAGTGGGTTTAACGTCCGAAAATTTTGTGAAAAGAACGCATCTCTAGTTATATAATGGGACCGCATGGGAAATCGCGTTTCGATTTAGGACGTTTGAATCTAGATACAGTTTTTCAGGAACGCAACCCCGTCCTAAATAGAGGTTTACCTGTATATGATATAATGCTTTTCATGTCAGGAAGACTTCTCAAAATGCTTCAAAGCATATACTGTAAAGTGCTGTGACTGAATTTGTAGGTGAGCTTAGCAGCCAACTTCTCTGCATGTGACAGTCAGAGACTTTCACACTTCCATTATCCGTGTACAATCCATTTTCTCATTAAAAGGAGTAATTGTTTTGATTTTTGCTTTAAAGCTACTTATTTGGATCACGTATCTTCAATTGGCTGACTCATCTTGCCCTAAATTGTACAACTCATCGATGCCAGGATTTGATTCCTGATTGTGTTCATTTTTGGGTTGGGTTGGGGAACCAAAGGAGGAATGTCTGCAGAGGTGTTACTTTCAGTTTTTTAAAAAAACAACTTCTGTTAGTTTTCTTTCCAAACTTAGTAGTCTTTTCCCTGGCAAAAATAGCAGCAACTGATTTCTTTTGCTTATTTCTTCAAACAATTTTTTTTCTCTCTTTTTGAAAGTGTGCCCACCCCGCAGTAGGAGCAATTATAGGGCAGGTGTTCCTGTTGACAAACCACAGTATGGAGCCCTGTTGTCACGCAGTAGTTGGTTGTCAATAAAATCTCAAACAGTGGCTGCGATGGTGCATGATTGGCGATCAGCGCTAATGCACGTGTTCAGAAAAAGTTGTTTGTACCATAGCTGCTTCACGGCACTCACTTGTATCGCAAGGAATCAGGGCTGACCTGATTACTGGAAGTTGGACATTTTGGCTCCCTGGCTCCGCGGAGCCAGCATTTCCTATCACTGATGGAAGAGAAGCGCCAGTTTTAAAGTTTTTTTTTGAAATGCAGAGGATTCATACCCGAACCGGATGACGATTCATACATGCATTCATACATATCGGATTATATCATGCATTCTAACTAATCACATTATAACAGGGTTGTACTGTTGTTGAATGGACACACCACCATGATTAGATCTGTTCAGCGCTTCAGGCATACGGGCTGTAGGATTGGGCATCATGGCAGAGCTGGGGAGCTCAGGGGCCACATGATGCTATTCCACAAAGCAATGCATTTAGACTCTTCATTTTTTTTCACTTTAAAATTCATTGTTGCTTATTTTTGTATGTTTTAATTTTTTTAATTAATTTAAAAAAATTGCACTGTTGTGTATCTGATCTTAACAAAATGAGATGCTGTTCTTGCAGCTGCAGGCACAGTGCATTTGTTTCAGACGAGATGTGGAGACAAGACCCGTATTGTGTGAAACTGCTTACAAAGTTAGCTTATTTCTCTGCTGTATCAATTTTGTATCCTGTGGGCACCAAGGATAGCTTTACAGCTTGAACAAAGTGTTACTTCACACTGGTGACAGTATGTAGAAAAACTATAATCTTGCACGTGTGATAAAATACTTTTTTGTTATTCCTGTGGGTCTGAAGTTTATGCCAATTCGGAAACCCTCGAGTGAAGCTGAGATTCCTGAGGTATCTGTGAAGTACAATGGTTTTCATTTACACCAAAGATGTAAACCGAGCCACACACTCTTGCCTGAGGCACTTGTTCTTTCACACTTACAAAGTATGGGTGGAGGAAGGCAAAGAAATAGCAGGATAGACAGTCTGGAATTGTTGAATTTGGGGTATGTTCTGATTTGGCTTAAAAGATTAGCAAAGGGTGATATAAAGTAAAAGGAACTTAAGGAGTGGGGTTAAGTGGAAGGAACAAGAATGGGTTAAGAATGTTAAATATAACTTCTTGCATTGTAAGTGTTTTTTTGCACTTGTTTCAACTCGCTTAGTTAACTCACTGTTCACCACATTGAAATATTCAGGAGCAGGGGGAGGGAGGGTTTAAAAAACCTCTTAAGATTTCAGACATCTGTGGACGTAATCAAATTTGCAAACTTCCGTCACCTTTGACACGTGAAAACAACAAAAATGCCTGATTCAAAACCACGAAGAAACGGATGTGGAGACAGTTGTTCCTGTGATTATTTTGTTTGGGTGGGGGGAGGGGAAAAACCTGCAGTGACTTTGTGGCCGTGCTCTTGTGGTTGGTAGGGAGGAACTAAAGTGTTTTCTCAATGAGTGTGCGGAGGCTAACCCAGGGTATTGTTGTGTATTCGCTGATGCTGAACTTTCCCAGGGGTTACTGTCTCCAGATCAGCTCTGTCTCTTCTCTCCCCCCTCCCCCTCCCCCCCAACACACACACTCACCCCCTTCAGTGGAGCCCCTTCAGCTCCTCCCCATGACAGATGTTACCAGATTGGCTTTGTGTTATAGCAGAGGTGTACAATATTAAAGTAAGTTTTCATCACAGTGTAGAAAGGGCTGAGAAATAACATTTTATGCCCAATGGGAGTCATTTGTGGAAACAAAAAAAATCTAGCGCTTATTTCCCCTCTTGAGAATGTTGCTACACGGCCCACTGAGTGCATTTTACAGTTATCCTAGGATAGATAATCTGAGAAATTCAATTCTGTTCATCCCACAGATAAGAACATTTAACAGAGTATACTTTTCTAAACTTTGTTTCTATATTGTTCCCATAACTGAAGTGTTACAAAAAAAAATTTTGTGATAGAGAAAGGCGAATGATAGAACAATATATTGTAATGCTTCTTTGGCCATCATAAGAAAGGAGATGTGAAAGTTGCATGTTCAGAGATTTCTGTTTCTAAAATTTTGGAAACATTGTTGACATGCATTGGCATTTTGCTTAAATATTGCCGCAATTCTTAATTGTAGCGTAATCATTTGAATGAATTTCTAGTTTATTTCGCTTGCTGATTCAAGTGTCCAGGTTACAACCTGAACTATATTACTTCATGGAATTCAATTCTTTTCACACTTATATCATCACCATTTTCATCCAGATTGCGCAGTATCCTCTTGCTTGTTACATTAGAAGTTGGGGAATGGTTGGGGGCGACTGCAAAAAAAGCATAAATGTGAACTATTATAATTGATCAAAGCTAATTTAATTGATAACCAAAGGTGGCATGAACAATGTTCTTTCCCCAGGTCTGCACATTATATTTATAGTGTTACAATAATGGATTCTTATCCAACTGCATCAGGTTGCTCTGAGAAGCAATTGACTTCTTGCACTTATTGTCTTAACCTTGTTTGCTTTTTGTTTTGTGTATATAAATTTGTATCATAAGTAATAAGTATTTGGCTGTACAATCTATCTGAAGGTTGTCAGAGAAATTAGTTTGGCTAAAGTATTGTAATCTCGAATGTGTTATTTTGAGTTTCACATTTACCATTTTTTTAAAAAGCTGCAAAGCAAATCAATTGTTCAGTTTGAATAAGCAGAATTTTATCTTGTGCACTTTAATAGAACTTCTGATTTGTGTTTTCCAATGAATTGAAAGTTTCTTTGAAATGTTTTCCTTGAGTTACATGAAATGGCTTTCTGGAAACGAGAAGTGGCTGATCAGCATTTGCTTCATCAGCTGCGGAAGATGTTTTGACTTATTTTAAAAGAAAGTTGGTCATATGTTATTCTGTGTAGAAATTATACTGTGAATTGTTAAAGAAGCAGGAATTTGAAATGGAAGATTGGGGGCAGATACGTTTTTTTGTCTTAAGGAACAGTTCAAATGTTTAACATTCAGTCTCCTCCTTTCCACCCCCCGCCCCGCCTGTCAGTATTTAAGAAATTGGTGCTTTTCAAATGACCCAGGCTATCAATGAATGTAGTTGTTGTTCGGGGATGGGTGACCCACGTGACCTATAAATCTGATTGGAGGTTACAGCTCCAGCAACATGGTTGGGTTCGCTGATGGATGGCAGATTAAAGGCTGCGATTAACCATGTGATTTGCAGGCTTGAAATCTGTTGCCAAAGCAACATTCATCAGATGCAGTCAGAATTTCAAGTGACCAAATGAAATTCAGATGTGTCGTGCGGTATTTTCTCTGGCTTTTCTGTTTTTTTCCGATGTGGCCCTTTCTTCAAAGTGAAAAATAAATCTTTGATGAATCTGCTGTTCACCCTTAAGCTGTCTGTCTGTTACTCATCAGACACCAGGTCGCAGTTCAGTGAACAGAAGAAAAGGTTTTAATAAAAGCCGTGCCACAGGCCGTAATGCATCATTTTAGGCCTCTAATTACATTACAATGACAAATATCAATGGTGACAACAGCAATAACCTACATCCTTTAATAGCCAGGCTGGAAAGGATTTTTGGCTCGCTGCTATTATATTATACTCCATTTCAAACGTAGACCATTAGGAGTACGTATTGACAGTATTATTGTCTGATAACCCAAGCTCTGTGAAAGGGTCTGTAAATAAATGATGCTTCACTATCTGCCTGTCCCTAAGGACAAAGGAGAGCACATTACACGGTGACCATAGAGGAGCTGGTGTTGCTGTGGTAACTTTCTCTTTTAAGCGTGGAATGCATGGTCTAATTTTCTTAACTCGCTGGCTTTTGTCTTCTGACAATTAGTGCTACTATAAAAGATTCATTTTCTTTTCTTTATTAAAACTGAGCTCCCACCTTCCAAGTGACACTGCTGTCTGTATACCCGCTGCTTTCCACATAGTCCTGTAATGTGAAACGCCACTATCTCACTTGCTGGGGCCTTTGTTTCCTCCGAACATGTTCTTGTTGGTCTCAAGAGACTGATAATGGTGGATAGCCATGGTGGCAAATACATATCTCATTTTGAGATTCAAGCAACCCTGTCTCAATGTGATTGACCTCCATTAACGAACCCAGCAAGATCATACCTTCAGTTTGCATTTAATATTAATGATAATAATATTTTACAAACCTTATGGTTCCAGTAGCTCCCAGAGCTTTTTATAAAGAACTTTAGATTTATGATCCAAGTTCAGCACTGTGTGGACACCACTAGTTATTTGATACAATGTTCCCCCATTTCTATTGTATTATGTTTGGTTCTCAGCAGGTGAACTTGGCTGCCAGCAGCCCTCGTGTATCAGCACTGTGACCGTTCTTCCCATGCGAGTTTCAGTGAATGTTGTGGATTTCTGTTTATCCTTTCTTACGTGCCTCAACTTTTTCTTGCATAATTTTATAATTTTCTACCGTCTACAATTGCCCACAAAACAGTCATGTAAAGATCATTACATTATCTTGCCCTGCATCCCTCCTGCTGCCAACTCGCAGCTCGAGTCCAAATCCCTGACTGTCCAGTGCTTGGGAGTGTAGTTTGGGGAGGAAGCAGTAGTGCAGGCTAAGCTTTCCATCTCTTTCTCACCCTGTGGTTTGGGCCTATCTAAGCTAATTAGACCCTGCATTCAGTCGGCTGCTTATTAGGCCTTTAACAGCACAAACTCACCTGTGTATTTCTAGTACAGTAAAAGCCCATTTATCCGGCACCCTCGGGACCTGGCCAATGGCGGTTAAAGTGCATGCCGGATATTCGGCCCAAAACACACATTTAAAAAAAATAATGCCTTGTGCCGGATAAATTCCAGTTAATCGAAACCCGTTTTTTGAGTTGCCGGTTATATGGAAGTTACAGTTGATTGGGTCATGGATAAACAGGCTTTTACTGTAGAAATGTTCTACTAATGTTAGGTACGCCTATTAATTAATCCTTCCAAAAAACCCACAATAATAAAACTGGTCATTTTCAATGCAAGACTATTTGTGGGGACACTGCTATGTGCAATTGGCTGCTGCGTTTCGCCCACAAATATACAGTCAATTCACTTTATGGTGTATTCTATGAAGCGCTTTGAGACGTTGATAAGATGTGAAAAACGTTATATCAAATGCAATAATTATTATATATAAGCTATTGTTGTTGCTGTTGGTTCTATTGATCGATAGCCATTTTTTCTGGCTTAATCATTGATCTTCACAATATGCTGTCTATTTTGGAAGGTGGGTGGAACTTCGTTCAATGACATTTGGAGACAATGAACTAAATGTATCCGAGTATTGATGAGATCTCATTGACAAACACCCATGTCAATCTGATGAAGTGCTACCAAGAAAAGTTCAGAAATAGGATAGAGCAGCAAGCTTAAAACAGCGACCATGGCTCCCAGGCAAAGCCTCGTTATGCAAAAACCAGGCGCTGAACATTGGAGATCAACTTAACCAGTAGTTACTCTGAAATAATAATAATATTTCCATTTGAGGAGAAATCAACAACAACTTTTATTTATTTGTGCCCTCCACATAGCGCAGCATCTTAGAAAGCTTTTCCTTTTCGAGCAAGTTTGAATATAGTATAATTTTTAAAGCAGGTCTTCAATTAAAAAAAAAATCGGAAGGGATAAATGCTTAATAGTACAGGTAGACCCCGCTTAACAAAGGGGTTAGGGACTTTAAAACCCTTCGTTAAGCAAAAATTTTGTTCAGCGAGAGTTTAACTGTATTACTGTATTTGGCCGCAGCCAAAGTGCTGCCCTAACCCGAGCTTCCCAGCTAACATCAGTATGGTTCCTAGCGCTAACATTTTTAGTGTCCATATTGAGCAGCCAAAAGTTCGGAGTTCCGGAATCCGGAATGTGACAAAAATTGCAGGAATAAAAACGCCAATCCTATCTCTGCCAGGTCTTCACAGTCACCGCACTGAAATATCGCAACCCGGGGCCCAGGCATTTCCAGACACATGACGCACTTCTTTCTTCCTCCCCCTCCTCTCTTTCTCTCTACCCCCCCTTTCTTTCTACCCCACCCTCCTCTATCTCTCTATTCCCCTCTCCCCTCCCTCTCTATTTCCCCCCCTCTCTATCCTGCCCTCCTATCTCTACCCCCCCCCCCCCCCTCCTCTCTATCTCTCTACCCCCCACTCCTCTTTATCTCTCTATCCCCCCACTCCTCTCTATCCCTATCCCCTCCCCCCCATCTCTCTACCCGCCACTCCTCTCTATCCCCCCCCCCCCCCCCCCCCCCCCATCTTGACTTACTATTATTGAAGCCACAAAGCATCCTGCCACTTAAGCTCCTCTCATATAGTAGGTACTGCACTGCTTAACTATTCGTTGTAGCGAAAACAGCCTTTGTTAAGCGGAGAAGTGGTACAAATAGAAATCCTCTGTATAATGAAGTTTCGGTAACCGGGCGTTCGGTAAGCGGGGTCTACCTGTAGTAGAATATTCGAGGATGGGGAGAGTGAGATTAGATTTGGTGGCTCATGTGGAGAAAACTACTAGCAATGGAGGAATTTGATACAGACCTGCAAGATACCACCCAAAAAAAACACTTGTACCTGTGTGCAATAATGCACAAGCTTTCTGAGAATGCTCTGACTCTGGCTACCAGATTTTAGTAATTGGACACATATGCACCAAGTTAGTGAGACTGAGTGACAGACAGAGACAGTATTATACCAAAAATAAGAGAGAGGGAGAAGGGCTACCACAATTTGGTAGTGAAAATAAAATTCTGACTTTTTTTTTAAAAAGTTAGCGCTAATTTGTATTTTGAACAACATCCAATCATCTGCACTGTGGTTATCTGCTAAGGGGCTGGTCCAAATTAATTGAATTTCTACTGTAGAAATAATGAAAGTTTTTGCATAAAGAATTGTGCATAGAGGATACTGCTGCTGTTCCTTGGGTTCACCTTTTTGTGACCTACTTGACCATTACCTGTCAGTTTTCCTTGCTAACAGGCAGGAACAATTCTACAGTTTCTAGCTTTGAATTAAGCATTTGGTGTTTTCTGTTGAATATGTATGCAGACCTCTGATGATAATGTGGCATTGAACTGTGACTATTGGTCGACAGCACAATTTTACATTTCCAGTTTGCTAATTAGTCTGATAAATACTCATTATAGTTCCCACGGTCAGTCTTTCGGTTCATGCAGTTGTTCTTGTACCACTTCCCACGTTGAGCTAAACGTTTTATATTTTACATACTGTATACAATACATTTTTTTTAGGCTTCATTTGTGCATACAATAATTACACAAAATCCTCTTGCTACTACAGTTTTAATATCCTCAAATTGGATAAGTATTTAAGTTTAAGATTAAAGTTCTTTAGTTATGAAGAATGTGCATCTTACATATTAGTATTAAAAGAAAAAAAAAAGGTGGCTGGGATTTATTAGTATTAAAAGGAAAAAAAAGGTGCCTGGGATTAATGTGGCATTTTTTTTAAAAAACAGTTGATAGCTTCCCTACTGACCACAGTAAAAGCCCTTCTATCCTTGACCCAATCAACCGTAACTTTCGTATAACTGGCACCTCAAAAAAAAAGTCTGCATTCGATTAACCGGATTTATTCGATTTATCCAGAAAAATGCATTAAAAAAAAGTTCATGTTTTCGGTCGAATATCCGGCATGCACTTTAACCGGCATTGACCAGGTCTTGAGGGTGCCAGATAAACAGGCTTTTTCTGTATTTGGGGAAATGCACTCCCTTGTTTTGCACTATAAACCATATAGCCCAGAAAGTGGCAGATTTTGTTCTCAGTGCTATTTCTCTGTCAGCTAGCTGTTCACCTCTAAGTTGTGCTTTCGTCCTTCTAGGGTAAAGATCGGGCAAAAAAGAAGTTGCATGTTTCACTCATAGATTCCAAATCATTGTTGCTATATCGTGGAATGATGAATTACATAAGAATTGAGTTAACAGGTTGTGTCCCTCCAAGGAGGGAGTGCACATTCAATTCCAGCAATCTATCTCTGGAATTTCCATGTGTAGGTGGGGTGCATGGAAATCTCACCTTGGTTTGGATGTTCTTAAGAGTGGTGATAGTGCTTTTCATGTCTTTGATACGTCTCAAAGTGCTTCACAAAATATACAGTAAAGGGAATTGAGTGTATATTTGTGGGCGAGACAAGGCAGCAAATTGCACACAGCTGTGTCCCACAAACAATCATGGATTGAAATGACCAGTTTATTATTTATTTTTTGAGGGATTATTATTAGGCGTGTGGAGTAAGGAAATTTACCAAGGTTTCTCCGCACTTGGAATAGAACCCAGGTCTCTCGCTTGTAAGGTGAATGCTCTAACCCCTGAGCTCCAGTACTCAGGGTTTCAGATACTCGATATCTGGATAACCAAAGAAAAGTAATGGCATAGCCTTTCATTGTTTAGAAGCCATTCCCTGTACAGTATCTCATTCAAATTGTCCATGGTTTTCTGTTGGCTAAATGTGCACCTTTAGGAAACAATAGCTCACCTGATGATCTGGAAATTAGCGTGAATTTTCACCGTGTTGGTGTATGGTAAAGTGCTTTGGGATGTTCTGATGTGAAAGTGCTTTACCAAATTAAAGCTTATTAATCAAATTAATAAGCTTATTAACGGGGGCGCACTGTGTGAGCATGTTATAATGGGGCTGCACTATTCAGTTCCATGGAGTCCTGTAATCTAATAGTTAGAGCACTTGCCTCACGAACGAGAAGACCTGGATTTGATTACCGGGCAGGGTGATACGTTGAGAAAGTTTCTTTACTCAACACACTTCTGTTTACCTAGCAGTAAGCAGGAATCCAACTGTTAGTTGATTGGCAGTTTGCTTTTCTGAGGTAATAATCCCGTTAAAATTTTTTAAAATAGTAATTTTGACACTCAATCTATGACTTTGTGGGACACTGCTGTGCACAATTGGATGCCGTGTTTAGCCCATAAAATATGCAGTTAATTCACTTGACAGTATATTCTGTAATGTGCCTTGAGACATCTCGAAAGACAAAAGGCACTATCAAATGCAAGCATTATTATTATTGTAAAAATGTTTCCTCAGATAAATATAAAGTATTTGCTTTACCTTTCAGAATTTGGCACTGTTTGATTGTTTAATGAGCCTCGAGATTTGGTGCGGAAATTGTTGATGTTGCTTCTTTTTTGATGTTACTTGACCTGTTCCACATTAGTTTGTGAATACATGCCTAATTGTTTACAGTAAAGACACAGATGTTGGCAAATAAAATGTTTGTGTGGGAGACTGGAATAAGAATACACCATCAAAGTTACAATGCTGCAGTGGGGAAATAATGCATTTTTAAAATATTGTGAGAATATATATGTAGCTACATTTTGCTCTGCTTTTACAGGAGGAATCTGTTGCCTCACTTCGTTAAAACCTATTCATGCTTTGTGGTATGAAACTTTCTCTTCATACCTCATTGAATGCAAGTATCTTGGCAGCTGTGGAGGCAGTAATAGTAGTGGATCGTGACTGGCCAAAATAAATCTAAAGGATAGCTTAAACATGTATGAATCAAACTAGATTTTGTTATTGGGGGTTGGGGTGGAGGTGTTCACAGGAGAAGCAATTCGATAGAGAGCTTTAAAGGTGAGGACCAGCATCTTGAACTGTACCCTCTATGTGACAGGAAGCCAGTGGTGTCGGGCGAGAATGGAGGTGATAGGGTTTATGCAAAAGAGGCCACGGGCCACAGTGTTCTGGGTAATCTGCAAGCTGTGAAGGGAGGCCTTGCATAGTCGAGCCTGGATGGATTGAACGCGTGGATGATGGTCTCGCCGGCCTGCGGTGGGAGACAATGGCGCAGCCGGGCAATCTTGCAGAGATGGGGAAGGCGAGCAGATCATGGGGCATGAAGGACAGTTGGGGGTCAAACAGAATGCTGAGGTTCCATAGTGACTCAGTGAGCTGTGGAGTGCATCCACGAAGAGTGATGTTGTCAGTGACTGAGGTATGGAGGTGTATGAGTGTAGCAGGAGATCAACAGGGTTTGTAAGCAACTGAACTTGGGTGAAAGGCACTACATTAATGCAAGTTGTTGTTGTATCTATTGGCATTGATTTGCCATCATATAGTTGCAATAATGTAGAAAAGTCATTTTAAAATGATTTGTGGATTTATCGCAAAACCCAACAGTAAATGATGTTGGTGCTGGTTTGGTTACCATCATTATTTGGTTACTGCAATGGTTGATAAGTTTTTCTGAAACAAGTCTCTTTTATTGGGGTTAAATCTTCTCATAAAATGTTCTCTCTTTTCCCTACTCTGTTTGGTTGCTGCCATTATTGGATTACATATCATCTGACCTGAAATAATCATCAGAATAACCTCAATTGCTCTGAAGTAGTAATGGAAATTATGCAGTCTGTAACTTTTGAATTTAATATTTAATTTAAAATCTGATCATTTGCTATACATGACTGCAGAAATAACTCATTACGACTTTTGAAGCCCAAAAGCATTTTTTCACCTGAACATATGACTATACGTGATGAAACTGAAATTAGAAGATCTGAATGGCAAATTCCAGATCTCAAGATCAAAAATGCTCATGAATATTATGCAATTCCAACGTCTATGATATATCTGTTTAGCTGATTGTTTTATGCAGGGCAAATAGGAATTTCCATTTTAGGCAGATACAGCAGGGTTGCTCATTTTTACCACCAATCAAAGAATACTCATTGTGTCCTTGTTGTACAGCTCTTAATAGGAAATGTACATCATTAGAGAGAGAGGATTTGCACTTGTGTGTCAATTATCCCACATATGTGCATGTTTAATCTTGGGTTTAAGTACCATTAAAGTTTTTTCAAATCGTTTTTACTGCAAAATACCTTTCGTGATGAAACTCGAAACAGTGGAAAGGTCTCCCTAGTTTGATTCATTAAAACTGAATTTGACCAATTTTGTTTTTGTTTGGGATTGTAAGTGTGTATCAGTTGTCAAAAGTGTGCATTGGGAATCCAGTTGTGCATTTCTGCAAGGTAACTTTGATTTCTGAAAGGGAGCTAATGAAACTGTTTGCATCTGAAGTCATTTTTTGTGTGTGAGAGAGGCGCACATAAAGATGGGGTGTTTTGTCAAATTTCTTTCTTTTTTGACAAAAATAGATCCTGAAAAAAATGGGATTTTATTTAGTGCATCAAAACTGACTTTAATTGTCCTCAGTCATGTACAGTACATAGCAAACCTTTTCTTCCCTGTTCCCCGCAGATATGGTAGTTTGTTTCCCCCTGAAATAACATGGTCCCTACATTGGCTATACTCACTGAGTCGCTCTGTATATTTCACATTAGGGTCCGTCGATATGGAAATTTTCTGATTTAGATATATCGATGGGCTCATATTGAGATATACCGAAATATTGATATTTTCGGGTTTTTTGTACTGCGCATGCGCGCGTGGCGTGCGCATTCGGGGCCTATCTCCTCAGGAGGTAAATATCTTTCTCTCTCTGTGTCTCTCACACTCACTCTCTCCATCTCTGTGTTTTTCTGTGTGTGTCTCTCTCCTCTCTCACATCCCCCCCCATCTCTATCTATATATTATCACATCCACCCCGTCTCTCCCCCCCCGCCGCCGTCCCTCTCTCCTCCACCCCTGCCGCCGTCTTTCTCTCCCACCCCCGTCTCTCTCCCACCCACAGCCGTCTCTTCCCCCCCTCCCCCCACCGCCGTCTCACTCCCCCTCCCCCCCCCCAGCCGTCTCTCTCCCCCGCCCCATACGTCTCCCCACCCCCAGCGGTCTCTCTCCCCCCCCAAGCCTTCTCTCCCCCCGCCACCCCTTGCATACCTGTATATTGTATTCTAGGACTATGAATACAATATGGCAGCTTTGCACCTCGGTCTGTGCATTGTGTATAGAGATGAGCATTCTGGGTTTTGTAGTTCAGTGTGCGCGCATTCTGATTTTTTTTCCCTCGATATATCGATTTTTCGATATATCGATATTTTTGAAATGCCTATATCGGCGTATCGATATGAAAATCATATCGGATTTTAGCGATATATCGGCAGACCCTATTTCACATATTATAAAATATATGGTGGTTCTTTTGTCTTTCAGGCTGAAATTGTCAAGAGGCTAAATGCCATTTGTGCCCAAGTCATTCCCTTCCTGTCTCAGGAGGTAAGTAGTTTTTTTTTATTGTACTCATTTTTGATCCTAGTACTGAGCTACTTGCTTGTCTTTGTCAATGTTTTCTTGAAGTCTTTTCCTTCCAACGTTTATCTCCCAATATTAGGAATTAGAAATGAAGCAAAATAATTCTCACCCTGATGGGGTCAGTTCTTCTAGAACATTGTGAATTTCATGTACCACCTGGCCGGATGGTCAGGGGGTGAATTAGATTTTTTAAAATATAGAATGGTGCTTGTAGTCCATTTCATGACATTTGTTAGAATATCCATTTGAAGAACAAGAGATTATTTTGGCTCTCTCTTTGCAATGCACGTTGCTGGACAAAGTTTGTATAATTTGTGTATGAAATCTGAAACACAAATCTTCTCCCCTCCTTTTCCTACTGTTTTCCCCTTCCTGCTGTTATCATATTTCTTACTTAAAGGAAGTGGTGGTCTCTCCAATACCTTTCATGAAAAGCCATTTTGATGCATGAAGTTAGATAGAGAAGGCCAAGGGTTTGGCAGGTTTTCAACTTTGGCACAAAAGTTTTGAGGGAGGGTAGAAAAATAACTGAATCTGACCTGCTCCTTATCTCTATAGGTATGTAATAATAATAATAATCCTTGCATTTGATATAGCTCTTTATCTAGAAGACATGAAAAGCACTATATCAAATGAAAGGATTATTATTATCATGCCTTCGACACGTCTCAAAGCGCTTCACAGAATACACTGTAAAGCAAATTGACTTTATGGGCAAAACACAGCAGCCAATTGCACACAACATTGTCCCACAAACAGTTGTGGATTGAGTGACCAAATTATTAATTTTTTTGAAGGAAGTATTAACCCCGGAAATGCGATCGCCAACCAACTAACAACCAGGTTCTTACTTACTGCTGGGTAAACAGATGTGCATGGAATAAGGCAATTTACCCAACAATTTTCCCTGCCGGGAATTGAACCCAGGGCCTCTTGTTTGCGAGGCGAGTGCTCTAACTACCAAGCCACAATACTCCACGTGACCTGTCATGGCCAATTTTAATGTGTTACTCTTTTAATTAAAACATTTGCTTTAGCTTTCTTAATGGCTTGGATGAGTTAAGTCCCCACAATATTTGAAGCTAAGCCATACAGACCAGAAGGTTACAGGTTCAAATTCCAGTCTGCTGATTTCACACAGGCAGTAGTTGGGAATATTGACTTGCACTAAAAGAAAATTGACCAAGGTTCCTGCTCCTGTGTACTAAGCAGTGATCCTTATTGGAAAATGCATGTGAGGACTTCTGACGAGAACAATATCGTATTTAGCTCTTGATGCCTCTTCTGTGGTTGGCTAACCTGCCAATGCTTGTGGTCAGGACTCACACATGAATAATGATCACTTAGTCGAGTTATTGAAGGCCAATCAGTGCATTTAGAACATTAGCCGTAAAAGGGAAAAAATGGCAAATGCTTTCACGAGGGAGGGGAGAAAATTAGCTAGAGAAAATAGCCAGTGGATATTACATGGAGTGTGTTGTCTGCTAACACGACACGGCAATCAGAGCTGAAGAGAAAATGAGCACATCTTGTCAAATATCTGAAAATATAGAAACCTCCATCTGCATTTTATTTTTACTGTGATTTCATGAATGTCAGTTCAACAAATACATGGTGCTGGAGGTCTTGAGCACATTGCTAAACAGCATTATAAATACAATTCTTGTTTTGCACTCTGAAAGATTTCTCCAGTCTTTTATTAGATTCTCTAAGAAGATTGTTGCTGTTAGATCTTGATGAATGTGGTTGGGCAAATACTTTTGATGGATGTTGTAGAGATTCCCAACAATTTGGTTGTCTCTTATTGAGCTGTTAAATCTTGTTGATTGGGATTGATGCCAACCTTTTGGGTTTGTGTTTAAATTCCATTTCAATACAATTGCATGAAGCACGGTTTAGACTTTTGTGCAGGTGGTAAATGTACATTGGACCCTTGTGCAACTCTGAGAACTGAAACTTATTGCTGAATGAGTGGCTTTATAA
The DNA here is from genome assembly GCA_035084275.1 of Hydrolagus colliei. NCBI lineage: Eukaryota > Metazoa > Chordata > Chondrichthyes > Chimaeriformes > Chimaeridae > Hydrolagus > Hydrolagus colliei. The sequence continues at coordinate 29,418,479 of CM068742.1, read as the reverse complement.
ATTTACAAAAATGTGTTTCTCGTGCCTACCTAGTTGGGCTGCTACTCTTGAAAGATGTCACTGGAATTTTACTCATTTTTAATTAATCTATAATTTATTTGTATTCTCTGGGCTTTCCAACTTGTACAATACATATATATTCCCTTCCCTTATCAGTTGATTTAGCAAGAGATGATTAGTGATTGTATATTACCTCAACTGCAATATTCTGTTTATCATCAAAGAACTAACCCATTCAAGCTTTAGGATGCAATTTACAATACACACTTTAGAACAGGGATTGGATTGAGCAGTTAAATATGTTCTGTGAAGGTTAGACACAGCACTGACCAATAAGTTTTTCACTTGCTAGGTTTAAGAAGGACGTTTTTCTCCAGAATGCAAATGACACTGACATTATTTGCTTTCTGAAATTCGCTTTCAGCACCAACAGCAAGTGGTGCAGGCAGTGGAACGGGCCAAGCAGGTGACCATGGCTGAGCTAAACGCCATCATCGGGGTACGTGGTCTTCAAAGTCTGCCCCTTACAGTGTGTATACCCATTTTATTATTCTCCTTACCACTGCCGGAGCCAGCTTAACACTTAAAATGAAGGAGATCACATGCAAAATTCATAAATGGCTATTAAGGCTAGGTTAATGGTATTTATCAAAAAGGGAAATGGACAAACAACTGATCAGTAAAAACATGAAGGGATCTGGGGAAAGAGGTGGAAATTTGATTTTTTTTTTCCAAAACTGCAATTCAGGAAAAACTGTAGTCATGGCACAGACACAATGGGACAAGTGGCCCCCTTTCTGGGCAGAAAGTTATAATGTGTCTCCATTGGGTATATAGTACCTTTTCATTCTAGTTAGACATTAAAAACACAGGCATAAGTTACTTGCTCAATTCAATCTAGCTATTACTATTGGATATTGTGTGCTATAAAATTTAGGAAGGCCCACCCTATTCACTAAGAAAATTTAGAAGATGATATAACCCATTGCATATTCCACAGTTATCTTATTTGTGTGTGTTGAATGTTCAATGCTCTTAAGCATCACAAACTTCAACCGAGTTAAAGGCCACAAGACAACACTATCTTTTCTGAGTGTCCAAAAATAAACACAAGTTCTGTTAATATGTGTAAAGTTTTTTTTTCCTTCACCCCGTCCCCAATTGTTTTCTTATCGGTACAATTAAGTCCATGTACAAAATACAAAAAATATAATCTGAATTTATTTCTCTTAAATGACAGCTATGCTTGTCAGAGTGGTGTCTAATTTTTGGTAGTTCTTAATGAGGAATTGTCTCATGCAAATTGGGTCTCTTTTCTATATCCAGGCTGAAAGTACACAACACCTACATCTGGAGCAGAGATCGTCCTCACAATAACTTTTTAAGGAATCCTATTAAGAAATACTGCAAATTGGAATCTTGCATGAGTAAATTTGGCCACATCACTCATGCAAGATATTTTAATTGGCCTCCAGATTATGTAGTGATTTATTAATTGTATAAAATCATATCTGAAATAGTTTTGTAACCACTTAACCTTTATACAATGTGACTGCTGCAGTTGCCATGAATAAGGTTTGATATGGTTGGTACAAAGGCAGTTTGCCCAGCCAGTACAGTGATAGGCAATGCTTTTAGTAGTGGTTAGTCTAATTCCTATTCCAGATATCACTAAATGCTTAGAAATGAGAATTTTCTAATTTACCTTTTAACTTGTTATGGAGTTGTTGCATCTGTCGTGCATAACTGACAGTAATATTTTTTTAATGGTCTCTGGAGAGAACCAAGTGACTTGGGGGTTGTTGGGTTTTCTGCAGATGACTGACGAAAAATGTCAAGGATTTAGTATTTTTGAAAAGGCTTTAAAATGACAAGTATGGTAATTGTAGAAGTCTTGTCATATTGTGATAAATGGCTATCATTACTGGGGTGATTAAGAGAGAATGATCATTTGTATTTTATTCACAACAAAGTTGAAAAGGATACCGAGAAAACAATACTTAAACTTTTAATTTTTTTCTGTATGTTGCAAGTGCAGATGACGTTGGGGAGTGATTTTCCTGAGCCAAATAATCTGAGGGATTTGAAGTTATTTAGGAACTTCAGGCTACTTTAATGCAATCTTGCTATTTCAGAAATCTATATTAAGTCAGCTACCTCACACTTCTGCTTAGTGGGTCCTATGAGTGAGTTCTGTCTTGCTGCCATCTCTGCCCTGCCTCAGTCAAAACAACAACTCTCCATTGATGATTTTAAAACAAAAAAACTAACCATTCGACACATCAATGGTGGGGTGGGTACGAGAGTGATTGATAGCTAGATGTATTATTTAACTATTGACCAGGAGCTCAGACATCAGAATCTTTATTTAGTTTTATCTGAATTAGGTGCTTGATTTTGAACGTTTTCCTAATATTCACTCTTTTGTGATTTAACTCATGCCTGGTGTAGAAGTTAATATTTTTGGGGACTGTGAAAAACATGATTTCTATTGAAAGCTCAATTTTACATCTACCAAAGCTATAAGATTTGAATAATTTTGAAAACCTTTTAAGAGTACAATATATGATTTATTTGTCGTAAGTTAGCATTTATTTTGAGCTATTGGCCACTGCTTAAAAAAAAGATTAGAATAGCCCTTTCCCCCTCTTTCACCCACTCCTTAATTTGCCTGGGACAATATGGCCTTAATAGTATTCTATATATTTTAATCTGGACATGTATGAAATTTAGTGGTCTAAGCAGCATTTTGAGGAGGTGGTGATTCACATTAGGCTAAAATTAAAGGTGACAAATCATTTTACCTCAACAGCATCTCCTTCACATATAACTGTACAGCTGGTTCTGGCAATTGTGTTTTGAAATTTTATTTTAATTAACTTGCTATATAGCTTTAGTGTTTTTAAAAATTTCTTTGTGTTGTCTGTGAAGCAGTTTCCTTTTGTTCGGTGTATCAAAAGCACTTTGAAATGCTAATTATTCTATTTGCTTTGATTAAAATTCAAATTGCTGAGTGAAGATGTAGATAAGGGTTGCTGAAAAATCGATATGAAGTGCAGATAGTGCTTCATATTCCCCACACAATTTTTTTAACAAAAATTGAAATCGGAACTCTCTGATCAAGGGTTAGTGACATTAGATGTAGCTTGATTGTTGGTTGTTTTTAATAGGCTACTTTAAGAGCTGTTTGGAGCCTGGGTGACCGCATGAAAGATGTTGGCAGTCAATTAGATGAAATAAAAGAGGAAACTGACCTTCATTTGTTGCTAATGGCCTTTCACAAAATTGAATGAATCTTAAGTGAATCATGAAGAATTGTGAATTACATTTGCTCAGTTTTTTTTCGCTCTGAACTCCTTAGCGTGAGAGATGAATACCATGATCCAGTTAGGTTTTATCATCCTTTAGAACATGTGATAAACTGATGCATGATACATAAAATGCTGAACATTGTGGACTTGCATGGGAAAAATTTGATTTCAATGGTTGGAGACAAACAAAAGTTGTTATTTACCAGTGTGTAAAATACTGTGCAGAAATATGTCTATTTTCCCTCTCCATCTGAAGACAATAGCTCTTGGTTGGTATGGTTCATTGGCGACAGGCATCTCGTGTTACCTTGGTCAATCTTTATAAAGTGTGAGCCTAAATATTGAAAGGTAGATTGGTCTTGGATTGTGGAACAGGTGAGCCTTATTCTGTCAAAACAGATCATTTCCTGCATATGTCACAGAAGAGAGAAGAATAGGGAGCGTTGCAGTTTTTTTTTCCTCCCAAATGTAGCATGTCCTTTAGCAATTATTTTCGATACCTCATACTTCGACTATTCCAATGCTCTCCTTGCTGGTATCCTGAGCTCCACGATCCAACTGATTCAAAACTCTGCTACCTGTTTACTCACTCTGAACACCATATCCCATTTACACTAGTCATTCCCACACTCCACTACAACAACTTGCATTTATTTAGAGCCCTTTACACAGGGTAGTGTCTGGAAGTGCTTATAGCTGTCTATCATAGAACAAATTGACTTCAAGTTCCTCACACTCATCTAAAAATCCCTTCAAGACACCTCCCTACCTCTCCGATCTGTTTGCTCACCACGGTATCACCTGCCCTTTGCACTCATCTAACTCTGGCCTTGTCCATCTGCTACCCACCGACACCCACGCTTTCAGCAACTGGGTTTGAAACTTTGAAACTCTCTTCCTTAATCCCTCCTCCATGCCCCCTCATGCTCCATTTTCAGATTATGCCTGAAGACGTTCCTCTTCGAATGGTTTCACCTCCCCCCAGGCTCACTCACGGTCGCCATCACTTTAAGTGCTCTTGAGATGTTGCTCTGCCTAAAGGCACTATAAATGCAAGCTACTGTAGAGTCCTTAATGTTGCTTTAACTGAGAAAAGGAATCTCAGTACACATTGACGACCATATCTAAGATGTTCTGCCTCTGTATGTCTCACTTCCAAAACGGTGGGCTTTTCTCTTCTAAATCTTCTTTTCATTGATGAAAACAAGTTTTCTCAGTTCTGTAAGTGTCTGCCTACCTTCAGGTCTAGGTAGTGAAATCGTCCTTTTGGTTCCTTTCTGTAGTGTGACTCCCTTTTCCCCCAACAATTCAATGTCCTTCACTCTTCTTGTGGCGTGGTGGCCAAATTACAAATTTTTTCATGCACTGCAGCATAATAATAAGGTTATTTGTTTCAGGTCCTCAAAGACTCAATTTCTTTGTCTCTTCCAAATTTAACTAAAATAAATACCTCTTACCTACAGTGGTTCTTGTTAATAATATGTTTGATGTTTTGAGCCGCTCTCCTTTGAAAAGCAGTGGAATTTTAGCACCTCCTCAGTTGCACAACAACTTCAAACAATATCTGTCTTCACTTGTACCAAACATAATTTCTTCAATAACTCAACTCTCCATAAAATCCAAGTTAATTTCAAGGTTTGAGTCTATAGACTATTTTGGGAGGCTGCTCCACCATCTAGTGCATTCATGAATACAAGAGAAGATTGGTTGCTCAACTTTCTTTTATTATTGGATTCTATATTCTCCCAACTTCCCTTCCCCCACTATACAGTTGGACCCTTGTGGTCACCGTTGAAGTTCTTCCACCATTGAAAGTAGCTTTTTGCTCACGATCTGTAATGAGTAATGCTGACAGCATTAGTGACATCTATTAGTGCCTAGGAACCTGGCCAGTCGTCGCTGGGATGTGTCACACTTCTAGTATACTGGTCCATCCATAGTCCATCCACGATATAAATGGAACCACGTTATGAGTACTTTAATGGCGTCTGAGTGTATTATCTGTTGTTGATGATGAGGATTCTTGTGCACCATGTATAAGCATGGAATTGCAAGCCTCCTAAATTATGTAATTAACAGTTAGAATGGATTTTTAATTATGTAATTAACAACCAATCATTTTTATTGGTGGCTAATTATATAATTAAGGGTCCTTTTAATTCCCTCTGTTCATGTGTTCGTACCTGTCACATAAGTTGTTTACATATGCTGAATGATAATTCTTCCTGAATTCCTTCCCTTATTCTTTCTAATATTCCCCATATTGCCTCCTGCACATGTCCTCCCTTCTACAGATTCAACATATTGAAATCAACATTGTTCTATCTCTTACTCACTGATTTTCTTTGTTCGCCAGGATCTCAAGGAACATATGGTCTCTCAGCATTCCCTTACTCCTGCAACCTATACGTTGTTTAAAGCCAAGTTTGGTACAAGTTTCTAGACTTTCAATTGTTTATTAGATGTAGTCGCATTTCATTCTCATGGCTATTTGCTCCTAAGGCTACACAAAACTGGGCCTGGAGGAAAGTAAAGTGGCCAGAGAATAGGCACTGAAGTGAATTTGCCTGACAATCCACAGCCATTTGGGATTTTGATGTGAATGGGCACATATGTCACTTCATTGCTGTGTATCAAACCTGATGGTAATAGTGTTTGGTTGCATTCCTGGGACCAGCATTTCAGACAAATGATAAGAAGACCACTCCTCCTCAACAACAACATTTATGTAACACCCTGCACGCAGGTAGCACCCTGGAGTACTTAAACACAAGAACTCCACTTAGGTGGCATTCTTATTATTTCTGATACACCCTAAGGCTCATGTTAGGTACATTGATATGTGGGCACAAACATGTCCATTCTCCACATGCATATGTGCTTCACACCAATTCACTTCTGCTTCCATCAACCTAACAAGAGGTGACTAGATCAATGTTTTAGTACCCCATTAACCATTTATAGGAGAATACAAAATGCCACATCAAGCTATTGCTATTTGCAACTTCTTGCTTTAAAATATTGTGCTTTTATCCAATTTGCCACACCGCAGCAAGCCATTTTCCTGCTTCAATATTCAGTAAACAAAAGTGCTTTAACGTCGAGTTCAATCTTGAAAGTCGAGTTGAACTTTTATAACTAAATTTGAGAGGTCACCATTTGAACAGTTTGCCTGACGAGTTGCAAGTAAATACAGCCAGTAAGTGTTGGATGATGCTTGTAATCCTCATTATTTACATGGTATGGTTTCTAGTTCTTTGCGCAGAATCTCTAACCAAAAATTACCTGCAGAAATTAATCATAAATATGTGGTTTACATGTTTTAATATTACTGAGATTTATTCCTCTCACCAAAAAAGTGACTAAATGCTTGCTTTTAATATGTCCATTGCACCATAAGAATTACTTTTAATGATTGGCGTTCTAGAGAATTATTCCCCACAGAAGATGATTGTGGTTTTAGGGAGAAATGCCAATTGGTCTGATTGCTTAGTGATTGGGAATGTCGAGTGCATATGACAGCAGGAACTATGTTAGTGAAAGCAAAGGAAGGAAACTGATTAAAATGTTGACGCTTGAATGGTGCTGATAGAACAGTTCAATTGGACTGTATCTCTCCTGCAGCTTTTTAAAAAAATGAAAATTAAACTGGAATAGCTTTGAACCTCCCTCTCTATTGATTAGAGGTAGCGTGCAGCGAAGTAATTTTAATTCTGTAAACATTGCTCTGAGTAATGAACTGTTGTTTTCCCCAGCAGAATTCACAGGGTTTTTTTTTGCTTGAAGTATGTTGTAAAATGAACTGAAGCGTTCATTCCAAGACTCATTCATTTCAGATTAGGTTTTTGAGGTTTTGTTGAGGCTAGCCTTCAGTTTTATCAGAACTCTTGGAACTGTGGTTCATACGAGAGGTAATAGGAAATGTTGTGAATTGGTTTCATATTGGTTACTCATAGGATCCTATCAGTAGTAATTTAAATATAAATAAATTGCTAATCTATAGTTTTATAAAGAGTTTATTTATTGGGATAAGAGTATCAATGTAATATGCAAATTAGTTACAGATCTATAGCATTAAAGGATTATTCATTACGGTACCACTGGAGTCCCATCTATTTGATGAATAATTTAGTGATGTATAGTATTAATTTGTTCAGTTTATCACCTAATCAGGCTTCTTTCTGTTCTTTTCTCTAAAATCATGTAATTGAAGATTACTGACACTAGTGAATATGAATCAGCATTAAAGTGTTTAATTAAAGGAATATACAAGGATTAAAAAAAGAGTAAGGCTGTGTATTGGTCTTATCTTGTACGTCAAATGCATATGTGTAAGAATTTAAAATGTGGCAAATAAAACATTTAACTCATTGATTTTCCCTCCTCATCTCTTGAAGGCAATGAGTCATGTCGAAGTGCAATTCCATGGGTGGAGTGCCTTTCTGTTAACTCACCTAAGAGGCCATTCATGTGTGAGCCTAGACAGCAAGTATTGGCTGGCTGGGGAGTGGGGTTGGGGAGGGGTAGGTGGAAAAAGAAACACGTGATAGTTAAGCTTGATTCTGTCTTCCAAGTGATGCTGAAAAGTGCATTTGTTTCCAGAAAAGGTCAACTGGTAGCACTAACTCCCTTTCTCTCCTCACTTTCCCTGCTGAAGTGCCCAATCCCTGCCACTGTGAAAATCAGATAACGTAGCAAAGCTGATGGGTGAAACATTTCTGGTCTGTGTGAATCAGCATCATATGGTGCATTTAATTACCGAGCCATTAGGAGAGTCAATTAACTGTTACAGGTCACTCTCTGATGGTTGGACACCCAATTTGAGCTGCTGTTTTGTACTCCTATAGAAACTGGTCACTGATCTGTTATGTGGTGATAAAACAGGAATTTTATTGCTCTCCAGGAACTTAATACATTTTCTCAGTGACTATATGTAGTGTGAACCTCTAGTTTGAGGTCTCTTACACATTCTATTTTTAAAAAAAAGTCCAGAATGCTCGTTTCTACGTTGTCTGGTTTGACTACCATTGGCTGGTAGCAGCCAGAGACAAAAACTGAGAGGAGAGCCTGAGAGCAGCTGCCTGGGCATTATTATGTCAAACTTCAGTTTCTTTCCAAATTAGAAAATGGCAAACTGAGAACACACTGGAACTATACCATTGAGGTTTTTTTTAATGTTCATAACAAGTTTAGCAGTCTTGAATAGCTCCTTTTTATTTTCACACTATGGTGATCTATTCCGGTCATTCAAGATTGGATTAGATGAAGGAGGCTCTCTGACTCATCTGATCTCATTCCTTCAGAACATCAACCCTAACATTGTCCCATCACAGCATTAAGCTTTTTTTTTGGAAAAAAATGTTAATTGCCTTGGCTTCAACCACCACATGAGCAACTAGCTCATGTTGCTAAATGCCCTATGAGTAAAGAAATACTTCTGGTATCTATCCTGAAATTTTCCTCTGCAACTCTATGTCCTCATGTTCAATTGTTGTGCATATTGTTCTGAGTTTACTTTCAATTTCATTTAAGATTTGATACAACTCTAAAGATCCCTCTGAGATTTCTGTAGAGCGTGAAGAGCCCTAGCTTGTCCATTCAATTTCATAAAGCCAAAGATTATTTGATTACTTTGGATATGTCCAGACTTCAGGAATTATTTTGACATTGGGTACTTTTTAATTCATAGCTTTCTGTGATCCTATTGAACAATCCTGAGTAAAGAAGTTCAAATTGGGGGGGTGGGCGGCAGAGTGGGTGGTCAAAAAGCACATGCTGATTGCCGTTCTTCAGATGGATGCACACCTTCACCATTAGATGACTCCTGAGTATACAGGACTGTTTATTTGGAAACTGCTCACAATCACACAGTGGTTACACATGTTAAGAGAACGTCTTCTGTAAAATGTCATAATTTAGTTTCAAGTCTAGAAAAAGTGTGCAACTGAAACAAGTTGCAAATTAATTAGTTTGCTCTGTAATTTTTTTCATGTAAATGGGAGCCACTTATGTTAAAATATATATTTAAAAAAACGCAATTGGATTAGAATTTCACTTCAGTGCATGATGTAAAGTATGATCGTTGCAGCCAGTGGCCATAGTTTCATCATTTGTATCATTTGTTTTAGTGTAACATACATGTTGCAGAAATAAAAGCATGTAGTGTTTCACATCAAGTTGGCCACTAATTCAATTCTGTTTTTCTATTATTGTATTATGATTCAGAATCTTATTACGGATGACATGCATTGCCCTCTCATGATGTCGCCACCCTTATCTCTCCCCAGTGTGGCACCTCTAGCCCTCTGGCATTGTAGTCCTTCGGTGAGTCATAAATCTGCACATTCATCCTTTATTCAAGACTGCACAGCTGTATTCCCTAATAATGGGCTGCCCATGTCAGAAGACCATTCCTCTTGCTAAGATCATGGAGTAAGGGAGAGAACACTAAGATGGGAGCATTTGCTTGACCTTCAGGTAGTTCTCCTCAAGGCATAATTTACAAGGTTAACTCTGGAATTGAGTTATCCCTTTTATACTTCAAGAGGTGAAGTGGCAGCTTCCAATATTGGTGCAATTTGGTGCAGGAAACTGGATTGGCGTTCCTAATTGGTTTTGCCCATTGTATTTGTATTTGTAACTAAATACACTTCAGAGTTTCAACATGCAGCAAATGGCAGTTTTCTAAAAAAAAAGCTCTCTAACAAAAGTAAGGGTTGTCCAATCGGCTTCCTAAGCACTGTTCCAAGTACATTTTTAGGGTCCGTTTGATGTGGAAACTGCATTATATTAGTAAGGACAAACTTTGCTTTGGTGTTATCACGGGGCTTATTCAAAGGGCATGATCAAGGTGTTTTTATATTGTTTTTTCTGTCCATTTGTCAGGAGTTTGTTACCACCCACATGTGTCCATCATTTTTTAATATAAACATGGATTAAAGTGAGAATTCTAGGTAATGACTGATTAGTTAAGTAAATGTATTCAACTTGGATTGTTTTTAAAGCCTTATAATGCTTAGCTACTCATTGATTTTTTTTTCCTCATAAAGGGGAAATATAAGTCCACAAAACCTTGATGGTTCATGAGGCATGGACTTCAGGAATACATAGTTTCATATATTTTAAAGTATTTCAAAATTTTCAGCAGAAACTGCCTTCCCTTTTCCCCTGACCTCTTCTAATTTGACTTCAGCAAGTAGGCTAGTGGTTCATTGTTTTTTTTGTCCTCAATGTGCAGCCATCAACAGTTACTGGTGGGCAGTGCTTGCTTTTCTTCAAAATACTTAATCATGAAAAATAAAGGAAATAGACATGCACATCTCAAATGGTTTTCATTTCTTTCTGTATATTTGAGGAATCATATTTGAGATTTTTTTTCAGAAAGCCTTGTGCAGACAGTTATAAAAATAAATGAAAATCATTTGAGATGTGCAAATATTTGTAGAGTCCTGTAGCTCATAGCACTTGCCTTGCAAGCAAAAGACCTGGGTGGAACTTTTGGTAAGTTTCGTTATACCACACACGTGATAATCCTTCAAACAAAAAACAGTAATAAACTTCAATCCACAACTGATCGTGGGACACTGCTGTGCAATTGGCTGCTGCATTTTGCCCACAAAAGGTCAATTCACTTTACAGTATAATCTGAAGCGCTTTGAGATATCTAGAAAATGTGAAAAGTGCTATATCAAATGCAAGGATTTAAAAAATATTATTATTAAAGTCCAGAATTATTGGTTTAGCGGTTAAGTGATTATGTGAACAAATTTGGACTGGAAGTTATATTGCCCATCCAGTACTGTATTGATACTGAAGTCATGTGGAGTCCTGTAGCTCAGTTGTTGGAGCATTCACCTTACAAGCCTGAGACTTGTGTTTCGAATCCAGTCAGGTCAGGATGAAACCTTGGATAAGTTTCCTTACTCCACACACCTAATAATAATAATCCGTCCAAAGAAAAAAACCCACCTATAATAAAGTGGTCATTTCAATTCACAACTGTTTGTGAGACACTGCTGTGCACAATTGGCTGCTGCATTTTACCCACAAATTTACAGTCAATTCACTTTTCAGTAAATTTCTGTGAAGCGCTTTGACTCATCTAGAAGGCGTGAAAAGCGCTATGTCAAATGCAAGGATTATTATTATTATGGATGCTGCTGCATAGCTCATGCAGCTACAGAACTTAGTTCACTTAGACTTTTGTCTCCTTTGAGTCTTGATTTTTTTTAGCCTACTTTCCCATAGTGATGGCCAAACTCTGAAATACTGTTATCAGTCTGAGGTTGACGAATAGTGTGTGGATTGTCAGAAAATAAGATCTATTCAGAACAGACTCTACTGGATCCCCTCTGAACATGCTATGTAAGATGTAATTTAGTGGAGTTACTGTATTTTGTGGGCAAACGCAGCAATTGACTTATTCACAGCAGTATTCCATGAACAGCCACTAAATAATATCCAATTTTAATTTAAGCTATATTTAGATGCCCTCTAAACGTTTTCAACTAAAATGGGAATTTTAATTTTACTCTTCCCATGAGATTGTGGTGCTCAAATTGTGCCCACCACAACATGTACCAGTATTCACTATCTTCTGTGTGAATTTCCTCCTAAATCAGAAGCTTACACCATGCAAACAGGCCATTTGGCACAACTATTCCATGCTGATATTTATACACTTCAAAAGCCTCCATCCCTCTTAATCCCTGTCATATAGCCCTCTATTTCCTTCTCCCTTATGTATACATCAACCTCTTCAAATACGTTGATAACCTTAGCAATTTGAAGCCCAGGGAAAGGTGGGGGCCAGGGAGGCCATAGGATTTGCCATCCACTTATTCCTATGCCATCACCAACTATAATTGTAGTAGATGGAGTGTTTACTATATTGGTCCCAAAGGCAAACTTTAAAATTAAACTATGAATCTCCTGTTTTTGTTGGTACTTTTTAATGCCTGGGAAAAAAGTTAGATTACCTTAACTTCAATAGTGTTATCACCAATGCTTGATTAAAGTTCATCTTCTACATGCATTTTTTGAAGAATTAGTCCTCACTTGACACCTGTAATACTCTGCAGGCTGACTTTGTCAGCAACAATTGAGGATTGATCTGTGGATGTGGTTTGGTTTTGGAACAAGACGCAGTCATGTGGTTTATCACGGTCTGTGTGTTCAGAACATGACGCTGTTGTGATTAATTGCCTTGTTCACACCCACTTCCCATTTAACCGAATCAGTCATATGCATGTGTAGAGGATAAACTTCATGTTAATGACGAAGGAAAGAAAACTGGAGGTGACAGCAATTTTTTTTTGTTTCATTAGCTGATGTGACTTGGAGCATTTGTAGTATTGATAACTTGTTTCCCAGCCAATTTTCCAATGTAAGGCAGATTTACAGACCTCTTTCTCTCCCACACACTAACCAAATCTGATTTTTTTTATCATTGATTATATCATCAATCATTTGGAGTTTTCCTTATCAGCAGGCCAAGTTACAATCTCTCCATTGATGATGCTTTTTGTCTATTTGATTAGTTGGGTGTATTGATTAAGTGACTGGATGAGGATGGTTTTACAGTCAGTAAATGCACAATGACCTGTACACAACTTGCGCTCAATGATCTAATTTGATTTAAGGATTAATTGAAGGCTACAGGCTCTCCCTAACTCATCTATTAAAATGCTAAATGCAACCCAAATTGCTGGGTGAGTGTGTACAGAATAAGTGGCTAGTCTTATGGGCAAAATAATTAATGTTCTCAAAGAATATAAAAACCTGGAAATTGTCATATAAATAAATAGAAATTGACAGTTATATAGTAACTGTATACTCACTGGCATAGACAGTATGGATTGAATGGTCTCTTTCTGAGCTGAATAAGTATTTTTATATTATGACCTCACTTGTGTGCAAAACTTATTTTCATTAAATTGATATTTATCCTGCAAGTAGGTTTGCTTTGATTATCAATTAATTATCAGTTGAAGGATAAGTTAACTGGTTTTAATATGGAGCTATGGTTTTATTTTATTTGTTGTATATCAATATTAGTGTCATACCTCATTCCAGAGGATTGTAAGTGCGCATTTCCTCGTACCGCATTATTTAGTGCAACAACAACAACTTAAACTTATAAAGCGCCTTTCACGTCGGGAGGACGTCCCAAGGCGCTGCACAGGAGGCATGTGACCCGAGCTGGGAGGGGGGTGTTCGGGAAGGGGTGAAACACGTAGGGGAGGTCGAAAACTTCAGGGGGGAACAAAAGGCACGGTTGAAGAGGAAAGTCTTCAAACCGGCCTTGAAAGAGGAAAGGGAAGAAACAAGGCGGAGGGTTTGGGGGATGGAATTCCACAGGGTGGGAGCGGAGAAACTAAAGGCCCGGCCTCCGATGGTGGGGCGGTTCGGGCGGGGGGCTTGGAGCAGGCCAAGACCTGCTGAACGGAGGGTCCGGGTGTGCTTATAGGGGGAAAGTAAGTCGGTTAAATAGGGTGTAAGGCCTTGAAGGTGAGGACGAGGATCTTGAACTCGATCCTCTGGAGGATGGGGAGCCAGTGGAGACGGGCGAGGGTGGAGGTTATGTGGTCACGAAGGCGGGTGCGGGATAGTACACGGGCTGCAGAGTTTTGGATGACCTGCAGCCTGTGAATGGAGGAACTGGGGAGGCCGACGAGGAGAGAGTTTCCGTAGTCCAGCCGTGAGGTGATGTATGCGTGCACGAGTGTTTTGGCAGCATGGGGGGTGAGGTAATTGCGGAGCCTGGCAATGTTGCGCAGGTGGAAATAAGTGGTGCCGGTCAAGGCACGGATGTGGGGGAGGAAGGAGAGTGTATGGTCGAACGTGATGCTGAGGTTCCTGACTGGCTTTGTGAGGTGGAGAGTACAGCCTTGGATATTGAGGCTGGCAGCGCCTGATGTGCGGAGGCGCTGGCTTGAGCCAATCAGGATGGCCTCGGTCTTGCTCACGTTCAATTGGAGGAAGTTGTCCCTCGTCCAGGCCTCAATGTCGGACAGACATGCTGTCAGAACATCGATGGTCTGGGGGTTGAGGGATGAGGCAGAAAGGTACAGCTGGGTGTCGTCCGCATGTGGAAATTTACTCCATGGTTGCGGATGACATCGCCCAGAGGGAGCGTGTAAATGGTGAAAAGGAGGGGGCCGAGGACAGAGCCCTGGGGGACGCCGTGAGAAACTGCGGGGGTTTGAGGAGAAACCATTCGAAGATACAAAATGTAGGCGGTGGGTCAGGTAGGAATGGAACCAGTCAAGGACTGTGTCTTGAAGGTTGAGGTGGGAGGAAAGACGTTGGAGGAGGATGGTGTGATCGACTGTGTCGAACGCATCAGACAGGTCAAGGAGGACGAGGAGGCAGACGGAGCCCTGGTCGCAGGCGGTTAAGATGTCATTAGTGACCTTGACCAGGGCAGTTTCTGTGCTGTGAGCAGGGCGGAAACCCGATTGGAGGGGTTCAAGGAGTGACTGAATTGAGAGGAAAGGGCGGAGCTAGGAGGCAACCACTCTTTCAAGGACCTTAGATATAAACGGGAGGTTGGAGATGGGTCGGTAGCTTGATGGCTGCGACGCATCAAGGGAGGGTTTTTTCAGGATAGGGGTGATGGTGGCTGTTTTAAGGGAGGTAGGGACGGTGCCTGAGGAGAGGGAAAGTCTGATGGTGTCAGAAATGAGCGGGGCCAAAAGGTGGAGCTGGGTGCGGAGGAGGGGGGTGGGGATGGGGTCCAATGAGCACGTGGTTGGTTTCATGGAGGTGATTATTTTTGTGATTAAGAACGGAGTGGTGGGGTTGAAAGTATGAAAGGGGGGGTGGGTGGGGGTTGAAATAACAAATGGAGGGGTGGAGGAGAGGTGGTGGGAGGAAACCGCAGAGCGGATTCTCTCTATTTTGGACTCGAGGAAGTCCAACATTTCCTTGCAACGTTTCTTTTGAGGAAAGGATCTGCGAAGCGAGGCGGGGGGGAGGGGCGGCGGAGCTGGTTGGTGGTGGCGAAGAGGAGGTGGTGGTTGTCCTTCGATTCCAGGATTATCCTGGAATAGAAGGCTGATTTGGCGGTGGCTAATGCAGAGCGGTAAAATTTGATGTGGTCCAGCCAGATTTGCCGGTGGACCGTGAGGCCAGATTTGAGCCAGGTGCGTTCAGCTGCTCTCACTTGGCTTTTGAGGGAACGGAGGTGAGTTGTGTACCACGGTGATGATCGGGAGTGGGAGACGGTTCTGGAGGTGAGGGGATCCAGGGTGTCGAGGGTAGTGGAGAGGGTGTTATGGAGGGTGGTGGAGGCGGAGGATGGGTCGGTACAGGAAGAATGCCACAGGGGGAGCAGGTCGGAGGTTTCGAGGGCAGAGGTGAAGGTTTGAGGGGGAATCTTCTTCCAGGGCCGGTAGAAGATGGTGGTGGGTTTGGAGGTGGAGGGGGGAGGGATAGAGGTGTTGAAAGAAATGAAAAAATAGTGCAGAAGTTTAGATGAGTTAATTTTCATGCTTTTCATGTTTTGTCATCTTGCAAGTCAGATAGCTTGTTCCTGAGAGTACCAAGAGAGTTTTTTTTTTACTTGAGTCATGTTCTGTACAGACCCGTACAACTCATAACACGTTCACATTTCAATTGCATCAAATCAATGAAGATCTCTGTGACTGATGATTGTTGCTGATCGCTTCACACATTAATCCTACATCATGTGGATTCCTTCCCAATTCCCAAAGTGTATTGAAAACAATTTGCTTAAATCCTGACATAATGGAGGATATATGCAGCTATAACTTCCTGGATTGTCAAGCAAAATTACAGCTAATTGAATCCCATGAAGAATAATTTGTAACAAGACGAGTTTGGGGGCTTGCTGTACTGTTGGGTTCTTCATACTGATCTCAGAAAACAAAAGGGAATTAGAAAAAAACTAGTTGGGAAAATGTATTGGGATTAATTTTAACACTAAGATAAAAAGACAAAAAATTCCCTATGTGTACATTTTTGTTTCCATAGTAGTACAGATGCATCCTATTTAACTGCTTGGAGTGTTCCTTTGTTTTCTACCTTTTAACACTCGAAACCTCTTTCCCAGGACCTCATAGCTGTGGAGCTCCTTATCGTCTCTTTCTTACATCTACAGGCTTTTTTATATCCTAGCTACTATGTCTTGATCTGTCTTTACTCCACCTATTTTAGGTTTAAACACAGCAAGTTTTTATGTCTCGAATAACCTGCCTGAAAGTGTGGTGGAAGCAGATTCAATGATAACTTTCAAAATAAAATTTGATTTAAAAAAAAATAATTGCAAGGCTATGGGAACAGAGCGGTGGAGTGAGATTAATTGGACAGCTTTTTCAAAGAGCTGGTATAGGCACGTTGGACTGAACGGCTTCTTGTGCTGTAACATTTCATGATTACCATCCTTATTAGTCTAGATCTGTATAGTCTTCTACTTTGTTTTTCAGAAAAAATGCAAATGTGTTTTAACAAGGTCTGCTAGGTGACTGTACAGTTCTTGAAATGACTTTCATTCTACAGGTTGGATTCAATGACTTAATTCCCTTCAGCATTTTCATATTGCACCCCAACAATTCAAGTTTCTGGGGTAAAGCTACGGCTAACCAGTCCCTGATTTCAAAGTCAATTCAGCGAGAATTCTATAAACTTCTCTTCTGTTGAACCTATCCTCTTTGCTTGCATAAAAAGTCTCCTTTCCCCTCGTTCAGAAACATAGAAATCATTATGCCCCTTGGAGTTCTTGTTCTGCTCAATCAACAATTATCCCCAAATACTTAGATTGTGGTCTTGTATGGGATCATTGTACACATGGAAGGAATTTACAGGGCATGTTTAACCACAAAGTTAATCTAGGGTAAATTGATTGAAAATGGATCAGTATTTCCACTAATAAGTAATATAGTGTTTTTACAGAAAAAAGAGAAACTTAGGAATAAGATGTAGAAAGAAGGAACTATTTCCTCTGGTAGGCAGGCAGTGGAGAATGGGCAACACCTTGTGTGAGGATCATAGTAACACTAAAATCGCTTTGTTTATAACGGTAGCATTCTGGAGGCCAGCTTCAGAAAGATGATGTCAAAGGTTCGGCAGGTTGCTAACAGAATGAACTGATCGTAGGAGATGTTTGCGGTTATGAAAGGTTCTTCAATCAGCAATCAAAATGTGTGGGAGGGAGGGGAAAATAAGACATGACCATACATCTAGTCTGGAAATGCCAGAAATAAATAGGATTTGGAACACTGATGTCTCTTACCACCTTATCCTGTGTTTCTCACTGTGGAGACCTTTGATTTGCCACTGATTGAAAGTTTTAAGGTGAGGCAATTTGTGTTTTTCAGCAGCATACATTGATTGCTGTGAGGAAAGGTAATTCACTTTTTTAAATGATCACCTACCAGACATGAAAGAGGGCAAATGCCACTGTTTGATATTGGTTGGTCGTTCTAAAATAATGGATGGAAATTGAAGATCTACTAAAGAATTCAGAAGCATTAAATTTGCATGTTTTTAGGCATGTCTTAAAATGTTCGAACATGTGTATTTTCGTAGGAAATGTGGAAAACCCGCTTTTAAATCAGGCCAGAAGTCTGCACAATTTTAAATCTTAAAGCTGAGATTATTTACACCTCTGATTTCTTGCTCTTAAATATATTATTCCACCCACCTGTCACCTTATGAAGATTATTTTTTTTATGAAGTTATTAACTTTACTCAATAAAATCATTGTAGACTGATATGAGAATCGACTGGATTAATAGATCAGTTGCAGAGGTTAGTTACTACCTAAAAGGAGCAGTGCTGGGGATCAGAAATGGATTATACGGTATCTACTGTGTGCTTCCCTTTAAATACTACCTGCAAGGTTTTGGTATTGGGAAGTAAGATTGTTGGAGAAAGAAATGTTGTAGCTTGTATTTCTGCAGAGAGGATGAAGAATAAATCATTCCTTTCTCCTTGATGCTGAAGATTCAGAGCAATGAAAAAATCCATCTCATGAAATGCTAATCAATCCTGAATTGCTACAGCATTTCTACAGGGAGAGATTACATTTTGGTCCAGATTTACACTAATTATGTAGCATTTTAGAACATCCAGTATTTGGCAAATTGTTGAATTCAGTCTTCATTTTTAAGTTGTTTTCTCTAGTTCTTAAAATAACGTGTAGAAACAAGGTTTCAAATTATGGCTGCGTTTAACAATTTGTTAAACCTTTTATTTATTATTTGATACAGCATATTATTTGTAACCCCTGATATTTTACTGGAAATATCTGCTGTATAAATATTACTGTTGAGAACATGGGTTTCAATCATGAGCATGTAGTTTTCCAACTCATCCTGTATGTAGTAACTTAACCAACCAAAGTTTTGTCTTTCGCTCACTTATTCTTTGGCTATCACTCACTTTCTCTCTCCCTCCCTCTATGTGCTCACACTTTCCTCTCCCTATATCCTGCCCAATTAGGTCTGTTTGTGTCTGTATTGTTTTCTTTCCTTTACTTATTTCCCAAATGTTTGCTTTTGATCTGTCAAATTGTTCATTGCCTGCCCCATGTAAAACATCAAGAGAGTGCAAATGAAAGTTTCTGAAAATAGTCTTTCCATGTCAACTTGGCTTCATTCTCATCTGAATGTCAAGCGTGTGCTCAGTGCTGCTGTTTACACCATTGTCTCTCCCTTGCTCCCATTTTCTTTCTCATTTTCTCTATCATGGTGTGCATGGAGTGTTGAAACAGCTAACAGGTCTTTCAAGTTTTGACATTCATTCAAAATACATTAAGAATTAGTGATTACCTGGTATGTTTCCATTTGTAGCAGGAAATGTAATGCTTTTACATGCAACTGTTTTGCTCTCCTGATGGATGGTTCAGCGGATTTGGTTTACTCAAAAAAAACATGATCTAAAGATCTCAGGTTCAATCACTGATCCGTGCAAAGTTAGCTATTCTTAAAGTGTTGCGGCATGCAAACTGTTGGCTTATGCCTCATGTTAGAGAGAAGGAAATCAGATTGGCTTGCCATTCCTCGTACATCAACTATTGACCCCTGTTGGATGAGAACAAGATTATTTTCATCTCCCTGTTTTCTCTTCCCACCACCTAAGTCAAATGTTACATTGAAGATCAATGTGCTGGCAGAAATAGGATTAATGGATATTCAGGAGAAGCGACAAACGGCACTGAGCACCAATAATAATAATATTCCTTCATTTGATATAGTGCCTTAACACATGTTTTAGACATCTCAAAGTGCTTCACAGAATAGACCGTAAACTATGGAGCCACATTGCAGTAAAAGGAAGACTGGAGAGAGGTGGTTTCAACAAAAGGAAAAACTATAATAATACTAATCCTTGCATTTGGTATAGAGTTTTCACGTCTTCAAGACGTCTCAAAGCGCTTCACAGAATATACTGTCAGTGAATTATTGACTGTATATTTTGTGAGGGAACACGGCAGCCAATTGTACTCAGTGGTGTCACACAAACAATCTTGGAGTGACATGACTAATTTTTTTTGAGGGCTTATTATCAGGCAGCTGGAGTAAGGAAACTTGCCCAAGGTTTTGCCCTGCCTGGGATCGAACCCAGGTTTCCCATTTGCAATGCAAATGCTCTAACCACTGAGCTACAGGACTGCATATAATAATAATACTTGCCTTTGATATAGCTCCTTATACTGTCATCGAAATATCTTTGAAGCACTTCACCAACTGTACTATAAAGTGAATTGACTGTATATTTTATGGACCAAGCACGGCAATGAATTGCACATGACAGGGAATTGCACAAGGCAGTGAATTGCACACGGCAGTTTGCAGCCATATTGCACACAACCAGCACAGTTTTGTACCAGATTTTGGGATGATCTAGGGTCACTCAATGGCTTCATCTCTAAAACTGGAGAATAACAGTTAGGAGCCTATTTAACTGCACTAATTGTGACCAAGCCCCACTGTGCAGAATGTAATTGGTACCAAGTCCAGATTTCCTACCTCACCAAAGAGATTTTTTTCTTAAAAACTCACCATTAGAGGCCGGTTAGTGGTTGCAGATGATAGGCCGCTAACAAAGCTTGCATATTAAAATAAATGTTGCTGTGAATTAGGGTCCGTCGATATGGAAATTTTCCGATTTAGATATATTGATGGGCTCATATCGAGATATATCGATATTTTCAGGGTTTTCGTACTGCGCATTCGGAGGGTGCGCACGCATTCGGGGCCTATCTCCTCAGGAGGTAAATATCTCTCTCTCTCTGTGTCTCTCACACTCACTCTCTCCATCTCTATGTTTTTCTTTCTGTGTCTCTGTCTCTCTCCTCTCTCACACCCCCCCATCTCTGTCCGTCTGTCTGTATATCCGTCTGTCTCTATATCCATCTATATATTATCACATTCTCCCCCCCCCCCCCCCCCCCCCCCCACCCCCACCCCCCGCCGTCTCCCCCCTCACCCCTTGCATACCTGTATATTGTATTCGAGGACGATGAATACAATATGGCGGCTTGCACCTCGGTCTGTGCATTGTGTATAGAGATGAGCATTCTGGGTCTTGTAGTTCAGTGCACGCGCATTCCGATTTTTTCAATATATCGGTTTTTCGATATTGATATTGATATGAAAATTGTATCGGATATAACCGATATATTGCCGGACCCTACTGTGAATACAAGTTTGCACGTATTAGATTACTATCCCAAAGTTCTAGCAATTTAAGATTTAATTTCCCAAGAACACTAAAACCCTATAGTCCCAAAATATTTTGGAAACATGAGTTCAGATTTATAAAATGAATTCATTTGATATTTATTGTGGGATGTGGGTGGAGAGCAGATGATGCAATGGAAGTATTTCAATACAGACTGAGTAGATCTTGTAGAACACATTAAGTCCTGTGGCTCTATCAAATAACTGCAAGATTATTTATCTCTAAGGAGTGATCCTGGGGATTTCCCTGAAGTACGGATTTATAGTTACTTGAGGAATCCAGACCCTCCTTGTCAGTTCTTTAGTATCACAAGTTTTTGATAAGGTCAATCCCAAGGAGACTCAAACTAAGTGAGGAAATTATTGAAGTAAAATGATTAGAATGCAAATATTTTAATTGCTAGACAGAATGGTTTTATATACATATTTCAAAAGTAATCACCCAAGTTAAAAAAATATATAACTGATGATTTCTTAAACTATTTCTCACAAGGAAGGAAGAAGAAACTGTTTATTATCCTGGAGTAAAAACTATAATTGCAATTCCTGAATGATTAAAATGTGAATGAATAGGTTTAGTTGGCTGTTTAGGGTAATTCTGTTTATAAATACTATGCTCTGACTGATCTTGATTGAACTAGACTGTTGTGTTCCCTTGCATCAAACTTTTGCTGGTGCTTTGGAAAGGTCATTAGAACTCTGCCATACTTTGGAGGGCTGTGTACAGGGGCAAATTTTATTCCAGAAGCACGTTAGTCTGGTTGCTGACACATTTCGGCTCGCTGTGTCTTCAGGGCAGTATTCCACTTAACTGTTCAGTCCCATGAATTGCTGTCTCGCTCAACCGGCTAAATATAAAGAAGCCCATTAGCCGCCATTTCTGTCATGCTTATGTCGCCACACTCAAATTCCACAGGGAGGAAATGGCTTCACACAGTACAAAATAACCCAAGCAATTTCCTCCTTGTGATGAAACTCAGATCTTTTAATGCATTAAATTTCTGCTTCTCACCAATAAGAGATGAGGTTACACAGGATTAAATTATTTCTTTTTAATTAATAAAAAAAAACTTTAGATGTTCACATGTGAATAATGGATGGGTTACCTTGGTCACAGTAGGTGGACATCTTTAATATCTAAAATAGGATTACAGTCTCAGTCGCTGGGTTACATGAAAATTATGTTACCAGAACATTTATTTTGGAAAATTTACTTTGGAATTTATTTTTCATGCTAACCTTCCAAATTGTTGGAAAAGTTGTATCACACATTGCTGTGCCTCAGTGTATGATATTGATGGCCGACAAAAATTTATGCTGTTCTTCAGTGTTGTATTCATTTCCCTATCCCAACGCTTGGTGTTGCATTTGCCTGAGATAGGAGCAGTTTGAATATTTTTTTATTTAGCAAATTAGTTGGTTTGGTCCAGTAGAATAAGTAAATCGCCTTTAAATTAAATCATAATCTAATTGCATTTGACATAGCACTGTATGTCTTTGAAACAATTCAAAGCCCTTCATGTAATTTTACTGTAAAACATAGTGACTATTTGTTAGCCAAATGTGGTAGCCAGTTTGCGCCGGCATTGCCCCACAAACAACCACGGCTGTGTGTGATTTTTATCTGTGGGATTGTTGGCCTGGACACTAGGAGAAACCACCTTCATTTTTGAATACTACAGCTCAATGAAGCAATTGCAGTCAGGCTGAAATTGGAGAGTTATAAAAGTTAAACTATTTATTTATCTTAAAACTTTTTAAACCAAATATGCTTTGATAGGTATCTAATGTATGTTGATGTTTAGATCGTAATACAGTATGTTTGATTATATATTCAGTAATGCACGGACTAACTTGCATTACATTTTATTTTTCCCCTGACAGCAGCAGCAAACCATCTACCCCACAATGGTTAGTACAGCGCAAAGCTTGATGCAGCTTTGGCTGAGGTCAAGCACTCAAATACTAACCTCTTGAGGGCTTTTCTATGTGTTACCAGTGCACTGGTAAAACAGACTTTAAACTCTTGTCAGTGCAGCTACTAGTGCATGCATCATAGTCCCACTCAAATAAACCTGTCACAACATAGACTCACCGGGTAGCAAAGAGTACAAGGGCAGGCCTCTAGCTTTTATTCGAGCATCACTAAACGTGCACAGAGTACGCAATTATTTCAGCATTATTGAACAAGCCTAAGGACCTGAACCTCTGCTACATCAGATTTCCTTTAGTAATTTGCTGAAGTACTGCTAAGGACACTCTGAGGGGTTTAAAGAGTGGCAGCAGCTAGGTTTGTTTCTGGGTTATTTAATTCATTTTTCTCACAAATTAACTCTTGCTGTGCAGTTAACACGGGATAGATTTTGTACTTGCTATCTGTTTGCTGAGTATTTGTGCAATGTTGCTTTTTGTGGGGTGGGGAGAGGAAATGAGGGTTCTTTTTGTCAGCATCTTTCTTAATACTGCATCTTCCTTCAGTAACATATTCTTTATTGTGTTTGCAGTTTGTGCACAGTATGAATTCTGTGGCACTTGAATGCTGTTCAGCACATCACTGCTGTAATTGATTCTAAAATATTGGTGTAACTGCCTTTTTGTGTTCTGTGCTGTAGTTTGCATGACTAACTACTGTACTGTGATTTATTTTCATTATTTTAAAAAATTCTCTTCCGCTAAGATGTTATAATCAGCGTTTTTGAAGTTGCAGTATCTTTCAACAAAAAATAATATTTATTTCATTTGATATAGTGCCTTTTCATGTTTTGAGACATATTAAAGCGCTTCACAGAATATACTGTAAAGTGAATTGACTGTATATTTTGTGGGTGCAACATACAATTTCCGGCAAAGCATATGGACTGCAAATCAAAACCAGTCTATCTGAAAATCGGCTTATGCTAATATTGATGTTGGAATGTAATTGATGTTGGAATGGAAGGGATACAGGTATAGAATCTACCGCTAAATGTACACATAGGCTTAATTTACGTTACTGGCCATGTGTCATCAGTGTTTATCCCATTTGAATCTGTTCTGATTAAAACATTTTTGCTAGATCACATGTAAATGACCAATAAAATCAACTTCCACCAATTAAAACCTCAGTGTTTTGTGTGAAAATTAATTGATTAACCAATGTTAATATATTGAAATAATTGGCATTTTGGGCATCTATTATCCATCCACACATCCCAAACTCTTCCTCGCTGTATTGCTGGATCTGCAAATCCATGCACAATGCTATACACTTGCAGGTAAGCTGGTTTCAGGAAGGCATGCATGATGTGATTCCTGTGCAGGTCAGCTGGATCTGGGAATTTAGCTGCATTCAAAATCCTGCCTTCCTGCTTTTGGGAAGGGATGCTGAGTGCAATGCATGTGGAAGTAACCCAGTTCCGGTAATGCGCTAACAGTATAATGTATGTGCAATGCCATGTAACTTTATGAAATGGTGCATAATATATGTGCTAATTCAAATTTTCATCAAATTTCTCCCACTGTGTAAAATGTCTCCCTCCTGCTCCCCACCCTGTTTTTTCTTCCTTTTTTTAAGCAAAAAAAGACGGTGAAGGAAAACAAATCTGTGCTTTTAAAAATAGAACTAATGGTCCTTAACCATGGACATTTACTGATTTAGATACTGGGTCACTAATAGACTTTTATTGCCTCAAACTTTAAATTGCTGATCAAAGTGAAATAATCGCACGGCTTCAATCATGCATTGACATTACTGTTATCTTAAGAACTGTATGTAATGGTGCATGCAATCTGTGCAGAAGAATTTTACCAAAATGGCAATATCTACATATAATGAATGTTTGAGCCTCCAAAGCACTTTTAAAATTGGTCTATAAAAAGCCAAGCAAAGGGAGATACTGCTGCTTCAATTACACAATTGAAATTTTTAATGTAAAAGTGTTTGTTTTTCTTGTACTTGTCTTTCCCCTAATTTCTCCTACATTGTATTCATGCAAGGTTATTTCTCAACAGCAGCAGCAGCAGTTACAGGCCCAACATTTGTCGCACGGTCACGCACTCCCAATACCTCTCACACCACACCCATCCGGGCTTCAGCCTCCAGGCATCTCCACCATTGGGAGCAGTGTGGGCCTATTGGCTCTCTCCAGTGCTATGAAAGATGAGAAGAAGCATCACGATACGGATCATCAAAGAGGTGAGCAACGCTTGAAACTCATTGCTGATTTTTAGTCTGATAATGTGCTCAGCTTGTACCTCCAGAGGTGGGAAGAGTGGTGCAAAAGTGGAGGCAGGGTTGTTGGTGATTGAATGTGATAATGTCACACAAACAAGTGCTTGTTTGTTACCAGTTGCACATACTTTGGCAACCGCATACATACTGCACCCGTCAAGTGCTGAACACCTCACAGGATGCAGTGGTAAAGTATGTGGGTGGTATCCTGTGCAGGGAATTCATTGGCACATAGTTTTAAAAAAATTAGGTCCAATCGTCATAAACCAGAGCCAATTTAATAGTGAATCATCCTTGTCTTTATTGTGATTCGCTCCCCATCAACACTTCACACCCAAGTAACTTTCAGAATAGTTCAAATAGTATATCATTTGGAGCTGTGCTTGTAATTGACACTAAGCTATACTGTAAACATCTTTTCTGTATATTTATAATCTGATCACCATAAATATTTGTACCTTTTTAACTTTAATTGCCTCTTGTAATTTACATTGGTCTAAATTTAAAACTTGAATCTTTTGAAACTCTTTGAATGTTTATTCTTTTTTTAAAAAAAATACTGCTTAAGGATTGGAAGTATAGAACCATACATATTTACAGCTCAGAAAAAGACTGTTTGGTCGGTGGTGTGTGTTCGCTCTTTTAAGGGCAGATTAGGTATAGTAACAATTCAGCTATGTGTATGTTGTAAAACTAGATAAATAGCTAACTCACAGTGATGACCACATTGGTGGAGGCAATGGGAGAAACCAGTTTACTTTGCTGTTTGTGGAATTGGCACTTCCGAAAACTGGGTCGAGACCCATTTTGGAATATGGCTGTCAGTACCTCTGGAGGAACAACACTGTTTCATTCTTCCTGGAGCACTTCCGAAAACTGGGTCGAGACCCATTTTGGAATATGGCTGTCAGTACCTCTGGAGGAACAACACTGTTTCATTCTTCGTGGAGGCTTCCACAGCCCTCCTTCCCCCCACTTCCCAAACACATACACACACACACACACACCAATCTTATGTCAGCTGTACAATGCATACTGCAATGATCTGCACACTGATTTTTGACGGGGATAGTAAAGATGGGTAATGTTTAATTCCTACTGTGCACACAGTTTGAACATTCACACTGCCTCCAAATGTAACAGTGAGCAATTGAATTGCTCCAACCAGCACTTTGTACCTAGCTGTATCTTGCCAGACTTCAGTGCAGCTGAAGTGTTAGTGCCCAAGAGGAAGGATTGATTTATATTTGACCTGGATTGGATTAGCCCATGAGTAAAATATTTAATGATCAACTAATCTTAATTAATCTGGGCTTTTCTTCAAGATAAATCAAGTAAGAAAACGACGTGATGCCATTTATTTTTCCACATGAGTGGAATGCATTTTTGAATGAATACCTTACCTGGTTGACTGGAATGTATTCTCTTTTGTGTTTATTAATGGGAGGCCTGTGCCATTTGTGTGACAAATAGTTTGCATTTCTTTACACAGTAAACAGCGCCAATGAGTATAGTTGCTACCTTGAGAGGTGGTTCTTCCTGTGCCTCTGGAGGCAGCAAATGTACCCCTTGGCTTCAGTGCACTGTACTCTTGAATGGAAGAAGCTCCACAACATATACATAACCCAATATGATTTGGTGTCACCAGAAGTCATCATTAGCCACATGAAACATTCACATGAGATGGTGTCTTTAAATGCTTAGACTCATAAATGGGTCTCTATATGCTTAGACTCACCATTCCCTCCAATTTGATAAGATACCCATATGACAACAAACTGTGCTTCGGTGTGTAGTCAGACTGGTGTATATTTGCCAGTGTAACTAAAGAATAATAGTTGGCATGTCTAGTGATTTGGTGGGAGGTGGAGAGGGGGATGGCTATCACTGCTAATCTAATTGCTTTTTGTTAATTTTCATCCCCATCTACACTTCCTGTGGCCTCATTTATTCATTAAATGCTGTGGTTACCATGAAAGCAGACAGAGACTCCGTAAAGGTAAGCTTGACTTGACTGTTATTTTCTTACGATGGGTCACGGTTGGATTGCGCGTTCAATTCCCTCCTTTCTCTGTTTTTGGTGACATTATCTGGAAATATGGGATCCACTTTCACATGTACTCTATACTAGGATCCGTCGATATGGGAATTTTCTGATATCGATATATCGGTGGGCTCATATCGATATACCGATATATCGATATTTCCGTTTTTTTTAATACTGCGCATGCACGTGCATTCGGAGGGTGTGTGCGCATTCTGGTGCATATTCGGATGTGCGTGCGCGCATTCCGGCGGGCGCGCATTCGGATGTGCGCATGCATTCCGTGCTCTAGGGCCAGGAGGTTTGCAATGCTGGCGACAAGGTAAGTTGGAAAAGTTCACATTATACTGATAATACCGATATATCGCTGGAAATGATATACCAATATTTACGATATACCGATTTTTTTAATATTGAATTTTTCGATATGTCGATATATTTAAAATTCCAATATCGGCATATCGATATGAAAAATTATATCAATATAACCGATGTATCGATATATCGCCGGACACTACTCTATACAGATGTCACCCATTGCTGTGGTTCCTCCCTCAAGTTCTAACTTTCTGCAGCTTACTGTCACCAAGATTGAGGCTCCTGTGCTTGGTGCCCATAATAATAATCTTTGCATTTACTATAGCGTTTTTCACATATTTTCGACATCTCAAAGCTTCACAGAATATATTGTAAAGTGAATTGACTTTATATTTGTGGACTGAAATGCGGCAGCCAATTACGCACAGCAATGTCCCACAAACAGTTGTGGATTGAAATGACCAATTTTGTTATTGTGGTTTTTTTTGGACTGATTATTATTCCTGCACCATATGCAGTTCCATGCACCTTTAAGATGTCTTCTCAATGTGAAATGAACCATATCATGTAAATTACTGTTTTCAGTTGCAGTTGCCCCATTTCTTATGATCTTGACCCAGGTCCTTGTCTTAAGCAAAAATCTATTAATGTATTGCAGTCTCACCCATTTAACCGTATGTCTGAGGCTTCTTTATCCTGGTCCCTAATTTTAAGTTAATCTTTTTTGAGGACTGCTGAGCTCAATAGTTTATTCCAAAAAAAGCTTCACAAATGTTTAATTATCCAATGAGATACAATGAGCAAAAATAACTTGAGTTGATTTTGAAAAAAGTCTGCTGTTTGAAATCTAAAAGTATCATTATTACTGAATAACTGTACTAAAAGAACAGCATTGGATATTCATATTATTGCGTGGATTGTACTGATGTTGCCTCAGAAATGAAAGATGACGATGTTTCTAAGGGTTGGCTGCTTGACTGCAGGTAGTAATTCACAGCTGGTCGATATCTATCTGTGTATAATCCCAATAATACACTGAGATTAGTTGCTATTATACTTTGTGTTTATGTGCATGTATGAAACATAATAAATAGCAAAAAGAAAACTGTGAATTACCTGAATTGCTCATGAATTATGATATGGAGCACAAATGTTTGACCTTATGTTGTTGTTCACGTGGATAAATAGAACATTGTAGTTCTTTGTTGCTTTCCTACTGCTCAGAATAAGTTTGCAAAGCTTTTTATTCATTAAAGAGAAAATCTGACAGTCAAAATTCAACTGTTCTAGGAGAATGCAAATTTGGCTATTTTTATAAACAACCAATTGAGTTCATTTCAATTTTCATATTGTGTTTTTACTTTGATAAATCCTCCCTAGTCTCCTTCAAGTCCCACCTCAACACCCTCCTCTTTGACAGTCCCATCAGTCAACCCAAATCCATTCCACCCTCCTGGCTCCCGACCGCAGTTTGGGTCTGAAACAACAACAACTTGGATTTATATAGCACCCTCCCTCTCAGAACGCTTCACAATAATGGATCCCGGGGCCGAGCCAGGGGGAGGGGGAAAAAGGTGACCAAAAGCATGGTCGAAAAGAAAGGTCTTTAGCTGTGACCTGAAAATGGGAAACAGGGACGAGGCGAAGGGAGTGAGGAAGGGAGTTCCAGAGTCTCGGAGCGTAGTGGATGAAGGTACGGCCGCCGACGGTGGAATGGAGGATTCGGGGGACAAGGAGGAGGCTAGACCCGATAGAGCAAAGGCAATGGGTGCTGTTGTGAGGAGAAAGGAGCTCAGAGAGGTAGGAGGGTGCAGAGGAGCGGAGGGATTTGAAAACAGGAGTGAGTATCTTGAAATCGATGGCAGGGAGCCAGTGAAGATGCAGACAGCAGAATTTCTTGATTTTGTGAATGGTGGTGGAGGGGAGACCGGCGAGGAAGGCATTTGAATAGTCCAGCCGAGAGGTGACAAAGGCATGGACAAAGGCAGCTTTTGGGATAAGATATTGGCGGAGATGGGCGATGTGTCGTAGGTGGAAGAAAGCAGTGCTGGTGAGCGACCGGATGTGGGGGAGGAAGGATAATTGGGGGTTGAACCTGACCCCTAAGTTGTGTACGGTATTGTAGAGTTTTAGATGAAGTTTGGGTAGGTGGAGGAGGTGAGAGCCATGGGATTGAAGACATCGACGAGAGCCAAAGAGTATGGCTCCATCTTGTCAACATTGAGCTGAAGGAAATTCACACTCATCCAGCTCCTGATGTCTGACAGGCAGGCTGACAGAACATCAGGGGACTGGGGGTTGCAACATTGACTGTCCAACGCACTGGGACATCCTCCTATTGTGAAATGCACTATACAAATGTAATTATGTTGTTGTTGCTTAAAAGCTAGATTCCGTTAGCACTGGTAATCTGAAGTTTGAATCTTATAACTTCAATACACGCATTTGTCACCTGAAGGCTCGACTATGGAAACTCCCTTTTTGTTGACCTTCCCAACTCTTCACTCCACAAGCTGCAGATCATCCAAAGATCATGTCCTCTCCCACACCAGGCTCCATGGCCCCATCACCACCACCCGAGGGCAGCTCCACTAGCTCTCCATCCCTTAGAGCAGTGGTTCCCAATCGCGGGTCTCGACCCAAATCAGGGTCGCTGGGGTCCTCAGTAGGGTCGCGAAGGGTCATCAGAATATTTTTTTTTCCTTTTTTTAAATGTTGAAAATGCTTTTTTAATGCAAAAAAAGCTTTTAACGTCCCCGAAAAATGCGACACCGCCGACCAATTTGACTAAAGAGTGCACTTACGAGTTGCGCTGAGTTCACAAAACAGATGGAGATAACGTTTTGGCTGAGCTTCAGTTGTGATATCGCCCCCTAGTGGTGGGAGAACTGGTTGGAAGCTAATTTGGGTTGCAGCAAAAAAGGGTTGGAAATCACTGCCTTAGAGCATAGAGTTTAAAAACCTCGTCCACATTTTCAAGGCCTTTCCCCCTCCTACCTCTATGACCCGCTAACGCCCTATCAACCTTTCCACTCCCTCTGTTCAACAAGCTCCGGCCTGCTCCATGTCTCCCGCCTGACTCTCCCTACCATCGGTGGCCTGGCTTTCAGCCTCTCGGTTCCTATACTTTGGAACCCCACCCCACAATCACTTCTCGTTGCTTCCTCTCATGCCTCCTTCAAGGCCTGTCTCAAGACCCACCTTTTCGACCGTGCCTTCAGCCACCCCACCCTGTACCACTCTGCCCTGCCTCATCCCAACCCTGCCCCCTCCGCACAGCGTCTTAAGATGTCCTCCTGACGTGAAAGACTTTCTACAAATGTAATTTTGTTGTTGTTCAAAACATTATTTAAATTTCTCTTTATGTGAATGAAACATTTGAAAACAGTTCAGTGTTTGCTGAAATGAACTTTTGCCAATAGTATACAAACAAAGTTAGAAGGTAAAGCTACTTTACATTTTAAAATAGTAGTACAGTAGAAGCCCGTTTATCCGGCACCCATGGGACCTGGCCAGTGCCGGTTAAAGTGCCTGCTGGATATTCGGCAGAAAACCCAACACAATTTTAAAAAAACATAGCATATTAATGCTATGTTTATAGCATTATATATTATATTATCATGTAAATGATTATTGATCATTTATATGATAATACAATATATAAATAATGATTATAATCATTTTACACACAGTGACTAGGCAGTTCAGAGAGATCTTTAAACTAGTGCAAAAGTTACACATATGAATGATACTGTTCTCATTGCGAGTAGAAGAGAGGAAAGCTTGTGTTATTGAGAAAGCAGAGAGTGAGCGGCGGCCGTTCAGTTAACTTTCTTTCCAAAAAACCTTGCGATGCCTCTGTGTGTGTGTGTGTGTGTGTATGCAAAACAAGCATTGCAGGGACGAGTTTTTTAATTAAAATAAAAGCCAATGAATTGATGCTCAGGTTGGGTGTGTGTTTTGCTGTTTTGTGGCTAAACTAAAACTAAATTAATCAACTCACCCCGCTCTGCCTCTTAAAGAGTACACTCTGGAGAGTGCATTCCTTTACAGTACTGGCAGCATTCTGAGGTAGCGACACCATCAGGCACCTACTAGCAGCATTCCAAAATACTGACGCAACACAAAACCCCGAAAAATGCATTTTTCTGGATAAATACCGCATTATCGAATGCTGACTTTTTTTTGCGGTGCCGGTTATACGGAAGCTACAGTTGATTGGGTCACGGATAAACGGGCTTCTACTGTACGTTTATGAAAATTGTGCTTTTTTTGTATATTAGTGATGAGCGTTGAGATGTGTCTTGCGATTGCTTTTTGAATGATTTCAAGAACCTTCTCTGAGATGTTTGGAAGTGTTTTTGTTTTTTTTGAACCAGCTTTCGAAGGAGTTCAAACTATTAACTACATGCACATTGAGCAGATGAGTTTTTAAGTAACCTCATTAACGGTTTATGGAACAAATCTGAAGAATGTAGGGAGTGCGATTGCAGCTACTTTGAGACTAATACCCAGCTCATCTACACTAATTGCAGCAATTTGTAATTCATGATACATCTACAGGTACATTTTTTGTAATATAAATATTCTGAATCTAGCTTTTTTTGTTAAATTGTATACAATACATGGAGTATGCTCTGGCCCACTCCAAATGCCTTGCCCTGCCCGGCACACCCCACCATTGGCAGTCGGGCCTTCAGTCTCTCTGTCCCCATCCTTTGGAACTGTCCCATAGTCCCTTTGTCTTGCTCCTTCCCTTGTCTTCTTCAAGACAAGTCTCAAGACCTCCTCTTCGACTGAGCCTTCGGTCATCCTCTTAGCCCTCCCTCGCAGCCCTCCACCTTCCTGATCTCAACCCCTTGCATGGGTCTAAAACCCTTACTATCCAGCACCTTGGGACATCCTTGTAACATGAAAGAAGCTATACAAATGTAATTTGTTGTGGACGTGTGTGTATGAGAGACATGCAGACCTGTGAATTACTCCCAAAATTTATTTATATTAGTACCCTTCATGTGAGATAATGTCTTGGAGCACTAACAGTGGTGGGGGCAGTTTCCAAACAGGAGGGATGGAGATAGTAATGATGGTGATGGTTGAAGAGGTAGGTGGGGCAATCAGAAAGCTGGGAGTTTTCACTACCAAAATTGTGTCCTTTTGCCAACAACTTACAGTATAAAATGCAGCATTAGTGTTGTAGTCTACGAGAGTGACATGAAGACTGTGGGGTTTGAAAAGAGCTCATTGGGAAAACTGGGTCGTAAATTGTAACTTGACACCACAAAAAGCACCTTGAAAAATAAAGTCACTTCTAGGTCTCATCCATGAACGTCACACTAACCTATTTTTTTCCCCCAGTGTTATTCCAAAATTTATGAGGCCATTTCCCCAATGAATGCCTTTTCAATCCCTCTACCTTTAGTGGCACTTATGACTGCAGCAAGAGGTGGGTCTGCTTCTCATCTTTGAAGGAAGCAGTGTGGGGAGATTGTAAGGTAAAGGGTAACTTATCATTGTCTCTGGTGGTACTAACTGTGATTGTTGCCACACTGTCAGCGTTTTTTTTTAACATTGCTGGCCTGGACTGACCTTCCTGATACTGCAGAAAGGGAAGTTGCAATTCGAGACTTTACAACTGCATACATAGATGCAGTTGTTATTCGTGTTGGGGATCCCACCAGCAGTGTTAAGAATACAGACTGAATTTGCCGTGCAGGACATAACAATCTAAACCACCTCCAGTGCTGCGCTCATCACTTCCTCCTGCCCTCTGGAGACAAATGCATCAAGCCATTGATACCATTTAACCCGAGCGATATATATATATTATATATGCAGGTAGACTCCGTTTAACGAAGGGTTTAGGTTACTTAATAACCTTTCATTAAGCGACAATTTTGTTAAGCGAGAGTTGAACTGTATTACTGTATTTGGCCGCAGGCAAAACGCTGCCCCAATCCGAGCCTCCCCGCTAAAATCATTTTAGTTCTTAGCGGTTCCTAGCGCTAACATTTTTGGTGTACAGGTTGAGTGGCCCAAATCTGGAGTTCCAGAATACGGAATGTGACAAAAATTGCAGGAATAAAAACGCCAATCCTACCTGTTCCAGGCCAGGTCTTCACAGTCACCACACTGAAATATCGCAACCTGGGTCCAGGCATTTCTGAGCATCCAAAATCTGGAGTTCCGGAATGTGACAGAAATTGCAAGAATGAAAATGCCAATACTTGTTGCAGGCCAGGTCCGAAATATTGCAACCCGGGCCCAGGCATTTCCGGACTTCAGAACGCGTTTTTATATTTATATTGTAGATTTGGCATAACAATAGTAACTTTTACAGCTGGAAAAAAGAGGAGGCACTCTGAATTGAATTAGACCAGAAGTGAATGGTGACAGTCAAGACAGCTGGAGAATGCTTTCTCTGAATGGACTGCAATGGTAGATAGGCGAAGGCGTGGATTGTTCATTTATTTTGAATTGGGTCATGTCAAATACTGTTTTGAGTCCCATGACTGGCAGAGGAAACTGTCTTGTGTTGAAAAACAAATGCAGTGAGGAGAAATGAACTTGATTAGATAATGTAGCTTCAACCATATGTTGAGGTTTTATGTTTATATAGCCTAGTGGCTCTTATTTTTAAATGCTCAGTTTTATCACTTTTTCAACCTGGAAAAAAATTGGCCTGCTGTAAAATGTATTGTTTCGATACTTGTAGGACAGCGCTAAAGTTTTTGAACTAGCATTTACGTTAGCTCCTTTGTTTCAGAATATATAGCTGGCTTATATCTAAAGGGAAACTATTTTGCTACCAAGAGTTTAAAGATTCATCCAATGATTTACTTTAGGATGAAAAGCTTATTGCCATCATTTCGGGTTACGATAGCTTGCTAATTTCCTTAAATGTTTTCGGCAATGCACAAAGTAGCAGTTAGTCTCTTGTTTTATTGATCTGTCGTGTCTTAAGTGGCTCTGTGTAGGAGAGGCCTTTTATGATTATACATCATGTGACTAATACTGATGTTTCAGCACCAGAATGTGCCAGTTCCCAACAGCTGCAGACTGAATCCTTGTACAAAATAATTTATTCATGCAGGATAATACCATTTAACATTTAGCAGGTAATGAACACAGCATAAATTTCCTCTTGCATTTAATTTTTCCCTTTTCTCCTCTCTTAAAGTGCAAATGGGCAGGACCAGTGCTCTAAGTAATAAGCAGATTTTGGCTGTCTGTCAAGGGGGAATTTTCTGTGAAAATTTAAATTAATGATGCCTGAAATTTTTATGGTTCTTCTGAAAGCCTTTAATGTGGAAAATAAAGGATGTACTGGCAACAATTAGTGTAGGGTGTAATGTGAAGGAGTAAAGTTTTTGTGCAGTACTGATAAGGATTAAGCTGAATTTTCTAAAATAAATTAATTTCACAGCAGTAGATTATAACTTGAACACTGTAGTACTGAATAGAAGGATGGAAGGTATATGTTAAGAAAATTTGGTTTGTAAAGTCTTTAGAATCATTGGCTCCTGTTTGTTTTATTTTTGCTCTGTTGTGTATTTGGAGAAGATCACTCTTGAAATATATTACAAATCAGTGCATCCAATACAATAATGTTTGGATTTGATGATCTACTAAAATGTGAGTTCATTATAGACCTAAAAATCCTGAGGTTTGTGGTATCATTTGTCTCCATCCTGTTGCCTGTTCATATCGTTTAGCGAAACCAATTATTTACTAATGTATATTAACACAACCTAATGAAGACAGTCTTTGCACATGCTAACACTAGTCAGTCAATCACTCTTGGCATTTAACTTCACAGAAAAAATCAAAGTGCCTGTGATTTTTGACTTGTTGTTTTATCAAGTTCTGCACTTGTTATAATGTCCAGTTATATTCATTTAAATTTTAAGTGGACAAATGATCCATAATGTGCTTTATTGTAAGAAAACATGATTCTATTGTTTGAGACAATTAAGTGAAGGCTGTCTGCTCTTTAAGGTCCTAAGGTCTTTAGGACATATGTGTGGCCTTATTAGCAAATTAAACATACATTGCTTGTAGTATGAAAAATTAATTAATTACATTTAATATCAACAATTGAAGCATAACAATTAATGGAGCTCCGTCTTTTGCACTTTAAATCTTAAGGGCACAGAGATAACAATACCAAGAACTTGGTTTAAAGTGATCCATGAAACTTATTGGAAATTGGTCTTTAATTTTATCTTTGTGAACCAAGGGTGAAAATGCTGCACTTTCTAATACAGTAAATGGCAAATACATGGCACCATGGCAACAAAACTGCTTTGTAGATTGCTTCATAAGATAAGTCTGCACTACAAGCAGATGTCTGAATCAAGGAGCCCTTTCTCAACATAAACAAATAACTTTTAGGCAGGTGTTGGAAATCATATGGAAATCCTATTAAGAGGCCTTGGGTTCCTGTCTGTCAGGAAGCCCTTGCCACAAAGGGGTTGGTTGTCTGAATGAAACAGACAGAGTTAATTCTCATTAGATTTTAGCTTTCCCAGGAAATGATTGTCTCTGCATGTTCGCTTTCTCCTGTGAATTTGAATGTAGTCTGTTCTTCTATTGATCCATTCTGCCTACCCTCTATAAATCAACACTTGAACCGCCAGTAGTCCTGGGAGATTTGTGATGTTTCCCTTGACTGGTCTGGGCCTGCCAGATCCTGCTTGGATTACAGCAGAAAGACGAGGGTGTAGGTGCAGGAAAGGTGAAGTTCTTGTAAGTCCCTGGATGATTAAGGGTTTATTGATTTTTTTTGGTGGGGGTGGTGCAGAGGGGGTGGGGTTTAAGAATCCTCTATAGCTTGTACTGATTTTCGATTGATAATCCGCCCTACTTCAAACAGGTTTACCATCACGTAGATACATCAAATAAATATTTTACGTTCATACCACAGTTAGTGAACATAATACTTGTGTTGTAATCAGTTTCATATTTTTTTCTTTTGGCTTGAAGAGTTGTAAGAAATAAAAACAAGATGTGCATTTGTTTTCAGAAGCATGATTATTAATAGTGTTGGGTCAATAAAAACTTAATTTATTTGTCAATGGTTGCATGTGGAAAATGTTTTTTTGTAAATACTCTGAGGGTTAAATGTGAGTAAATGTAAAACCAAAAGCTACGCCATTATCATAGAACACTTTTCCAACTATAGTCCCTGCGATGCACTTCATAAAGCCAATAAAATGCACATTGGTGGTCTCCTGTTGCCCTAGTAACAGACCACAGGGCATGCCGTATGTGAAATGCATGAACATCTGTGTATTAATCTTTTTAGTTTATTCTTTTTCTCGGCATTGATTGGGCCGCTCCGACTTGTGCCTGTGACATTGCGTGAGGAAGGATAAGCTGCACCGTTCCCCAGGGCCTTGCCCTAAGTGGTTGGCGGAATAGAAAAGTGAAGTGAGATTTAGCCAGGCAGCGCTTTCAGTGGTTGAGGGATTTAGCCTGACAGTGCTCTCGGTGGGACTTTATTAGCTTAGTTTCTGCTATGCAGGGAAATGAATAGAAATTTTCTAGTAAATCTAGGCATTAGTAAGGTTTATTGGTCTGTCTAGAAATACAAGCAGGAGAACTGAAGCAATCTCTGTTTTTATATTATGAATTTCTTTGTGCCAGCTGCATTCCCTCTGGGTTCTATCTAGATATTGAAGTACTGAATAAATCTGTCTAATACTATGGAAGAAATTCATATCCATTGTATGTTATTTTTTAAAAATTGAATAAAATATCAATAAAAAAAGCCTGGAAAGCACCTTTTGAATTATATTAAAACAGCATCTCTAATTGGACTGTTTGGGGGTGGGGGTGGGAGGGAAATTGGACTGTTCTTGCAAATTTATTTTGCACTTGACAGGCAAAACTACTGTGACAAACTCAAAAATGAGTGAAAATTTAGATCGTGGAATCTTATTTTGCTAACAATGTGATGATAATCCTTGCACTTGGGAGTGCCTTATCATAACATCTAGACATCTCATGGCACTTCACAGGATATACTGTAGAGTGCAGCGACTGTTTTGTGGACGAATGCGGCTGCTAGTTTGAAAAAAAGCAATGTGAAACAAAGACATGAAGTGAAATGGCTGGTTTTATTTGGGGGACTTTGACCAGGATAAACTCCCTGCATAAATTCATTGAAATCACAAGAGGTTTGGATGAAATTA
This sequence comes from Hydrolagus colliei, assembly GCA_035084275.1. Lineage (NCBI taxonomy): Eukaryota > Metazoa > Chordata > Chondrichthyes > Chimaeriformes > Chimaeridae > Hydrolagus > Hydrolagus colliei. The sequence continues at coordinate 29,380,692 of CM068742.1, read as the reverse complement.
AATGGCCCTTTGGCCCATTTAATTTCATCTTTTCAGAATTACCAACTTGCTGTCTTCCCATACTATCAGCAGATTGTTTTATTTAAAAATAAATCCCAACATTCTGGCTTAAACTACTCTTCCTCATAAACTGTTCCAAATGTGAGATATGCTGCGGATAAATAAATACTTCCTGGAGTCTGCACTAAACTTGTGTCCTCCTATTCTCCTTTCTCAGTTCATCTGAAAGAAAAGTTTGGAGTTTCCTTTCTCTGTCCCATTTCAAAGCTTGTACCCTTGTATAAGGTGTTCTCTGAAACATCTATTTCCAAACCGGAAAGCACTACTTTGCCTAATTTTTACCTTATTCCTCAAACACTGGGGGCTGTCACAAAGGTCTGGGGAGTCTGTTTATGAGAGCAAAATCAGAGGTGCAGCCTGACCAGAGGTACTCACACTTCCTCTTAAGCATAACTTCTAGGGATCTAAACTCAACTGATTTGGTTACAGTCCAAAGTTCTGTTTGTCTTGATGACTGCAGTAGATTCATAGATTCATAGAATTTTACGGCACAAAAGGAGGCCATTCGGCCCATCTAGTCTGTGCCGGCTCTTTGAAAAGAGCGATTCAATCCCACTGCCCTGCCCGCTCCCCATAGCCTAATAGACCTGTTCTCCCTAAATAAAGATCTAATTCCCTTTTAAAAGTTGTTATCGAATCAGCCTCCACCACCTTTTCAGGCAATGCATTCCAGATTCGAACAACTCGCTGAGTGAAAACATTTCTCCTCAGCTCCCCTCTACTTCGCCTTGAAACTATTTTAAATCTGTGACCACGAGTCACAGATTCACCCACGAGTGGAAATAGTTTTTCTCTATTTGCCCTGTCGAAACCCCTCATGATCTTATAAACCTCTATTAGGTCTCCCCTCAATCTTCTCTGCTCCAGAGAGAATAACCCTAGCCTATCTAGCCTCTCCTCATAGCTGAAGTCCCTCAATCCTGGCACCATCCTAGTAAATCTTCGTTGTACCCTTTCCAATGCCTTCACATCCTTTCTGTAGTGTGGTGACCAGAATTGAACACAGTATTCCAGCTGAGGCCTCACCAAAGTCCTATAGAGGTTAGTCAGCACTTCCTGACTTTTGTACTCTATACCCCTATTTATAAAGCCTAGTATCCCATATGCCTTCTTAACAGCCTTGTCTACTTGTCCTGCCACCTTCAACGAGTCACTAACACAAATCCCCAGGTCTCTCTGTTCCTTCACACCATTTAAAATTGTACTATCTAGCCTATATTGCCTCCCTTCATTTCTTCTCCCCAAATGCATCACCTCACACTTCTCTGCATTAAACTTCATCTGCCATGTATTTGTACACTTTTGACTTGGTGAGTGATGAGTCAACTAACACCCCTAATCATATTGTTCATTCCTCCACCACTGGGAATCTTCCTCATTGCTCGTGTCTGCCTCTAGCCTTATGTTGTGGTGATCAGAACTGTATTCAAGGTGAGATCGGACCAGACAATACAGTCCAATTGTGACTGGAGATTTAAACCCAACTGATTTAGCAATATAGCCCAGCATCCTGTTTACCTTGATTATTGGTTCCACACATTGATGTGGTGAGTGATGAGTCAATTATGGCTCCTCGATCTCTTTCAGTTTCCCCCTTTTTAAAATGTTCTATCCCAACAACAACAAAATTACATTTGTAGAGCGCTACATTTGTAGAGCGGGGTGGGAGTAAGGTGAAGGGATTGTGGGATGCAGTTCCACAGTGTAGTGGCAGAGAGCCCATCCATGGAGTATATGTGTTTCCTATTTTTACTTCCTTTATGTAGTTAGTACCTTGTGTCTATCGATACAGTATTAAACTTTATTTGGTTGTCATCAGCCCATGTGCATATCTAATCAGTCTCTGTAGGACCTTTGCTGCCTCCTCCAATTCCATAGTTGCCCACCTTAATGTCATCTGCAAATTTAACAACCTACCCTTGGTTGCAAATGCTGGTCATTAATGTGCTCAAGGAATGTGATCATGTTCTGGGTCTAATTCCATTACCTTCTATTGTCACATTCTATGGCCATCGTTTTATAACCTCCGACTGCCACTCGCTCCATTCTCCTCCAATTAATTGCAGTAATTTTCGTAAAAATGGCAATTTATCAGCAGTGTAATTCAAACTGAAGTGTATGATTTTTTTTTCCATATTCACACAATACAGCCATTTTCCACAGCATGAACCTGGTAGAGAGACTGTTCATGTTGCATACTTTTGTGTACATGTTCTGACATGGTAATTGCTTTACGATCACCCAGAAATTTCCAAATCACTTGCATTTGCTCTGCCAGACTCTGGTCTTTTTCCTACTCCTTTTCACAAACACTCCCATGCCAGAAATGATGCTCATCTATATAGGCAGTGCCTCAAGCTAGTCATTTACCCTGAAACACTTGGATGCTGTAACAGAACATGTGATAAGCTTGGCTGTTACACATGAGGAAGCACGCAGATGACCAATCATTACACTATCGGCTGTTGCTCTGTGACCATTAGAGTGTGAATTCATTTGACTTGGATTTCAATTTGTTGCTTTGAATTGCATTTATTCAACTTGGATAACCATTTCCACTCTGCCTGATAATTCCCTGAACTGCATTTTAAACCAAATTGAAATGAAACAACATAAAGTCGAGCAGAAAACTATATGAATGTCCATATTCATGTGCCACTGGTAAACGACTTCTGAAGTGGACTGTAAAATGTGACAGCGACATCCGAACTTCCTCAAAGTGTCTTCAATCAACTCTTAACTGGTCTCAGCCGACAACTGAGGGCACTCTCCTGCCATCCAGGATCCAACATTCAAACATGTGATTGAATAAAATAGTCATGTTCATTTTCAGGGCAGGAATACAATGGGTTACAATTAAAGACTGGTCTTGGGTCAAGTCCTTCAGTCAAGTTGACGGGCCTCAATGACAGCCTGTAGGACTCTCGCAAGTGAATTATTCCTATTCAGTTGTAGCTCTTGAGATATTCCGATGAGATGAACCATTTTATGAAATACAAAGTGATGTTATTAAATTAATTTGCCACTTTTACATCAGATGCAGAACATCAATGCTGACTATTCTTAGAGGTGCTGATTTAATGCAGTGTTATACCACACGGAAATGGACCATTTGGCTCAACTAGTGCATGCCATTTTTATTCTTCGAGAGGGCTGCGAAAACCCATCTCGTATTCATTTCTATTCATTGGGACCAGGGAACGTAAACTTTGACGAGGAGGAAAAAAAATGAAGCGGGTGTTCTCTTTATGGATGGAAATATTTGATTTTTAAAATCATTAACTGGCTATACAAATGTAATTTTGTTGTTGGTTCAGTCATGTGCAACTAGCATTTCTTGTATCTTGCTTGAAAAAAATATTTGGATGATATGCAGTGGAGATATATGGCGTTACGTATAAATATGTTGTTTCAGACCGTTATGCAGGTTAATAGTCTAGTGACCAAGAATACCACTGAACACTGTTGTATTGCTTCTGTGGGTACAAATAGTTTACTATGAAATCTGTATTGTTCAATATCTTCAGCTCTTGAAGGAAGCACTTCATCTAGCTTTTGATGAAGTATTAGAGTAAACCGATATAGTTTTTACTAAGACATGCAGACCATAACGTTGCAGGTTTAACAATGATAATAATAATGCTTGCATATGATATAGAGCCTTATCACATTGTTGAGAGGTCTCACAGAATATATTGTGAAGTGAATTGGCTGTATTTTGTGGGTGAAATGCATGTCTGCTCAATTAACTGATAGCAGCTGAGGCAGCGGTAGAGTGGTACTGCCGGCCATAGCAGTCCTGACTTGTGTGTGAGAAAATCAGCTTGCATTCTTATTCCAGAGATCCATGCTGAAAGTGCACATTTGTGAAAGCTGGATAAGGAAGTAACCAAATGGTGGCTCTCTCTCTTACGAATTCTGCCATTACTGTCTGGCAAGAGACAGATGGGTACTTCAGCAAGGTACCAATTGGTGCTCATCGAACTGTGTGTCTCAGTATTAAAACAAAAGCATAGACCTTTTCAGGAGAGATGGACAAAGAAAAACAATTGGTGGAAAAAAAAACAAATTTTAAATCTGGTTTCAAAATAATGAAATAAATGTTTCCATGCAGATGTTCGGTCTAATGCAGAATATCAGGCTCTCAATTGATCCGATCCAGCACTCCTCCCCCCCTCCCCCCCCCCCCCCACCCCCCCCACACACACACCCTTTGTGCAGCAAAAAAACAGTCTTTAGGGCTCGATCCATCAGCATTCAGTTTAGGCAGTCAGCCCACAGGAAAAAATTCTAGAAAGCCATTACTTCATGGTTCACAGAATGTGAACCGCTAAACAAACACTGTATGACTAAATAGTCTTGCATGTTTACTGAAGCAACAGAGACAGAATGCAACATTTCCTGTTTTTTAAAAAAAGGGTTTACACTGGCAGTTTTGACCTACCTACTAGCTATTGGGTTTCTGCTTTTTGTTGACAGTGTTCTCAATAAGTACAGTCTGAGCATGTATTGTGCAGCTGAGCACATAATTGTGGGAATTCAGCATTGCACTATTAGGCTGTGTTTAAGGTAGTTATTTACTTTTCCTTTTATAGACTTGTTGACATTAAATACAAGCATTAGATATAAATCAGAACAAACAAAAAGGTAAGATAAATGGGAAGGGCTGTGCGATAACAGGAGTTTTATGTATCAAATGAGGAATGTGCAAACAAGTAATTGAAGCATGTCTGGATAGGTAGTTTTTTTTTCTTCACTTGCTTAAAGAGGACTTTGCTTTAGTGCACAATGTGTGATTGAATGACAGGTGTGGCTGGATGCTGCCATTCCAGATGTGAATGACCTAAACTAAGAAATGGCTAAAGAATCTTAGAAAGTTTATAGTGCTGAAGGTGGTTATTAGAGTGGGGGTGATGCTCACTTCTTATTCGTCCTCTACTGCTCTTTCCCCATAAACTTGTAAGATTTGCCTCAAATTCCCCTTTTAAATGCTACTATGGAGTAGCAAACTACTTGTTTTTTTCTGGTGATAATCCTCATTTCATGTTCTTCCTTACTGATTACAGACTGTATTCTCTTTTTCTCTCTTAAACCCTCGTTTTTTAATAGAGATGATGGGAGTTGGTTAATCACAACATTGTATGATTTGACTTTTATTTCCCCAAATCTGAGCAATTAAATGAAATTTTATTTTACTAATCAAGTCTGATTTATTTTCAATCTACGTATAGTGTAGCAGATAACATTTTTTTCATCCAAATTACTTTAGTGCAGAAATGTAGTGTGATTATTACTAAATTAGAACTGTTTTCAGTTTTGTGTGTCTGCCAAGGCATAAGCATGCAAATCAAAAGCACTTTATTAACCTTGAAATGTTAATTATTTGTAATACATGACCATAGGGACCTGAAATAATTACTAAATGTTATGTTTTCACTAATCTGCATTCAGATGATGACATTAACTTTCCGTCTGTCATATGCCACCTGAACTACATAAGTAATTCAGCCTTGTTCATTGCAAGACACAAAAATGGTTCACAAAACATAATTTGGGTTAAGTGTAACAGTACTCAGAATGAAGTGCAGCAACAGTTAGATTATAATTCCTTGTTTGTGTTCACCTTTTATTTAAACTTTGTATTTAAATTAGATGGGGAAGGAACAGGAGAAGAGGATTAGACCAGATAGTTCCAGTGAGGGAGGGAGCCATTAGGAGACTTGGAAGTGCCTGATCTCTATTAGGTCCATCCTCCTGCAAATTTTATTTCAGGAACCAGCTGACCAAGTCTGCCCTGTAGCTATTCATAATAGGTGTCCAGTCCAGTCCTGCTCAATCTCAGTGTTGAGGATAGAGTTAGCACTATTGACGTTCTGTGTGGGTGGCGGTTGGGAAGAGTAGTTGTCTTAAATAGGAGACCTGCCCGAAATGACCCACTGTATCCTGAAAATGATGTATGATGTTAATTTATTGTTACATTTATTGGTTTTGCCAAAAATAAAATCAGGTTCAGTCAGTTAGTAGCACGCTCTCCTCAGAGCCGGGTGATTGTGGATGGAAGCCCCACATTGTCAGTGGCCAACAGACTCCCAAGTACAATTGGTCATTCACTTAATGGCTCTGTGTGGGGTATTACTGTGTACAGTGGGCTGCTGTGATCACCCTCAAAATACAGTCACTGCATTTCATAGTAAATTATGTGTCCTTTGGGACGTCCTGCAGGTGTGTAGTTCCAAATGCAAGAAATATTAATAATAATATAAATGATTGATGTAGAACTTTTTAAGATATCCTATTGGGATGAAATTAGGGCATTTTCTTCACCACTGCTATCACCCAAAGTAAACCTGCTGTTCTGGAGGTTTATGCTACTTAGGCACTTACTAGACGGGATATTGCGAAACAGACTCAACACGTGTACATTTAATGCTCTTTGGTTAGTTATTATTAATAACTGGATAAAGTGAGCATTTTGCTCACCACCAAGATCTTCACATTTAAGAGGCTTCGACTGTATTACCAGTTTTAAGCTTGAATAAACTGAAATAATTTTTTATCATTTAGAACCTTCGATCCATGTGTGTTTTGTGCAGTGGATTGATTGGCTATTGCTGCTTGTCATTTCAGAGTTCCTCGGTATCACCATCAGCTAGTTTCCGAACTGCAGAGAAGCACAGAAACTCTAATGATTACTCCACAGACAGTAAGAAGCAGAAGACTGATGATAAAGACTTAGCAAATCGTTATGTAAGTAACCACCCAAGCTTTGCTTGTTTGGACAAAAATGTGTTGCAATTTTATTTTGCCTCAACCCCATATTCTTTCCTTTGTAATTCTGTATGGTAATTCTTGATGTATCTAATTTCTATATATTTTACCTGTGCTAATCTCAACATCAGAAATGAATGATCAAGTGGAAAAATTAATGATTTCTCCACAGTTTTCACTACTCACATTTCTAGTTGTGTATGTACATTGGGGGTAGGGATGAATTGTAGAGTAAACTTGTGGGATCAGGAGATGCATGCTGTACACAACTGGAAATACCAATTATTTTCTGCAATCGCAAAGTCTAACCCTGACATCCAACCTTTATCCAATGAACCCAATACAGTGACACTCCACTGACCATGGCAAGCGTTTAAATGGTTTTTGTTTGCAAATCCAAAAGATTTATTTTATGATTAAATTTGTCCCAAACAACAACAAAATTATATTTATGGAGTGCCTTGTGAGGACGTGTGGGGAAGAAGTGGGGAAGAAGGGATAGACAGTGGATAATGAAAGGTAATCCCGAATGACCTATACTGAAGAAATAGGGAGCACTGCAGTGTCATCTGCCAGGAAAGATGCCACTTACTGTGTAGCATAATTGACAAATAAATTGAATTAATACCTTTGAAATCAACAATTTATGTCCATATATTGACATTTAACGTGTATTTTTGCCCAGTCATCTCATCTTTTCCTCAAACCTAATTTCCTGAAGAACAATTTGCTTGCCGGTGAACAATTTCAGAAGCATACAGCCTTTTATTTAGTACATTGCCTATACATCAACAACTTGCCTTCCATGCCGGGTGGCATCTCAGAGCACTTCACAGTAGCGGAGCCTGACTCTGTGCTGGAGGAGGGTTGGGGTGGTGACCATAAGCACAGTTGAAGAGGAAGGTTTTCAGGCAGGACTTGCAAAGGGGGAAAGAGGAGGCAAGGCAGAGGGATTGAGTGAGAGTGTTCCAGAGTTTAGGGGGTTAGTGGCTGAAAACACCACCTCTGATGGTGAGGCAGAGGGTGCGAGGGACGAGCAGGAGTCCAATGCCCATCCAGTGGAGGCTCTAGATGGTGGTTTGGGGAGTGAGGAGGTTGGAGAGTTAGCGAGGTGCCAGGGCATGAGTGGATCTTCAAGTCAAGACCTAAATGTTAGGTCTTCCCATTTGAGCCTGAACAGCAAATTTTGGTAACCTGTTCAACTATGGAAAGTATAGCAGTTGAATCAAATTTTGTTTTCACTCAATGTTCAAACGTGAGCACTTTTTTTTTTATCACTGGTTAGTAATCACAGTAAAGTCCCTCAACTTCTGGCCTGCATAATGGACATGTACAAATTTACTGTGTAAATTGAGTCAAAACTTTTTGCATCACAATGAGCTGTAAAATGTTTTATTTAATTATTTTATAGGATAGCGATGGAGAGAAGAGCGATGACAACCTAGTGGTTGATGTCTCCAATGAGGTTTGTAGTACTTCATAGAAATAATGTCAAGTGCATTGAATTTAATATATGCATCAATTCACAAAGATTTTTTTAATAAATATTGGAGTACATCAATCTAGGTTTCTTCTAAAACATAATTTACTATTTAGCAATACAAGTTCACAATTGATTTTGCAGAGTAGCTCCTGTAAATGCATTTCTCTGAAATGTTTTTCTGAAATGTCTTAAGGACTTAATGTTTTAAGCAAGTTTAGAAATGATAAATTATACTTTCTGCTTGAGGTTTCCTAAACCTGTGTGTATGCATATTTATCAACCGTAAAAGTAGAGATGATCAATTGTTAACTGTGCTCTGATTAGGGCGTACCAAGCAGGAATCCTCAGACGAGATTTTAGCATCCCGGATATTTACTGTTGCCCTACAACGTCTTTCCAATGTGAAGCACATTTTACAAGTGTAAATTGTTGTTGTATTTTAAATGTAACCCTAAGATAGCACAGATGTGATATGCATGTGTGTTTTGTGGCTTCTTCCCATATTTTAACCACATTCCATATTGTTCCATATTATTGATGTAATATGTGATGTCAACACAAAACTATTAAGAAATAAATCACAACTGATTACAGAGGAAAGTTTATAAATGATCACCTGGAAATTTGCTAATTCTACTCAGTCAAAAATGCTGCTCTCTTATTTTAGGATCCAACCTCTCCACGAGGCAGCCCACCTCATTCACCAAGAGAAAATGGGTTGGATAAATCCCGCCTGTTAAAAAAGGATGCGCCTATTAGCCCAGCTTCCATAGCTTCTTCCAGCAGCACACCTTCTTCAAAGTCCAAAGAACTGAGTCTTGTGAGTAATGTGTATAACTTATCTTAACGTTTCAGCTGAGAATAAAGTAGAACAAAGTAGTAGCATTGAACTGTTTCTAACTACCCACTGATGTGCAATGTGAAAATTCTTTGCAATCCACAAATGCTAACCCATAAAACTTTTATGTTTTTTTTAAAAAAATTATAGATTTGGGAAAACAGTTGGTATTCTCCAAAGTATCAAGCTCTAAAGCATAATTGTTGGGGGTAGTTTAAATTATGATTGGAAGTCGGATTTTTTTTTAGCCTGGAAGATTGGCTGATTATCACCAGAAGCTAGCTGTACCATATGTCTGGTATAGCTCACAAAATATATGGTCAGTTTACTGTATAGTATATTCTGTAAAGCGTATTGAGACATCTAGAACAACAACAAAAGAAAATACATTTATAGAGTGCCTTTCAAGTCGGGAGGATGTCCCAAGGCTCTGAAAGATGTGAAAAACACTAAATCAAATGCAAGGATTATTTATTATAGCAGTTCCTGTTACATAGAATTCATGTAGGGCCTGCAGTCCGAGCAAACTCACTTAGGCATATTTTCTCTGGGCTGCCCTGCTATTATTTTGTCCTGAAAGGTTTCAAGTATTGATATTGATTATCCATACTTTGAAGGCATCTTGTGGGGAATTGGATAGGTAGACTAGGTGGACAGATACCTGAAATTGTTACTATATGACTCAAAACCGAGATTTAAAACTCAATCTGTCATTGCACTGGTATATAAAATCTGGAATCTACTTCAGGCAGCAACTCACTGGATCTGGATTTCTGAATTTTGTGTTTTATTTCTTTCGAAAGCAATACAAATGGGTTGACTTGCTGAGAAACATAATCATTTCTCTCTCATGAAAGGTGAAAATAAAGAGGAGACATTATTGCGGTTTTTAATGTAGTTGGTGTTTCAATGTCGTCTTGATGTCTACAAGGTGATATCAATAAATTGTTCTGAATAAAGTGTTTCTGTTCTCTTTGTTCTCTCCTCTATTTAAATACCAGAATGAGAAATCAACCACACCAGTCTCAAAGTCGAACACTCCAACTCCACGAACAGATGCTCCAACTCCCGGAAGTAACTCCACTCCAGGATTGAGGCCTATCCCTGGCAAACCCCCAGGAATTGATCCATTAGGTAGCTAAACGCGCTCTCACCATAAACAGTTATCCCATTGTAGAGCTTGATAACGTTGTTGCCTTTGCTGCTGGCATGAATTCCTGTTTTTAATGTTACATGAATTCATTTTCTGTTCCACTGGGCTGCAGTTACAAAACAAGAAATCTCATTGCTGCAATTTTTACACTGAATGTTTTACAGAAAGGAAACCACAAAACAGTGCATTATCCAGCACTTTGCCTCCTCCCATCCCTCCCCTGGAAGTGGCAAATTGAAAAATGAAATGTGTGGCTGAGGTGCACTAAACACATTTGTAAATACTTACAGCATCCAATTACTGAAACTGTGCTTTGGTAATTTGCAGGCTCTGGCTTAAGGACTCCCATGGCAGTGCCATGTCCTTACCCCACTCCTTTTGGAATTGTGCCCCACGCTGGTATGAACGGAGAGCTAACAAGCCCGGGGGCATATGCAGGTTTACACAATATCTCACCGCAAATGAGCGCGGCTGCTGCAGTAGCGGCGGCGGCTGCTTACGGCCGTTCTCCAGTGGTAAGTTTGCGATGTTGCATCGCTCAATCGTTTACTCTTTTTAGACAATTTAGTGCAGTGCCTCATACGCTCACCTCGTAAGCGAGAGGACCTGGGGTAATAATCTCTTTTTTATAAACTATATATATATATATAATATATATAATATATATATTATAATCATTGCTTCAAGACATCTCAAAGTGCTTCACAGAATACTCTGACCGTATATTCTGTAAGTATTTTCTGTGAAGTGCTTTGAGACAGACGTCTTTAACAATGTGATAAGACGCTGTATCAAACGCAAGGATTATCATTACTAAACTGGATGAATTAAAGACAGGAAGAGGCTTGAATGCTGTATTAAAAAAAAAGCAACTAATCCTTGTAATTCTGTTTGAATGTTTAGTGGTCTGTTTCTTGGTTTTGTTTTTTTAAAAATGAGCTACTGTTGGACATTCTCAGCAATGACAGTAATTCAGTTTTGATTTAATTCTGGAAATTTTAGGTTGGGTTTGATCCACATCACATGCGCGTACCAGGCATTCCGCCAAATTTGAGTGGCATTCCTGGGGGAAAACCGTAAGTGCATATTGACGATCATCAACAATAAGCATAATAAAAAAAAAGATTGTAAGTGTTTTGGGGAGAGTGGTAAGACGTAACCTGGGATAATTCATCCTCTATTTATGCATTAATGTTGTGAAATGCCTTTAGTGTGACATTACCACTTGGAGATAGATTTGTTTGGGGGTTATTATCAGTATCACACTCGCCTTTAATACCAGCCAAAAGTTCAGTAGTGAGAGGGATGATGGCTTCATAATAAAATTGACCTGAAGGCCAACGTGGAGTAACTTCTGCTTCAGAGGTATTTGGTTTGGCTCCGAGACCACTATCATGCTGTCCCAATTCTGGTTGCGTATTACTTGCTCCTGACATGCTTTTATGTTGGTACGTTGGGACAGGAAATGGCCTTGACCACTGCAGCACAACTTTTGAAATCAATGACTCCCTACAATAAAATAGGTTGGAGCGTGGCAGTTCTACTCTCATAGTGATTATGATCATGTATACATTGAAATCGGTACTATATTTTAATTAGTAAACTCTTGGGTGCTCATGACTTCCAATTCCCTACTCACTGTAGGAGATTGTTTCCCTTAAGGTTGCTGGATGGGGTTTCCAACTACAATAGAGTGGTTTTTTTCTACTGCTCTGTTCTCTCTGGTGTAGCACATCTATGAACACTTGTGGGTGTGGGATACAATAGGTGTTCATATCGCAAAATGCCATTGCACTTTCTTTCCTCCAACCCCTCTCTAATGGTGTAAACAAACAAAATCAAGATTTCTCCACTTCATCTCTTTAAGATGGATGATGAGCATCTTCCTTGATTATCTAGTGGGGTGAGCCAGTTGATCAGTCCAGCAGGTTGTAGGTTTGAGTCTGTATCCATACTGAGGCTAAAACACAACTGTTGCCTTGCCTGATCTCAGCCAAGGCAAAGGTGAGGTATTTTAGCTTATGGGTGGACTCTTGAGCTAAGGAGAAAAAAAAAAAGCTTGTTTTATTTTCTGATTGCTGTCCAGTGACTTGCTGCTGGTGTGAATGGTTGGTGAAACAAGATCAGGCTTGGTTGGGTTCCTTTGCCCTTTTCTCTTTGTTTTTCTCACTTCTCTCCTCGCCACCCACCCTCACTTCACCCCATTAAATAAGTTGCCAACACTCAGTGTCAGAGGTAACATATAAAATAGCTATTTAGCGAGACACTGGAGGAACCAATGAGAGGAGCGGTAAATGAACTAACACTTTTAAAAAAACTTACACTTACTAATCTGTACTTTCTTTATTAATAGTGCTTATTCATTTCATGTAAGTGCTGATGGACAGATGCAGCCTGTGCCTTTCCCTCCTGACGCCCTGATCGGGCCGGGTATCCCGAGGCACGCTCGGCAGATGAATACTCTGAGCCACGGTGAGGTCGTGTGTGCCGTGACCATCAGCAACCCCACCCGACACGTGTACACAGGGGGGAAAGGATGTGTGAAGGTCTGGGATATCAGTCACCCCGGTAACAAGAGTCCGGTCTCTCAACTGGACTGTCTGGTAAGAGGAATGTGCAAGCATAATAATGTCTTGAGAATGGGGAAGGGATTTGGTGAACGGTTCTTATTTTACATGTGAAGTCTTACACTGCTCATTCACTGGGCAGTATTATATGTGAATTTATGGAAGGCTATTTCTCAAATCTTTGTTGGGACTGCAGTTCAAAATAACAACTTCCAATTTATATCGCGCCCTCCACGCCAGACGGCGTCTCAGAGCGCTTCACAGTAATGGATCCCAGGGGCTGGGCAGGGGGAGAAAGGTGACCAAAGGCATGGTCAAAGAGAAAGGTCTTTAGCTGAGGCCTGAAACTGGGAAGAGAGGGGGAGAGGTGAAGGGAGTGAGAAAGGAAGTTCCAGAGCCTTCAAAATCCATCCTGGAAGCAGCATAGCAGTGCTCGTGATATGTATTAATCCTTTTATTCATTTGATTGGAAAATACGTGAGGCTCAGTAATGTTGAAGTATGTTTCGGAGACATGCCTGACACTGCTGCTGATTGGCCTGGTTGTCTGGCTAATGGATAAGACATGGTTTATTTACAGTTTCCCAGTCCTTCCCTAAGGACTGTCAGAGCTGCACTAATAATTTGAATAATTTGCATTTGATACGGACTTACCAAATCGTCAAAACGCCTTGCAGGGCTAAATACAAATGACTGTAATACTATGCATTTGTAGGCAAATGTGGCAATCGCTTTGTGCATAGCACTGTTCCACAAACAGCCGTGAAATTAATGACCAGTATAATCTGGGGAACTGTTGGCAAGGATACCAAGAGAAAATCCCTTCTCTTTCCCAAAGTCTCATAAACCCCCACCCAAACACAACAACAACAAAATTACATTTAGAGCGCCTTTCGCAAATGGATCCTCAGTTCAACGTCTCATGCGAAAGACAGAACCCCTGACAATGTGAGTTTCCCCAGCACATCAATGAAGGATCAGCCAAGACTGAGATCAAATTCTCGACGTGTCTTGGACCCACAATTTTCTGACTTGCAGATGAGTTCTACCAGCTGAGCCAGACTGATCCTTTTGTAATATGGTTGTTTCTTCAGTTTTACTCGGAATCTGTTCAACATCTCCTTTAAAGGGATTAAAGACTGAGGGGGACTGTCGTCTTGTCATTCCCTTCAAATTCAGCATTTTACAAACGTACCAAATTAATATTTCTCCTACAATCCACTTTACAAAGAGAGAGGGGAATAATGCTGCCTGAATTTCACATTCCTTCAATGCTAATTTTCGCTATGTATTTCTGGAGTTTGGTGTATTTATGGCAGTATTGAACGAGTGGATTATGTTCAGCAATGGTTTGCGCACATGATACCTTTGTTGATGGAATCACCAAGGATATGTTAAACTGCATTGCTTGATTTTTTTTTAAAAAAAGGTTAATGCTAAGAATGCAGTAAAGACTGGAGTCTAATCTCACAGTTCATCTGATGTCATCCACAACTTGAATAATGCTTAATGCAATCCTACTAAATAACTAGATTTAGTTTACAGCAGTGAAACCTACTGTCAGGTGTCAGTTGCTGCATGCTTATTGTATTTCCGCACATTTGTAAGTTATGCATGAAGTTGTAGACTGTACATTTTTCAAAATGATACTTTGTTGTTGCTTGTATTATTTCCACTATATTTCAAAGAAGTGAAAGTCCCTTAATCATGAATTCTGAAATGGTTGGTTATATGGAAAAATCATGCTGCCACACATTATTCATAGCCTGAAATTCCCAGGTTTAAACAAACCTTAACAGTAACTATGAACCGCATTGAGTTTTCCAGTCAAATTTATACAGTAGTTTGTTTTTATGAAGATGTAAATTCTGCATTACATTTCTTTTTCTGTAATGCTGCCCGATTCTCATCTTGAGTAGGAATAATTAAAAATAAATGCAGATTAAATACGTGTTTGCGCCTGCAGCATAAATAATCTCCCAATAATTTCTGTCTCAACAGAACCGAGACAATTACATCCGATCATGCAAGCTACTCCCTGATGGCCGGACCCTGATAGTTGGTGGTGAAGCCAGTACATTATCCATTTGGGACCTGGCAGCCCCAACTCCACGTATAAAGGCAGAGTTGACATCCTCCGCTCCCGCCTGCTATGCTTTGGCTATAAGTCCTGACTCCAAGGTCTGTTTCTCGTGCTGCAGTGATGGTAACATTGCTGTCTGGGATCTGCACAATCAGACATTAGTCCGGTAAGAAATGAATAACTTTGAAAATTTTGCTTAATGAACTTTTAAGAATGGGGGTTATTATGAGAGTTGTGTAAATGCATGTGCAAGGTTACCCTTAATTATGTAATTAACCAATTACATAATTAAGGGCAATGTAGTTTTTCACAGTTTCATAACATATGTATAGGCCTACTTGTATAAATTAACTTATTTTTATCACTCACAAATTATACCTGGTGTGTATTTCTAAAATGTTTTCATAAAAGGTGAATTTATTCACCTATTCAGTGCCTTGGGACATCCTCCCAATGTGAAAGGCACTATACAATTATAATTTTGTTATTGTATTTAAGCTTTTAGTTTAATTTGGAATGTTAAACATTGTTAAGAAAACCATACCTGGCCATAACAAATATTTGAATGCTTTAAATGTAGCCTTCTTTAATGTTCAGACAGGCTTTAATGAATGACTTATTTACCTTTTTAGATAATGCTTTTAATATATGAAAATTGATTTGGGTGTAGTACGAGGTTATAGAACCTCATTATCAGCACAAAATAAAAAAAGTGAAACTCTGCTATTATTTATTTTATCAGGCAATTCCAGGGTCACACAGATGGGGCCAGCTGTATTGACATATCAAATGATGGTACCAAGCTTTGGACGGGAGGTTTAGACAACACCGTCAGATCCTGGGACCTCCGGGAAGGAAGACAACTACAGCAGCATGACTTCACATCTCAGGTATGTAGTAGGGTCCGGCGATATATCGATATATCGCTAAAACCCGATATAATTTTCATATCGATACGCCGATATAGACATTTAAAAAATATCGATATATCGAAAAAACGATATACCGAGGTAAAAAATCGGGATGCGAGCACACTGAACTACAAGACCCAGAATGCTCATCTCTATACACAATGCACAGACCGAGGTGCAAAGCCGCCATATTGTATTCACAGTCCTCGAATACAATATACAGGTATGCAAGGGGTGGGGGGGGGAGAGAGACGGCTGGGGTGGGGAGGGTGAGGGGGAGAGAGACTGCTGGGGGGAGGGGGAGAGAGACGGCTGGGGGGAGAGGGAGAGATACGGCTGGGGGGGGAGAGGGGGAGAGAGACGGCTGGGGGGAGGGGGAGAGAGACGGCTGGGGTGGGGAGAGAGATGGTTGGGGGGGGGAGGAGAGGGGGAGTGAGACGGCTGGGGGGAGGGGGAGAGAGACGGCTGGGGGGGGAGAGACGGCTGGAGGGGGAGAGACGGCTGAGGGGGTGGAGGGAGACGGCTGGGGGGGGAAGGAGAGGGGGAGAGAGACGGCTGGAGGGAGGGGGAGAGAGACAGCTGGGGGGGTGAGAGAGATGGCTGGGGGGGGAGGGAGAGAGAGACGGCGGGGGGGGGGAGGGAGAAAGAGACGGCTGGGGGGGTGGTGGGGGAGATAGACGACGGGAGTGGGTGGTGCGAGAGAGGGACGGCGGTTGGGGTGGGGGGGTGGAGAGGGGTGGGGGGGAGAGGGGGGGTGGATGTGATAATATACAGATAGATAGAGATGGGGGGGGATGTGAGAGAGGAGAGAGGGAGAGAGACACACAGACAGAAAAACACAGAGATGGAGAGAGTGAGAGACACAGAGAGAAAGATATTTACCTCCTGAGAAGATAGGCCCCGAATGCGTGCGCACTCCGAATGCGCGCGTGCATGCGCAGTACGAAAAACCTGAAAATATCGATATTTCGGTATATCTCGATATGAGCCCATTGATATATTTAATCGGAAAATTTTCCATATCGACGGACCCTAGTATGTAGGCAGTTCAGGAAAGGTTGTAAAGCACCTGCATTGTAGAACAAATTCAGCAGTTCAATTATAGAATCGTACAGTAGAGAAGGGGTTCATTTAGCCCATTGTGTCTGCCTGCTCTTTGAAATAACTATCCAATTAGCCCCCATGCTTTCCGTGTAGCCTTGCAATTTTTTTCTTTTTTAACTATATATCCAGTTCTCATTTGAAAGTTTCCTTTCAGACAGTGCATTCCAGATTGCAACAACTCACTGCGTTTTTTTAAAAAAAACTCTCCAATATAATCTCAAATTTTTTTGTTCCAGATCTTTTCATTGGGATATTGTCCCACTGGAGAGTGGCTTGCAGTCGGAATGGAGAACAGTAATGTAGAGGTGCTGCATGTGACCAAACCAGATAAATATCAGCTGCACCTCCACGAGAGCTGCGTGCTGTCTCTTAAGTTTGCTCATTGTGGTAAGTATTTTTTGTGTGTGTGACTGCTCTTTTGTCAGTTGACTCATTGCATATTATGGGCAGAATCAAATATCTTTGTCTGGAATTTTTTATAAGATGTTGTGTAGTATCTGCATTGGTGATGCCGACATGCCTGCGCTATTATGCTGTTTCACTATTGCTAGTTTTGTTTTCTAAACTAGGATTTGATTTGCCCTTGCCAGTTAAAATGTTCCCAGTTTTGCATGAACTGTATCTGTCCACTCTTTCTATTATTAATTTAGTTTCCTTTTTTTTTGACATTTCGTATTTCGATAATGTGGGTTACAGATTGTTGATCACTTAGGTTCATCTAACTAAAAGAAATGTCCTTTTGATCATCTTCTGTACAGTTGGTATATTGGTGAAAGGATGAACTATTACAACAACAACAACAACAAATTTATATTTATAGAGTGCCTTTCACGTCGGGAGGACGTCCCAAGGCGCTGAACAGATAGGTCGGGACCCGAGCAGGTGGAGGGGTCAGAGTAGGGGGAAGGAGAGTAGGAGAGGGGGGAGAGTTTGGCAGGGAGCAGAAGGCATGGTCGAATAGGAAGGTCTTGAGACCGGCCTTGAAGGAGGCAAGGGAGGAAGTGAGGCGAAGCGATTGCGGGATGGAGTTCCAGAGTGTGGGCAGAGAGGCTGAAAGTCCAGCCACCAATGATAGGGCGGTTCGGGCGGTTGACGTGGAGCAGACTAGAGCCCCCTGAACGGAGGGGACAGGTAGGATGTCAGGGGGACAGCAGGTCGGAGAGATAGGCGGGGGCAAGGCCGTGAATGGCCTTGAAATTGAGGACGAGGATTATTACAATAAGATCAGTGGGATTCAATCAGTAAAGCAGTAGATCCCTGTGAGTTACTCCTAGACTAGATGCATTCAAGTTATCCCAGGACTATTTATTCTGCAAAGGGTTAAAAAAAATCTGAAATAAATTCTTCATATGTCACATATATACATTTGTTTGACAAATTTACAGTGTGCTGAGACTTAATAATAACTTTTAAAGCCCAGGGCTGTAGTCGAGTCGTCCGAGTCCCTGGTGTCCGAGTCCTTGCCAATTTTTAATGTCCGAGTCCCTGGTGTCCAAGTCCATGGTGTCTGAGTCCCTGCCACTTTTTAATGTCCGTGTCTTGCATGTAAAAATTCACGCCCATCACCAACTTATACATACTAGAATTTCAGTCTTATACCTTTTTTTGATGTATATTGCTTGCTACGCTTTGTTTACAAGAGTTGGGTTCTTACTTCATGGCTTTATGCAATAAATTGACTCATTATCCCGAAGTTCAAGTGCTTAATGGTTTGGTTCAAGAACAAATTAAATTCTATTTTTAGTCCTTGAAGTACAAGGAATATTGACTTCTCAAGTCGTCAGTCACTTGTCTGATAAAGCCGTTGCACTGATATTCACTGAAATGAAGATTCACAAAATGCTAAGGCAGTGATATGCGTTCATTAATTTGAGGAAGGTAATGTGGTCGGGCATGAAAAACAAGTGTCTAGAAAGTTGATTTAATCCTCTCCAAACATGCAGTTAAGCAGTAGTTCCGCAGTAACCTGTGTCTTATTAAATTTGTCTTTCGAAGTGCTTCAAATTGATAAGTTTGCCTAACTAAAAAATTCTAGCTCAAACGTCTGACTGCAATTTAGAGACTTTGCAGTTTAAAGCTGACTTGGAACTAGTAACTTGGCTGGCTTGTGGTATACGCTTTTATTCAAACTGGTGGATGAGAATTCAGTGAATTCCTCTTACGAGTCCCCTAAATTTGTGTGTTTTCTAATTCCGTTCTCCTTTCCTTTTGCTTCACAGCGCTCGCGCTCTACTTTTTACGCGTATTTCTATCGGGCTATATTTTTGTCCCCGTATATATTTCTACTACATAGACTTAAGATCTACCCCTAGTAAGGCCAATTTCAGCACGTAGCAGTATTTTATATGTGGGATTTCCTCCTGTGTTGGAGGAGAGCGACAACTCCTCCAACCAGATGGATTTTTCTGTAGACTGAGGCCTACCCAACATAGTTCAGAAAATAGTCTTTATTAGATTAAATCTTCAAGACTATTAACATGATAAATTTATTGTGATTCATGAGTAACGCGTTCCGACAAAAGTCCACACACACGCCTAATTTATTGTATAGTCTAATCGTAAATGAGTACGAAACTTACTTTACTTTATGACGTCGCTGCAATTGGCGTGTGAAATTCGATGTGGTGTCACACGTTTCACTTACAACACATTTGCAAAACTTACATTGTGCGTGATGTTTGTTCCCCCCTGTTGTTGTGAATTCCTTATGATCTGTGTACCCAATCACTCGGGACACGACAGACATGGTGATGCTCGTACGTGCCGGGCAGGTAAGAATCAGGGAGGTTTCAGTGCGTAGCACGCGATATAAGCGTAGTACGGTAGCCCTTGTACAGTTAATACACAAGACAATGTACCAAAATATACTCACAGTGTCTCAGAAATCAGTGTTACTACTCACACAATGGAACTGAAACACGTGGCAATCCAGGGCATTGGATTTAAACGTGTCACTTTTTAAAGGACTTTTTTCATTGGTAGAAAATTGACATGTGATAGATAGGAAGTAGTATCCCACGTGGGATACCGCATCACAGTTCATTCACAAGCAACTTTCGCTGCGGGATTTCCTGTAAGTCGGCCGGTGTAGTATTTGCGCGAACTGCACAAAACCCTGCAGCTCGGCTCATACCTGCTGGACTCGCGGCGGTCTCGAGTCCGAGTCCTGCACAGCTGAATCCAAGTCCTTCAAATGAGGACTCGAGACCAGTTCCGAGTCCAGGACTCGAGTCCTCCAGCCCTGTTAAAGCCATATGGATAAAGATATCCATAACAAACAACCCAATATCCAAAGCTGCAAATTACACTCTTATCAAAGCTTTATTTTCACAGAAGGTAACAGCTAATTGAATGCTTGTTTGGTGTTCCCCATTATGTTCCGTTTTTTGTATTATATATATAATGTGAAAAGTTTGCATGCCTTTCTTTACATAATGAAACACTGAACTGCTATGTTCACTTCCAACTCTAGGTAAATGGTTTGTAAGTACTGGGAAGGATAACTTGCTGAATGCTTGGAGAACCCCTTACGGAGCCAGCATATTCCAGGTAGGGTGGAATGTCAAATATTCTATTTAAACTGTGAGAAAGAATTCTGGAGAGAAACTGCATGATCCGGCATTGAAACTTGGTAACATGGCAGGTACAACTGTTGCTGCATTGCAATTACTGTTCATTATATATAAAAAAAAGTATCTCAAAGAAAATTTATGAATGGCGAATAGTTAACATTTTATAGATTAAATGCATTTAAAGTGCATTTGGAGTGGGGAGGGGGAAGCTTAAAATATTGAGCATGCCGCTCATGGAGATGAGATGATTTCCATTAAACTCATTTAATTGATTGTTTTGAGTTAGTTTGAGGTAATGAGTCATTACCAAATGCAAATAATATTGCTAATCTAATTGATCAAAATGAGCAAATGGGAGCACAAATGGAAATTGCTGATCGAGAAAATCAGAAATAATGTATTAAAGTGCGTCACCTCAACTAAATTAAACTTGGCTGTGTATGATTGTGGAACGTGTTGGGGCAGAGTTCCCACAAGTTGGTGTGACATGCATCTGGTTGCTGACAGGAATTACTGTTTGTGACCTCTGTTAATGAATACAGTATTATACACCCATGTAAGCCCAGCAGACTCCCTAGGGCTTTTTTTTAAGGTGTGAGAAAGACCACATGTTGTTCTGAAGCAACAGATACACCCAGCAACCAATCGTCCACAGAAAGTAGTATTGTTACTCCTCCCCTCCTTCAAAAACAAACCGACACACACAATATAAAATAATAACTGGTGTAATTTTGCTTGTCTCAAACGTCAGTCCCAAAACCCTGGAGGGAAAAATTGTGAAATGGTGTGTTAATCACTGTGGGTGGTGCTAATTAGCTTATCATCGACTAAAGCCACTAGTTCACGTGTTAAATTTACCAGTTGGGTGTTCGTGTTCCCCCGTTCTCCTGAAGTCCTTCATGATATTTGTGACTGAAAACCGCTCACCCCATTACATTACACCGTAGTTTTGTGAGATAAAAGTTACTGGCTTTGACTTTTTGTGGAATAGCTAGTACCCTGCTCGCTCCTGGTCCAGAATAGTGGCTTAAGCTTTAGAGTGCAATCAATTTGAATGTCTTTAGGTGTTGGTGGGGGCACTCTGTCTCCAGCACACCAGTCAATACATTGGCAGTTCGTTTTTTTTTCAACAACATTCTAACAATGTGATAAATCTCTCTTATGCCCTCTACCTTGTATAAGGCGTTCCAGATCCAAAGTGGGTAACCTAAAGGCTCCACCTGGAAGTGGAGATTTATTTTTGTATTGCAGTATAATTCTACCAGCAACTCTCCTGTTGTCATGCTTGCAGAAGCTTGGGAACTGCATATTCCCGAGTTGGGAATGTTGTACATCAGAGGGAGAATCTAAGAAAGCAGAGAGACACTTACAGAAATGAAAGATATAAATGCCTTTGTACCTTGAAAGGTCACATTTGAGTATTTCAGTTTTCCACTTAAAACCACAGCAATAAAGTAGGGTTCAAAATTTTTTTTGTCACTCTACAACTAACTACTTTGCATCTTTGTTAGGGATTGTTTTGTAGCCTGAACTGTAATTTGTGTAACAGAAAGTCAATTTTGCATATATTTTGTTTAATCCTGATGATCCAGATTGTTTACTCTGTAACCAAATGCACACTAGTGCAGTACTTTACAATCCTTTCTAATTTCCTTTAATTTTATGTTTTGTTTTCTTAATGTAATTACAGTCCAAGGAGTCCTCATCGGTCCTGAGCTGCGATATCTCCGTGGATGATAAATACATTGTCACCGGCTCTGGGGACAAGAAGGCTACAGTCTATGAAGTTATTTATTAGGAGTGGAGCCTGAACACAAAGATACCTTTCACTATAGCACTTTTGTTAGATTTGCTCTTTATGGCTGACTTTGCAAAACAAAAGACTACAACATTCTTGTCATCATTTCTCAGCTCTGGTACTGTATGTGTTAGTAAATTCTGAACGTGAACATCCTACACGTGAAACTCTCAAATTCAACTACTGAGTGGATGAACAAGCTTCCTTTGCCATTAATTCAATGAAGGACCAGAAGGTTTCATCTATTTATTTTTCTGAAGACTTTTTAAAAAATAATAATCTTTGTTGAACTTGACTCATTTCACACAAAGCACCCTAACAGCTTTGGTGATAAAAGGTTAGTGACTAATTTTATTTTGCTTGCAGGGAAGGGGATATCTCAGTATTGTGATTAATATTGTATGGTATTTTTTCTATTGTAGTAGAGAATATCTGTGGCTATTTTCTATTAGTACCATAATATTATAACGTGGCTTGCAACTTTCTTGGAATTCTACCAAAATTGGCATTTGCTGGGAATATGAACTTGAGGCAAAGTGAAGGTTCAGATTTGTCGGGTCAATTTAATGAGCATTTACTCTTAAAATTGCTTTTGTGTTTTTTTTAACAGTGGATTGTGGTTTCCACAAATGGAAAGTGTTTTCTGGATTACTTTTAAATCTTAATATTTTACAAACTGTAGTTGCCATTTTTTAACTTAATGTTATTAGATCTAAACTTGAGGGATGTGGATGAGACTGAGAATGGTAACGGAAAAGAAACTAACATTGAACTGGAACTGTAAGGCTGAGTGTATGATAAATGCATTAAAAGTGCTCTGTGTATTTTGGAAAGGGGTGGTATCTAGCATGGAAATGTTGAGTTCACAGTAAGCCTTTTATAAAAGTAAAGGTCAATTGGGATTGTATATAATGCAGGAAAACTGTACAGTGGATTGTACGTGGTGTGTATATGTGTGTATTACACACAATAATGGAACAATAAAGTGAGTTACAATTGAGGGGCTGTCAAACTGCAAGCATAGTGTTTTACAATTTAATATGAACCCTAAGATTTGTATACTGCCTTGGGTGGATTTATTGCTATTTATATCTATTACACAAAACTTCCCCAACATATCCCTTGGATATACCACTACCTCTGTGTACCTGCATTGTTTATGGTTTCTTTACCAATATAATGTGTCTCTCACGATCCTACGTCTATGAGCTCCAACAATATGTGTTGCTAAGAAAAATCAACAATGTTTTCACTTCTTATAGCATGGAAATAGTGTATAATGTAATGGGGGGTGGGGGAGGGAGGGGGTGGACAACAGGTTGGATACTATCTCTTCAAAAGCATGTTCTATTTCTGTAGCCATTAAACACAAAACAAAGTATTTGGCTTCTGCTATAGGCATGAATCCTCGTTCCACAAAGGAGTTGTTTTTAAAAACTGGTTTAGGCTTATGAGAGGCCTTTTTTAGTTTATTCCATGCTAACTGAATGAGCAACAAGAAGATTTTCCTAACCTACTAATATTCTCAGGGAAAAAAAAGATAAGTTATAAGTGCAACTTCTGAGCATTGCTGATTTTTTTTAATTTAAATATTTTTTGCCAAATCAGGGAAACTAGAATCAGAAGATTAAATAAAATGAAGTTCCTGAATCTCACATCTATATTTCCTGACACAAAATAAACTAACAGGAAGGAGACCATCAAAGAGAACTCAACATCTATTTAAAGATCCAGTTCCCCTAAGATATGGGAGGAGAAATATAGTACTTACTTCCAAACTGAAAGTGCACCCATGGATGCTCAGGAAATCACACCACCACCTTCATATTGGTTCTTAATATCCTCTTCATCTTGAAAATCACAGTTGCCTGTGGCCACCTTCAGCCCAGGTCATTGATCATTGAATAGGGATAAAATGCAGGTAATTTACTGTCTTCATCCTCTATGAAGCTGAACTTGAAATCTCTCATGACCGGGACCCGATAAGTTATTCACTGAGGTGCAATTGTCAAAGAACGCAGATGTGAAGGGAATTTTATTCGAGTAGTTGACGAGTTGAATAGAAGCAGTGTCCATGGAGCAATCGGAAGATGCTGTGTTGATTTTACCCAGTTGTTCAAAGAGAGTGGGATTTGTAGGTGTCTCAGTAAGTTTATCAGATTGGCTCATGATTAAAGTTGAACTCGGGATTGTTCAGTTCTCACGACACCACTTCAAATTGGTACTGTACAAGTTTTCTTTCAGAGTTGCCGACAGGAAGGGAAAGACGTACTCCATAACTACACCTGAATGTTTAGAAGATGCGACATTGGGTAGAAAGCAATGCAAACATCTACCGTAGAAACCAAAATGGGCCATCAAACCATTCTTCCGACAGACTGTAAATCTTCCTCAATCTCTTGTAGTGATGTTTCCACACCTGACCACCAATAGACGTGCAAACAAAATCTCAGCACATTCCTTCGAGAAACTTCAGCACATAAATCTTTGTGTTTTAAGGAGTATTCTATCCTTTCAGTCTGGATGTATTTCTGTAACCTTCAACATTTTTAACAAACCAATATGTATCTAGCCCTTTCTTGAAAAGATTAATAACAGACCAATTGCTTTTGCTGAGATTCTATTCCACGTATCTATCCTGTGTGGAGGGAAAATAATTCTAATCTCCAGTTTCACTTCAGGCTTGTTAATTTTAAACCTATGGCCTCCAGTTCTTCACTCGTGGTCCAAGTCAAACAGATTGAATGCATTTGCATCATCTATGCCTTTCAGCATGGATTATATCCCCCATCAATCTTCTTTTCTCCAATGAAAACAAATTCAGTTGTGCAAATCTCACCTCATAAGCTCAGAGCTCTAAGTCCTGGAATCGTCCCGTTGTAATTCTCTGATCCTTCTCCGAAGCATTAACATCCTTTCAAAGGTAAAATACTCAAATATGTGCACAGTGTTCAGAACACAGTCTCGCCAGTGAAGTGAAAATAATGTACTTCAATAACTAATGGTCAAATAATTTCAAGGTATGACCTAATTTGGTTTTCGTTGGTAGCAGTTTGACATTGATTGTTGGAGATCATAAGGCTAAAGATAAATGGTTTTAGAGATTGATGCTTACATGGGAATTTCCTCATTAGTCCTCCGCTTTTGGTTGTATTCCGTGATTATATAGGGCTCTTTATAAAGCTCCGCGAACTGCTGCCTAGGATTGAACTACTGCTCAGGACTTAAGTCATGCAGAAGAGAACGCTGCACGTTTTGATTCCTGCAGTGTCCTGGGTTAGTTGAATGTACAAGATTGAAGATAATGGTCCGTGTGGCTGGACTCAAAGCTAAAAACAAATTATATTTCTCTTATATCCCTCAGGCATATGGTTATCGAATTATCTTGAATTTCCTGAAACAGTCAATCTCCACTCCCTCCCTGCGTAGTCTATTTCAATCTCCACCACTTTCTGGGGAAAATAAAATTAAATGTGACGTCTTTCTGCCTTTCCTATTAGGAACATAGAAACAGGACTAGGCCATTCAGCCCTTTGAGCCTGTTCTGCCATTCATTTAGATCATGGCTGATCTGAACTACTAATCCTTTTGATTCCAATTTCTCGCCTTCTCCCTGTATCCATTAATAATCAGACCTATTCAGAGCTGGGTGCTACAATTTGGCCTCAGCGCTTGTTGACTATGTGTGTGGGGGATTGGTGGGAAATAAGACAGAGTTCTGACGCAGTGCTATAATGTGAAATAATTAGAATAATCCTGATGTAGTACATTTTATGTAAGGAGGAGGTCTTAAAGAGCTTCACAGAATTTTCTATCAAGTGTATTTTGTTGGCAAATACAAATGCAAAGCAATGCCCCACCAACAGCCAATAAGTGAATGACCAATTATATCTGGAGAATGTTGCCTAGGACACCATGAGAGTTTCCTTTTCTTTTCAAATGATGCCATGGCGACCTAAACAAACTTAATGGTTCCTCTGCAGGATGACACCTCTCGATCATTGAACATTTCACCCAGCACTGCACTGGAATATCAACCTAGACTATGTGCCCATGATCGAGAGCAAGAGTGCTACCAACTGAATCTGGCTAACGGCATCCAAATGTTTTGGCTCAGCAGTTACTTGCCCGAACCCAACTCCCTCCCCCTCAGTCAAATAGCCCGTCAATACATATTGTCAAGCTATCATTTCTCTGAAGTAGGGTCCGGCGATATATCGATAAAACCCGATATAATTTTCATATCGATATGCCGATATAGACATTTAAAAAATATTGATATATCGAAAAAATGATATATTGAGGTAAAAAATCGGGATGCGAGCACACTGAACTACAAGACCCAGAATGCTCATCTCTATACACAATGCACAGACCGAGGTGCAAAGCCGCCATATTATATTCACAGTCCTCGAATACAATGTACAGGTATGCAAGGGCTGGGGGGTGAGAGAGACGGCTGGGGGTGGGGGGGTGATGGGAAGAGAGACTGCTGGGGGGGGGGGGGGTGAGGGGGAGAGAGATGGCTGGGGGGGGGAGAGGGGGATAGAGACGGCTGGGGGGGGAGAGGGGGAGAGAGACGGCTGGGGGGGGAGAGGGGGAGAGAGACGGCTGGGGGGAGGGGGAGAGATGGCTAGGGGGGGAGGAGAGGGGGAGAGAGACGGCTGGGGGGAGGGGGAGAGAGACGGCTGGGGGGAGGGGGAGAGAGACGCCTGGGGGGAGGGGGAGAGAGACGGCTGGGGGGGGGGGGTGGGAGGTGCGAGACGGCTGGGGGGTGGGGGAGAGCGGGAGAGAGACGGCTGGGTGGGGGAGAGCGGGAGAGAGACGGCTGGGGGGGGGGAGAGAGACGGCTGGGGGGGGGGGGGAGAGGGGGAGAGAGACGGCTGGGAGGGTGGTGCGAGAGACAGACGGCAGGGGGGGGAGGAGAGGGGGAGAGAGACGGCTGGGGGGAGGGGGAGAGAGACAGTTGGGGGGAGGGGGAGATAGATGGCTGGTGGGGGAGAGGGGGAGAGAGACAGCTGGGGGGAGAAAGACGGATGGGGGTGTGAGAGAGATGGCGGGGGGGGGTGGGGGGGGAGAAAGAGATGACTGGGGGGGGGTGGGGGAGAGAGACGACGGGGGTGGGGGGTGCGAGAGAGGGACGGCTGGGGGGGGAGAGACGGGGTGGATGTGAGAGAGGAGAGAGGGAGAGAGACACACAGACAGAAATACACAGAGATGGAGAGAGTGAGAGACACAGAGAGAGAAAGATATTTACCTCCTGAGAAGATAGGCCCCGAATGCGCGCGCACCCGGAATGTGCGCGCGCATGCGCAGTACGAAAAAACTGAAAATATCGATATCTCGGTATATCTCGATATGAGCCCATCGATATATCTAATCGGAAAATTTTCCATGTCGACGGACCCTAGTCTGAAGTAATGAAGGTGACCAGCTCCCATGGAGCTGCATCTGAGTGGAAGGAAAAAGAATGAAATACCCCCATCAGAAGCAAAGAAAATTAGAAGGAGGAGAAAGAACTTTCTTAATCAGTATTTTGCTTCCTCAACTCTAAGGTGCTTGTTTGCTTCATGTAAGAACTAATGAACATTTGCATCCAATGCCTTTTCCTCCTGAGAAAATTGGGAGGACAGAAGATTCACTAAAGAAAAAAAAAGGGGCTACTGAAGGAAGTGTGACAGAGCAGATGCACTTCGATGAGGTCAGCCAAAAATAGTAATCCTTGTATTTGATATATTGCCTTATCACGTATTTTCTGGGCAAAACAGGACAGCTAACTGTGCATACCAATGCTGTCCTTCAGTATATATGGCCTACAAAATATAATTATTTTTAATCTTTACATTTGGCATTGCGCCTTTTTACACTGGGAGGGTGGGCGATCCAAAATGCAAAAGTGGAGTGACTGTGTTTTGTGGGTAAATTATGTGTTTCTAAATTTTAAGTTTGTGCTCAGTGACAAATGATACTCGCCTCTAAGAGAATGAAAGAAAACTTGTTCACAATGAAATTGTGGTTGAGAGGTCCTACTTTAGAGGGAATAAGCTATTTTTGTTTTTGGTTTCTCCATCCGTGATTGAACTGACTCCCATTAGCGTGAGTGCTAAATGTGGGAATTACTATCTCTTCAGATGTGAAATGAAAACATTCACACTAACAGCCTCTGTGGATTTTCCATACTTAGTTCATAAAACAATCCAGCCGATTAAGTAATGAGAGCTGTAGAGCTGGCCTAAAATTTGGCTTAATTGATAAATGCTGCACAATTATTAATGAATGTTCCTTATTATTTACCATTACTTGCAAACATAAAACCTATGCCATTGCTCAACATTATAAAAGTCATATAATTGCAGTAATTATAATTGCTAGGTTCTTGGCACATTTAAAGTGTAAATGTAGGGTGGGGGAAGAGTAGAAAGGAGGGGCATCCACATTCTGGAGAGCACTTCAGCATTATGTTTGCACAAACTTGACGACTCTTCAGATTATCCTAATTTTTTTTAGTTTGAGAACTCAATTGCGCAATTTATTGGTTTTATTTTCAAAAGTCATTCACTTTTAATGTTCAGGTAGATCAGGTGCAAATGGCAAATATACATTGTACATCGAAACAGGGAAAAAGAACTGCATTGAATCCGATGAGTGTGCCACCTGTTTATTCAATCTTGACAGATCTTTTAATCCTAACCCCCCCTTTTAATTACGCCATATTTCTTAATTACATTGGGAGAAACATTGCAGAACTGGCATGGAGTTGAATTACTAAATTTAGTTATGCAGCATGAGAAGTTTTAATTCAACATGTTTTTATTGACTTGGGTTTTGTTGATGGATTGTACGTTTTTTTGTGTAATAATCTGTTTTTCATTTGATCAAGTATGGTATAACAATAGCAACCACCAGATTGGGTAATACCTGTTTATTATTTATTGCACAGGAAAGAAAATAACTCATAGATCATCGATGGATATTTCTCGCTTTGTATGTTTTTGCTAAAACCTTCAGCAAGATGCCACCAGCCCCATCTGGAAATGACTGACTTTTGGGGGGGGAAAAGACTTCATTTGGACTGTAAAAACACAGAAGTATTGATGCTAAAGCAAGCTTGTTGGAGTCGTGTGGCACAGGCAAGAGCCATTTAATGTCATTTTAACTGGTTGAACTAATCAAATTGAATAGACCATACCACAAATATGCAGTAATAATTGGTGTCAAAACAGTTTGTGTTCTACTGAGAAATAAATCTTAACCAGCCTGCTCCCCCTCCAGCATCCCCCGTCACCCAACAATGTAATACATTTCAGATTTATAGGAAGAAGATCCACTTTTTCCTGAGTTTCGATGCAAATGTGTAAAAACTATGATCTTTGGAGAGATTGGTGTTTAATATATTTGAATTGAAATTCATGACTGATTTTTAAACTTTATCCCAGATTTCTTCATATTAATTTGGTCTCGATAGGATGGATACAAGTTGAAAAATAGTCCTGTAAACTTCCTGAGGTGCAGTGCCTTTGCAAATGTGGATGAGACAAGCATTAGTTGTGTGCTGTGAGCTTGTCTTACCACTCAAACTAAACCTGGAAGTAAATGCAACAGACCTCCTGGTGGCTGAGCATAGATTTTATGCTATAGCTTAACGAACTTTTAAATAAAAATCACCACTGTATATAGTTGTAATACAGTCCATCAGTCATTGTTACTACACTGTCAATAGTTTGTATAACTGCAGAAAAATGAGTTAGAAGAACTAAATATAAATGGATTTACTTGGTTTGAGGCCAGAAATAATTAGCTCTAGGGTTTTTGCCTTCAATATGCTAACACAATAATGGGGAGAGCACTTATTGCAGAGGGAGTGCACACTTTTCAAGGCAGTTTTGTCCTAAGATCAGTACAAGTCCTCGTCTTAATGGCGTGATGCAAGTGAAACTGAGCTACAAGTAAATTCTGATAAAAAATAGAGGCATAAAATTGTTGATGAAATAACATGTAGGTCATTTGCCAAGAGGATTGGTACAGAGGGTGATGTGGCGGTGAGAGTCTCTATTGGATCACTGTCATTTTATGATCTATGATATTGATATTATGAGGATAATACATTATGCCACTCGCATTATCCACCACAGTAGAACTCTACAATTTTTCTCCAGTGTTGACTTGATCAGTGTTAGTCATAGTCTTGTGAGTGCTAGATCATTATATCCACAGCTCCAGAAAGTGGAATGGCCTTAGTTCTATAAGGTAACACAAACCTATTGCTTAAAGGTTGCTGAGTTGATCTACAATGAGATAACTTAAAACTTCTGCACTTCACTGCTATCTGTTGAGGTTTTTTGGGGGGGCTTCCTTTCATTTCACTCTCCCCTATTCTTCACAATCTGTTAAATTGTGTTGTTTGGGCACCACTCATGCTAAGTCGAGGAGGGGGATAAGATGTGGGACTTGGCTAGGTGTGTTGGGCTCTTTGGTCTTTTTTGAAATCATCCTTCACATCAATCTTTAAAATGCATTTTAGGTTTATTCAGAACTAGTAAACCAGGATGGGCAATGGCTTACCCAGGTATAAAATGTAATATAGGATGCAGCAGCTAGCAAAACTACTGCCAACTTTTTGAACGAGTCTGTCTCTTGTTTGTCTCTGTATTGCTGCCTTTCTTCCCCTGACTTGCATCTGTTTCCACTTAATGCTCGTAGTGTCTCAATCCCCTTTCTATTCCTAACCTATGCCCATCTCTCTTTGCCTATCCCGTCTCGTCGTGAGTTGGTTCTGCATGTGCTTTTTTTTTCTCTCTCTTTCTCTCCCCTTACTCACACTTGTTCCTCTTTCCCTGTCATTCCTCCATTCCATTCCCCTCTCCTTAATCACTAATGCCAATATTTACACCAGTGTTTTAGTGGGAAGCAGTGTGAAAATGTATCCTGCCATCAATTCCTCCTTGTCTGTAGCTGATGGTCACTTTTAAAAGGAAATAACAAAACCAGTTTCATGTCCTGCCATCTATCCTGGGAGAAGAATGTGAGGCTGACACCATTTTCTTCTTTTTAAAAAAAAATGTTTATTGCTGAGTCACACTACATCATGTGTGCAGTACATAGGGAGCAGTGCTGATGTTGGGCATTCTTGAATGCTGGCCACCATTTGCTCATCTGATATCAGTGCCTGGGGAGAGGGGATGAGACAATACAGTGAGGTGGAGTTGTGGTAAAGGAGACGGTGATTTTGTTTGTGACGTGGAATTTGTTTGATAAAGAATGGATGTTGGTTTTAGACAGCGGATTGTTTTAAAATTTAACATCTACAATATCACTCAAGATCTTCATGATTTGGAATGGTTTAAAAGCTGGGGGCCCGAACACTGTATTTTTGTTTTGTGCAAGTGGTTGTGTCTGTGACTTTCAAAATTTTATCAATGGTCCCAGTAGAAATGTATAAACAACTGCCTTTGGGACTCAACCAATGCAATGGGACTAGATGGGAGGGTATCACGTGATATTTTTAGTTGACGGGAGTTATTTTAGGGATTTCTCTAAATTTCCAGCATAGAAATTTTTCTAATGGGTTTAAGTCCTTACAAAAAAGGTTATGTTTGTGTAATTTATACGTTCTGGCCCTACATATGTTGACGGTAGAGGAAGAAATCAAAGTAGGGATGTTTGTGGCCTCTACCGAAATTCTGTAGATAATTATGAAGACATCAGTACATTTATTATGCCTATTATCTATTTATAATTCTAGTTTGTCACTAAATTAATATCTGATTTGAGGTGAACATGGTATATCCAGTGAAGAATTGGTTTTCAGGCTGTGCGCACACCCAAAAATATTTGTATCCTTGCTGCACAGTTTCCCACTGTGATGTGGCCACTACTAGATTGATAGGATTATACATAGCTATTAGATATTGCTGTTATATTATAACTAGGCAAAAAATTAAGATTAACAGGAGTTTTTTTTTCTTTGTATATGTTATATAATCACTGAAAGTGCCCTGTGTTCAATATGTTAGCTTTTTAATCCCCTTTTCCTCTTTAGAAATATTGTTCTATTTAAAAGTTTCTTAAATTAAAATCAGTAATTATGTTTTTTATAACTAATGGATGGATAAACTGTATACATTCTGTCCTTTGTGTTTGTTGTTGCATCTTAAAAACAAAATGGTCAGATATGGCCTTAGCTGTTCATGAAATGTGTGGCAATAGGAGGACAGAAGTGTAAACTGCTGCAGGACTGCACTGGATTAAGTGTACAAGAAAATAGTCAACTTTGTTTTTATTGAAGCAAAGATCTAAAACACTGGAAATGTAACCTCGATTAGTGTGTCTCTAGTGGTCTCTGTACTGTAACATAATTCTTTTAATACAACATGCTGTTTGACTGTTTTTTGGGTCTGTTTATTTGTCTTTCCTTTCAGAACTGAACGATCAGATGCCTTTCATTGCCCAAACTCCACTGAAGAGTTTGCAAATTACCAGATAACTATTAGGCCTACTTTAACTGAATGCAGAAATTGCTATGCACTATTTTTGTACCTTTTGAAAGAGAAATGATTCTAAACTGGTAACTTCATTTGCACATAAGGATATAAAGTATGAGGGTAAAGTATGTACACCTTTTGTATGTTGGGGGTGAGATAAAGCTTCTTTCTTGCCCCCGCCTCACTCACTCGCACCATAATGCAGCTGTTCATTAACAATATTTTGCAATTCAAGTAAAAACATACTTCCAATTCATCATCCATTTCAGTTGTACACTCTGCAGGATTTGCAATAAACTGAGCAATGGTTTGAAAATTCAGCTAACTTTCTGGATGATTAGTGAAATGAACAGCCCATACAACGACAAAATTATATTTGTTGAGTGATTTAGATGTCAGGAGGACATCCCAAAGCACTGAACAGTTAGGGTCGGGATCTTAGTATAGGGAAGGTGGGGTGGTTGGGTTGAGGGAGGGCAGAGAGGTAGAGGGCGGCTGAAGGCACGGTCGAAAAGGGGCAGTCTTTAGTCAGTCCTCGAAGAAGGCACGAGAAGCAATTAGCACGGCATTGGAAGAATCCTCTTGACGTTTTGTTCTTGGTATCTGGCCAGCTCACCAGTGTTCAGTGAAATAAACCCAAATCAGAATGTTCATCACTGACCATATAATGTTAGCATATTTTCTCTTTCATACCCCACTTCCCCTCTAGACTCTTGATAGGATGTGTTGTATGACTCCACAGGCATCAGAAGTTCTTTGCATGCATGTCAGGTTCAGCTATTTATTAGACAATTTACAGTGGCTAATACCTCTTTTGCAAAGAACAAAGTGGTAAAAGCAAGTTTTATTTCTGTACAGTAATGGACCATTAAAACTATCGTACCAACTGCCTGATTCAATAGTGAATGTAGGAGTGCTTGTGGACAAGTCAATCCCATGACTTGAGCAAAGCACTACATTCCTATTGTGAGTGTTTGAAGAAGGAAGTCCGTCTCAGCCAGAAAGAAAGTGAGATGGTGTGGGATGGGGCAGCTTCTGAAGCATAATGGAGCAAAAATTAAGTGCTCTCTTAAATGTTGGTACTCCTAGAAATGTTTATAAAATATTGCAAGGCCTGTTTCTTTTTAAATGCTGTATAAATGGGGAACTATTCTTTATTTTAGGTTATTCACTTCTAGCTCAAATCCTATGTTTATTAGAACTGCCCCATGAGACAGATAAATTGTATGTCTTCCACTATTTCTTGTGAGATATTTTAAGAAACCCAAATTCCTTTATTTGAATTTGAGTGTTTAGGTAAGATTCACATTCAGAAATGATTACCCCCTTTCTCCTTAAAGAAACTAAGCATAAACCAGGCTTGGAACACAGTCTAAACATTCAGTAAGCAAAATATTAAGAATTATTGTAAAATATGGCATGGCTATGAATAGGATCAAGTGCTATGACAAAGAGTCACCAATTTGGCAAAGATTACAAAGACCTACATCCCAGGTAACTTTAATTATCCTCTAAATCAATATTACAGTGCCAGAATTTTTTTTTCAATTGTTAATCCAAAAGCTGTTGTGTGTAAGATATTGATCAGAGTTTAAGCCTCCACATTAGTGTACTTAAGAATTGTAATTGATTATTAATGTTGTATGGAATTCATCATAAGTAAATTATGGCTATTAGGGAAATAAGGAAAAGTGGAAGAAATTAATCAACTTGCTGTACAGGACGTTGCAAACGAAATGGTGTATTTCCCTTAATGAATATAAGTTTGACAACTGCTAATGTGCAGTGAGGGCTACCTTTGACAAATTCTCTCCTTTTTTGTGTACACAATGTGATGCCCTTTTATGATGTGTTCTGATGTTTCTTTGTGAGTTTTCAAGTTTTGCTCCAATTGCTTCTAAATAAATTCATTAATAAAGTGAAGTGAGATTTCAGGCTGTTAATGGTTGCTTATATAATCAGAGTTCAAACATGTGAACTATTTGGTTGAGTTACTGGATTCTAAGCAGTTCGGAACTTCACATTACTGTGATGGCTCTCTCGTGATCATACTTCGTATTACCTACTATCACATCAAACAAAATCTTCTTTAAATCTTCTTTATGAACTCCATCCCAAAGTCCCTCCGCCTCACCCCCTCCCTAGCCTTCTTCAAGTCTTGCCTCAAGACTCTCCTCTTCAGTTTCATTTAATGGGCCTTTTTTTTCCAGCGTTTTACTTATCTTTGAAAGGTTTGATTTTTGCTGAGGCAGCTTTATCATGGTAACTGTATAATGTATAATCACTGGGATGTCTTCCCAACACGAAAGGCAGTTTAAAAATGTTATTTTGTTGTTGTTGTTGCTGTGGCTTAGCTTTTTTTTATTTTCTCATTTCTCATTGCGTGTTCTGTGCCACAGGAAGCCACAGTACCACTGTGAGCTGGGACAGCCACCAGATGTATTTGTAGTGCTTGCTGACATGTGCAGGTGTACTGTGACGTACAATGCCACGGGGCCACATTGACTCGGTGGGCGTCAGGTGTAACTAGTGAAAAATGTGATAGGGAAATAACCCATAAATGATAGGAAAAAAAATATTCCCATGTCACTCCCAGATGTGAGACCTTTCTGATGAGGCATAAATCATGTTGCTACATCAGTTGGTTATTGAAATCCTTCTTGAAGCGCAGACAGACATTGTCGTTTGATTAGTATAGATTATATATATCATATAGTATATATATATAATATAAAGAAGAAAGATATATAATATGTTATGTATAATGGAATAAAAACTGAACAAATCGACAATCTGTGATCCTGCCAGCAATTTCTACACCTACTAATAGCATTGACTGCCTGAATGTGAAGAAGGTCTTTAATATGCATGGGCTGGGGCTTCTCCTTTGTTTTGGAAGGTGTTGAACATTGGTTTGGACTCCTGAGGTGTCTGAATCAAACACTCAGCTCCTTTGGTAAGTCATTAAAATTCCCCTTTCATATCAGTTAGGCAAAAGGAAACAAGACTGCCCTGTAACCTATTTTTGCTTTTTATCTTAGAACTCATTCATATCCTCCCTTCCCAGCCCGTATGTTCCTAGAGACCAGAAGTAGGCATTTTACAAATGTTTGAGACGTGAAATTTCTGAAGTATTTGCTAGATAAGAATAATAATAATCCTTGCATTTGATATAACGCCTTATCACGTCTTTAAGCCTCCTCAAAGCCCTTCATAGAATATACCTTAAAGCGAATTAACTATATTTTGTGGGGGAAATGCTGCAGCCAATTGCGCAAAGCAGAGTCCCACAAACAGTTGTGGATTGAAATAACCCAATTTTTTTAAGGAACCCAAACAATTCGCCAATCAACCAGCAGCTGGGTTCCTACTTACTTCCAGGTAAACAGTCATGTGGAGTAACCACTGAGCTGCAGGACTCTGATAAAACATTTATGGCCAATTCCAGGCAGGTTTGTCTTAGATTTGACTCATGCTCAAGTCCATGAAGTAAAAGTACTGGTGTTGGAGGTGGAAGGGTTAATTGAAGATAGAAATATACAGGATTGGAGTTGAGTTCCTATTCAAGCTATCCAACAGTTTCAAAAGCGCCAACCATAAAATTGTGTCACAATTTATTCCTCTGTCAGGAATCAAATCGATCAGTTGCATACATTGCTTTCGGAATTCTTTTCAAATTGAGTTATAATAATATAATAATAATCCTTGCATTTGATATAGTGCTTTTCACATCTTCCAGATGTCTCAAAGCGCTTCACAGAATATACTTTAAAGTGAATTGACTGTATATTTGTGGGCAAAACGCGACAGCCAATTACGCACAACAGTGTCCCACAAACAATCATGGATTGAAATGACCAATTTTTTTTGAGGGATTCTTATTAAGCATATGGAATAAGGAAACTTGCCCAGGTTTTGCCCTGCCTGGATTCGAACATGAGTCTCAGGCTTGTAAGGCGAGTGCTCTAACCACTGAGCTACAGGACTCCACAACATTAACTCATCAGTGTTGTTGCTTCTTTGAGCTTCTCTCCCAGGAGTCTTGTGAACAATTTCTCTTGCAGGTTGTAGACTACGGAAACTCTTTCCTCGTCAGCCTTCCCAGCTTCAGCTCGTGTACTCTCCTGCACTAGGCTCCGCAACCACATCACTCACACTCTCGCCCGTCTCCACTGGCTCCCCATCCCCCAGAGGATCAAATTCAAGATCCTCGTCCTCACTTTCAAGGCCATTCACGGCCTTGCCCCCGCCTATCTCTGACCTACTGTCTCCCTATCAGCCTGCCATCCCCTCCGTTCAGTGTGCTCTGGCCTGCTCCATGTCCTCCGCCCGAACCGCCCTACCTCGGTGGCTGGGCTTTCAGCCTCTCTGCTCCCACACTCTGGAACTCCATCCCACAAACCCTTCGCCTCACTTCCTCCCTTTCATCCTTTAAGGCTGGTCTCAAGACCTTCCTCTTCGACCGTGCCTTCTGCTGCCCTCCTAACTATCCCCCTTTCCTACTCTTCATCCCTCTGCCCCCCCCCCCCCCCCCACCTGCTCAGGTCCCGATCTAACCGTTCAGTACCTTGTACCTTGGGACGTTCCCCTGACGTGAAAGGCACTCTTATGAATAATTTTGTTGTTGTTGCTGTAGAGCACAATCAATGGCTCACCAGGCCTGATGTGGGGCATCGGTGCCTCAAAAACTCTTATGTGCCCGGGTGTGTGTCCGACGATCCACACAAGTCTAGGTCAGTTTGTGTTCAATTAGTAATGTTTTCCTCTGTTGAATATTTATTAGTTTACGGCATGAAATATTCCATCAAGAACATTTGTTGTTGATCCACCTTAAAGGTTGCCCACCGCTGATGTGGCCAGTAAATTAATTATTGCCAGTGTCCAGTGTTGTCAGGCTGCATATCCTTTGGTATAAATTAACTTCTTAAATCATTCAGCTTTTTTTTTTGCCAATTATAGGAGCTTAAAGAGAGGCTGAAGCAAATAGGAAATTACAAAGAATATGCAATTGAACTTGAAGTCACCTCTGACCTCCCAAAAGCAATACCTTCTCCTCATTTGGTTATGTATATAATTTTGTATTCTTTATTTTGACAGTTACTATTTAAATGGCACAAAACTTGCCCAAGGTTTCGTCCTGATCTGCCTGGATTCTAACACAGGTCTCACACTTGTAAGACAAGTGCTCTAACCACTGAGCTCATGGGCATGCATACTTTTCAGCGGCACCATTTGAGTGGATATGTTTTGACTGATTTCGGGTTCTTGTTATTGGTCATAATTTCTTCAATCTGAATTTATGTATGTTTAAAACATTTGTTTTGAAGGATTTTGACTGACTTACACTTCATTTTTTAAAATCTTGGCCTAAATTTAAAATAGATTTGTACACATGTGAGCTATGATCTACTATTACATGTTCACAGACAAATAGATCCATCTCACCGCAGTTAAATCTCTTCCCTCAATATAATGAGTGAGATGAAAAAAACAAATTTATGCACAAATTGTATCCTACAATTGGTGTTTGGCACCAGTTTATTGATGCAAAAATTGAACTGACATACTTCAATGAAAATCAGAAGTTTGTATACAGCAGATAAGATTTACACAGTGGTGTTAGGTAATATTGTGACATTCCTCACAACACTAGCCGAAAGCAAGGCATATTCGTTGGTGGTTGAAATGAATTATGAAATGGTTTGAATCCATGTCACCTCGTGGGTTGGCCCGTAGTTTGAACTATTCCAGAATGTTTTTAACTGTCTTTAAGTGCATTTCACGCTTTGGTTCAGTGGATTTTATTTACATTGGTGTAAACTTCTTTTCAGGTTTTATGAGCTAAAATAATTATTGTTTTTGCATACATGGCACCAGCAGCCAGAGTTTTTTTGGTTAAACTTCTGAAATGTTTAAGAAGACCTTGCGACTTTATACTGTCGTGCCAAAGTGTGAATCTTATTTGAACAAGAATATCAACATTGTTTTGTGTGTTTAAGGAATATTTCAACACAGATCTGTTCAAGTTTACAGTATCTCTGCCATGGGCAGTGAAAATGCCAACTGTGACCCAGAACAACCTAAAAATAGCAATGTGCTTGACACAGAAGTTAAGGATGTCTGTCCCTAATTTATATTGTAAGGCGTGTACATTTTTCACATGATGCCTTCTGATAGCAGCTGTATCTTTTACCAACAAAACTTGTTATGCAATTTGCCAAAACGTGATCTCAGATTCTGCAGCTTTAATGACCCCCTCCTCCCAGGTAAGGTTAAACCATGGTGTGTGTTCACAGGAGAAAGTTTTCCGTCCACATGTATAATTTACATTCTGGCAGATGAACCGTAGCAAACACGATTTCAACAAATCATCTTTGACAAGTTACTGAATAATGCACCTGCTATGTCTCTTTCCTGAACCAAGGCTGCTGAAAATGCCTGTAGAATTTTATTTTTCCTCTGGTATTTGCAGCTGTATACTTCCTTATGGCAAGACATTTTATGTCCAACCTCATTAAATTTCCCTCAGGTGGTGAATGATTTTCTGTCTGGTTTACAACAAATCTAATATATAGACTTTTAAAACACTACTATGCTTTATGGCAGGAATCAATACACTGATCTGAAAATACTTCTGCTTGGGCTTGTCCAACCCTTTCCAATCTGTGTT
The DNA here is from genome assembly GCA_035084275.1 of Hydrolagus colliei. Classification (NCBI taxonomy): domain Eukaryota; kingdom Metazoa; phylum Chordata; class Chondrichthyes; order Chimaeriformes; family Chimaeridae; genus Hydrolagus; species Hydrolagus colliei. Next base: position 29,341,205 of record CM068742.1, on the reverse strand, counting down.
TTCCCAGAAAACGAGCCTAAACTGGCAGCTGTTTTCAGTCCAGGCCAATCCATTTGACTGTTTGACTGACTGAAGCTTGAATACATAACCTATGTGGCATCCCAATCACAAGAACGTGCATTCAACTCGGTCTTTGTACCACAACAAAATTACATTTATAGAGAGCCTTTCACATTGACAGGACATCCGATGACTTGTATAGGAGTTATAGCGCTGTTTTTAGAATCCCCACTTCGGATTGAATTGCCAGAGACAAGAAACACCATAATTGTTTGAATCACCAGAGTTATCGCATAGTTCTTTAGTCTAGATTTTAGCAACTCTGCGCCCATAATTCCATCTAGTTTTAGCCTGCAGGCAATACATCATTAATGTTTCTGAACATTATGGATTCAAGCCTCATGATGGAACTTTTAAGCCATGGGGTCATCTGATGCTCCAATAAAGTGTTAGGGAGTGCTGCAATGTCGGGCCTGCTGTCCTCTGGATAACACCAACAAAATTACATTTATAGAGCGCCTTTCAAATTGGGAGGACAAGGCTCTGTTAAGCTGACATGACATGTTAAACTGAGGTCATATCTACCTGTAAAGATGAATGCTAAAGATACCGTGATATTATTTGTAAAGAGAAGAGAGTTTCTTCTGGTATCCTGGCCACAATAACCTCAGATTTTTTTTTTTAAATGGATCATTCACTTCCTGGCTATTTGTGGGACATTACTGTGCACAAATTGGCTGCCATGTTTGTCTAAACACTGTAAGTACACTTTACAGAAAATATGTGTTTAATGTGATGAGGCGCTATATCAAATACAAGGATTACTTATTAAGGCTATTATATCTCACAATTTAAGATGAGCAGAACTTGAAGATTCTAAAATTCAATTTGCAAGCCATTTCCAAATTAAGACTCAATTGCAATATTTCCCACAATTCTGTTTGGTCTTTAACTTTAAAACTGAATTGGCTAGCAGGCTATGATTGGGTGGAATTCAAACTCACCATTTTCAAAAGAACATTGAAGAAGACTGAGCAGATGATTCATATAAATGTACAGAAAGAGACCATTCAACACTTGAATCTCTTCCCTTGTATGTAACTAAATCGCCCTATATTTTATAAATCCAATTTCCTGCTCTTTTCATATCTTTTCCATATTGCTTCATGTTGTTTACTGTGTTGGTGTTATCCAGTTTCTGTTTTGAATTATTCCAATAATCCGGCCTCAATGTGGTAATGAATTCAAAAGCCTAACAACTCTCTCATTCCTGATTGAAGCTCCTGGAATGAGAAGGTCAACACACTAAACTTGCTTTTTATTAAAAACAAGGATTGGGGGGATGGAAGAGGTGCCTGATCTGAGTCTTTCAAATGATATTTGGATTCTATGAGATTGATGTAAGAAGGCTATTTGCCATATTTTGTTGTATTCATTATAACAAGCTTAAACAGGAGAAATGTTATTTTTGGAGCTAAACATACCAGGGTTGTTGTGAAACGAAAAGGTATTCTGCCACTTGTTTGACTATCTTTATGGCATCGGGAGTATCTTTCTGTTCAGGGAATGTTGATGTATTTGCCCCTGGAGTAATAATAATAATAGTAATAATAATCCTTGCATTCGAAAAACTGCCTTATCACATCTTTGAGACATTTCAAAGCACTTCACAGAATATATTGAAACGTGAACTGATGGTATATTTTGTGGGAAAAATACCTACTGAGCCTCTCTGCAACCACACGCTGGAATTCCATTCCACAGTCCCTTTGCCTCGCTTCTTCCCTTGCCTCCTTCAAGGCCGGTCTGAAGACCCCTCTTTTCGATCGTCGCCCTCCTATCTCCCTGTCCTCCCAACGTGAAAGGCGCTGTTAAATGTAATTTTGTTGTTGGTTAGGTAAGCAGTGGCTGATGTGGAGAGTGAGGTGAACGGGATGGGGTTGATAGTGGAATGAACCACCAAGGATCTAGAACTCAGTGTTATGGGTTTCTAAAAAGAACTACACAAGACCCTGGAAATTAAATGTTTAGAATATGGATTCATCACCATGGAACATAAATATATTGAAGTTGATTGTGTAGGACAGATAGACCAATAATCTGCACCTCCCAGAAACTGTTACTAAGTGTTACTTTTATCTGTAACATTTTTAGTGTGACTTTTTTTATATTCAATTTATTTATAATTACAGCTACAATTATAATTACAGTTGCTTTTACCATACAATAGACAATGATACCTGTCTGAAATTATATCTATATTTTGCCACTACAATATAGTTGAGTATTGTAATTGGCTTTGTCTCTTCATCTGTTACACTGGAACTATCAGTGGATGCTTCATGTATAAAACATATTTTAAAATCATCTTTGTGTATCATTATTTTGTTTTTGTTTTGTTTGTGAGCAATTAGTCTAGAGACCTGCTTTTTCATGTTAATTTGATGTGATGTTCCAGACATTAAGCTGGAATAACATGTTATTGGTACAGATAACAACAGTAACTTCGATTTACATAGCACTCTCCACGCCGGACGGTGTCTCGGAGTGCTTCACACCAACGGATCCTGGGACCGAGCCAGGGGCAGGGGTAGAAAGGTGACCGAAGGCGCAGTTGAAGAGAAAGCTCTTTAGCTGTGACCTGAAACTGGGAAGAGAGGGGGTGAGGAAGGGAGTTCCAGAGCCTCAGGGTGTAGTGGCTGAAGGCACGGCTGTCGATGGTGGAGCAGAGGATTTGGGGAACAAGGAGGAGGCCAGACCCAATGGAGCGAAGGAAACGGGTCCTGGTTTGAGGAGAGAGGAGGTCGGAGAGGTAGGGTGGGTGCAGAAGAGTGGAGGGATTTGAAAACAAGGGTGAGGATCTTGAAATCGATCATCTCTGGGACAGGAAGCCAGTGAAGTCTGGCAAGGACTGGAATAATGGGGGAGTGAAGTTTGGTGAGAATGCGGGCGTCAGTTTTGAATGAGTTGATTTTATGGATTGTGTTGGAGGGGAGACCAGCGAGGAGGGCATTGGAATAGTCCAGCCGAGAGGTGACAAAGGCATGGACAAGGGTTTCAGCGGCTTTTGGGGCGAGATATTGCCGGAGACAGGCAATCCATCGGAGGTGGAAAAAAGCATTGCTGGTGAGGGACCGGATGTGGGGGAAGAAGGACAGCTGGGGGTCGAACTTGATGCGTAGTTTGCGCATGGGTTCGGAGAATTTAAGGGCCAGGTCGGGAAGGTGGAGGAGGTGAGAGCCATGCGATTGAAGACATTGACGAGAGCCAAAGAGTATGGCTTCCGTCTTGTCAACATTCAGCTGCAGGTTAGTTCGCGCTCATCCAGCTCCTGATGTCTGACATTGGCTGACAGAACATCAGGGGACTGGGGGTTGCAAAGTGAGGTGCAGAAATAGAGTTGGGGTCATCCACATACATGTGGAATTGTACCCCATGTCTGCGGATGACGTCCACAGGGAGCATGAAGATGAGGGGGCCAAGGATGGATCCTTGGGGTACCCCGCAGGTAATTGGGTGAGAACAGGAGGAAAAGCCATTTATTGAGATGTACTGCTGGCGTTTTGTGAGGTAGGACTCGAACTAGGCAAGTGCAGTCCCACTGAGGTGCATGACGGAGGACAGGCGGTGGAGAAGGATGGCGTGGTTGACTATGTCGAATGCAGCGAACAGGTCCAGAAGTTATAAGGAGGCAGAAGGAGCCCTGATCACAGATAGAAAGGACATTGTTTGTGACTTTCACAAGCGCAGTCTCAGTCGGAAACCGGACTGGAGGGGTTTGAAAAGGGAGTGGGAGGAGAGGTGGGTGCGGAGTTGGTTGGCAACAACGCGTTCGAGTGCTTTGGCAAGAAAGTGCAGATTTGAAATAGGGCGGTAGTTGCTAGGGTTTGATGGATCTAGGGAAGGTTTTTTAAGGTGGGGGGGTGATGGTAGCAATTTTTAGGGGGGCAGGGACTGATCCTGTATAGAGGGACTGGTTGATGATGTCAGCCAGCAGTGGGCGGGGAGCTGGGTGACCAGTAAGTTGGTGGGAAGGGGGTTGAGGCAGCAGGTAGTGGGCTTCATTGAGGTGATGGCGCGTGAGAGGGAGGAAGGAGAGATGGGGGAGAAGGAATGTAGGAAAGGGGTCGTGGTAGGAGCTAATGACGGAGATGGGGAGTTGGATGGAATGGGAATGGTGATGGTCGATGAGAGGCAGGAGGATGAGGCTGCCTGGTAAATATTGTGGATTTTGGAGGAGGAAAAGTCCAAGATCTCCTCGCACTTCGCATTTGAAGTGAAGATTGAGGATGACTGAGGGGGTGCACAGAGAAGGTGGTGGATGGTGGAAAAAAGGATTTTCGTGTTTTTAGCCTCCAGGAAGATATTTGAGTAGTAGGCCATTTTCGTGCATGACAAAGCACAAACTGTGGAGATGTTCGAGCCACATTTGGTTAGAATAGGAACCAATTCTTCCTTCTACAAGCTGCAGAGTTTTACCATCCAAAACTCTGCAGCTTGCGTCTTTATCTAGGAGCCTTTCATCTCCATCCAGCTTCACTAGCTCCCAATGCCCCCAGAGGATAGAATTCAAGACCTTTTAAATCTCTCTGTCTTGCCCCACTCAACTTGCTGTGTGACGTCCTTAAATCCTATCAAGCCATCTGATCTCCCCACTCAGCAGCCAGCAGCCATTGGGTTGCTTTACATTTCCTGCCCACTCCACCATCGGTAGTTGGGCTTTCAGCTTTTCTGTTCCCACTCTCTGGAACTCCCATCCCAGAGTCCCTTTGTCTCACTCTTATCTGCCTTTCTTCAAGGTTTGTTTCAAGAACTTCTTTAACTGCATTCGATCATCTTGAGGAGTCCTGTGGCTCAATGGTTAGGGCACTTTCCTCGCAAGCAAGAGACCTGGGTTGAATTCCATGCAGGGCATAATGTTGTGCAAGTTTCCTTACTTCGCATGCCTCTGTTTACCTAGCAGTAAGTTGGTTACTAGTCGATTGGGGAACCCTTTTCCAGGGGTAAAATTTCCCTAAAAGAAATTTGTCACTTGAATCCATGACTGTTTGTGGGACATTGCTGTGCGCAATTGGCTGCCGTGTTTCACCCACAAAATATACAGTCAATTCACTTTACAGTATATTCTGTGAAACGCTTTGACACATCTCGAAGATGTGATAAAGCACTACATCAAACGCAAAGATTATTATTATCTTTACCTCATTACCCCACTCCCCCAACCTTTGATTATTCAGTGCCAGATAACAATGCGAGGACGCAATATACAAGTGCATCTTGGGGGGTTTGGTGTAGAGCAGTCTGAGTCAACGGTACGGGCAGGAAGGGTGCATTCAATGCTGATTCAATCCAACAACCATCTAACAGAAGGTGAGAATCATTTTTCTGAGAAAAACAATCCTGACGCCACTTATTGCAAGGCAGTTTGAGCCCAAAGCTATTCCCTGGGCTTTTTAAAAAGCATCAACATAAATCAATTTATTTAAATATCTATTGATTTCACAATTTTTCTCCAGGTTATTATGCTTTGAGTTCTATTTTTCCAATTATTCATAATAGCAATTTTCCCAATTACTATTAAAATAGCTGCTGCTCACTTTGGCTCTATGCAAATATTCAATTTAAACCCACAGATTTAGTTTCCATAATTATTCTTAATCAGGAATTTCTGAATTGAGAATAAGCAGCTACAGTATTTGGTTTCTGCTTCTAATGTATTGGAACAGAGAGTAATATGTTATTCCTCAGGATTCCCCAAACAGCCAGTTTCTGATCCAATCAAACCGAATGGGAGAGATTTGGTCCGATGAACCAGCAATTAAGCACCTCTGATGCTTACATTTTCTTGAGTTGCAAAGGGATACATTAAGGGTGAGGTTACTTTATCATGCCAGGAGTAACGAGAAGAGATCTACAAGCTATTGAAGAAAACCAGATGAAATAATCCATGAAATAGAGGTTTGAGATATTTCTGAATGTAATTTGAACCGTATCATTGCAGAACAGCCTTAACTTTGATTCTTTTGACCCAGCATTTTGTGTGAAATAATAAGAACAACAAAAAAATTATATTCATAAAGTGCCTTTCATGTCGGGAGGACATCCCAAGTAACAAACTAACTTGTGTGTTAAATAATTGAGAGATGGTACCATTTAAGTGTGCTTTACTCAGTTAGGATGAACTTTGTGAGGGTGAGATATTGGAGTAAATTGAGGTGCCATTCTGCTCAGGGGCCGTTACGTGATACCCATAATTTTAAACATGTTCTTTAATTAAATTTCTTATTTCAGTGTGATAGAAATGTACATCAAAGTAACACTCAGGATGTATTGTAGTTTGTGATCAGAAGTACGATGCAATGTAGTTGGTGAAGACTGTTAATTGTTAAACCGGTATTATAATTTATTACTCAGACCTCAGTGGTAGGCTTTGAAGATGACATTGTGTTTGTGAACCTTGGGAAGCTACAGATCTCATGACATTTTAGCTCCATTAAAATTTAAGTTCTGCTAATTATGTAACTGTTAACATCTCTTGTGTGGAAACATGTAAATGCTATTATTTATTTCATGTCAGAAGCAGAACATGCAAGTACACCTACATGACAAGGTTCGCAATTACTTTGTGCACTATATAAATTGAACCCATTACTGCTGAGATACTATCGCAGATTCATTGATGGCTGGTTGGATTCACACAGGGATTTAGAGCAGCAAGCAAATGTTTCTCAGGAGATGAAATGGGCACCTTGCAAACAGTTAACATGAAGAAGGATTACTAGTGTCTATGGTGGTCACTCAGGACCCAGTACCATTTATGGCCATTGTCATGCTAGCTTCCATTTGCATGAAGGAAAAAAAAGTATTTGCATTGGCCCATTCCAAACACTTCTTCAGACAGTGTGATAGAGGTTCAAAGCAATGCTTTATATAACTAAAGCATTTTGGAATGCAGACTGGATTCTGAAATACTTTTTGTGAAGTGCACTTCACTATAACAAAGGGGAATTTAAAATAAATCTCAGTAAAAGAACAAGTTTAATCTTATGACCCGAATGAGTATGTTTATCATCTTTAGATGTTTTACTAGCTATTTGATTCATGGAGCATAGGCTTTTTCTTCATCGTATTTGTTGACGTGGAGAAATGACACTTTTTCATTTTGCATTGTGATATTACTTTGGAGCTCTATTGAAAATGAACTCTGGTACAACTGAATTCCATTGGATATTATTTAAAAGCAAAAGGACAATCACTGAAATGTAAAATACAGTATAGAATCATAAATTGTATTAAAGAAAGAGGATGCATTCAGCCCACAGTGCCTATTGTTGTGCTATCTTCTTGACTTGTGCTGTCCCAATTCCCAATAACAGAAATGTTCTGCCTCGAAGGAGCTTATTTGGCACATTGTGTCTGTACCATTGCTACAAAAGTCACCATTTTGTATTCATCATTTCCCATGTTCTCCTCATATACCCAATATTTTACTGTCTGTGATGTTATTTTTTTTTACCATTTATTTACCATTTTGAGCTATTCTATTGAACTGCTTTTGATAGCCGCTGTCAGTAATGAATTCTAAACTAACGTCCTCTGGGTGAGGAAATCCCTTCTACACTATTTGCGTATTTATTTAACAACCTTGAGACTATGTTCCCTTATCACCGATTTCCCCAGCTTGGGAGGTCCCTCTGACGTGAAAGACGCTCGACAAATGTAATGTTGTTGTTGTTTGAACAGCTTCAATAATAATATAATAATAATAGCTTCAACATATTGCCTCTGAAATTCCCCTGCTCCAATTTAGCTTCAGTTTAGCCAAGCTGTCCATTCAAATACATATTGTCTCACACCTACTCTCATCCTAGGCAATTTGTGCTCCTCCGTCTCCACCTCTAAGATGTTTTCTGTAATGGAGAGCCCAAAACTGAGCACACTATTCTAACATCTTAGTTACCTTACTTTATTTGCATTACTTTAATATTCAATACTACCCTGGTTTGTCAATCCCAGAGCCCCATTGCGGCATTGCTTCCTAGTTTTAGTGATTTATGTATTTCTGAACCCAGACTCCTCTAGTTCTCTGTTCCATTGAGTATTATCTCCCTTCAGCTACACTTTCATTCCTTATTCTGCTTGCTGAATTGTAGTACTTTCAAATATGATTTAAATGTTTTTTGAACAGATTTTAAATAAAGAATCAGGCGAGTGCTCTAACCACTGAGCTACAAGACTCCACATAAACTGAAGGTGGATACATCAGGAACCCAATCGCTTCACCTGTCTCCATTACCTTTTCTCCTTAGTCCACATCTGTGACATGGTCATGGTTCACTCCTGCCTGTTCCAGTATATTTACTTTGTCTCCTTTAATGGTTTACCTTCTTGCCCCCACGTGAGCACTTGTGCTGATCCTCAGGACTCTAATCCTTTTTCCTCAACTACATGTTGATCCATTATGAAATAATTACAATTTTTAACCAGCCTATTCTTTTCTACATTGCTTCTTTAAATTGCTTCTGGTTCCATAAGTGGCTTTTGACTTCAAATAACCTGAAAGCCAAAAGTTTAAAGCAACATGGGGTAATGATGGAAATAATTAGATGTGGAAATACAATTCCATCAATATTCTAACTTTATTAAAGTGTTCAGTGGTAGAATTCATACCCACCATGCAGGTGACCCTGGTTTAATTACTGACCAAAGCAAGCAATTCTTTGTGGAACATGCTTGATGGGCTGAATGGCCTTCTCCTATTTCCCTACTGTCCAAAGGTTAAGAAAATAATTCATCACTGAACTAAATTTGTGCCAGCCAATTGGGAATGGTTCTTAATTGTTAAACAAAGCATAACATTATCAATGAATACTGTTAGTATTGAGATTATATGCATGCAAAAAAATTTCATGAGCTGTACATAACTAGGAGTGCATGTTCTTTTCCCCCACCAGATTATTAGCCCTTCTATCTAGATGCATTCTGACATCTTTGACAAACTGGAACAAGTGGTTAAGTAAGTTTCTTCCTACTGGGATTTACAGAGATCTAACAGCAGCATAGTGTGTCATGTTGAGAGCAATAACAATTAAACTGAGAAGCTAATTAGTCACTGTGGTTTTGACTTTGCTTTGTAAACATCAAACGTAATGGATATCTCCCAACAATTTAGCCAAAAGATCAGTGTATATTATTAGGACACAATGACATGTTTTCATTTTTTGTAAATATATTTGTAAGTATAAATGTATATGTTTGTTTCCAAAACAGATTTTTGGGGTTGTGAACATGTGTATTAATATTATTCCAGCAACATGTTCTCAGGTGCAATCTCTCAAAAGGCAGGAAATGCTCACTGTTCCTCTGCCAGGCACCGCGACGTTTTGTACGTGGTTCAGCCTCAGATTTGCATCAGTATTTCCCAGCCTTAGCCTTAAGACTGTTATCTTCAAATTTAAGATTTTGTGAATTTTCTTCTGTGAACTAATATTGTTAGTTTGGGCCAAAAAGAAATGAGGAAAAATTAATCCCAACTAATTTAAGAATTTATTCCCAAATTCTCATGAGATAAAATTCAATGCTTAAGACCAAGAGAAATTTCAGATCTCTAGTTGTTAATCTTAGCTAGAATTGCTTTTCTGCGACATCAATCATTAACTTGCAATCGTGGAGTCTCGTAGCTTAGTGGTTAGAGCAGTCACTCTATCACCCAGGTTTGATTCCCTTGCAGGACGAAACATTGGGCAAGTTTCCTTACTCCACATGCCTCTTTACCGAGCAGTAAGTAGGAACTCAGTTGTTGGACAATTGGTCGATTGCTTTTCCGGGAATAAGAATCCCTTCAAAAAATAATAATAATATGGTTGCTCAATTGGCTGGTGCATTTGGCTCACAAAATATAATAAATTCAGTTTACATTATTTACTTTGAAGTGCTTTGAAGATGTGATCAGGTGTTTTATCACATGCAAGGATTATTATTACTTGAGAAAGAGTCTCTCTGATGTCAAGCTAGTATAACTAAATGGTTACATGTGCAGTGAATGGGGAGCAGAGCGGAGATGCTCTGTTGTAAGGTTGCACTTGTTATTTCAGGATTTGAATCAGGTGGGTCTACATACTTTAGATGCTACTTGGCTCATCAATAGGACATGAAGGGTTGGATATGTCAGCCTTGGTATAAATTTGCTCTGAGCATGTTTTATGATTTTGCAACTGCTATTTCACCGTGGCGACCACACAAAAAATGGTTGTCTTTACTTCATCTCAACACTTGAACAATGACCATGTTGCCAGGTCTGCTCAATCTGACTGCAGACTTTTCACTGTTGAGTTGGATTTCTTCTGTGCCCAGGCAACAGAAAATCTGATTTGGAGCTTGCTTTAGAAATGAAGGAGATTGAAAAAAAGACTAATTTGCAATACAATAAGTTTTAGGGCAAACCAGCTTGATTTCTGAAGCTAATGTAAAATTCTGCTGGTACATAGACTCCTCCTCAGAAACAGGAAGATAAACTAGCTCAGATTTAATCAATTTACACAGAGTAGTGCACATAATCAAGGACTCAGTGGAGGCAAATAGTATTTACAAATCGAAGAGGGCAATTAGGTAGCTGGCAAATAATTCAATTTGGGACTATGAAACAATAGTCCTGTTATGAAAGGCACTATGCAAATGTAATTTGTTGTTGGTGGTATGGGATTTTATATGTTTTTACTTTGGGACCAGCCAGATTGTATTTTATGATCCTGTAGATTCCTATACACATCACTGTTCACTGCTGCAATTACCTGAATTTCATACAGGGAGTTATGGATGGACCAACCAGAATATGGTAGTGGGAGGAGTAGTTCTGTGCTCGGTAGCCATCTAACATCTATGATCAATATTGTACTTTTAGGTAATGCTAACATGTTAGTGCTTAATGTTAGTGAATGAGCTAATGGTGTATGAACCTATTAAGGTGCCAGAAACTATTAAGACTTGCCTTCATATGGAAAGGATTTAATCTTGCTCTTCTCCATCCCTCCCCTCCAAAATTAGTCTGTAAATCTAAATTATACCTTTCTTTCCCATTACCAGTGTGATGCATCAATTAACATTGTTTGCCTTATTTTAATATGTAAACCATGGGCTAATTACTCTGCTGGAGTGCTTGATCCATTAGGCTTAATCTGCTGTATGTCTTATTTGTTTAGGTTTTTGTTCCTCCCAGAGCTACTCAAGTCACCTGCCATCCAGCTAATACTTCGCTGCCATACGTGGCAAGCTTTTAATTGAAATGTATATATTCAGAAAGATAATGTAACTAAACAATGGACCAGAATAACTCTCCAAGATAACTGTGTTCATAATCCAAAGTAAACCTTTTTTGCATGCACTTTAGTTGCATAGGCATTCAATTTACACCAATTCGTTATTGCGATACTGTAGCTAACTTGGAGAAAATTAAATGTTTGAATTTTCAAATCATAAAGAAACATCTCAGCAAAAAAAACCTTAAGACCATTGACACAGTGAATCCCATTTAAGATTGATTCTGTAATATCAAATAAAAATCATATGCACACCAGACTCCAAATATATTTTTCTGGTAAGAAATTATTCAACTTTAACGATGTGATGCAATGATGTGCTATTTCCTGTTCAGAGTCTATAAAGGGTTCTAAGAATTTCATAAGGCATGTCTTCCATAACCTGTTAATCTCTCCTCAACACTCCTTTCCTAAGGCTTCTGATGGCAAGATTTTCAGGCTCTCAGCAATATCCTAACCAGTTAAGGACCTCAATTTCCTATTGCATGGGGCAGTGGACAATATACACAATGAACTGACCCTTGTCTACGGAAAGCTATGTTTCGTGTGATTGTTGACTTGCGGATTATCTCAAGAAATCATAACAGCAACAACAAAACTATATTTGTATGGTGCCTTTCATGTCGAGAGGACAATTAGTTTGAATGAAGAAGACTCTTTGGCCCATCTGATTTCTTCCTTCCAGAAGAACCACCCTACAGTACCCTCATCACAGCATCAAGCTATTTTTAAAATGAATCCAGTGTCCTCCGGTATTGGCCCAAACATTTTTCTTGGCCGCTTATTGCAGTTGTTGGTTACCATCTGAGTAAAGGAAACATTCCTGGTATGTATCTATCCTGAAATTGCTCTTTACAACTCTAAACCTACATTCTCTTGTTCCTCTGTGTTATTGCATCCTAACATATTATTCTGGGGTTGATTTTTCAATCTCATTTAAAATTTTGCTCAACTCTGTGAGGTCCCCTCTGAGTCGTCCATTTTTGCCAATTCTGAATCCATGTCTCTCCCTTGATAACCAGTGACCACAGCTTGTAAAGGAGTCTTTCAGGTGGTACTTTGTTACATTTCTTTTGGAGTGTAACAAAGTACAACAACAGCAACAATTTTGATTTATATAGTGCCCTCCAGGCCGGACGGTGTCTCAGAGCGCTTCACAACAATGGATCCCAAGTCCAAGCCAGGGTTAGGGGTAGAAAGGTGACCAAAGTCGCGGTCAAAGAGAAAGATCTTTAGCTGATACCTGAAACTGGGAAGAGAGAGGACAAGGCGAAGGGAAGTGAGGAAGGGAGTTCCAGAGCCTCAGGGTGAAGGCACGGCCGCTGATGATGGAGCGAATTCGGGGGACAGGGAGGAGGCCAGAACCCGGTGGAGCAAAGGAAATAGGTGCTGGTTTGAGGAGAGAGGAGGTTGGAGAGGTAGGGAGTTGCTGAGGAGTGGAAGGATTTGAAAACAAGTACCACATGAAGTTCTCTGAAATGCAGCCTGGTATGAAGGGTGCTTTATAAATGAAAGTTGTTGAATGTCTAGATATACTGCAACATTTGGCTTCACACAATCAATTTGGGCTGTCCTCAATAAGTCTAAGATTGGTTAGACAATATCAGCCCTTTCTGAACCTATTTTGGCTGTGTTCTGCTTTGTTCAAAACCCTGATAGTATCCTAATTGTGAACCAAATTCTAACACACACATGTTTTATATATACTGTACTTTCTTTCCATGAATGCATTCAAATATTTTTCCTTCTAATAGATTATGGTTCCATGAGCACCAGGTGCCCTCCAGTATTCGCCCAATTGGCTGCTATTCATCATGTGTGAGCCCTGACTGAGTTTTAACATCCATTCAAAAGTTGAGTCAGATCCTGTCCTCATCCAACATTCAAACATATGTATCTCCAGCAGAAAAACATAAATAGTGATTTCCATCTAGAACAGGAACACTGGGCAAATACCTGGTCTTTGAAATAATTGGTACCTCTTCTTCTGTTCAGGCTGTGATTCAACTCAACAACAAAAAATTACACTTGTATAGGGCCTTTCACGTCAGGAGGATCTCCCAAGGCACTGATTGAACATGTAATCTTTCCATCTGTATGGTTACGCATTGGGTAAACACACTAAGGCATTAAGTGACTTATACTGAATATACGTAAAAATCTTTATGCTAGGGATTCAGAAGTAATAAAAATAATGCTTGCATTTGATATAGTGCTTTTCACATCTTATCAATGTCTCAAAGCGCTTCACAGAATATACTGTAAAATGAATTAACTGTATATTTGTGGGCAAAATATGGCAGCCAATTGTGCACAGCAGTGTCCCACAAACAGTCGTGGATTAACAATGACTAATTTTATTATTGTGGTTTATTTTGGAGGGATTATTATAAGGCATGTGGAGTAAGGAAACTTACCCAAGATTTCACCCTGATCTGCCTGGATTCAAGCACAGGTCTCACACTTGTAAGGTGAGTGTTTTAACCACTGAGCTACAGGAGTTCCAGCTAAGGCATCTTCAGAGCCTGCCATAAAGTGAGGGTTATTAATTTGACACATTCAGCTCTCTCTCTGTCTTTGGCAGCTGTGGACACAGACAACATTTAATTTGTGACATTTCTTAATAGAAATGCCCTTCAACCTGAGGAAATCTGGAAGTAGTTAGTTTGGATTTGAGTTCCCATGGGTTGATGTGACATAGCTCTGTGCACTGCAAGGAATCCCCATATGTGTGGCCTGGCTGTCCTATTAAGGACAGCCTTTTTTTTCCCAAAAAATAAAATTAGATCCCTGTTTAGATTTTTTCGAGCCTGGTTTCTTATGTGAAGCAAAATATTTTTGTGCTGAATAATTATGTAATGTGCTTTGGAGACCATTTTACACTTTCCACCAAATTTAACCTTAACGTTGCAAGCTTTTGTCAACAGATGTTCAGCAGTGTACACCTACATCACAGCACAGCAGGAGAAACTAACTGAGAAGTACAGAAGTCATCTGATGTGCAGCACACTATGGTCGATGAGCAATTCATACCTGGAATGACTATGGGTCTCCCCACTGCAGAAACTTGTATTTTATAAGGTGGACACATACGTTTATTTTATAAGGTGCCATACAGACAGGTTTTACAGAAAATGTACAAATCCACACAAAAGCCTGAACACAAGTAGAGGTACCAAAAAATTGACATTTTGCCCACAAAGTATACTTTCGATTCACTTTACAGTATATTCTGTGAAGCGCTTTGAGATGTCTAGAAGACATGACATATGATAAATATATATTAAATGCAAGCATTATTATTATAAATCCTTGAATGAATGTTGGGCCAAAAACTTACAGTTCTTGCTGCAAAATCAGCAAGCAGAAACAGATACAATTGCCTTTATCCAGTTCCTACTCTGGCAGATTCACTTGACATGTTTGCCACGGAGCAAGGCTATGGAGCGCACAACATATAATAAGGAGCTTGCAGGCCTTCCGAGAAGTGTGCTGTAATATTGCCTCTGCATGTCAAGAGATATTAAATGCTTTTTTAGTACTTCGAAGGCCCTTTAAATAACATTGTGTGTAGACGCAACTATTTATTACTCAGGTGCTATAATAAGATTCAGGAGGGTTATGAACTAAAATGCCATTGTCAGTCAATCATACACTGCAAATTACATATTGACACGAGATGGTCTAATTGTTAACGGTGACGTAATGGAATAGTTGTACAGAGTCCAGAGCAATCGGCAAACATGAGGGTGGTAATATTCTGAGCATATTCAACAACATATGGTTTCTGATAATGAAAATATATGAGTTTGTGTAACAATTAGCACATTGGATTAAAACAGTCATTTACCTCCAGGATTGGATTTGAATGCAATCCAGACTAATAGGATGCACATTTCCTATAGTGGATGCCTATAAAATACATGAATGAAATTAGTCTCAAGAGTGGATGAGTTTAAGTTCTAAAAGGCTTAAACTTAATAATACTTACTATGGGAGAAGAGGCTCTAACTCACAGTACAGTATTTCACTTTTTTTAAAAAAAACTTTAAAAACCTTCAAAAGAAGGTTCTCCTCTATGCATTTGATGTTTTAGCAAATTGTCAGTTATTACTTTTTTTATTAAGAAATTTGTTGAGAAACATCAAAACTTAGACCTCAGAGCCAAAAGAAAGTAAAACAAGAGAACACACACTCCAGTTATGAACAGAGAATAACAATGGGCAGTTCAGATTTGATTACATAACTGAGAATGTGGAATGGACAACCCAGGGAGACAGTACAAGTAGATTGCATCAAATTGAATACAGTGTTGGCTTGCTATTTGGCAACAACAACTTACATTTATATTGCATGCTTCATATGGGGCAGTGGCTCGGAGTGACTGAGAAAATAAATTGATTAAGGGTACATAAATAAATAAATTGATTAAGTGATATGTATAGTAGTACATATTTCTTTTTACCATTACAGCATTTTCCTACTCTGAAAATAGATTTTGCTTTTAAACTATTATTTAATTACTCAGAAAATAGCATTAGTAATATAGAGCATTGGTATCCATTAGCTGAATACCCTAATGATCATAGTAAAACACATGTGAGATTCATCTTGCTCGGTACTGACTATTCTGAAAACTCATCAACACTGAAGAATGCCATCCTAGTTTATGGACTTTTTTATATGATACTGTGATTTTATTCAGGACAGTTAACAAATCACCCCCTTATCCCCTTTCCATTTCCAAATTTATTAAAAAGAAATTTGCATGTGGATCGAATTGCAGAGATAATTAAGTAAATAAATTCTGAACAGGCACTGTCACAGCAGTTCCCTGGCAACAGACGATGATGTATCACTGGAAGCAATTGGTAATTATCTACAAAATGGGTACAATTGCAGGCTAGTGCACACAACTAGTGTCTGATTGTATTACTGAAAATGTGGCCGCTATTGTTTTCAAGGTTAGCAGTAAGGGGTTTCATTGTTTAGACTGTAATATCAGCTTCATTGAATTAAGATGAAGGTAAAAATCCTGCAGTAAATTTCTGGTTAATTAATTTGAGCTTAGCTCATCACAAGAAAGGAAATGTCACTTTGCTACAATTAAACTTTGCAGAGTTATGGATGTGTAATTTCTGTTCTGGGATCATAATATTTTATTGCTAGCATCAATATTCCAATTATACAGCAATTTAATTCCAAATTGTGAAGTCGCTTATAATATGAGAGTCACTCACAATTTCATAATAATTGGTGCTTACAATTTTCTGTAGTGGATGAGGTATCCAGTGAGACTTTGAACAGGTTGCAAGACAAAACAATTGTATGTTTTGGTGGTTGTATTTACTTTAAACAAATCGCAATGAAAGGATAATATTTTGTCCATAGACAATGGCACGTCTGTACAAATGTGTATTTATATAGACCATTTGTGGATGTGTGAAGCTATGTTGAGGCGTAGCTTTGCTTATTTGGTTACATTCAGCTCTTTGGGACATCCTCCCGACATGAAAGGCGCTCTACAAATGTAATTTTCTTATTGTTGCATTTGGATCAGAAATTTGTGGGTAAAAGGCCCATGTTTGTGCTATATTGAATATATGGGGATCCGGAAAAGAATAGGGTTTAATGCATTGCTCTTTAAAAGAGCTGCACACACACAATGGGCTAAAAATCCTTCTTTTAAACTGTAACTTTAATAATAATAATAATAATCCTTGCATTTGATATAGCGCTTTCCACATCTTATCAACGTCCCAAAGCGCTTCACAGAATATACTGTAAAGTGAATTGACTGTATATATATTTGTGGACGAATCGCGGCAGCCAATTGCGCACAGCAGTGTCCCACACGCAGTCGTGGATTGAAATGACCAATTTTATTATTGTGTTTTTTTTGGAGGGATTATTATTAGGCATGTGGAGTAAGGAAACTTGCCCAAGGTTTCGCCCTGACCTGCCTGGATTCGAACACAGGTCTCCCCAGCTTGGTTTCCCCAGCTTGCAAGACAAGTGCTCTAATTACTGAGCCACAGGAGCTCCACTTTCTTTGATATGTGATTTAGAATTAACATTAAAGATTCTTTAATTGAAATTTAAGGTTGCAAGGTACAGTATCTGTATTTTTAGGTAGCTACATATTTCTCTGAGAGATGTCCTGTAACTCTGTGGTTAGAGCACTCGCCTTACAAGCGAAAGACCTGGGTTCAATTCCAGGAGAGGGCGAAACCTTGGGCAAATTTCCTTTCTACACACACACAATAATAATCCCTTTAAAAAAAAAATTGGTAATTTCAATGGACAATTGTTTGTGGGATACTGCTGTGCACAATTGGCTGCCGGGTTTTGCCCACAAATATAGTCAATTCACTTTATAGTATATTCTGTGAAGCACTCTGAGACATCTGGAAACTGAAAAGCACTAAAGCAAATGCAAGGATTATTATTATCTACATACTTCCCCTTGGTGATATCATCTGCAGACATGGGCAAACGCCACCCTCTTCTGCCCTCATTCCAATACATCCCCCCCCACCCGCCCCACCCTCGGATCCTGATCCCTGACTCTTCAGCACCTCGGGACATCCTCCCGACGTGAATGCACTTTTCAAATGTAACTTTGCTGTTGATCTTGTTGTTAACTCAGCTTAACAAACAATTGCCTAAATTTAACTAGACAAAAGTGTCCTGTGCTTGGAATCTATCATAAAGCTTCTTAGGGGCTTTATAGTTACGAACTAAGACTAATCTGGAAAACCTGCTTGAATGCGGGCCTTTGGGCAGGGCTCCCTCGTTAGGCTTACTATTTGTCAGACCACTGATGTAGGCCTGTTTGCCCTCCAAAGCATTCCTGCTGTTCAGCACAAAACACAATTGATATCAATTCTAAACTTATCTGTGGTTGACCATGAACCAAGCTCCTGAAGGAGGATAGGGCAGTAGAGAAAGTGTATAAAAGTGTAATAGAAACAATCTGGTCAAAACCTGACTATTACCTAATATCTATCATTCTATTTACACATAATCTATTGCTATTATACGCTCTGCTGCACTGCAGAAAGGCTCATTGTTGAGTCGCTTTCTGAATAATTAATTCAGGCATTGCATTTCACATGATTACAAGAGAGGCTTGGATAAAGAAGGCCTGTTTCATTCTATCCTTCCACAACACTAATCCTACCATCACCCTACAATTCCTATCACTGCATCTACCTCCAATCATGAAGCATCCTATGCTATATAAATGTAAATTGTATTATAGTGCATTTATTAAACAGTCTTCCACTCTTCCCCTGGTTTATTTAGTTGCTCTTCATTGATCATGTCTCTAAAACTGGTGAACAGCAGTTTTGCCCTCTGCATTGCTTTTAGGGGCAAAAAAACTCCCACATGTCACAACAACTGTAGTTACAACAGTTAAAACACAACAATAATAACAACTTGTACTTATATAGCGTCTCAGAGCACTTAAAGTATATTGCAGTGCTCCAGATGCAACCTGATAAGGGTACTACACAGCTTGACGATGACTTCTGAAGATCTGAATTCAACTGATTTGTTAATACTGATCTAGTATCCTGTTGGTTATTACCATCTTGTATTGATTGAACATGGTTAAATGGTTAACTAACTCCCCCTGAACAGATTCTTACCCATCTATGAAATGCATACCCTTCCTAATTTTATTCCCTATATGCAGCACCTTGCATTGTTTAGATTGAACTTGCTACTGACCATCCTATTTCTGTTCCATTTCTCTCCAGCAATAGCCAAATTCTTCCTAGCTAATTTTTCATTACAAAATCAGGAAGATGCTCACTTGAACATTAAAGGAAGTCTTAAACATCAGTACTTTCTAAGCTTCAAACAAATTCTCCATTGGTTTACAACCATAACAAAAATTGATTCATAGAGCGTCTTTCATGTCAGGAGGACATCCCAAGGCACTGAACAATCAGGGGTTGGGACCCGATCATGGGGAGGGGCAGTGTAGTGGGGAGGGAGGGAGGGAAAGAGGTGGGAGGGTGGCGGAAGGCACGATTGAAAAGAGTCTTGAGACCGGCCTTGAAGGAGGCAAGGGAGGAAGCTAGGTGAAAGGTCTGTGGCATGGAGTTCCAGAGTGTGGGGCAGAGAGGCTGAAAGCCCAGCCACTGATGATAGGGTGAGTCGGGGGTGACATGGAGTATAAATGAAGACTTGCAGTGCATGCATGGCCATTTTGCTTCCTGAAAACCTGGAGATCTTGTGCTGAGGTAGTTTTTGAATGTATAGCCCCACTGATCACTTTCAACAGATTTCTTGTATATCCACAGAAAAGTGACATGAGCATTAATCATATTCACTGACATGTGAACATTTTTTAGATAGGCTACTGATGACATTGTAATAGAGTAGAGCTGATTTATATACAACTTGGTTCTTGTACTAATGTTGAAGTGTAATGATAACTCACAATAAGTGGGTGAGGCCCAAGGCTAAGAGAGACTTTCTTTTGAAAAGCTGGAAGCCTTCAAATTCACTGGATTGTTTCCCTTGGTCCACTTCATATGAATTAACATGACGTGGATTGGGTGGTTTCCATGGGTAAAATTATGGTTCTTGCTGCAATTGTTTATACGTTACAAAAAAAATCTAACTATTGTATATGTTTTAACTATCACAACAATGTAAGGATCATTATTAATATTATTATAGTAATGTTTGGTAAAGGCTGATGAAATATCAGGTGGCATGGTAGTATTCTAAAAATAAATGTAATTTATCTGCATTGTCTTATATGATCTAATTTGGGATATTGTTTGGAACTGGTAGGGCAAAAGATATTGGATTTATTTTGTTTTTTAGGTATATTTTAGAGTGTCCAGAAATTTTACAATTGCTGAATTCAGTCTTGCCTTTCAAACCAGTTTTCGGTAGTTCTTAAAGCTTCAAAACTAAGGTTATATTTGTACATTTCAAAATATGACATCAATAGAGGAGCTATAGACCAAGGTAGAATCTCTCTCCAAGGATTTCCAAACAAAGAATATTTTAAGATTTCCCAGGGACTTACTGTGGAAATGCTTTGCACTGGAGTAACATTCCTATGTATTGGGAAAACAGATTTTCATTTTCCAGATGGAAACTCCTCAATTTGCTCTTCCTTATTTGTACAAGTTAGATTTCTTAAGGATTTCTATGAATAATTAATGCAAACTAAATTATTATACAATTATTAAACTTAATTATCACCACATTGCTATTATTTTTCAACATGTAAAATGCAGAAGATGCCAGGGGGTTTATTTCTTGCTTTACCAATTTTCTCCCATTATCCCTCCATCTCATGTATTAATATTAATATTTAAAAGAAAGTGCCTGGTCAAACATATGTGAGGCCACATAGTGAGTGTCAGGAAGAGGCTTAACTATGAGGTTTAATCTTCTCCTTATCTGAGACCCAAAATTGCTCTGGTTTTTAATGTTAAGAAAAATTGTGCAGAGTTAAACTGGTTGTAAGTTGATTGGCAGATTGTATTTCCAGGGATAATGATCCCTTCAGAATCAGGAAATAAATATAAGAATTCAGTCACTATTTGTGGGACACTGCTATATGCAATTGGCTGCTGCGTTTCGCCCACAAAATCGTTTTTGGTATATTCTGTGAAGCACTTTAAGATGTCTCGAAGACATGATGAGGAACTATAACAAATGCAAAGATTATTCTTAAAGAATTCGGGAAAATTCTTAATTTGGAAGTTTGTTTTTTGTAGGTTTTTAAAATGAATTGTAACTGCAAACGTAGATGAAGGCAATCTGATGCATATAGTATATTTTGATTTCAGAAAATGTGTTGTTAAGGTGCTGCATGGAAGATTGGTGAAAAAACTTAGTGTCGAGTAGGGTCCAGCAATATATCGATATATCGGTTCTATCCGATATAATTTTCATATCGATATGCCGATATAGACATTTCAAAAATATCGATATATCGAAAAAAATTGGAATGCGCGTGCACTGAACTACAAGACCCAACAACAACAACAACAAATTGACTTATAGAGCGCCTTTCACGTCGGGAGTAAGTCCCAAGGCGTTGCACAGGAGGCGCGTGACCCGAGCTGGGGGGGAGTGTTCGGGAGGGGGTAAGAAATGTAGGGGAGGTCGAAGAATTAGAGGGGGAACAGAAGGCACGGTCGAAAAGGAAAGTCTACAAGGCGGAGGGATTGGGGGATGGAGTTCCAAAGGGTGGGAGCGGAAAAACTAAAGGACCGGCCTCCGATGGTGGGGCGGTTCGGGCGGGGGGGCTTGGAGTAAGCCAAGTCCTGCTGAACGGAGAGTCCAGGTGGGCTTGTAGGGTGAGAGTAGGTCGGAAAGAGGGGTAAGGCCTTGAAGGTGAGGACGAGGATCTTGAACTCGATCCTTTTGGGGATGGGGAGCCAATGGAGACAGGCGAGGGTGGGGGTTACGTGGTCGCGGAGGCGGGTGCGGGATAGTACACGAGATGCAGAGTTTTGGATGATCTGCAGCCTGTGGATGGAGGAGCTGGGGAGGCCGACAAGGAGAGAGTTTCCGTAGTCCAGCCGTGAGGTGATGTACGTGTGCATGAGTGTTTCGGCAGCGTGGGGGGTGAGATAGTTGCGGAGCCTGGCAATGTTGCGCAGGTGCAAATAGGCGGAGCCAGTCAAGGTGCGGATGTAGGGAGGAAGGAGAGTTTGGGGTCGAACGTGTTGCCGAGGTTCCTGATTGGCTTTGTGAGGTGGAGAGTACAGCCTTGGATGTTGATGCTGGCAGCGCCTGATGTGCGGAGGCGCTGGCTTGAGCCAATCAGGAGGGCCTCGGTCTTGCTCACGTTCAATTGGAGGAAATTGTCCCTCGTCCAGGACTCGATGTCGGACAAACATGCTGTCAGAACATCGATGGTCTGAGGGTTCAGGGATGAGGCGGAGAGGTACAGCTGGGTGTCGTCCGCATACATGTGGAAGTTTACCCCGTGTTTGCGGATGACATTGCCCAGAGGGAGCATGTATATGGTGAAAAGGAGGGGGCCAAGGACAGAGCCCTGGGGGACGCCATGCGAGACTGTACGGGGGTTTGAGGAAAAACTATTGGAGGATACGAAGTGTAGGCGGTGGGTCAGGTAGGAGTGGAACCAGTCAAGGACTGTGCCTTGAAGGTTGAGGTGGGAAGAAAGGTATTGGAGGAGGATAGTGTGATCGACTGTGTCGAATGCAGCAGACATGTCAAGGAAGATGAGGAGGCAGAGGGAGCCCTGGCAGTTAGGATGTCGTTTGTAACCTTGACCAGGGCAGTTTCTGTGCTGTGAGCAGGGCGGAAACCTGATTGGAGGGGTTCAAGGAGTGAGTGAGTTGAGAGGAAAGAGCAGAGCTGGGAGGCAACCACTCTTTCAAGGACCTTAGAAAGGAACGGGAGGTTGGAGATGGGTCGGTAGCTTGAAAGCTGCGACGCATTAAGGGAGGTTTTTTTTGGATAGGGGTGATGGTGGCTGTTTTAAGGGAGATGGGGACGGTGCCAGAGGAAAGGGAGAGGTTAATGGTGTCAGAGATGAGCGGGGCCAGGAGGTGGAGCTGGGTGCGGTGGGGTGGGGATGGGGTCCAGTGAACACATGGCGGGTTTCATGGAAGTGATTGTTCTTGTGATTGAGGACGGGGAGGTGGGGGTAAAAGTGTGAAGAGGGTGGGTGGAGTAACGGATGGAAGGGCGGAGGTGGAGGAAAGATGGGGGGAGGAAACTGCAGAATGGATTCTCTCAATTCTGGACTCGAGGAAGTCCAGCATCTCCTCACAACGTGCGGTAGAGGAAAGGATCTGCGAAGCGAGGCTGAGGGGGGGGGGCGGAGGAGCTGGTTGGTGGTGGCGAAGAGGAGGCAGTGGTTGTCCTTCGCTTCCAGGATTATCCTGGAGTAGAAGGCTGATTTGGTGGTGGCTAGGGTGGAGCGGTAAAATTTGATGCGGTCCAGCCAGATTTACCCAAAATGCTCATCTCTATACACAATGCACAACCGAGGTGCAAGCCACCATATTATATTCATAGTCCTCGAATACAATATACAAGTATGCAAGGGGTGGGGGTGGGAGGGAGAGAGACGGCGGGGGGTGGGGGAGAGAGGGACAGTGGGGGGGAGAGAGGAATGGCGGCGGGGGGGGGGTGGGATGCGGCGGGGGGAGAGAGGGACGGCGGCGGGGGGGATGGAGGGAGAGAGGGACTGTGGCGGAGGGGGTGGGGGGAGAGAAGGACGGCGGCGGGGGGGGGGGAGAGAGGGACGGCGGCGGGGGGGGGAGAGAGGAACGGCGGCGGGGGGGGGATGGGGGGAGAGAGGGACGGCAGCAGAGGGGGGGGAGAGATGGACGGCGGGGGGGGACAGATGGTGGGGGCGCAGACGGGGTGGATGTGATAATATACAGATAGATAGAGATGGGGGGGATGTGAGAGAGGAGAGAGACACAGAGACACAGACAGAAAAACACAGAGATGGAGGGAGTGAGTGTGAGAGACACAGAGAGAGAGAGATATTTACCTCCTGAGGAGATTGGCCCCGAATGCGCACGCACCCCCCACCTCGTGACGTGCGCGCATGCGCAATACGAAAACACTGAAAATATCGATATCTCAGTATATCTCGATATGACCCATCGATCTATCTAAATCGGAAAATTTCCATATCAACGGACCCTAGTGTCGAGGAATGCCAAGAAACTGCAAAAGGATTTAAACAGGGTAGCACAATGGTGGTGGCCGATGAGATTCAATGAAGGGATCCGATTCCTTTTGATGGGAAGTACTGAATATATTGAATGGCAGCATCTTGCCAAGAGCTGAAGAATAAAGATATTTGGGATTGACCTAGCTCATTGAAACGGCAACAAAATTACATTTGTAAAGCTCCTTTCACGTCCGGAGGAAAGTGGCATCTCAAGGGACAACAGCTGTAAAGAAGGTTTGCAGTATGATGACTTTTTAACTGGAGTATTGAGTCCAGTTCTGGGTGCCTCACATGAAAGATGTTAGCACCTTGGTGGGGGATGCAGAGGTGTTTATGAGAATGATTCGGGTATAAAGGGCCATAATTAGGAGGTGAGATTGGAGAGGCTGAGTCTGTTTTCATTGGAGCAGAGAGTGGGAATCTGATTGAGGTGTCCGAAATCTTGAGATGTTTCGTGGGGTAAACAATGATAAGTTATTTCCATTGATAATGAAGTCACTAAGTAGGTGACATAGTCGTAAGATTTCTACGCATCTACGTTTCTATTATTTACATATTTTCCAAAGTTTGTCATGATTTAAATTTTATGACAATGGTTTTGAACCCAAGACTTTCAGAAATTTGGGGCTTCAGACGTTTACATGTGTCTACTTGCAGCAACAGTTAATGGATAGCAGTCCTGAGCAGAAAGTTGCTGCCTTATTTTTTTTGACCACAACACTAGTCATTGATCACCTTTGCCTGGATTTGGTAATCTTTGACATTGTAGTTGGACAGACACAAGTGAACCAAAACCTCTGTAATGCCACAGGCACTGATGCCTAAACTGGATTATCACCAGCAGTGAATGGAGCTCTCGCCAAGCCTTGAGGTAATTGCTGTGACCCATAAAGGTAACCAGACCATGACATGTTGGTGCATTGTTATTTAATTCAAGCAAAATCAATTTGAAGCACAGCTTTTCTAGAGGTTTATATTTTCTTGCTATCATCTATTTTTCCAATAGGTATGAGGGAAATATAACATTAACAGTTAATGTAAGCATGTTTAGACTAATATTCAGATTAGTGTGAAATTTTGAACTGAAGTCAAATGCTTATGAATAAATATTCAAGGCAGAACATAATGTTCACTGTGTTCCTAATTTATACTGACAGATTCAGTCTCAGTGAACTGCTGTGAACTGAATTAGACATCGCTGTGTAATTAGTGCAGCTACCAGCTCCAGTGGGAGAGCCCTGGACTCCCATCAATCAGCTCATACAGATTGTCTCATGATCCCAGCGACTTACCAACAAACCTTTCAGCCCACGGACTTTCCAAAGCTACTATTTTTTTTAATCGTATGTATTATATACGGAGTCTTTCACATTGGGAGGATGTCTCGAAGAACTTCACAGAATATATTGTAAGGTGTAGTGGTTGTGAGTTTTGCAGGTAAATGAGGCCTGCTTTACATGAAACCGGTTAAAGGCATCTTGCACCTGGCAGCAGCAACTGTTAAATGAATTAAATGGTCTGTTACAACAATGCTAAGAACGTCTCCTCCAAGAAGGCACCGTTGTACTAATTTGGCCAGAAGAAATCAGAGGCAGGATACTGATTGCAGACTTAGACTGAAACTCACAAAGAACTGTGGTTTGGCCCATTATAATGTAAAAATTGAACTTCATTTTGAAAAGACGCATAATCTGATAACGATAATTAACTCAAAGAATTGGTTCTATCGCAGAAGGCGTCTCGTGGGAAGATCCCTGCGGTGAGTAAAACATTTCTTTTGTCTTCTCTGTTTCTTTAAGGGAACACAGAAGAATGTGTGGAGATTAAATCTTATTTTAACTAGATTGTTAATTTAAATATATGTGATATGTTCCATTATCAAGAATCTCATTGCATCGTCTGGATCATCAAACAGAAGTGTTTTCCTATACAACAATGTCACCAAGTGTTGGTTGGTTGGTTGTAGTTGCTGATTTTGTTGTCATTGATACATAGGGCGACATTGCATTGGCTCTCGGTAACTAATCGGGATGAATGGTTTTGAAGTCAAGCCACTGCTACTGGGCCAAGAAATGCCTGATACATGCACTCTGAATCAAAGAGCCCTCCGTTACCATGACATAACATCTACTCCTAATTGTTCTGCATTTGTTGCTGCACTCAAAACTATGTCTCTTTGAAATCTTGTTGCACTGACAGCATTAGCCTGCATGGGTGCTCACTTCATCTTGTGAAGCTGGTGTTCAACCTTTGTCTCTCGTTTGACCTCTAACTGTCATTTAAACCTCACATCTGTGCTTAGATCCGCTCAGATTTTCCACACTTCCACAACACCTCTGCAGCCCATGTCCTATTCCATACCTGGCTCCTCAAGCTTATCAACAACAGCTTACATTTATATAGCACCCTTCACCCTTTGAACAATGGCAAATTTTGACCCAAACTGGCAAGAATATGGAGGTGACTGTGGAAATGGTTAAAGAGAAATGGTATGATTTGAAGACCGGCAAAGGTGTATTTTACAAGGGCTATTTGAATATGGTCAAAGAGGGACCAAGGCAGGGGGGGTTGAGGAAGGAAATTTCAGAGTTTAGGGGTGTAGAGGTTGAAGACACAATATGGGGGAATGGAGAGGTTGGGAGACGTGTAGATGATCTGAGTCAGTCAAATGATGGGGCAACGAGAAGATTCGTTTGTGCAGATTAAATTGATTTGTGTAGCCAAAAGGCCAAATAGAGATTTAAGTCCTGTTTATGAATGGCACAAATTAGGCCCCAATTTGCCTTTTGCTAATAACCTTTCTCAATAAAGAATATATAGGCTATTTCAGTCCTGTAGCTCAATGGTTAGAGCAATCACCTTACAAGTGTAAGACCTGTGTTCGAATCCAGGCAGGTCAGGACGAAACCTTGGGTAAGTTTCCTTACTCCACATGCCTAATAATAATCCCTATAAAAAAAAACTTTAATAAATTGGTCATTTCAATCCCCGACTGTTTGTGGGACACTGCTGTGTGCAATTGACTGCGGCATTTCGCCCACAAAAAATACAGTCAATTCACTTTACAGTATATTCTGTGATGCGCTTTGAGATGTCTAGAAGTTGTGAAAAGTGCTATATCAAATATATTATTATTATATATATTGCAGTCTGTCAAAAAAAATTGTATTCTCAAGGCTGTGGACTGAGACGAAAATTAATTCTAATACTTTTAATCTCCTTACAGCAATAGACTATTTCTGTTCAACCATTGACATTAGCCATTTGTGTTTGTGAAAGGCATTCAGGAGAACAGTGAATATGTTGCATTACCCAACCTGACTGTTCAGTGCCTTGGGATGTCCTCCCGACGTGAAAGGCATTCTATAAATTTTGCTGTTGCATTGTATTCCCACAAAGATCCCAAATGGAGAAAGTGAAAAGGAGAGCAAAGAGAACCATGTCAGCACACAAATCAGCTAAGATATTTCATTTCTACCACATACGATGTGTATGCTGATTTGACAAACCTATGAAAAAATTACCTAAAGATTTTTTTAACAAAGAAAAATGAAATAAACTTTTATCCTAAAATGGAAAGGAAAAAGTATGATCAATTTTTAAAAAATGATTCAAGCATTAAATAAGAGTTGGGAGGGAATACGGTCTTACATCTGTTGGGACTAATGTAAAAATGATGGGTTTGGTATTCGATCGTGCCACAAGTGGCTTTTAACATAACTTATATAATGTTGGCACTGCTCAGTACCATAGTGCAATGAAGAGCTTTATAAAGCAACAACTCAGGGCCCTCAGATTTTACTGGCAGAGAGATAGCAAATAAAACTGCCTCATGGAAAAGTAATCAAATCTGACTACTTTCACTGTTGCTCAGCTGCGAAATTGTTCGATCGGATGTTTTATTATGCAATTGACATCCAGGGTATGATAATGATATGGCCAAAAAGCAGAGTTTAATACTAGGTAAGAAGAAATATTGGCAGTATCTGTCAATAAGTCATTGGATCACTCCCAGGTGCCTTGCAATCTATGTGTGGTGCATTGGAGCAGGGATTCAGCATGGCACGCTGTGCTTTGCTGGCAGAATTCCCCGTTACCTGTTACAGAATCTCATTGTGAACCATTGCTTTGCTAGCCACCAGTGTAGAGGCGATCAATTTTACAGCATGGAGAAAGGCCATTCAGTCCATTGTGTTTGTACTGATTCATTGAAACAGCAATTTCTTTCAGCCCTATTTGCTTTTCTCTCACAAATTGTACATTTTATAGTTATCTATCTGGTTCTTGCTTGAATCCCCAACCACAGCAACTGTGTATCACCCCAAATCTCTTAATTTCCCCTTTTCTTCTTTGGAAATTATCTCTGATGCTCTCTAGTCTCTGAAGAAACCTGAGGAAACAATAGTATTTGAGTTTTTCTCTGCAGCATTATCCAACTATGTTATATAAATGCAAGTAGTTGTTGTTGCATTAATTTGATCCAACTGGTATCTCAATTCTTGACTTATGACTGAAATTTTTTGAATTTGAGTAACTTTCAGTCTTCTCAGCCTCGTCAAGGATGATAAAATAGGAAGCATCTTCATTATGGTTGTAGTGTTGAAGCCAAGCAGGCCTTCAGTGCCTCAAGGCATTTTTGGTTGTTAATCAGCATGTTGGGATCTTCAGTGACACTGCATAAAGATGTTTTAAACCCTGTGACCCAAAGAGCTAAACAGCAAGTGAATGCCAGGTGGTTACCATTTATAAAACTTTGGGAACCATTAAAGCTAACTCAGCAGGATGTGAGGTGAAAGAATTTCACCTCACGATTGCAAACTTATGAAATGCCCTGACACGGAAAGCCACATGCACGCACGCACGCACACACGCACGCACACACACACACACACATGGGAAGTAGGGATTTTAAGGGGAATGGAGAAAAAGATGGAGGAAATGAGATTACAAAATTTCCCATGATCTAATAAACCAGCAGGACAAGTTTGATGGGCTGTATGGCCTCCTCCTGTTCTTATGGTGCTAGCAGACTAGGTTTGTGAATAGTGGTTTAGCTTTCAAAGCAGCCGCTCAACACCAAAGATATCATTTGTTGTCATGTTCCCTGCAGTTTTGGTTGCCTTGAAAAATCTCCTACGGCACTTGAGCAGAGTGGATTTGATCCATTCCAAGCGACAACTGCAGCAAGCTGAGAATGAGTTAAGAATGTTGACTGGTATCTTAAGGGGCCTGACAAATGCTGTCCTGTCTCTTTCTTCTCGTAAAACTTGAATCTGGAGGTCAAGTATTTGCCCACTTCACAGTGTGACAGCAGACACTTGCTTTGGAGCTGCCCATCCATACCAGCTAATAAGTATGAAAAGCTCTGTTGTTCCCTGACAAGAAAAAATATCATACACACAATGGCAGGCAGCTTGAAAGCTTTAGTCAGAAATGTCACGTTGTGTGTTCAAATACCTCTCCTTTTTGATCTGCAACCAGAATCCTTGAAACATTACATTCCTTAAATGCAATATACTTTGATGATAAAATAGATTAACTTTTCAGAACAACCAAAGGCCACCTGTTGCCAAAATGTCCATAATCCTCATTGGCTGTCTTGTAGCTGTCATTACCTTCTCTGAGATCCATGACCAACATTACAGGAATATAATGAATATGTCAGGAACTGGAGGTCAGCCATTAAACTACATCAAAACTTGGCGCTGCATCCAATGTCAGCATAGAGGCCTTAGATGATCAGCTTCTTGGCAGTATTTCTACATGGCTTGATTTGTTTACACAAGGTCTCTTTCTGCTGGATGTAATGTATTTATGGAGATTGCCCGTGACAGCATGGTCAAATACTTTAGCTTTGAAAATGCTGTTTCCTGTTCAAAGTGCTTCTGTTGCTGAAGGTTGCGAAATGTCAGCGTATCCGATTGCATTGCATACTCTTGTTCCCTTAAAACCCTAAACTGGGGTGTCGGGGGACACATCACGTCTCTATTGAGACACAAACTCTTATTCAAAACACAACACAGTGTTTGAAGATGACGTTGTTCAAACTGAATAACTGCGAGGCAAATATTTGGAGGACATCTATATCTGCCATTTTAGGTTTTGTATTGTCTTACGGGAAAGGGGACCCGCTAAGAAAGGAATTAATTTCAAACTACTCAGCTTCGGAAACCCTTTCAGATCTGCTGTAGATCTCAATAAACAAAATAATTCAAATCACAGCAAAACTGAAGGCTTCATTATTTAAGGAACACCCTAATAAAGCTTAAACTTGTGTATTTAAATAGATACACATTTTGGCTCTGCTTTTGGTCTGACTGAGAGAGTGAGCATGTAACTAAGGATACAGTTTGGATTTGGATAAATAGATGCAGTTTATTGAGAAACAATATTGTGGGTTAGGAATCAGCACAGCCCAAACCACATGTTATCCCAGATACCATCCCAATAAAGCACATAATGTACTGGAAGTGTCACCCTGGCTCAGTTGTTAGCAATCTTGTCTCTGAGTCAGAAAATTGTGTTTCAAGCCTTGTGTCAATCATCATCTGGGCTGACACTCCAGTCTCGTGCTGAGGAGCTTGTATTATCGTGCCATCCTTTGGTAAACCAAAGTCCTGTCTGCATGTTTGGGTTATTTTTAACCATGGCTCGACTTAAAAAGAGAAGGGGGTTTCTCTCAGTGTCCTGGCCAGCAATTCCTCAGAGAGAG
The DNA here is from genome assembly GCA_035084275.1 of Hydrolagus colliei. Classification (NCBI taxonomy): domain Eukaryota; kingdom Metazoa; phylum Chordata; class Chondrichthyes; order Chimaeriformes; family Chimaeridae; genus Hydrolagus; species Hydrolagus colliei. Next base: position 29,310,472 of record CM068742.1, on the reverse strand, counting down.
ATTATACACTTATTATACTGCTGGACACAAATTGGCTTCTGCATTTGCTTATAAATTTACAGTCACTACACTTGACAGAAAACTGTGAAATGTTTCTACAGTATCATGTTAATGTATTATATCAAATGCAAGGATTATTATTATACTAACCTTAACCATTAAACTATCAGGACAGAATTGTTTTTAAGACAGGTGCTTTCCAAACAGCCCTTTGCTATAGCAATAAAGCTGGGGCTTGGAGCGAGAGGAATTTAGGAATAATGAACAAGCTCTGCACATTTTCACAATAGAATGAATTGTCTCTCTGACCTCACCAGGCGATTTAGAGATTATCTAGAAACGGTACGATTGCAAGTGTAGTAATCGCACCTTGCTGTCATTTGTCTGAATGTAGATTACACCATTTACCCTTTATATTTCTTTCAAAGCTGCACAAGCCTGTTGTTCTGATTTGGGGTAGGATGGAGGAGGATGGTGTTTCTCCTTAAATCGATTGAATTTGGCAGTGTGAGTCTTTAATTAGAACTATTACGTTTCAATAGATCTTTTTTTTCCCTTTGCCTTCAAGAAAATCTGTGACACTGTAGCTGAAGAGCAGGAACTTGGAGATAATATTCCACTTATCAGAATCTGTGCACTCTGCCACCTGTACTAATTGTGGTAAAATCTAGGCCCCCACTACTAAGGTCGATGCATTAACTTTGCTGGAGAAAGTCACCTCCTTGCTGTGTGAGGAATAATCAGAATGAGTGAATGCGCTTCCTAATACTCACTGTATCAGAGATCTATCTTGCTGTGTGGCGCTGAGCCACTCGGAACCTTGGATTCCTCAAGTTCTACTTTACAGCATTTAGCACTTCCAAAGCACTACAACTCATTTCCTAGATGTTGTGTCTGAGTTTAATCTCTTGGCAGTGTCGCTAATTCATTTTGCACTGGGGCAAACTGCTTGTTGCTCTGGGCGCAGGTACAAAAGGAAGCTTGGCAAAGATCAAAGTTTCTACTGCAGGACCGAACGCCTCTCAGCATTAAACTGCTCCTTCCATGACTGGGAAAATAATTTCACTTTTAAAAAAAAAAAGTCTCGGGGAATGGGGTACCTAAAATATTGCCGGCTGCGAGTGCAGCATTTCAAACCTGCTTCGTCACGCACTCTTCTAAAATAAGATTAAAACCTAAATTTAAAATTTAAATGTACCTTTGAAGGTCTGGAATAAAAGCCTTCAAGATACTTGATAAATTGAATTAAACACCCAGGTATTTAGAGTCTAAGGTATCGTCTAGAAAGTTCATCCACGCTTTTTCTTGTTATCTCTATCTCTGCTTGTTTAGAAATTTTTTATTTTCTGAGATGTGCCTTTGGATGAACCAATTTGGGGTGTGTGGGGAGGGTTTGGGGAGTGGGCAGGAGGGAAATGATCTGGTCCAGTGAGCCAGTATAATTACTACTCGTAATGTATTTACCGTATTTTGTAGATGCAGATATACTGTATGTTAAACTTAGCGATCTTCTGCTCAATCACCAAAACAAGCCTACACGCAGACACTGTAAACACCTTGCAGTCCTCCATCAATAGCACCAACAACAAATTTCTATTTGTGCAGAAAACACCCACCTCACCCCCACTTATGGACTCTGGGGATCCAGAATTTGAACCTAGCTGGACCAGGCTCAGAGCTGAAAATTTAAAAAATATTTTTGAGGCCAAATATTTCCGCTGACTCGTGTTAGGCTCCTGCCAGCCAACACTGTACAATTGCGTACCAATGCATCTCCTACTGTGTGTCATCACTGCCCTGAGCAGCCTACATGAATCCCATAGCTTCCCGCCTCACTGTCCTTGTTACTTTTCACAGCTTCCACAGGTAGGGCTGTTTTGGTGAGTGAGCAGGAGATAGCTAAGTTTAACATTCGATACATCTGCGCATACAAAATACAGTAAATGCTTTACTATTAGTAATTATACTGGCTCACTGGATCAGATCTCTTCCCTACCCCCACCTCCACTTCCCAAACTGTTTCTGTTGTCACCTGAGGAGGATGTCCCAAGGTAATTAAAACTTTTTATTCTCATTACTGCCACTTCTTATTCAACGTCTATCATTCCCACCGTTGTGCTTTGAGACTATCATATGTGAAAAGAGCTTTAGGCAAAGGGAAATTTCCACGTGCATGTAAAACTTTCAGTAGTTTTGTTTTAATACTCTTGCTGATAGATTTCCATATGAATCAAAGCTAACCAAAACAACATACAAGTAATTCACTAGATATCAAGATTGGTTTGGATGAAGAAGTCCCTTTGGCTCATCGAAATTAGTACCTGATTTTCACTGACTCCCTGCCACCTCCTTATCTCACCAACCTCGTCACTCTCCAGTCCACCATCTGGTGCCTCTGCTCGAGTGGCACCAGCCTCCTGTTTGTCCCTCGCACCTTCTGCCCCATTATCAGAGGTCGCACTTTCAGCACTATGCTCCCAAACTGTGGAATACTTTCCCTCAATCCCTCCGCCTTGCCGTTTCTCTGCCCTTTTTCAAGTCCCGCCTGAAAGCCTTCCTCTTCAACCAGCCACCTCCCCCAACCCCCAATAGCTTGGAGTCAGACACTGCCACTGTTAAGCACTCTGAGACATTACCTGGGAAGGAGGGCACTATGCAAGTGTTGTTGTTAATTTCCTGACTGCATACTTTTATCCCCCTCACACCTCTGATTCATTCAAATCACTTTCCCGCTGTCTCGGGCACTGCATATTTCCCCTTACACCTTAGATTTTCTCCCAGGGCAGCAAGTTAATCTTGCTAATAATGTGTAAGACCCTAGGTTGCAAACTGAAACAACTGCAGCTTTGTAGATTGTGCATGGTCTGCGTGACCATGATGGTTGAATTGCTGTAATGCCATTGCTCACAACATGTTTCCTTATATCTTTATTCTCTGTGATGCTCATTTAGATTATCCTCTTCATTTTACCTACTTCCCTTTCCTCACCGCACTGGGCTTCTTAAATCCTGTTTAATGAAATGAGAAAATACTCAAAACCAGCATTCTCTCGATATGATAGTGGTTCCAACTAAGAGTTCTATTCTTTCTTGCTAATATATTGCCATTGTGAGAGAGAGAGCACAAATAGAGATGGGAAAGAAGAGAGAGAGAGGTGCAGGAGAGAGAGAAACAGGGAGCGAAAGAGAAAGTGGGATAAGAGGGGGATGGAAAGACAGAGGGAGGTAAAAGAGAGGTACAGAAAGACAGAGGCTGAGAATGTTTGAAAGTGTGGGACTGTGGACATGTGGAATTAAAATAACACAGCAGGGGTAGGTCTGTCTGTAGTCTAAATATGGCAGAGGTTATTGTAAACAAGATATTTGAGAAGGCGGAGGGTGTGGGGGGGTGGGGGGGGGAGGGTTGAGAACCAGCGAAACACCACTATATTTAGGAGTGCAGGGTAATCAAGGTTTAATCAACATTGTCTGATTCCACTAATATCTCACCCCTCAGGCGCCTGTGCTAATTGTGGTTAAAAAAAAACTCATTCACACCATTACTTCCAGGCTGGACTTTGCCTCCCCAATTGCTCCCTCCATAGGTTGTTGATCATCCAGAAATCTGCCGCCTGTGTCCTCTGTCTCATCAGGCTCCGCAAACTTATCACCCCCATCCTCGTCGGACAGAGGATTCAATTCAACATCCTGGAGCTCACCTTCAAAGCTCTACATAGCCTTGCCCTACCCTCCATCTGTGACCTCCTACCAACCTAGCCATTCCCTCAACAGACTGGGCTCCGACCTGCTCCACATCCCCAGCGCTGCCTACCCCTCACCATCGACAGGTAAGGCTTTATCCACTGCCCCCAACCTTGAATTCCACCCTGTAATCCCTCCATCTCGTCCCTTCCCTAGCCTCCTTCAAGTCCCATCTCAAGACCCTACTCTTCGACCGTGCCATTCTTCACCTCCCTTCCCACCCTTCCCTCCATCCTCCCTGAGCCCCAAAACAGCTTGGGTCACAAACACTGACTGTCCAGCACCTTTGGACATCCAACTCTAAATAGTTTCCAGGAAACTGAATTGAACATCCACATTGTGGCACATATGAAAAATGGGCTAATTACACAAAATGTTAACTGGGTTTTGAGTCTGGGCAGTTGGACTTGATGGTCATTTCCTTTCCCATTGATTCCTGTCTCTGGTTCTGTCTAAATTAATTTCCCTCAGCCACGCCAGTTTGGATGGAGGAGATTTTCTGGGTTAAAGTCATCAGAATTAAAGCGATGAAATAAACAGTAGGTCTGCCTGGCCAGCACAAGTCTGGATAGTTGTCTAGTGCTTGCTCTAATAAGCAAAATCAGCCAAATTTGGCTCACTTCATAAGAAGGCTGGAATTCCAGTGTCTTACTGATGTTGAAATCAACTTTTAATCTCTGCTAATTGTATTTCCGCATCACAGAGAATGAAATTGAATGGGCGTAAAGAATCGCACTGGGTTATTGCACTGTTGGCTTCTTAAATCCTGTGTGTAATGAAATGAAAAATGACTCAAAACCAGTATTCTCTCAATACGATACCATAGTGCTTCCAACTAGGAATGAGATCTTTTTAAAGGGTAATGAAAACTCTCCAAAGGTGGATTTAAGTAAGTATATGCTGTAATCCTCTCAATTTCGCTGATGCAGCAATTTATTTGGTAGCCGGTTGCTCCGTGCCCTGTCCTTGACCATTAACCCTCCTGGTTTTAGCTTGGACTCCACAACCTATAGGCAAGTGCACAGGCAATGTTATTGTTTACTTCTGACTAGGCTGATATCAGGATCTCACTGTATAAACAATAATGGGTGTAAACCCAATTTAAGCTAATTAGTGTTTGTTAGAGCCCATGATTTTTCTTGTTTTCATGGGAAAGTGGAGTCCTGTAGTTCAGATGTTAGAGCACTCGCCTCAAAAGTGCGAGGACCTAGGTTTGATTCCCAGCAATGCGAAACGTTGGGAAGTTTCCTTACTCCACATGCCTCTGTTTACCTAGCAGTAAGTATGAACCCGGTTGTTAGTCGATTGGCTGAGCATCTCCCAGGGGTAATAATCCCCCACCCCCCAAACATTTGGTAATTGAAGCCATGACCCTGCTGTGCACAATTGGCTGCTGCGTTTTCCCCAAAAATATACAGTCAATTCGCTTGACAATATATTCTGTGAAGCGCTTTGAGACATCTTGAAGATGTGGTAAGGCACTATATCAGATGCAAGGATTATTATTTCTGCAAGTTTTCAATTTTTATTTGCTTTGTTTTATTGCTCTGCTGCCTGTATCCCACAAGGAAGGCACATAGCTTCCTCCCAAACATCTATTGCTGTGTCACATTAACCACTGATGAGAAACACCAGCAACAATCCAGGGTACTGTCCAGCTCTACAGTTTTCTCCCTCTCTGCCTGGAGAGACCACGGGTTCGCCAGCACTGCATCTCTCAATTCACTGTATTTCAAATCAGGAGCTCAACAGAATGGGGTTCAAATCTATTTTTGTCCCCTCTGCTATGCTGATTTAGTGGCACACAAAGGTGCAGTGACAAGTTATTGCTAATATTTGAAATAATGAGTAATCCTCACAACTGAGGGTATAATAATAATAATCCTTCCATTTATATAGCATTTTTCAAGTCTTCTAGATGTCTCACAGCATTTCACAGAATATACTGTAAGGTGAATTGACTGTATTTTTGTGGGTTAAACATGTCAGTCAATTAAACACAGCAGTGTCCCACAAGCAGTCATGGATTGAAATGAACTTTTTTTTTCAAGGGCTTATTATCAGGCGTGGAGTAAAGAACCTTGCCCAAGGTTTGCCCACTGTCTGGAATTGAACCCAGGTTTCTCGCTTGCAAGGTGAGTGTTCTAACCCAGTGCTATGGGACTCCACAAATGAGTAAATAGATCACAATTACAAATTAGAAAAGAAAACAACAAGCATCAGATGTTATCAATTCAATGGACACGAAGGAGTTTTAAATAATGAATGTTGGTGAATTTATGGAATGTCTGAACCCCATTATCACAATTGAATGATGCACGCAAATGATACATATTAGGGACCAGGGAAAATAGAATTGCTATCAGGGCCAGAAAAGAGAAATCTAATGGTTTCAAACAAGTGGCACTTATTGTGCTTAAGTCAGTGCTTCTCAATGTGTATCCAAACATGAATCTTAAACACGGGGCTAAATCAGTTAAAAGTTAATCCAAAAAGCATGTGTTCACCCAAAGTAATATGAGAATGGAAATGTACTTACCTCGAAGGCCTCAGATGGAGAATTGATTGAGGTGTATGGAGGTCAGATAAACTAACAGGCGGAACAGGATATAGGATTTAAAAGATTTAGAGCTGACATGAACTAATAAATTGGCGGAGCATAATACATTCAATGGATTGAATATATTACTCCTATTCCTATTTTCCATTTTTATAAATAATGATAATAATCCTTGCATTTGATAAAGCGCCTTATCACATCTTTGAGACATCCTAAAGAGCTTCACAGAATATACTGTAAGTAAATTGAATGTATATTATGTGGGTGAAATGCAGCAGCCAATTGTACACAGCAGTGTCTTACAAACAGTTGTGGATTGAGTGACCAAATTATTGTAATAATTATTATTTATTCAGGTGTTTTTTTTCAAGGAATCATTACCCACAGAATAGCGTTCTGCCAATTGACTAACAATCAAGTTCCTACTTATTGCTAGGTAAACAGAGGAATGTGGAATAAGAAAACTTGCCAGCACCTTCCCAGCCTCTTGGGATGTCCTCCCAACTATAGAAATTTTATTTTGTTGTTGTTGTCCAATGTTTTACCCTACCAGGAATCAAACCCAGGTCCTCTCGCTTGTAAGGCAAGTGCTCTACCCACTAAGCTACAGGACCACAATTTATACCTTTTATTTATATAGAAAGGGTAGTTATTTTAGTTCTTTGGGTTTGTCAAGTATCTTGAAGTACTCATAAACCAATATTTTAAATAAATGGGTGAGAAAGAGGAATTTGGGGAGAGTACCATAGAGTAAAACAGTGGCTGTATTAAACAATTTGTTGATAAACCAATAGTGTAATTCTCAGATGTAATGTACACATGGCCAGTGTGACTTCATGCACTATGTATCTCACTCACTCTCTGGAGCTCTCCCAAAATCCCTTCCCCTTGCTCTGAGTCCTTAACTCCCAAACTGTTCTCTTTATGCTTACATTCGGGCAACACCCTTACACTCTTCCTCTCCTGTTGAAGGGCACTTCCTTTCAACTCTGTGAAGCGTTTTTTGGGATCTCTATCCCACATGAAAGGTGGTGTATAAGTGCTGGTTGTTATAACTTTCCTCCCAAGCTAAATATCTGTCATCCAACAGTCTCATCCTTCTACAATCTGCATTGATTTAAAGTTTAAGCTTGGCAACATTTCCCCTCTTTCTTGTCTTCTCTGCTGCTCTTTCCCCTCTGGTGGTGCCCCGCATTTGGCCCTTTATATTTTTGAAGGAACGACACCAAATAAATTGTCGTAAACATCAGATTGTTTGTGACTAACTCAGGAGTGGACAAGTGCGATGCGTGATGTGATAATCATCACTAGCAGAAATCATCACATCACGTGCCATATTTTACTTTAGTAATAATTGGGTTACATTTTCCTACCTAATATCTGTTTGTTTAAAAAAGATCAAAAGTACTTGCCTATTGCAGTTCAAGTGTGGTAATCATCAACAAAAAAACTAGACCATCTCCTCTTCCTGCTGATAAAGAACTGGTTTACAAGGATTGAATTCTGGACCAACTTATTTCTGTGAGAATTCAGTAAAACCTACTTGAAATAATTAGTGTTGGCATCAACTTGCCAATGTGATGGTGTGCCTAACAATCAAACTCATCCAATAAAACATATAATTTAGAAGCCATTAGGATATTATGCCACATTACGTAAATGTTATTCCCTTTTGACATTTTTCATTCCAAAGAAAATGATCATTTAATGGCTAAAGCGCACTGTGCTATACATGAGCTTTACTAAGACTTAACCAATCAGAATGTTTCACGACACAGCCCCACAAAGTGTATTTTGCACATCAATTTGCATCATCCTAAATCCATGGGGGTTTAAACATTGTCCTTTGAGAAAATGTCAGAGTAAATGGTGCCTCATGGTAGGAAATGTATCTCTGGATGTTAAATGTGTCCGCTGCTGGGAACCCTCATGTATGCTATTTTGACTCATGGGGATTCTACTTCTTGGAGATCTTAGGCCAGAGCTGATTTGTTGTTAATCAAGATGTGTACAAGGGATTCTCTGCAGCAGACATTTTACCTGATTTGAGGCATCATTTACACGCTTGTTTTCTCATTGAGCGTTTAATCAATCTATGTAAAAAATGACCCAGCATAGAACAGATCTGGATGAACAATTAAACTAATTTCATCATCAACACCAAGTTCCTTTCACAGACTCATAGAAATTTACAGCATAAAAGGAGGCCATTCAGCCCATCATGAATGTTAATTTTGTATACTTTTGTGTTGCTGTTGTTTAAGTTCAGATGTAAAATGGGTGATTGTTGTGTGCAGAATCAGAAGTAAACATCCAATGAAGCATACATAGCAGGTGAAAAACCCAGGGAGAAATGACACTGAGGAGAGAGAGAAAACAAAGGCTTCAACTAGATGAAAACTTGTCAAACTCTGTGTGAAAAGTGTTGTTATTTTATTCGAGACTCCACAATATGGCATCCGAAGTAAACTAATACATGCTGAGAGAAAGACGGTGAAGGAAAAGAGAAATATAACAACCAGAGAAGAAAATGGATTGTCGCCGATGAAGTGCCAGAGCAAGGTTTTATTCACCCAACTGGAGAAGGGGAATGAATTCAGGATACACTGAGGATGACAGACAAGCTCACTTCCTACAAATTCTGCAGCAGCCAAGTGAGTTGAAATTTCCTGGACACATGAGAGCAAATTGGCGAATGTTTAAGGGATGTTTTGAGGTGTCTGCCTTGGCAGTGGGTCTACCCAATAGACCACGATGCCAACAATGTGCAATATTATTCTGGAAGAAGAAACTTGTCTCTTCCTCTTTGCCATGACTCTGAGCATTCTACCTTGATATCCTAACTCCTGCCATTCCCTTGCTTCTGATGCGCATAATACAGAGTCCTGCAGCTCAGTGGTTGGAGCACTTGCCTTGACAAGCATGAGACCTGTGTTCAAATCCAGGCAAGTCAGGGTGAAACCTTAGGCAAGTTTTCTTACTCCACATGCCTAATAATAATCCGTCCCCAAAAAACCACAATACCCCCCAAAAATGATCATTTTCAATCCATGACTGTTTGTGGGACGCTGTCTGCTGTGTTTCGCCCACATATATGCAATCAATTAACGTTACAGTATATTCTGTGAAGCACTTTGAGACATTGATAAGTTGTAAAAAGCGCTAAATCAAATGCAAGGATTATTTTTTTATCATTATAATGTTATACTTTCATCTCATGGAAAGGTTTGTTCCCTACTGTTGGACACTGCCCTGTATTGTTCCCTGCACCACAATTTTTGCATTCCATGTTACTGGGAACCTTTATTTCTACCCTGCTTATTATGCCTCTCTCAATTTCTGGGCTGTCACCACATTTGCATTTTATGTTTGGATATTATGGCTGCCTGTATTATTTGTATGGTCTTTGACTATTTCATCTTTCACCTTACAGTAGTCACAGGTTCTTATTAACTTCCTTAATACTTAGAAACTTGGAAATCTTTTAGTACAAAAGGAGGAGGACCTTTGAGTGTGCACCAGCTCACAGAACAAGAAGATCACTTCAAATCCCACCATCCCATTTAATAATAATAATCCTTGCATTTGATATAGCGCTTTCCACATCTTATCAACGTCCCAAAGTGCTTCACAGAATATACTGTAAAGTGAATTGACTATATATTTGTGGGCGAATCGCGGCAGCCAATTGCGCACAGCAGTGTCCCACACACAGTCGTGGATGGAAATGATCAATTTTATGATTGTGTTTTTTTTGGAGGGATTATTATTAGGCGTGTGGAGTAAGGAAACTTGCCCAAGATTTCGCCCTGACCTGCCTGGATTCGAACACAGGTCTCCCCAGCTTGGTCTCCCCAGCTTGCAAGACAAGTGCTCTAACCACTGAGCCACAGGAGCTCCACTTTATCCCCATATCCTTCCAAGCCCCCCACTTCCATATGCATGTCTTCTCCCCTCTTGAAATCTACGAGGGACTCCACCTCCATCACTATAGCCGACAGGGTATTTACATCCCAACAATTCTCTAGGTCAATAGCTAGACACCCATGTTATAATTAATAGAAGGAGCAAGTGGACACATGGCATTCTCTGATTGGCAGGACGTGACAACTGTCCCCCCCCAGGTTCTGTATTGGGACCTCAGCTATTCGACATATATATAAGTGACTTGGAGGAAGGAATAGAAAGTTTTATATCCAAATTTGCAGATGACACTAAGATCAGAGGCTCAGTAAGTAGTGTAGATGGGAGTAGGAAGTTACAAAGGGACTGAGACAGATTGTGTGAGTGGGCAAAGCTGTGGCACATGTAGGGAAGTGTGAGGTCATCCACTATGGACTGAAAAAAGATATGGCAGGATATTATCTTAATGGGGAGAAATTAAGAGGTGTGGAGGAGCAAAGAGATTTGGATGTCTATATCCACAAATCACTAAAAACTAGTTCCCAGTTGCAAAGCGTAATCAAAAAGACGAATGGAATGTTGGCCTTTATCTTGAGGGGCCTGGAATACACAGGAGAAGAAGTTATGCTTCAGCTGTATAGAGCATTAGTCAGACCCCATCTGGAGACTGCATTCAGTTTTGTGCACCACGCCTCAGGAAAGATATATTGGCCCTGGAAGGGATGCAGCGCAGGTTCACCAGAATGTTACCAGGCCTAAAAGGGTTAAGTTACGAGGAAAGGCTGTGTAAAGTTGGATTGTATTCCCTTGAGTTTAGAAGGTTGAGGGGTGATTTGATTGAGGTATTTAAAATAATAAAGGGATTTAATAGAACAGATGCAGAGAAGCTGTTTCCTCTGGTAGGGAATCTCAAACAATAGGATATAATCTTACAATTAGAACCAGGCTATTTAAGAGTGAAATCAGGAAGCATTTTTTTCACTCAAAGGGTGTTAGAAATCTGGAATTCTCTCCTCCAAAGGGTCGTGGATGCTGGATCCATCCACACCTTCAAGAGTGAGGTTGATAAATTTTTGGTAAGTCAGGGTACAGTATTATGAAATACAGGGAGAAAGCGGGAAATTTGAGTTGAAAGGATTAGTAGAGGTCCAGATCAGCCATGATCTAATTAAATCGTGGAACAGGCTCGAAGGGCTCAATGGTCTACTCCTGTTCCTATGTTCCTAGGAAGAACACAAAGAATGTAAGAAAAAAGACTGAAATTGAATTTTGGAGTGGACAGAGAGATATATATTGCAGACACTGCAGACAGCAAAGTGATTTGGCATTGCCTGCTTAATGTTTATCCCTTAAGTATATCTATAACTAAATGAAAATCAAAGACAATATTATCACAAAAATACTGCTATATGGTGATAATGAGAAGACTGTAGTGGAAGCAGCTCTTAGCCATGTGCTTTCATTACTTAAAGGTCAACCTACTAGAATGACTATTATTATCATCATTAATAGATAGTGGATGCTTCAGTAATGCTTCTTTGCACCACTTGTTAATGCCTCCTGTGTTCGCCAATCATGAGTAAATTGTCTTACATTATATCTGGTGTTAAATACAAGTGGGCTAAATGGTATTCTTGGGAGGGCTTCCAGGAATGTATCTGCCATCCATGGGTGAATTACTTCAATAATAATAATCCTTGCATTTACTATAGAACTTTTCACGTCTTCTAGACATCTCAAAGCACTTCACAGAATATACTGTAAAGTGAATTGACTGTATATTTTGTGGGTGAAAACATACAGCAAGGTCCCACAAACAGTCGTGGATTAAAATGACCAATTTTGTTTTGAGGAATTATTATCAGGCATGTGGAGCAAGGAAACTTGCCCAAGGTTTCACCCTGTCTGGAATCGAACCCAGGTCTCTCATTGGCAAGGCAAGTGCTCTAATCACTGAGCCACAGGACTTCACAATGTCTTTAAATTCAATGTACTGCATTACACATTGTCTCCCTTCATCAGTACTATGTGTACCGTGCTCATATTTAGATCACTGCACTCACCACACTGGGCAGGTTCGACAAAGATATTCTCCCAGAACTGTAAATTACGAAATAAATTGAATGGCTTGTATCCATGGTATTTTGGATATGTTTATTTCGGTGTGCAGCATTCTTGTGCTCTCTGTGTTCTGGAATTGGATTGCTGCAGTATTATAAGCATATTCTGCCAACTGGAGAAGTAGTAAGACTTAACCCTGCATAAGATCCATCTACTCCAATCTACACAGCAGTTCCTCTTAATCTTACATGTGATGTTAAATTGCTTTCAAAAAAAATTCTGATTAAAAAGAAGTTCAAACTAATGTGAGTTCAGCTTCCTTTACTTTAATGTGACAGTTTCACAGAAAGTTGATTAGATTATAATTAAAATACTATTCCCAACTACTAATATTGAACAGCTTTGAGAGCACTAGTTTTAACCTTCTCAGACAGTGACCAATCGCCACTCTGAGTTCGGTATAAAAATAATGGGAATTTCAGGAAAAATGTGTTTTACCCAAACTGGAATGAATTTTTGTCTTTGATTTTAAAGGAATTAAGTACAAACTGTTTTTCAATGCTACGGTTTGATTTACATCTGGTCTCTTTATTTATCACAAAAGATAATAATAATATATTTGATATAGTGCCTTATCACATCTTTGAGACATCTTAAAGAGCTTCACAGAATGTACTGTGAAGTGAATTGACTGTATATTTTATGGGGGAAACATGGCAGCCAATTATAATCAAGGCTACCTCAGGAGAGGAAAGCCCAAGGCTTCAAGAGACATTCATGGGGAGTGGGGGCTAAGGGAGTTGTTCCTCATGCAAATCTCTGCATAGACCTGCAGCAAAGTCACAATTGTTCATTGAACTGCCCTCAAGTGGCCTGTTTCCTGGTTTAAATTATCTTCATTATCTTCATTATCAGTCTGCACTTCATAACAACATTACAAGTTGTATCATCTTCAGACATAGACACCCATAAGGTTGGAATCACAGCGGTGCTTCTAGGTACTGACCTGGTGAAAACCTCTTCATGAGTTTTTTTTATACATCATTCATTGCATATTGAAGGTGAACTCTTGCTGTTTTCAGTGGAAGTCTGTTAGTTGTACCAAAATGAAGAATGGTTTTAAAGAGCAATGTTAATTGCTCATCCATTATCAAGAGTCAGGTCTTGCCAATGCAAATAATCTGCTCCAGGCTCTTCAAGCAATCATAAACTCTCTTAGTATTCTCTTCAGACACTTGTGCATGTGTTGGGAAGCTGTGAGATCAGATGGAGGCGAACTGAAATGTATCTGGCATGCATTTAGCAATGAAATATTATAGTCACTCTTTAAAACGGTGCTATTGAAAGGTTTCAGCAAGAGGAACAGACTGGTACAGTGAGAAATCACCCTTTTCATCCCTGTGGGCTGTGTTTGAATCCATTCTAGACTGATTTGATGAAAGTCTCTTTTTTCTGATGGCTATTAAGATACTGAGGTGCAGAATGTGATGTGTGATGTGCTAATTCACACCAGTGATAATTATTACATCAAGTGGCATATTTTTCAGTTTTCCCATGTGAAATGTGTTTGGATAATTACAAACTAGGTCACAATGAATACTAGCCCACTAGCTCAAAACTGCCCATAATCCAACAGAAATTAGCAATAAATTGGCAGCCTTGCTCGGAGGCACATCTTGATCTATTTTAAGAAATAAATCCATTCACACTGACGTAGGAGGTGGATGTGAGGTAACGGAGTAAAATAGAGGAAACTTTACTGTGCAGTAAATAGTAGGTGTTGTTAACTGAAAACAAAAATCACACTGGTTCAGCAGACAGCGCTTTCCTGGGGGCTGGATTTAAGATATATTATAGGACAGAATTTAAGCATGTTATTAACTTACAATTGAGGGATCTTTGCTATGCTACTGGCCACCGAATTAACACATTTACTGTGTACCTGCAGAAACTATTCCAGGCCTGAGGCAGCTCTGTGATAACACTCAACGCCAACAGCTAAATTATTTCTGAACGTGGCAGTGGTATCCTCACCTTCATTTCCAACATCATTCACCCCTCCCCAAAGCACAATGCATAAATAAATTAATATCTAGTGAAAATTAAATTAAAAACAATGCAAATGTACTGTGTTCAGCACTGGGTTTGTGCTTTCATAGCCTGGCAGGTTCTAAGTTGCTATCTTGTACAGTTGTGAATGAATACAAAGCCTGCTGCAAACAAAAAGCAAACCACAACAGAATATTCTGAGTTTAATTCTCAATAGTCTCTCACAACAGCAGTTCCAATTGCACTCCTGTTATGTCCTCTCAGGTGTGGATTTCAGATGACTACAGCGAGTGGTTTGACAGCCTCATAGCTGCGGTGGGTGGAGGATTTCAACCCAGAATAAGAACCAGGATCTGAATAGCCTCATTACTGCCTGCCTGGAATCCACAGTTCATAAACACCCTAGAGTCGAGATTGACATCATTTTCCTAAGACGCAGACTCGGAATTCTTCCTTGCGGGGTACAAATAGGCAACTCTCAATAGGGTGCACAGACCACAACCATGTGTCAGCACATATTATGCAGTCTGGTGCTGAGTGGATATGTCAGCTGCCCATTAGACCACACTAAAATAGAATTGCTATGAGCCTGAAGCATGAAGCATGATATTAGATAAAGTGATGAAATTTCACTCGATTAAAGACCCAGGTCAAGGACAGTTACCTCAGGAAATTCTTTTTTTTTCTGGAACATTCCCAGATTTTGATTAATTTATCCCATATGGATACATTTTTATTTATTCATATTTCTATGGATTATCATTTTCCCTCGTTTTTTGAAGCAAATAGCTTTTTTTTTAGAAATTAAGGATTCCTCTATGGCAGAGTGGTGATTGACTGGCACTTAGCCTTTCTTTCAACCTGAAAGAATTTTATGTGCTTCATGTACTTGCAGAAGGAAAAGCAAGACCAGCAAGGGCTTGTTAAAAATTTAATCTGTTCACTTAATTTGCCACGAAAACGGAGATGGACCATAACCCTGGTGGTGTCAGCAAATTATTGATATGTTCAATATCAATATTTTATCATTTTATTATTTCCTCTGTAATTCACTGGGATTTTGCCCAAAATCAAAGGGCATTTCTGGAAATTATCTTTAATAATTTGATGACATTTGTAGTAAATGTCCCATAATAAAGCATGGAATGTAATGTAACAAGTGAGATCTAACTGAGAAAGCTATTATGAGGGCCAAGTGTATTGTTTTTATTAAAAGTGAAAATACTGCATGTCTATAATATCTAAAAGAAGCCTATAATCTTGACACTGCATGAAAGTGCGAATTTCAGTTTCCTCAAATACGGCAGTATGCAAACAATCAGCACACTACCCTAGAAGCTAATATTCACAGTGCCTCCAGGAGAATAGTTTCTCCAAGATCTAAACTGGAGGACATCAATGAGTAAAGGACTTCTGACATAGCTCTCAGCAATAGTACCACTTGATAGCTGACCTCTGAGAGAATTTGTGACTATGTTTGCCGATAGTTATTCATCTCTGCCTCAGTTTCCCTCAAATCCCTTTCCTCCTCTCACTTTTAGGAGAATATGCTACATTTGTGGAGTCCTGTAGCTCAGTGCTTAGAGCATTCGCCTTACAAGTGAGAGGCCTGGCTTCAATTCCAGGCACGGCAAAACCTTGGGCAAATTTCCTTACTCCACACGCCTAATAATAATCTCTCAAAAAAAATTATAAAATTGGTAATTTCAATCGATGATGGTTTGTGGGACACTGCTTTGCACAATTGATTGCTGCATTTCACCCACAAATATACAGTCAATTCACTTAACATTCTGTGAAGCACTTTGAGATGTCTAGAAGACACGAAAAGCACTATATCACAATGCAAGGCTTATTATTATTAATAATAATCCCTAAAAAAAAGTTATTTCAATCCATGACAGTACGTGGGACACTGTTGTGTGTAATTGGCTGCCACGTTTCATCCACAAATATATGGTCAATTCACTTTACAGTATATTCTGTGAGGCACTTTGATATGTCTCGAAAATGTGAAAAGTTCTATATCAAATGCAAGGATTATTATTATTATAAGAACATATATAGGCTTGGGGCTATGAAAGAGGGAGAGAAATGCAATGTTACCCAACACTTTGGGTCCTTGCAACTAAAGGACTTTCTGTAGTCAGGATCTTGGAAACTTAATGAAATAATAATAATAATTATTATAATAATAATCCTTGCATTTGATGTAGCGCTTTTCATATCTTATCAAATGTAACAATGTTCCATGCATGAAGCACCAAGTTAACATGTAAATGTTTATATAGATTGCACTGAGACTTGAACAAAAAAAAGCTGCAATGATTAACATCTATGGATTGGAGTATTAGAGTACATTGTACAGGTTTTATTACCACACCACCACACAAAAAAACATTGAGGCCCTTGGAGTGTATAGAAACAAACTACAAGACTCACCCTGAGTGTAACATCATCGAGCTCTGAGAAAATCATAATCTGTATTGTTTACAGAAAAGATGGTTCAGATGAGAACTGAGTGAGTGATTTAAAATTTGAAATGGTATAGATAGAGTAAATATTTGTTTTGTTCATCCAAGTGTCTGATGTACAATTCAGTGTGTGTATGTGTTAGTGGGTTGAATGGCATTCTTTCATGCTGTGAATTTTTATGAATCTGTAAACTTGAAACCAAAGTATGCCATCAACCTTAGCTTTTCTTTGTTCACTGTGATAATTTGTGAAAAATTGTGTGAAAAGTCCATCAAACTCTTGTCATTTTCTAGTTTCACTGATAGCAATTAAAACCTGTGGCTCAGTGGTTAGAGCACTTGTCTTGCAAGCTGGGGAGGCCAAGCTGGGGAGACCTGTGTTCGAATCCAGGCAGGTCAGGGCGAAACCTTGGGCAAGTTTCCTTACTCCACATGCCTAATAATAATCCCTAAAAAAAAAACACAATAATAAAATTGGTCATTTCAATCCATGACTGTGTGTGGAACACTGCTGTGCGCAATTGGCTGCCGCGATTCTCCCACAAATATACAGTCAATTCACTTTACAGTATATTCTGTGAAGCGCTTTGGGACGTTGTTAAGATGTGGAAAGCGCTATATCAAATGCAAGGATTATTATTATTATTATTATTAATATACTGTATATCTATCTGACCTTCAAATCTCCACCTACATCCATTCATAGTTAAGGCATTTCTTTGAATCCATCTCACTCTTCTTTCAATTGCCCATTTTGGTACTCATTTTACTTGCAACAACTGATTTTTGTAAGAATTCCAACCTACACTGCCTTTTCCTGCATTTTTTTTTACCATGCTTACGGTCAACTTCCCACCCCACTGACATGGCCTTGGGCTCCGCTGCCCAGCATAGAGAGTGCTATATAAATGCAAGTTGGTGTTGTTGCCGACAACAACAACAACTTAAACTTATAAAGCGCCTTTCACGTCGGGAGGACGTCCCAAGGTGCTGCACAGGAGGCGTGTGACATTGTTTTCATATATTTCTGCTTTGAGTTCAAGCTGTCTATGATTATTTTATTCAGCAGTGTGGTTTCTTTTCACATTCCTAAATGCAGCTTCTATTTTGAAATTAAAAAAAATTCTTCTGTTATTTTGGTTGTACAATTGATCATTTCCTTCTCGACTGTTATGTACTATGTGCCTACGGTCACCTCCTCTTTTTCCTCAGCATCAAACTGTGCCATTGTTCAATGCTTCAAGACACTAACCCTTATGAGGGAACACTTTATAAACAACAACTTGCATTTATATAGCGTCCTTCACACAAGGTAGCGATCAGGAGTGCTTAATGGTGGCGGAGCCTGACGCAGAGCTGAGGAGAGGTGATTGTAGGCACAGTCAAAGAGGAACGTCTAGAAATGTAATTGAAAAATGGGGAAGGAGGGGACAAGATGGAGATAGTTCCATAGTTCCAATTCCAGATAGCTTCAGGGCATAGTGAAAGCACAGACACCAAGGTGGAATGGAGGGAACCAGGAACATGCAGGAGGCTGGAATCAGCTGAGTGGAATAGCAGTTTGGTGTCGAGTGGAATAAGTATGTGGGAGAGGTGATAGGTGCCAGGATGTGAAGGCATTGTGATGATTGTAAAATTGTTCTGAAGATATTTCTGTCATTTTTCACCTTGGGCTATCTACAGTTGGCAGCGAAATGAAACTCACTTCCAAATCATGGTCAATGACCACAAAGACACTTTCTTTTCAGTTGGTTATCAGAATGTCTTATCTCTTTGTGAAATCATTAGGTTGAAACATACATGAAGGACACAATAGTGGCATGTTTTCTGTAAACTCTGAATCTTTCCGACTTCATAAATGTTTGGGAATTAAAATTTTCTGTTCCCCCCACATCGCCCTCAGTATTAAAAAAAAACTCCTCCCTACATTATGTATTATTTTTCATTTCTTAGCATTTTCATGTCATTGCCCTTCTTGTAATGTTACGTTTACCTTAACACCTAATGCAATCACCCCGAAACCTCCTTATGGTGTGTGAGACAGTTACTGGTATGATATTCAAATCAATGTACTGCAATTCTCCTCTAATAAGTTTCATTGTTAATGCAAATAAAGGTGATGTTGTGGAGCATGTGAAAGTGTCTGGGGCCTGGAATGGAACAGTGATTTTTTTCATGAATAAATGATGCTGAATGTGTTGAGAAGTGGCAGGTTGGAGTAACATAATCCACATGGCTTCAAAAGATAAAACTCCTTTGAGCTGGGAGGATCTTTAAACCTTTAGTTGAGCTATTTGGTAGAGCTCCCTCTGAGAGCAAGCACATTCAGTGTGTCATTGAGCAGAAGGTAATGGGAGACATGTTACACTGAGAGACTGAGGAGGTGAAGATGAAGACACTATCTAGTTTCTGATATATCTCCATCACTACTGCTTTTAGTGTGTTGCTTTAATAATTTTCACATAATAAGGCTCTTCTTGCAAGTATGAAATGAAGAAACTAGATATTAAGTGCTGGTTTACAGCAAAAGAATGACTCTCTGCAACGAACACTTTTAAAACATAAATATTGGGTGATTCAACTTTTATTCCGACAGGTTGCAGGAATATTACACGCACAGAAGTTCAAAATGGATTTGCTGTCCGAATTAAAAGATAAAAAGATGAGTTATTTTCGTGACTTGAAAACCTTAACTTTCTTATCAGTAAGGACTGACCCCACCCAGTCACCAATGTATTGTCAGCCTGCCTGTCAGACATCAGGAGCTGGATGAGCACAAACTTCCTCCAGCTGAATGTTGACAAGACGGAAGCCCTCGTCAACGTCTTCAATCGTACGGCTCTCACCTCCTCCACCTTCCCGGCCTGCCCCTTAAACTCTCCGAACCCGTGCGCAACCTAGCCAGGTTCGACCCCAACTGTCCTGACTTCCCCACGTCCGGTCCCTCACCAGCACCGCTTTATTCCACCTCTGACGGATCGCCCGTCTCAAGCAATATCTCACCCCAAAAGCCGCTGAAACCCTCATTCATGCCTTTATCACCTATTGGCTCGACTATTCCAATGCCCTCCTCGCCAGTCTCCCCTCCACCACTATCCATAAAGTACATCTCATACAAAACTCTGCCGCCCGCATTCTCACCCACACCAAACTTCGCTCCCCCATTACCCCAGTCCTTGCGATACTTCACTGGCTCCCTGTCCCAGAGTGGATTGATTTCAAGATCCTCATGTTTGTTTTCAAATCCTCCACTCCTCTGTACCCCCTTACCTCTCTGACTTCTCTCCCCAAAACAGTACCCGTTGCCTTCGCTCCTCCAGTTCTGGTCTCCTCCTTGTCCCCCAAATCCTCCACTGCACCATCGGTGGCCATGCCTTCAGCTTCTATGCTCCAAAGCTCTGGGACTCCCTTCCTCACTCCCTTCGCCTTGGCCCCTTTCTTCCTTGTTTCAGGTCTCAGCTAAAGACCTTTCTTTTTGACTGCGCCTTCGGGCACCTTTTCTCCCTGCCCATAGCTCGGGCCCGGGATCCGTTATTGTGAAGCGCTATGACGTGCCATCTGGCGTGGAGGGCGCTACATAAATCAAAGTTGTTGTTGTTGTTATACCCAGATACCCGGACCTGAGCTGATCTTTGTGTGCATTTCTGAGTGAGAATCGACTACCGGGCAAATGGTCTTCTTGCATTTTCTCTGGTTCTGTGAATGGGATAAATACCATGGGAATGTACAATAAATTAATCAATCTAATTGAGATAGTCCCTGACAAACAGCATTATTTATAACACCGATGTCCTATCCCCCAGTAGAGTCCATCTGAAGAATAGGCATTTTGTGTAAAGAGAAAGCTTGAGCACAGACATTTCTGACAATTATAATCATCTATGTCAATCTAATGCATTGTTACCTCTGGTTCAAAAATTATAGGTTTGAACCCCACGTCGGGTTGTTGTCTCACAGCCTTAACAGCAGCAACATCAACTTAAGAACATAAGAAATGCTTGATGAATAAAGACCAAGGTCCATTGAGTTCACCTTCCATCTATAAGTGGTTGCTTGCACATATGTCCAAACTACCTATGTATTACACTATAAAACGTGCATTTATATAGTGCACTTCATGCAGATAGTGTCACAGAAAAATTAACAATGGAATAATAGCAATCTTTGCATTTGATATAGCACTTTTCATGTCTTTCAAGATATTTCAAAGCGCTTCACAGAGTACACTGTACAGTGAATTGACTGTATATTTGTGGGTGAAACGCGGCTACCAATTGCCCACAGCAGTGTCCCACAAACAATCATGGATTGACTGACCAAATAATAATTTTTTAAAAGGGATTATGACCCCTGGAAAAGCACTCCGCCAGGTCTCTCACTTGCGACACGAGAAAAGACTAATGTGATTTGAGTTCCAGGGAGTCAGTGTGTAATGGCTTTAAAAAATTATAAGATGATACTGGACAGGTGCTGCATTTTGCGAGGATCTGTTTAGATATATGTTGTTCATTCCATGGCATGAGGTTTTAAAAATGTTGAGTCAAATTGATTAACCTTTCAGCAGGTAGGGAACTTCAGCAGAACTTTAGACCTGTGGAGCACTTTATTGAATAAGACTCATGAGGGTGAGCACAACCTGTTAGAACAAGCAAACAACTCGAAGAAGCCAAAATTTTAAATCAACTGACCACATTCAACCAGAGGCAGCTAATGGGTCATTGACATACAATAAAGCAACGAATGTTATTGTATTCCTGTAACATTGCTATTTAAGTAGAAGAGGAAAATAGAGAGCTATGAAGAGAGGAGTAGGAGGGTTGGGGTCCCTGGTGGAGTATGAATATTGGCATAAACTAGTTGGTTTGAACAGCCTGTTTCCATGCTGTCATGTTCTGTGCAATTATGTTTAAATAGGTGGAGTGAATCTTGTGATATTTCTTAATGGATTTCTTAATTAAGGAATCCTGATGGGGACTCCTGGTAACTGAACATCTGAGGATAGAGTAGGCGTGACATTCCCGAGAGTCAACATCATGGATTTCCAGTGATCCTAATTAAGAAATGGATCATAAGAATCTTAATGGATTTATTAATTAAGAAGTTCATTAAGAAACACAACAAAATCTGTTGTTTTTTGGTGTTTGGAAACACCTGGGAGCTGGATAGAAACAATAAAGCTCATATGAAAAGCATTTACTCTATGTTAAACATACGAATAATCAGGTTGATGCACATAATGAATAATTTTACATCTAATCATTTTGTACTTTGGCTGCTTCCAGTGGGGAGGAGGGGGTGGGGGGGGGGGGGGGGAGGAACCTAATTTAAGTTTCAGTAAAACAAAAGAGCGTTAATAGGTGATAATACATTTGTAAATTTTTATAATTGTTACCTAAACCATTCTGTTAACTTCCAATCCCTTAAATCCCTCTGCGTAAATCTTGTGAAAATGAAGATCATGTAAAATTGAAATGAAC
The DNA here is from genome assembly GCA_035084275.1 of Hydrolagus colliei. Lineage (NCBI taxonomy): Eukaryota > Metazoa > Chordata > Chondrichthyes > Chimaeriformes > Chimaeridae > Hydrolagus > Hydrolagus colliei. Next base: position 29,288,208 of record CM068742.1, on the reverse strand, counting down.
CTATTGAAATGAGCCTATTATGGACTTGTTTTTTTTACAATTTATTTGTAATATTCCTTGTGTAGCATCCTAAGTGCTCCACTAACAAGGGCAGCAACAAAGCATGTTTTTAACATAAAGTTTCAGTTTATCCTTGTGTTCAGTTTTCCAGCAATATTCACGTGGTTGATAAAAAGCTACCAGCCCCTTTGGGTATATTAACATGCTGTTAAGAGTCTGATAGTTTGTTTTGTATTAATGGTTACTCTAGTTCCTGCTGATAAACACCGTTATTCTCACCTTAATCTCATATGGAATTTTACTCCTTTGAAGCAAGGTTCTGGTTTCAAAGAGCATATGCTGGTCGCTGAATTGAATGATAATGAATGGGTTATTTTAATAAAAAATATGTTTTACATCTGCGGTCTCCTGACTTACCTTTCAATCAATTAAATGAGGATGGTCTCTCGTGGCTCACCCAGTAGTGAGCCTAACTGCTGAGGAGTTGCCGAGTTCCAATTGAAGACTCTGGCAAGTGATTTCTTCCCACGTGTAGGAGACACAGATTTAAGTTGAAACGCCAGTCAGTCCAACTAGGGTTGCCAGCCGAAACAACAATTGGTGTGGCATCATGTATAATAAACTCAGTGAGAAGAGATAAGCATTTAGGCCATAGGTTACATTGCAGCATGTCTGATACTTTTCTTTTCCCCAAATCTACCCAGAAATGGTAACTTTGAAGCAAAGGCAATTGAATGATAATGATGAACAGCAATACTGGCTGATTTATTTTTCTCCTCCTCCCATTGACCAAGATAGCTGAGAGCAACAGAAGCACCACATTATCTGAGCCCATAGAGGTGTGAGGTAAGTATGACAAATTACTGCTGTTGGGGCTATAACAGGCAATATTAGTGCATTGCACCTTTGTGATTTCCCTGCAAAATACAATGTAAATGCAATTTATTTGGTGATGCAAGTAACTGCAAATTTTACCCAGTATCTTTTTGACGGCACAAAATCCCTCCTTGCCACCCCCTTCACACCCCATGCACACCTTCCTCAGCTTCCTAGCCTTACTCACTCTCCTAATTGACTCTGTGAAGTGCTTTGAGATATCCTCCTGCTGAGAAAGCAACAAAGCCTGCTTTTAACTTTCAACTTATGCTTATCCTGTATCTATCTTAAAACGTTGTTTAAATTTAAAACATTCGCCGAATTTTTGTGCCTGTCAAGGAAAGAAAAGAAAAAGTGTGGTGTGGCGTGGCGTATGGAGCAATGATCTACAACTACAACAACAACAACAACAACAACAACTTCCATTTTTCGCGCCCTCCATACCGGACGGCATCTCAGAGCGTCTCTAGAGAGGCAAAGTAATGAGAGCAATTGAGCGGTGCCAAACATCTAGACTGAAGCAGGAGAGTCACAGCTTCAATTGCTTATCTGTGCTGCATTTGATGATCTCATTCCAAGGGGCATTAGTCCTGCTGCAATTTGCCTCAGTTTCTCTGGGTTAGGTAGAACATACAAATCTCCTAACGTTCTTGCTCCTAATCACTATCTTTGGCAGAAAATCTACATGTGAGACGGGTGGAGTTCCCGAGGCTTGTAGCTCTACAGTTGGAGCATTCGCTTCGCAAGTGTGAAACTTGGGTTTGATTCCTGGCAGGACGAAATGTTGGGCACACGCCTCTGTTTACCGATCAGTAGGAAGGAACCGGTTGTTTGTTGATTGGCAGATTGCTTTTCCGTGAGTAATAATTCCTTAAAGCAAATAATAGTTTGACTCAATCCATGACTGTTTGTGGGTCAATGCTGTGTGGAAATGGCTGCCGTGTTTTGTCCACAAAATATACACTCGATTCACTTTACAGTTTTTCTGTGAAATACTTTAAAATGTCTCGAAGATGTGAAAAAGCGCTATATCAAATGCAAGGATTATTATTATTTTTAGATATTGGGTGGTGCCAAAGTTGGGCTCGGCTGAGGATGTAAACCCTTAACTGAACATAACTTCAAGCATCTTCCTCACCCACCACTTGAATGACCATATTTTGATGACTTTTTTTGTATACAGGAAATACAGATAAATTGTCACCTGCAGGAAATCTAGCCAGGTATGAGAGCACAGAGTTTGATGCAGCAGACCTTTCTGATGCTCCAAAAATGGTCTGGACTATTTGACTTCAACATCTATTAAATAAAGTTCAGTTCTAAATACTGTGAATTTCAGGAAATTTGAGACTTGCATGTATTCAAAAATTTAGCGCACCTTCAATAGTTATGCTGTTTTTTGGTAAAAGTTAGCTTTCAAATTGCATGATAACATTTATTCTGCAAGAAGTGGAAAAGGGATGGTGCGATAATAATTCACTGTTGATATCACCGGGTGTTACATAACTTGAAGTATGTTTTCGATATATTTGAAGTCTTCAAGTCATATTAGAATCGCCAATGTAAAATGCTGTGATATATGCCCCAAGCATCAGAAAATGATTCATTGCCCAGGTCATGATATACAGACATTCCTGCCGTCTTGTTAAATGCTTTTCAAAAGCATCATTATCTAACCATGGATTGTCAGCACTGCTGACAAGATGAATGCCTCAACATGACAAATCCTATTCTGATTCTATTAGGAGGTGTTGGGCAACACCTCCTAATAGTTGGAGTCATAGGAAAGAGAATTTTAACTAAGAATATTAAAACTGAGATAGACAAAATGAAATAATTGCAAAGTGCACAAAGAGTGAGTAATTACCTGCATTCATTGCAGAGAGATAACATTAGTGCAGTTCACTTGCAGCTGATGACATTGATTCCATTCGGAATCCACCACCACGAGTCAAAATCACATTGCTCCTAAAAATAAACTTGAGCTGAATAAACCTGAAAACTTCATTGAGTCAATGCTAACAGTTCCGAATAAGTGGGCCATAGAAACAAATTTATTTAGCAGAAAACCCATTTGGACAGAGTAAATATGGTGACGTCTTATCTATTTCTTAGCTATATTGTGTTTTATGTCTAGTAGGGTCCGGCGATATATCGATATATCGCTAAAACCCGATATAATTTTCATATCGATACGCCGATATAGGCATTTCAAAAATATCGATATATCGAAAAGTCGAAAAGTCGAGGTAAAAAATTGGAATGCGCGCACACTGAACTACAAGACCCAGAATGCACAGACCGAGGCGCAAAGCCGCCATATTGTATTCATAGTCCTCGAATACAATATATTCGAGGTATGCAATGGGGGGGGGGGGAGGGGGGGGGGGGGGGGGGGGGGGGAGGGGGGGGGGGGGGGGGGGGGGGGGGGAGAGATGGGGTGGATGTGATAATATACAGATAGATCGAGATGGGGGGATGTGAGAGAGGAGAGAGATACAGAGACACAGACAGAAAAACACAGAGATTTAGAGAGTGAGTGTGAGAGATACAGAGAGAGAAAGATATTTACCTCCTGAGGAGATAGGCCCCGAATGCGCGTGCACCCCGAATGCGCTCACACCCCGAATGCGTGCGCCGCGAGCGCATGCGCAGTACGAAAAACCCGAAAATATTGATATTTCGATATATCTCGATATGAGCCCGTTGATATATCTAAATCGGAAAATTTCCATATCGACGGACCCTAATGTCTAGTAGTTTTCAAAAATAAGGACGCAAACAACCAGAGAAAAATGTGGGCAGCATTTTGTAATGGGTCTTGATATTAGAAAATAATGCACAGCTCATGATTCAATCAAACAGGTGGCTGGATGCAATTGTGATGTGCTGTTCAGTATTGCGGATAAACTTATTCTGTTCTTCAAATCAATGAAAAGTTTGTTATTGTCAGTGATTGTAATGTTGTTGGACACCATTAGCCTGCCTTCAAAATTGTCATGTACAAACCAAAAGAGGCTTTGATGATCTAACTTGCTTTAGCTGTCAGCATGTCTCTGGCTGTACCCCGGTTTTAGTATTTGCGACTTTGTACACAGTTATTTCCCAAATCTTTTCATATCCAGCTTTAGCTGGACCACAACAAGAGTGACAGTGACAGTTGACATTTCAGACTGAGCAGCTAGATTACAGGATTGATTTCTCTTGACATTTTGTTGAAAGTAAAGAATCTGAAGTTCAAACCAGATATGTTTGATGTGCTGACAAAATGATTCTTAATGGATCTGACTCTGCCTGAGGTCAAGGTTTCTTGTTGAGCTGGAAGTAATGCCAGACTCACCATATGAAGCATGGATTGCGAAACTGACTGTCATCACCCTGAGGTGTATCTTCGGCTTAATTCTTTCATCAACACAAACCCAATTCTAGGTTTCTATTATGGAGTTGCTTCAACCATTTGAACTGTAGAACAGATTCCACAACATTGGTACCAATGAAATTTAAAAATTAGAGCTTAAATTTAGATATGATATCAGAGCCCATTTATTCAAATGGATGGTTATGAAAACTGTGGAGTACTTTGCCCCACAAGTCCAAAGAGGCTGAATCAGCTGGGCTATTTAAAAAAAAGAATGATATACTTGGGAAGAATAGCTTACATTTATATAGCACACTTCAAATGGAATAATGTTTCAGAGTGCTTCACATTTGTGGTTTGGACGCCAAGCTAAGAGGACTGGGAAGGAGGAATACTCAGCAAGTAAGGATAAAAATAATAATCCTTAGATTTGGTGTAGTACTACTAATAATAATAAATTGGTCATTTCAATCCACAACTGTTTGTGGGATACTGCTGTGCGCAATCATCCGCCGCGTTTCACCCACAAATATACAGTCAATTCACTTTACAGTACATCCTGTGACGCGCTTTAAGACGTCTAGAAGATGTGAAAAGTGCCATATCAAATGTAAGGATTATAATGCCCTTCATGTAGGAGGACATCTCAAAGCACATCACAGGATTTACTTTGAAATGAAGTGACCGTATGGTGAGCCCAGCAGCTGATTTGTACACAACAATGAAGCGTATTAAGGAGGATTGGAGAATAGGCAGAAAATAGCATTGAAAGATCTGTCGCATTGTAATAACTAGCAAAATGGGTTGGATTTGTTGAATAGTCTTCTCCTATTTCTATGTTCCTAAGAAAGCAATAATCACTGAAAGCTATTGTTGGGAAACTGGGAAAGGTGCTTTTTTGTTCCGACTGTGCACTTTTCCCATTCAAGTGGTAAGCTCCATGCAGGCCAGAGATGTGATCCCCGTATTTCAGAAGGGTTGTGAGCTCTGTTTATGGGCAGTAAAACAACTCAGTTAATCCTGGCAACAAATAGTTACATTTCCCAACAGCAAAACAGCGATTGGGGAAACAAATCTCATACTGAAAATAGTTGACAATCCAATTCAGGAAGAAAACTTTTCAGTATTTCACACCCTGAGGCTATTATCTACAATGTATGTTACCCTACAACATTACTGCTAGCAGAAAGGCTTTTATTATACCACCTTTCCTGATGCCATTGACACCAGTTTTCATTGTCTCTTATGGTTGTCATACTATCTGCTGATGTAATGAACTCCGATATCCTTTATTTCCCTTTAGTCTTCTTCCTCTTGGGAAACTTCAACCACAGTTTTTGCATCCAGTATCATTGAAGGAAGAAACATTTTTTTTTCAGCTAAAACCTATTTGAGTTCCCTGGCACATTTTTTGCTGTATGTCTATTAAAGAGTCCATCTAACATGCCCAGCCTCAGAGTCAAGGTACAGTACTTTGCAGTCCATTATCTCACCAGGATGCTTCCAGCACCTGGGATGTCCTCCCGATGTGAAAGGCTCTCTGTAAATGTAATTTTGTTGTTTGCTGTTGTTCCAGTAAATCTTTAGCATACATTCAGTAAAGGAGAGCATTACATTTATATAGATTTACATATACCATATCGCATGGAAACGGGGCATTTGGTCTGTGACGGTGTTTATTTACTCCCTCTCATATCCTTCCATTACCATTTCCCTCATTGTGCATCTAGTTTCCTCTTAAATACATCTATTCTATCTCCTGCAACCACCGCTTTGGGCAACGAGTTCCACATTTTCAATACCCTCTACATGAAGTAGTTCCTCCTAAATTCTTGTTTAGATTCCCTAGGTGATATTTTATACTTGTGTCCATTGACTATGGATGCCCCAACAACAACAACAACAAATTACATTTATAGAGCGCCATTCACGTCAGGAGGACGTCCCAAGGCAATGCACAGGAGGCGTGTGACCCGAGCTGAGAGGGGAGTGTTTGGGAAGGGGTGAAACACGAAGGGGAGGTCGAAAAATTCGGGGTGGAACAAAAGGCACGGTCGAAGAGGAAAGTCTTCAAACCGGCCTTGAAAGAGGAAAGGGAAGAAACGAAACGGAGGGATTGAGGGATGGCTTTCCATAGGGTGGGAGCGGAGAAACTGAAGGCCCGGCCTCCGATGGTGGGGCGGTTCGGGCGGGGGGGGTTGGAGCAGGCCAAGTCCTGCTGAATGGAGGGTCCGGGTGGGCTTGTAGGGGGAAAGTAGATCGGTTAGATAGGGCGGGGCAAGGCCGTGTAAGGCCTTGTAGGTGAGGACGAGGATTTTGAACTCGATCCTCTGGAGAATGGGGAGCCAATGGAGATGAGCGAGGGTGGGGGTTATGTGGTCGCGGAGGTGGGATAGTACACGGGCTGCAGAGTTTTGGATGACCTGCAGCCTGTGAATCGAGGAACTGGGGAGGCCGACGAGGAGAGAGTTTCCGTAGTCCAGCCGTGAGGTGATGTACGCGTGCACGAGTGTTTCGGCACGCGGGGGTAAGATAGTTGCGGAGCCTGGCAATGTTGCGCAGGTGGAAATAAGCGGTGCCGGTCAAGGCGCGGATGTGGGGGAGGAAGGAAAGTTTTTGATCGAACATGATGCCGAGGTTCCTGATTGGCTTTGTGAGGTGGAGAGTGCAGCCTTGGATGTTGAGGCTGGCAGCGCCCGATGTGCGGAGGGCTGGCTTGAGCCAATCAGGAGGGCCTCGGTCTTACTCACGTTCAATTGCAAAAAGTTGTCCCTCGTCCAGGACTCGATGTCGGACAGACATGCTGTCAGAACATCGATGGTCTGGGGGTTGAGGGATGAGGCAGAAAGGTACAGCTGGGTGTCGTCCGCATACATGTGGAAATTTACCCCATGTTTGCGGATGACGTCGCCCAGAGGGAGCGTGTAAAGGGTGAAAAGGAGGGGGCCTAAAACAGAGCCTTGAGGGACGCTGTGAGAAACTGTGCGGGGGTTTGAAGAAAAACCGTTGGAGGAAACAAAATGTAAACGGTGGGTCAGATAGGAATGGAACCAGTCAAGGACTGTGCCTTGAAGGTTGAGGTGGGAGGAAAGACGTTGAAGGAGGATGGTGTGATCGACTGTGTCGAATGCAGCAGACAGGTCAAGAAGGACGAGGAGGCAGAGGGAGCCCTGGTCACAGGTGGTTAAGATGTAATTTGTAACCTTAACCAGGGCAGTTTCTGTGCTATGAATTGGGCGGAAACCTGATCCGTTTTCACACTTGCTGATTGAAACCAATCAGCAAGTGTGAGCTGCCTACTGATGCTAATCTTACCAAGCATTTTCATAATTCTAAAAATCTCTATTTGGCCTGCTCTTAAACGTTTGTTCTCAAATGAGAAAAGGCCTAACCTATCCAGTCTATCCTCATAGTATAATCTATTAGGCCCTGGTATTATCTTAGTAAACAGTACTTCTGCCGATTTGCAATAAAGATATAAGGATGATATCACAGGAAATAATTATTACATCCTAATTATTCTGAAACAGTAATTTTTCACCTTCCTAATCCCTTCTAAAGCAGTGTTCCAAATGTTGCTCACCATTATCCAGAAACAGTGGGCAATTGAAGTAATGGAATGTTTCAACATCTTTTTCATGACATTTCCCTGATTTCTAGTAACACAATTAGTAAACCTGCTGCCAAGTATGAAACAGTCAAATAAATCAGGAAGGTGTGGTTTGATCCTCTCCGGATTGAGTTCGCAAGATGACAAGATGACAAGATCCAATAAAGAAGGCCCATTAGTCTATTTGGTCTGAGTCTTCCAGAATACCCAACATAATGACTTCTCATCACAGTACCAAGATGTTTTTTTAAAAATTTGTTCAGTATCAATCATCCTTTCCAGTAAACTGTTCTAGTTGTTTATTATCATCTGTGTAAATAAATATGATTTAGTATGTGTTGAAATTGCTGTTTGTAACTCTAAATCTCTTATAAATCTACTTCAGTTGTCTCAGTGTACCCAAAAGTATTTTGGAAGTCCCAGAGCACAATAGTTAGCACACTCGCCTCACAAGTTAGAGGATCCAGGTTTGATTCTCAGGCGAAGCAAAACTTTTGTTATTCCACACCCCTCTGTTTACCAAGTAGTAAGTAGGAACCCGCTGTTAGTCAATTGACGGATCACTTCAAGGGCTAATGTTGATACAATAAGACAGAGATTCTTCATCTTATTATTATCCAGCAAATGTGATCCCATTTACTGAGATGTTTTTCTTTACTCCGAGGGGAATTAACAACTAGAAGAATTTGCCAGGAAAGGTGGTTGAGACCAGGATACTGGACTTATTTAAAAAGCAGCTTGATGCTGCAGGACAATGGTAACGTAAGTGTTCTGGAGGGATGAAATCATGTGCATTGGTGGTCCAGTGATAGAATTATCATCTACCACACTGGAAGCTTGAGTTCTATTACGGGGCGATGTAAAGTATTTAGACTTGTGGCATATAAATACTGGCATGACTAGACCTGTTTCAGTGCAATCTATATTCATATACAATCCACATAAATACTTAAGCGGGCTGAACAGCTTCTTCATCCAAACCAATCTTGTGATCACTTTGAAGGATGTTTTACCATAGTTTAAGAACAAGGAAACTTTTTCACTATTGAACCCAATGGCCGATAGAAATATACAGTTTTCCAGAAATTAATGATACATTATATTTCTTCCAAAAAGTCTAAATAGATTGGTTCATCAATGAGTTAAGATAATAATAAAACATTTGATATGTTTTGTTTCATGTTAGGAGACTGCATCAAAGTGCTTCACAAGATTTATTATGCAATGCATTAATTGAAATTTAGTTACTTTCTGTGTTAGCAAACACAGCAACCAATTTGCACTCTATGATGTTCCGCAAACAAGCAGTGAAAGCTCAATTTTATCTGAGGGAATTGTTTGCCTGAGCATTAGGATAAACTGCCTTTGAACAGGGTCATGGGATGTTTAACGTACATCTGATCAGGCAGAAGTGATCTCAGTTTAACGTCTCATCTGAAGGACAGCATCTCAACAATGCAACGTTCCCCCAGCACTGCATTAGAGTGTCAACCTAGACTATGGGTTCCAAATTCCAACATGGCTTGAACTCACAAACTGACAGCTAACTCACTTGCCACTCTTCCATCAATTTATGATTCATGTCCAGCTCTATGATGCAGTCCTGTGATTGCTACTGAGTAATGTGCAGAGTGGACATTAGGTAGGCCTGAATCAGCAACCCATGACCCTTAATCCTCTTTGACCAACACTCACTATATAGACATGCTTACCAAGTAATAACCACTTAACATGCATGGATTTAACCAGAGCTGGCAGAGTTATTGTGAGGTGAGTAAGAAGTAGAAAAGAAAAGACACTTGAACAGAAGCGTCTTTCAAAACAAAAAACTAATTTTACATATTAGAGCTGAAAATTCAAACCAATAAATGAGATGCTCTTCCATCCTGTTATTTACTCCAGACTAGTTTGAAATGTAAAATGCTTTAAAGATCTAAGCAGAGTTCAGGCTCTTTACAGTCAATCCTATTACCACAAAGCCTTGATGTGACAAACACACCTTCTAGTTCTGGCTGAAGCTTCATTCCAGGTTAAAGAAGAGAGGAGCCATAGCACTGATAAAGCTAACTCCTGATAAGAGCTATATTGACCATTCCTCACCAGTTTGTAATAACAAGTGCTTAAAATGTTTTAATTTTTCTGGATACCATCAAAAATCCTCAAAAGCACAAACTGATAGAAGAACAGGAATGTGAGAATTGTTAGTAAATACTTCAAGCATTCCGGACTCTGTTATCACCAAAATGAAAATGTGTTTACATTTTTCTCAAGCCTGGTTCAGTTATAAATTTTAACCCTGCCAAATATTTGCCCGATACTATAGCTGGAATTTAGACCACTTAAACTTTAATTTATTTCCTCTCCTCACCCTCCATTCATTGACATGTGCCGCCCTGAAATTGGACAGTCAGAAAAATCATAGGACTCAATTTTTCTAGCAGTCAATCTATATTAACTGTGCTGCCTGCACCTTTTAGACTACTTTTCTTGAGATATACTATGTATGCTGAGATGCAACCTGATTATTCACTCAACGCTGGCACATACTTTTGTCTTGAGTATTTATTCAATAGTTGTGGATGTTAAACTGTGTGTGTTAAATACCTCCTGTAACTGAGATGCCAGGTTGAGTCAAGGAGAAACAACGTTGGTGATACAAGTGCCAGCATTCATTCATGTGACACGAGAGGCCTAGATTGGTAGATACCACCTGATTCATTTTGTATTCTAATAGTTTGCAAAAATAAATGTACTGTACATAATGGATATGCAAAGCACATCCTAACATCAACTGTCAAACTATTTGCCTGGCTTTACACTGCAAATGGGAGTACATGTGGTAGCAAAAGCAACATTTCTTTTTCAAATTGTTTAAATTGTTTAAAGACTTATTGAATAGTTTTATTTTGAAGATGTGTAGCCTGATTAGTTCATTGGAAGCCCACATTCTTGGAAGAACATTAAAGAAGATTTCATCCATTCAATTTGCAGCTGTCAGAAGGCAGAGCTAATCGCTGATGCCCATTGGCAGAAGCATGAAATGTGGATTGTCAGTCCGCAATCTGTGTTTGGAAAAGAAAGAATGGACGAATCAAGCCATTAATTCTTTTAAAAGGGAATTAAACAGATGCTTGAAGAGCAGGAAACGTAACGGCTTTGGGTATGGGAAGCGAGTGGGAGTGCAGGATTAGATTAGATGACCCATTTTGAGAACACATCAGTGTAGAGATATTTGACTGAGTAGCTTGTTCCTGTGCCGTAACATTGTGGTACAATATTAAAAGATTCTAAAAAAGGAGGAAAATTGGACTTTTATCATAAATAAGTGGGCTAATGTTGGTGGTGTTTAATAATGCAAGGAATGAGATTCTGAACACTACAAACTTCATTCTTTAAGTTTACACTGGTGATAACTGACCTATCAATCAAGTCCTCTTGCCATTCTGTTTCTGAGGCCGCCAGCTCCCTCAGATACCATCTTGGACTATGACAGCTTCTGATGAGCTGCTGTTATCGAGGCATACCACTAGTAAAGCATATCACAAGGAATTTGATATTTGTTCAGTTGATTTCCTGATAGGTGGCACTGAAATATTGAAATGTTGCTCAGCAGTCCAGAAGTTAGTTTTACATCAGGTTTCTCTCAAATTCTAATACTGTGTTCAACTTACGAGTAAGGTGGGGGAAGGGGAAGAAATTTCAGGCTTGTGACGAGTAAAAAAATCTTTCTTATCCACAAAAGATAGTGTATACCCAGTGAGTTAATCTGCTTCCCTATCTTTGGTTGATGAAGCTCACTTTATTATTCTCTGGGCCTGAAGTCAAAGGGCTCCGGATGATTCCTGATAAAAAATTCTATGCACTTACACTTTCATCTTTCATATTTAGTTTTACTAATGGAGTTCATCAATTAAAAATAAGACAGCTGCTCGACTCCTGCAAATGTGGTTTCTGTCTCTAAGTTTGGAAAAATGTACATGTCTGCTTTTAGCTCAAATCCGAGCTAACAAACAACATTTTTCAAAAGGCTTTAGTGGAACAAACCATTAGCACTAAGCTGTGATAATGTTTAGATCTGAAATCATCTGATTATTAATGTTACCAGAATTCAGTTGTTTCATATCAAATTCAATGTAAGAATCAAAGCATTGAATCTGTATGAAATGTTGCGTATTTCACTCCAAAGTGGAAGTGTTGAGTGATGTGAGTACGTATCCATTCAATATCTCCATCTAAGGCATCCCATGGATTGGACTGGCAGATGCCCATTGGTAGATCCCCAGTTATCCTTCATCCCCCCACCTCTGACCCCTGACCAGGACCACTTTCCTCCACCTCGGCACATTACCTGTCTCCGACAATACCTCACACCACAAGCTGCCAAGACCCTTGTCCGTGCCTTTGCCACCTCTCAGTTAGACTACACAGATGCTGTCCTCGCCGGTCTCCCCTCCTCCACTATTCACCAAATTAAACATCCAAAACTCTGCTGGATGCATTCTCATCTGCAGTAAACTCTGCACCCTGATTATCCCAGTCCTTGCTAAACTCCAAACTCCTGTCACAGAGCAGACCCAGTGTGTAGAGTGCTATACAAATACGCATTGTCATTGTAGAATCAGTTCAGTCCTGAATTATCCTGAACAAATACAAGTAAATTCTTCCACAGATCCCTAACATAGCACCATTTTGTGGTAACTAATTACCTCCTGCATATTACCCAACCTCCCCATTACACTACAATTTTTTGCAAAAGTGAGTTGACCTTGAGTAATAGTAATAAGCAAGTCATGAAGAAAGCAACTCATCGATTCATTCATCAAGTCCAGTGAGTCTACCTGAGCTGCTGTGGAAGGTTTAATTACTTGTTTGTTCATATATGCATATGTGCTTTGCTTGTTTGAGTATTAAGCACAATTTTCTTTCATTATGTCTAAGAAGATTTAGAATTTGTCACAGAGAATCTCTGTCATGAGAGGTGCTGGAACTCTTCCCAGTGCATATTCATAGAAATACATTACATTTCAGTGTTGAACAGAAAGCAGCAAGCATTTCTCCAATGCGCATTGTTTTGTTGGTAAATATTGCAACTCTTATAGTTGTGCAGATGCAGTCTTTGCTCTGTTCCAGTGGGCATATTGGATTTGGCAGTCAAATCCATGATGGCAGAGCTAAAAGTGTCTGAATATCCATATTTGTGCATAAAACAACAATCTGTTATCAATTGTTTTCAATTGTACATTTTGCTGCTTTTTAAAAGCAGTTTTCAGGTTTGTTACATACAAATGGTGCCTAATGCATAAAGAATGACAACCTCTATTATTCCTTATCATTTTCACACTGTTCATTTTTAGTTTTACCATTATAGACCCTTCGGAGGAGACATTAACCGAGATCCTGTCTGCCTGTTCAGGTGGACGTTAAATGACAACAACAACTTGGATTTATATAGCGCCATCCACGCTCGACAGCGTTTCAGAGTGCTTTACAAAGCAGATCCCGGGCCGACCTGGGGGAGGGGCAAATAGGTGACCTAAAGCGTGGTCGAACAGAAAAGTCTTCAGGTGCGACCTGAAAATAGATAAGAAGGGGATGAGGTGAAGGGAGTGAAGGAAGAAGTTCCAGAGCTTCGGGTCATAGTGGCTGAAGACACGGTCGCCAATGGTGGAACGGAGGATTTGGGGGCCAAGGAGGAGGCCAGACCCAGTAGAGCGAAGGCAATGGGTTCCTCTGTGAGGAGAGAGGAGGTTAGAGAGCTAGGGGGGTGCAGAGGAGTGAAGTAAAGATCCATGGGACTACATAAAACAGAAGGAAGTTTCTTCTAGTTTCTAATTAACAATCCTCCAATAAGATTGGTAATTCATTTCAAGGTTTGTGGGACTTTGCTGCGTGCAAATTAGTTCCCAAATTTTGCCCACAAAAATATTACACTCTACAGTATAGCCTTCGTCCACATATATACAGTCAATTCACTTTACAGTTAATTTTGTGAAGCGCTTTGGGACATCTAGAAGGCATGAAATCAAATACAAGGATTTGTATTATTATTATTAGCCTGTGAAGCATTTTGGGACACCCTCCAGATATGAATGATGTTATACCAAATGTAACAGTTATTATTATTACTGTTAAAGACAGTGAATAGTCATATGCTGGGTACGGGACCAATCACTGTTCTTATGATTCCTCAATTATATCACCACAGGACAAAGGCTCATTTAGCAAAAGAAATATATATATTTTGACCTTCTAAACTCAGTCATAAAATAATTGCATCTTAAAAATGAGACTAATTAATTTACCTTTTTGTTCCTGAGAAAACAAAGATAGAAAATTGGATCTTTTCAAAGTCCTTTGCCAATTGGAAATGGACGGCTTTTACTTGCTGCCATTTGGCTATTCACTTATATTTACCTATTATTTCCTCAGATCATTACTGAGTATTTAATGTTATTTATTTCATCTTTGCAGGGAGAGCTTTTACAGCCTCAAAATGTTTTGCTAGTATAACAGCCTGGTTGTACAAGATACTTTAGAATTATTTCCATATTTGGTATGATTTGAGGTTCTATATTTCAGTGGTTAGAGCACTCACCTTACAAGTGAGAGACCTAGGTTCAATCCCAGACAGGGCAAAACCTTGGGCAGGTTTCCTTACTCCACATGCCTACTAATAATCCTTCAAATAAATAATAAATTGGTCATTTCAATCACGATTGTTTTGGGGACACTGCTGTATGCAATTGACTGCCGCATTTCGCCCAATTCACTTTATAAAATATTCTGTGAAGCGCTTTGAGACGTCTAGAATACATGAAAAGCCATATATTAAATGCAAGGATTATTATTATACGATTATGGTCCAAATGGAAATCCCTTTTGTCGGGTCTTTAACTTTGTGCCTCTTGGTCTTTGTAATACTGCCTTGAAGCCACAGCTTCCTGAGCTAGCAGCAAAAGTGCTACAATCAGCTGAGCGATACAGGTCATCTGTGCAATTGTGATCACTCTAACGCCCTTTAGATACAGTACTTAATGAGCATTGATGCATTTAAGGGGTGTGTCAGTCATCTACTGAGGTAAGTTTAGAGATGGGAGTTAAGCCAGCAAAATGCTTAGTGTGTGCCATTAATACTCTTGTTCTGCTAAAAATCAATGCATTTGTCTCAGTCAGAGAGACATCAGTTCCGCCACACTGAAAAAAATAAGAGGGATTTGTTGAGACGGCAGAGAGCATCTAACAATGAACAAAACCATGTTCTGTTTATAGATATTGACTGTCTTTTGTATGCCTGCTCTTTCTTTCAGAAAGCCATTTGATGGGATGCACCAGAGGGATCTTTTAAATAGATTTACATCATGACCTAAACTGCAGCGTGCAGCCTAAACTGAATGAAACTATCCCACGGGTTTCTAGTTTATTTTGTACATGTAGACTCAATATCAATATCATAACAATAATATCTATCTAATCATGTACAACCGTTTGTAATTGTAGCATGGGAAGGTTGAAGGAGCTTTCCTCTGAGCGTACAACAAGAATTAAATAAAGACCAAAGGCCCTGTTCAACTTCCCTGTTAACATGGCAGAATGATAGGAAGAGAAGGCCAGAGCTTTTTAGTAATAATAATAATCCTTCCATTTGATATAGTGCTTTTCATGTCTTCTGGACATTTCACAGAAAATACTGTAAAATGAATTGACCTTACATTGATGTGTGACACGCGGCAGCCAATTGCTCACAGCAGTGTCCCACAAACAGTCACGGATTGAAGTCACCAATTTCTTATAGTTTTTATTTTGAGGGATTATTATCAAGCATGTGGAGTAAGGAAACATGTCCAAGGTTTTGCCTTGCCGAAAATGGAACCCAGGTCTCTTGCTTGCGAGGCGAGTGCTCTAATCACTGGGACGTCCTCCCGACGTGAAAGGCGCTCTATAAATGAAATTTTAATGTTGTTGTTGAGCTACAAGACTCCATTTTTTGTAGCTATTTAATCCAGTTCTGAAATACTTTGAGTCGTCTTCCTGATGGGAAAGGTAAAATTGTTGTAGTTAAACTAGATTGTCCATTTATCCATCTCTGATTTTAAGTTGGTTTCACTGCAATGCTGTATAAGTGCTCTGATATAGCACCCTTTACATTGAATGAATTTCTCAAAATGCGTAACCAATAGAATAAAGAAGGAAAAGTCAGTGATAAATGTTGAAAAAAATCATGATAAAAAATATATAAATTTTTAAAGAATGGTTTTGTCGAAAGAATAATTAGAGTGAGGCAAAGAGAGCTCAATTGGGGAGTGGCATTGTGGCTGAAGGTTCAACTATCAGTAGTGGGATGGAGTAAATGAAAAATGAGCAATAGACATTGTCTATCAGTGAAAGTCACAGTGTGAGCATTCTACTTATGATTTCTATTGGATCTGAATTTGAATTTGACAGCACTATAAATTCTTGATTTATACAAAAGGGAGAAATGTGCACATTAATCACCAACTGGTATAGAATACTAGTATGGTTATAGGAATAAACTGAAAATGTGGAATGTGCCAACCCAGAAGCCTCAGAGAAAGAATTGATTGGGATGTTTGAAAAGGAGATAAATACATGAGGGAGAAGGAAATAGTGGGGTATGGGAGAGCAGATTAGAAAAGATAGAGCTCATTGGGAGTATAATCAAAGGTATGGACTAGTTGGCCCTATGACCTGTTCCTTTGCCATAATATTCTGTGTAGCTGGGTGTGTAGAAACTGCCATATGTTAACTTTGTTTCAGAATAGGGAATACGCATTATTCTGTATGCTTACAAAAGTATATGTCTGTTCAGGTGGATATTAAAGATCCCATACGACTATTTGAAAAGAGAAGAAAATTTCTCCCAGTGTCCTGGCCAACAATCGCTTAAATAAAAGGCAAAATACTGCGAATGCTGGAAATCTGAAATAAAAACAGAAGTCGCTGTAAACACAAAGCAAATCAGGCAGCAACTATGGAGAGAGAAAGGTGAGTTAACGTTTCAGGTTGATGAACTTTCATCAGAACCAGAGGATGTTGGAAGGGAGTAGATTAGAAGGACAAGCATTAATATTTTATTTGATGACTTGCTCACAACTGGTTTGGAAACTTAGGGGATGCAAGCACTCTCCATGAATCAATGTCTGTGGTCCTGTGAGTTCCAGTATAGTTATTTTTTACAATGTTAATGATTAGGGAATCATTAATAAGTATTGACATTAAGGTTCCATTTGATGGTCTAAACAGGCAATTAGATAATGTGCTGATTAACACTTTTCACTAATTTGAAGAAGTTTGTGTATAAAGATGTAAATAACTGGGCAAAATGGTAACATTCATTAAGGCAATGGTCTGTGAACCCTCTACATTGTTCTTAAATACAGAACATTTCAAGAGTTTAAGCTGCAATCTTCAAACAGAGTCTTCTACTGTACATCACATAGATAAATTATTTCAATTGACTGCCGTCACCATTGCTATCCAACTATCCGCAGCAACCATGGATCAGCATTTGTGTCAGATATGTTAGAAGGTTTAGAGAAAGACGACAAGGGTTATTCTGAAACATACAGTTTTGTCACCTGAAACAAAACTTGTAGAGCTGAGTTATAACAACAACAAAATTACATTTGTATAGCCCTTTCATGTTGGGAGGATGTCGCAAGGGGCTGGACAGCCAGTGTTTCGGGATCGGGGAGGGTGAAGGGAAGGGAGGGGAATGTGGGTGATCGATGGCACATTCTTGAGGTGGGACTCGAGGGAGGCTAATGAGGGGGCAAGGTGGAGGGATTGCGGGTTGGTATTCCAGAGTTTGGGGGCAGAGTGGCTGAAGGCTTGCATGCCGATGGTGGAGCGGTTGGGTTGGTGGATATGGAGCAGGGCGGAGCTAGCTGAGCTGAGGGAGCGGACAGATTGGTTCGGAGGCAACAGAGGTAGGGTGAGGCAAGGCCGTGGAGGTGGGGGTGATAGGGGTATGGAGCTTGTTGCAGGAGAGGACACGGGCTGTAGAGTTCTGCAGCCTAAGGAGCCTTTCAGCTCCTTGGGAAATCCTCTCGACGTGAAAGGCACAATATAAATGTAATTTTCTTGTTGTTTTTGTTATGGAAGGAGAAATTGGGTAGGCCAACAAGTAGGGTGTTGGCATAGTTAAGTCTGGAAGTGATGAAGGCATGAATGAGGGTTTCAGTGACCTGATGGGTAAGGCAGTAGCGGATTCAGGCAATGTGGCAGAGGTGAGGGAACGCATAGAGGATCATGGTATGGATGTGGAGGACAAATGACAGTTGAGGATTGAACAAGACACCTAGGTTCCTAACTGGCTTGGTGAGGTAGTATACAACTATGGAGGTTGACGCTGCCAGTGCCTAAGGTTTGGAGGCGCGGCGCAAGCCAATAAGGAAAGCCTCAGACTTGTTGATACTTAACTGTAGAAAGTTAGCTCTCATCTGGGACTTGATGTCTGACAGGCAGTGTAGGAGAGGTCCTGGAATCAAGGGTGGAGGAAGAAAGATAGAGTTTGTACCTACATACAGAAAGATAGTATGTATGTATCATCCGCATACATATGGAAGTTGACCTTATGTCTGCAGATGATATCATCAAGGGGGACCCTATAGATGTTAAAAAGGAGAGGACAAAGGACACAAACCTGGGGGATGCCACACGTGACAGTGCTGGGGCTGGAAGAGAAGCCGTTAGTAGCAACAAAGTGGAGATGGTGGTGAGGTAAGATTTGAACTAGGCAATCGCAGGACCGTGAAGATTGAGCTGAGAGGAGAGTCACTGTAGGAGGATGGAGTGGTCAACAATGTTGAAGATGGCAGAGAGGTCAAGCAGGATAAGGAGGCAGAGAGACCCCTGATCGCAGATGTTTAGAATGTCATTAGAGACTTTGACCGGGGCTATTTCTGTGCTGTGGGCAGCACGTAAGCCGGATTGGAGAGTTATTGAAGTGAAACAACAGTTACATAATAATAATGCTTGCATTTGATATAGCATTTCATCACGTCTTCTAGACTTCTCAAAGTGCTTCACATAATACGCTGTAAAGTGAATTTACTGTGTATTTTGTGCGGCAGCCAATTGCACATACCAAACAGTCATGGATTGGGTGGACAATTTATTATTAATATTATTTCCCTTCATGTAATGTAGCGACCTGGAGAGCTGAAAAGAAAAGAGATTTAGAAAGCAGAATTGGTCCAGATCTTAATAATAATTCTAACATTTGATACAGCATTTTTCACATCAAAGGGATGTCTTTGGAAGGCAGATCTTAATATAGCTTAAAAATAAATGCTTTCAAAATTTTGACTGAATTTAAGAATTTCCCCCAACTCTGCATGCCCTTAAAATGTAAGGTTTAATATATAGGCTTAGATTAGGTGTTATTTAAAGCCTATAATATTTCCACACAACATAGTGGATATGTGGACTACACTATCTGTGACGCAGCTGATGCTCTGTTGAATAATAGCTCCAAAGTGTGATTAGATAAACAATACAATTTACATTTATATAGTGCTATTCACAATATGAGAGAAAAGAATGGAAGCAGGATCAAAGAGGTAACTCTTGAAGTGGGCTTTGAAAATGGAGAGGGAGTCTTCAGTGTTAGATTGCTTTTGATACTGTTGACCCCTCATTTCTACCTCATCTCTCAGTTCCACCTTCATGGTTCTGTCTTATTCTGGTATCACTATTACTTCTCCACTTTGGCTCTCCTAATGGCTTCTCCTGTTCTAGTCACATATGGCATTCTCAGGGCACTACCCTCAGGCCTCTCCTCATCACTATCTATAAGCTCCCACTTAGTAATATCCACATATATGCAGATGACACCCATCTCTGTCTCCATTTTCGACTCCAGGACCACTGCTGTTCTGACTGATTGCTATCCTGGTTTGCTGTCAAGTCCTGGAAACAGAGCTTACATTCTTTGGTTGAACGCCGACGAGACAGGAGCTCTTTTGCTTTGCCCTGTCAGCTCCTTCTCATCTCAGTTGCTGACAGCATCAATCTGCAATAATGCACACCTAACATGTGAATAGGATGAGTAGACACGTCTCTGGGATGGAGTTCCAGAAAGTGGGGGCAGATAAACTAAAAGCCTGACCTTCAGAGGTGGGGCAATGAGTGAGAAGTAGGCCAACAACCACTGCGTGAAGGGAGCAGGTGGGTTTCAGGTGGTCACAGAGATAGAGTCAGGCAAGAGCATGGAGGAATTTAAAGGGTAGACCAAGGATCATGAATTGAATCCACTGAGTTACGGGGAGCCAATATAACCAGGCAAGAATGGGCGTGAAAAGCTTGCAGAACCTAGTGCAGGAAAGGACACGAGCTGTAGAGTTCCGGGTAGTCTGCAGCTCATGAAGAGAAGAGGTGGATAGTCCAATGAGCACAGTTGGTGTAATCTAACCTGGACATAATCTAGCCTCGTATAGAAAGCAGAAGCACTGGATACAAGCGAGGCCTGTTATAGCTCAGGGAATTTACACAAAACATTGTTTGGATGTTTTGCAGATTGTCTGACTCCATAATAAACATGCTCTTGCTCTGTGTCTCTTTCTTTTTTTTTAGAAAAAATACATCCATTCTTTTTCCTGGCTTAAACATACAGAAATACCTAGGGATTAATACCTGACTTTGCAAGACCTTCAGCTGTTTTCCACTAACTTGGCCCTTACCAGGCACCAGATGAATTCCCGGGACGGTATGTCTTATGTTTTTATTCTGTTGTGGTCAATAAAAAAGTTGGCCTCTGTCTCTTCCCCTGATGGCTCAGTCATTGATAGGTCTCTGATCATAGACAGTGGTATTCTCATGATATATTGCTATGCCAAGTCATCACTTTACTGGTGAATGGTACACAGTGAGCCTCACTCTCAGTGTTAATGGTGAACGATTCATAGATTGGATGGAATAATTTCACATCATGCAGGCTTACTTTAAACAATGACCAAAAAACAATTTGGGACGAGCTCTGAAATGTGGCAAACAACAACATAAATAATCCTTGCAGTTGCATTATGCTGCCTTTTCTTTTTGCAGTCTGTACTACTGAAAGTACCCAGCACCCTGGAAACTCAATATGTTCTGTACTATAAAACATCAGCCAACAGGTCATAAATCCAGCCAGATTTCTATAGAGAAGATAGTTATGCATAAATAGAATTGGTTTACACACACACACACACACTATTTGTCACTGGCAGAATCTATGTGTAAAATTAATTGATTTACAATTTACATCCCGGCAAACAACAACAACAACTTACATTTGTGTAGTACCTTTCATAATGAGAGGACATAATGATGGCAGCCGAGTTTCACTTTCAAATTCTTTTAATCCACAGATTTGATTTTGCCAGTCATGATTCAAAACGGAGTCAAGTCTACAATAAAGTTTCCACTTTGCTTGTAAATGTTGCAAATTAGTGGTTATCGTTTCTCGTCAAGCACAATTCCCTTCTGGGATGACTTCCATCATTCCTGTGTTATCATTCACGATGATGAATGCTGCTATCCAATGACTGCTATTCAATGACTGCTATCATTTGGTGTCAGCCTGGCTCAATTGGTGGCATTGCTGCCTTTAATTCAGATTCACCCTACATCTTACTGCCCAGGCTGATACAAGGGAAGGGTGAGGAGGGGTACTGAATAGTTGAAGGAACTATCCTTTGGATGAGATGTTAAACCAAGATCCAGCTATTCAGGTGCACTTTACAGTAAAATCTGGTGAAGCACTTACAGGTATGTATCATCCCCACATCAAAGGCAAGATAATAATAATCCTCACATTTGATATAGTGCTTTTCACGTCTTCTAGACATCTCAAAGTGCTTCACAGAATATATTGTAAAGTAAATTGTCGGTATATTTGTAGGCAAAATGCAGTAGCCAATTGCATACAGCAGAGTCCCACAAACAGTTGAAGATTGAAATGACCAATTATTGCTTTTTATTTCTTGAGGGATTCTCAGCAGGTGTGTGGATCAAGGAAATTTGTGTAAGTTTTTGCTCTGCCAGGAATAAAACCCAGGATTCTCACTTGTGAAGCGAGTGCTCTAACCATTGAGGTACCGGATTCCACATATCAAATGCTAGGATCATCATTATCATCTGTATAGCAGAAATGTACAACAACAACAAAATGACATTTGTAGAGCACCATTCACCTCGGGAGGATGTCCCGAGGGGAAAAACAGTCAGGGGTCAGGACCCGAGCTTGGTTGGAGGGGTGGGTCAGGGTTGGGATGAGGGAGGGCAGAGACGAGGACAGCGGCTGAAGGCACAGACGAAGAGGAGAGTTTTTAAGGAGCCAAGGGATGAAGGGACTGTTGGATGGAGTTCCAAGGCATAGTGGCAGAGAAGCTAAAAAAGCCCGGTCACCAATGGTAGAGCGGGTTGGGCGGGAGACATAGAGCAGGCTGAAGATTGCTGAACGGAGGGAGCAGACAGGTTGATAGGAGGCAGCAGGTCAGAGAGGTAGGAGGGGGCAAGTGAAAGTGAGGACAAACATCTTGAATTTGATCCTCTGGGGAATGGGGAGACTGTAGAGTTGGGCGAGGCTGGGGATGATGGCGTCACAGAGCCTGGTGCAGAAGAGGACACAAGCTGCAGAGTTTTGGATGATCTGCAGCTTGTGGAGGGAAGAGTTGGGGAGGCTAAGAAGAAGGGAGTTTCAGTAATCAAGCCAAGAGGCGTGTGTAAGGGTTTTAGCGGCCTGAGCATTGAGGCAGTAGCGGAAACGAGTGATGTTGGGGAGGTGGTGGAAGGCCGTGCTGGTCATGGCACAGAAATGGGGAAGAAAGGACAGTTCAGGGTCAAACAAGACACCCAGGTTCCTGACTGGCTTGGTTAGTTGTAATGTGCATCCATGAATGCTGATGCAGCCAGTGCCTGAACTGTTGGTGTGAGCCAATCAGGGGGCCCTCAGTTTTGCTGACGTTCAGCTATAGAAAGTTGTCTCTCATCCAGGATTTGATGTTTGACAGATAGTCTGTCAGGACGCCAGTAGTGCTGGAATTGAGGGTGGAGGCAGAGAGATAGAGTTGGGTGTATAAGTGGAAATTTACCTCATGTCTGTGGATAATGCCACCAAGCGTGTGGAGGTTGAAGAGGATGAGACCAAGAACAGAGCCGTAAGGAACACTGCAGTAGATGGTGTGGGGGACGGAAGAGAAACCAATAGCGTAGACAAACTGGGGACGGTGGGAGAGGTAGGAACTGAACCAGCCAAGGATAGAACCTTGAAGGTTGAGGTGAGAGGAGAGGCAGCGAATGAGGACTGAGTGGTCCACAGTGTCAAAGGTGGCAGAGAGGTCGAGGAGGACAAGGAGGCAGAGGGAGCCCTGGTCACAGATGGACAATATGTCATTTGTGACCTTGACCAGAGCAGTTTCCACGCGGTGAGCTTTAGAAATGTAGTCTAAAGGAGGAATCAAAAATACTTCTGAAATTGCTGAAGTGCTTTACTTCTACATTGCCGGAGAAAAATTGTACTGCCATTTACTGCTATAAATGTGTTAAATGTGAGCAGTAAGGAATTGTTTGCTCCAATGAATCACAGTTCAAAGTTAAACTCCCACTGCTCATTGTCAGATTTGTCCTGCACTGTGAAGCAAGAGATTTCACATGAAGTTGCCAGAAAGGGTTCCTGCAACGATTCTATTCCGTTTGCAAGAGAGGGGAGGCTGGTAACTGACCACCTTCATCTTTTTGATGTGAACAGATTTGAAGCAACATTAGAAGGTAAACGGCATCCCAAGCGTACTGGGGAACGAACCTGGAGGAAAGGGACTCTGCAAATTCAAAATGGGAAGGTATATTTAAATGTCGTTAAATGTCTAACAATTTATTTGTTTCTCTCATTTTTTTTCTTCCCATACCCTCCATCACAATTCCCTAATTTTTTCCCTCCTGAAAGTGTTGCCTCAGATTCCAGGGGTGCTGACAGGTCTTTGCTTAGGTGGCTATTTATCAGGTGTAAGAGCCTTAGACAGTTGGAAAGTTATTCAACCATGAAGGGTATCACAGCAAGCCTGTTCTCACTCAACATCCATACGTGAACTTTCCATCAAGGTCACTGGACAATAATCAAAAGCAGAAAACCGTGGCCAATTTCCTTCTATTTAGCTCAGGAACATTCAGCTATTTGGCCCCAAATTGCTTTCCCAGCTGAGTCAAATAATTCAGCAGATTTTAGGAATTGAACCTGTGAACCTCCAGGGTCTGTGTGTTTAGTGTTACCCCAGGTGTACCTTTATTCACCAAACCTCTGGGCAAGACAACTTCAGTTTTGAAACAGTTCACGATTTTATGTGTCATTGCATCAAGGAGATGCTAGAGAACAAGAGAAAATTTGATCCAGTCCTGTGTTATAGTTGGGTTTATACACAAGAGCATATTGGTTTAAAAGATACAACAGAAGATTAATAATAACCCTTATATTTGATATAGAGCCTTTCACAATGGGAGGACACCTCAAAGTACTTCACAGGATATGCTGTAAAGTGTAATAACAACAATAACCAGCTGCATTTATGTAGCTCCTCTACCGGCACAGTAGCATCTCAGATTGCTTAACAATTGCATAGTTTGATGTTGAACTGGAAGGAAAGGGGAGGTGACATTGGGCATGTTTGAAGAGGGAAGTGGTGGAGCCCAACATGCAGAAGGCCTGAGCTGTTTTCTAATCCCTCCACTCCTCTGCACCCCACTACCTCTCTGACCTCCTCTCTCCTCAAACCAGCACCCATTGTCTTCACTCCACCGGGTCTGGCCTTCTCCTTGTCCCCTGAATCCTCCACTCCACCATCGGCGGCGGTGCCTTCAGCCACTACGTCCCAAGGCTCTGGAACTCCCTTCGCCTCTCCCCCTCTCTTCCCAGTTTCAGGTCTCAGCTAAAGATCTTTCTCTTCGACTGCGCCTTTGGGCACCTTTCTCCCCCTGCCCCTGGCTCACCCCCGGGTTACGTTGTTGTGAAGTGCCCATACACCATCCAGCATGGAGGGCTGTATAAATTGAAGTTGTTGTTGGGACAGGCAGAGGGGTGGGATGTAAGCAGATTAAGAGAGATAGGGAGCTGGCATGAAGTAAGTAAGTGAGGATCTTGAATTGTTCCATTTGTGGCAGGGAGCCAGTGGATCCTGACAAGTACTATGGAGTTTAGTTAGGGTGAGCATAGGAGTTTTGTTTTGATTGGACGTTAGAAATGGTGGAATTGGGGAGACCGGCAAGGAAACCTTTAGAGAAATTGAGGCAGGAGATTACAAAAGCATGAATGGGGGTTTTAGCAGCAAAGGGTGTGAGGTATTGTTGGAGGCAGGTGATGTTGCAGAGATGGAGGAAAGCAGTCCTGATCAGGGATAATAATAATAATAATAATAATAACAATAATAATAATAATCCTTGTATATGGTTTAGCACTTTTCACATCTTGTAGATGTCCCAAAGTGCTTCACAGAATATACTGTAAAATGAATTGACAGTATTTTGTGGGCAAAACGCGGCAGCCAGTTGTGTACAACAGTGTCCCACAAACAGCTGTGGACTGAAATTACCAATTTATTACTATTATTTCTTTTTGAGGGATTATTATCAGGTATGTGGAGTAAGGACCCTTGCCCAAGGTTTCGCCCTGACTAGAATCAAACCCAGGTCTACTGGGAGATTGATAAACTAGGAAGATTAAGAAGGTCAGAGCTGCAGAAGTGAGAACAACAAAATTACATTTGTATAATGCCTTTCATGTCAGGAGGACGTCCTAAGGCACTGGATAGACATTGTTCCGAAACAGACATTGATGTGACCCAAGGAGGATGTCTTTCATCTTATCCATATTCAACTGCAGAAAACTTGTGCTCATCCTGAGCTGGAAGTTGACATCTTCCAAGAATGTGAACAAAGCATTATTGGACTTGGGGTCATGGCTTTCAAAAAACCCCACAGGTTTGGGTGTCATCCTCATGTACATAAAAGTTGATGCCATGTCTGCAGATTACATCATAGGGTAAACTTCCATATGTATGCAGATGACACTCAACTCTACTTTTCCATCTCCTGTTGCGACCCACAGTCCCCTGATGTCTGTCAACTTGTCTGTTGGACATCAAGAGCTGGATGAGTGCAAATTTCCTGCAAATAAACATCAACAAGACGGAAGCCATGCTCTTTGGCTCTCATTGATATCTTCAGTCTCAGGGTTCTGACCTCTTCAACCTATCCAACCTGTCCTTGAAAGTCTCCAAACTCGTGCGCACTTTAGGCATTAGGTTTGATCCCCAGGTTCTTTCTCCACATTGCCGTCTCCGTCAATACTTTCTCCCAAAAGCTGCCAAAAACTGTTGTCTATGGCTTTGTCACCTCATGGCTGGACTATTCTAATTCCCTCCGTGCCGGTCTCCTCTCCTCCCACCATTCACAAATTGAGCTCATCCAAAACTCCGCCGCCCACATTCTCACCCGCACCAAATGTAGTTCCTGATTATCCCACTTTTCATAAAACTCCACTGACTCCTTGTCACAGAGTGGATTGACTTCAAGATTATCATTGTAGTGTTTAAATCCCTCCTCTCCTTGGCATCCCTGTAGCTCTCTATCCTCCTCTCTCCTCACAGCAGTACCCACTGCCTCCGCTCTACTGGTTCCAGCCTCCTCCTTTTCCTCTGAATCCTCTGCTCCACCATCAGTAGCCATGCTTTCAGCGCCGCAAAACTTTGGAATGCCCTCCCTCAACCCCTCCGTCTCACACCCTGGAGGGCGCAATATAAATGCAAATTGTTGTTGTTGTTGAACCCACAGACTTCTGAATTAGAGCTGTGAGTGTTACCATCCAAACAAGGGTGGCACACTGATCATAGGTTTGATTTCTAGTAACTTGAACTCACTCGGAATAGCAATTGGGGATAAGCAGCTCAATGACCCTCAGATAGTGTGTGAGAATACCATGAAGGTTACATTTTAGGTGTCAAAGCTGTTGAATATGTTGAGTCTTTGTAACACAAATATCAATATTTTTCCAACTCTTATGTGACTGATGCAGCCCAATTGGGAAATAAGCTCTTCTTTATTCAGCTGCCATATTCCGGCCTCTTCATATGTTTATAATTTTTCAGAGTGCTGAGCAAATCAGCACACATACTTTTGCAGGGGGAAAAAACACACAAAAAGGAAGAATGTTTATGTAACATCGATTCTAAAAGCATTTGCTGAAGACTGCTTCCTTTCAAGGGCAATCATCCCCCTGGTGAAATAACAGAGGAATCTTTTCACCAGGTGCACAGTTGGTGACTCATTGATTCCATCGTGGAAATACCCCCCCATGTAATCTCAGTTTGTGCTGTGTTTGATATCCTCTGTGTCTCAGTGAAAATTTTCCTGATGGGCAAAATAGCTGTGATGGAAAATCTAAAACAGACAATTCTTTTCTGTTGCAAAAACTAAGAATGCCTAAAAAAACTCTTCTGTCCTAGAAAGATTCTTTCCTTTTCCTCATCTTTGACTCATCTATATCATTTTCACTACTCGGTAACTAACTATTCTTCCAACCAATATGCATTTCCTCACCACCCTTCCTCTCTTAAATACCTATGTAACATCACTCTTAGACATATACAAGGTGGGTTTCTCCCTGGTGTTCTGGCCAACCATCAAGCAGATAAAATTGGTCATTCAGTTCATTACATCACAAGCACATTTAGGTATTACAGTCAAACTTGTTCAAGCATCATCTCTATTCAGTAACCACCCCTTGTTAACAACAACCCTGGAACAGTCCCTTTAGTGTGTATTCATACATCAACAGACCTTTACTCACAGATCTTCCTTATATAAAGGCCATTTTGGCCAGGTTCCCTGATAGGTTATTTGAAGACTTGTTGGTTGTAGCTTGTTAGTTGGTGTACATTGGAATCAAGATGCCTGAGCAGAGTTTCAGTATAATTCTAACTATCTGTACCTGTTGCAGCTAAGCTTTCAACCAAAGGCTCAAATATAGAATGTAATTTGAGACACGGACAAACATTTCATCTTTAGCTATACTCATTTGGGAGGACTTCTGTGGGGGGACTAATTTTGGCCGTGCTGTTCTTTGAATGGACAGCTCATTTTGGTGCACTGTTGCAATTCTTCAACATTGAAGTGTAGCTGTGCTGTTCTTTGTTTTTCAGTTTTGTTTAATGGGCCTTCTCTCTTTTTGTCTAGTATTTTTACTTATCCCTGAAAGGTTTGATTTTCGCTTAGTCTTTACATCTATCAATATGAATGTATAATTTATAATCACTGGGAAGTCCTTTGAAAGTGAAAGATGCTTTAAAAACATAATTTTGTTGTTGTTGCTTTGGCTAAGCATCATCCGTGTTCTTTATTTTGTTCCCACCACTGCTTGTAGGATGTCACACACTATGATCAGCCTGCGTGGCCACCAAGTGTAACTGCAGCAATGAAAGCCAAACTTAAATACATTGTCGTTCATAACTCATGAACAATAGGAGATACCCCAAAACAAATATTCCCATATCACTCCGAAGTGGAAGATCTTTCCAATGAGGTATAATGTCTCGATGTCAATTGGTTATTGAGATCTTCTTGAAGTGCAGATAGACATTGTTGTTTTATTAGTATAGAAGATTGATTGATTGATTGAATGAATGAATGAATGAATGAATGAATGAATTATTACTATCAGATAATTCTACAAGGATTACTCTTGAACAGGGAACAATGGCACAGATAGTCTATATAAAGTATAATTCGTGTTGCTCAAGACAGTGTCAGAAAGGAGAGATTCTGAATACATTTAATACATTTAAAATAATTCATGTTAAAAAATAACACATGTTCTACTCTAAGGCATACTGTAGATCAGGAAATTCCAATTATAACCACTATGAAGTTAGACATGATACTAGTACTCAGTCTTGTTCAGTAATATGTAACGATTCATTGAACTTCACTTTCAGCACACAAATTACTCAGAACAGATAATAAAGAATCTCACTAATTTTAATCTGGCTACTTGATATTAATCTGGCTACTTGATATTAAAATAATATTTAAATGCAGGTACGTTCAATACAATATAAATTTTCTTGTTTCATATGTTTTGCCACTGACATCTTAATATTTTTAGGCAGGTGCAGCTAAACTGTCTAACTAGTCTGTTGTGTAATATTTTGATTTTGGGTGACAGATTGATCCCCGTAAAATATTCTGTTTGAATACATTCTTCCTCATAGACACGCAAAAGAAAACTTTTACATGAAAAGGATACATTTTTTATGTACTTTTGCATTGTGTTTCAGGTTACAGTCTCTGCTGATCTTAAATCATTTAAGGGCCAGAGGGTTGATGAATCTTTGGTGACTGAGATTATTGGTTCCAAAGCTGAAATTCTGCGGATCTCACAAAAAAAGCCATTCCATCCACTAGACTGCATCAGATCTTGATAATGAGGTTCAATACTCAGCCTTTCCAGAAAGAACAGTAGATCCATTTCATTAAATTGGTGGCTTTGAAACTGATGAGGAATGTCATATTCAAGCCTGTTAGGCTTATTGCCATTACAGTCCAAATGTTCTTGTTTGTTTTGACAGCAAACATGTACCACTCAAGATCCTGAATATCTGAGGTAACGAAAACTACATTTTCTATCTTATCACAAGAAGCTCATTCAAAGAACTCATCTAATCATTCCAGCATAAAACACATTATTAAAAGCTGAAGGGCATACAGGACAGAGATCTCTGTGTGACTGAACAATACAAAACTATACAAGAGAATATCAGGACATTTCACTTGAGGCAGAAGGTTTAGATGCAAGCCAGGGGGGAAAAAACAAGCTTGTTTTGCTTCTAATATAGTACTAAGCTATTCAAAATGACAGCAAAAATACAGATTTATCTTTAATTTATGTTGTTTTTCATTGCGGGACTTGAAATTTTCAGCCTAATAACCATCATTTGTCATCCCCATTGTGATCTTATGGAATTGCCCCAATGCTTGTTTTTCAAAACAGAGCCCAAGCATTGCGCTGCCAGCTTTCAAACAGGGACCGATGTGTAAGAGTCCTACACTTCATGAAGATCTGGCTGCCTCTCAACGCATAGGGTTGAGCATGCAATCAATTGTTGTAATCTGAATTGCCAAGCCTCATGGAACATTCAAGCACACACTCAGCCCACTTGTTCAGAGCAGCAGGGCTGTGATCATCAGAGGCGGGTGAGCCAGAGATTTTCAAGGTCGAGTTGAGTCAGAGTCCTCTAGCTTAGATCTAAATTGAAAAATGTGATCCTAGCCAATTAACAAAGAAAGCACTGTGCTGTAAACACATCCACAATTCAAACATCCTGTGAGACTGAGAATTGTGTAAGCTTTCAAAGCGCTATTTAACCATAACCAATAAAGATCCCCAAAATTATTGATTCCATTACTTTATTATGTTTATCCTATGTTTATTCCTACATTTCCTACATTTTTACATTGTATTCCTCTGTACATGTATTCCACTGTTTCTTTTCTTTTCATAGAAGTGAGTTTTCTCCCAGTGTCCTAACCAACAAACCTACATATAAAATTGCTGATTCACTTTCTAGCTTTTATGGGACATTGATGAAGGCAAATTCACTGTCACATCTGCATACAAATTACACATTCATTACACTTTGCAGAAAAGCTCTTTGAAGGGTTTGGGGACATTTTGATTCTGTAGGCACTACTTCAAATGCAACTATCATTTATTTAAAATGTATTTATTAAACTGCTTCTTTTTGTAGTTTTCATACTTCACATTCGTTCCATTCTTTTCTTGATGCTCTAGTCTAGATTGATAAATTGTACACAATCACTTGGTTTATTTGAATTATAGAGTGAAAATTGAATCAAAATATGAAGTAAAATCCCACCTGGGTCTAGATTTACAATATTAACATAATATTTTAGAATGTCTAGAATTTGGCAAATTGTTGAACTTAGTCTTAACTATGATGCTGGTTTTTTGTTGTTCTTAAAATAAATATGTTTTCAGTATCAAAGCTCCATTTTGTGAAACTCTTAAACAATATTATGTTTTTAGAGTAAATCCAGACCCATTTAGAAGTATTAACTATTACCTGTTATAATTTTTATAATTGTTGGTAAGTTTGACCAAGAAAATTGATAACTGATGAGTTTGTCCATCCAAGAATCTGTGACATAGGTACAGCCAAAGCTGACCTACAGCCTCCAATCATATGTTTGGCTCATGTAGTGCTGTCACTGGTGTTATCCTGGCTCAATTGGTAGCACCTTCACCACTAGGTATTGAGGTACTGTCCTTCAAATTAGACTTTATACCAAGGTCCCTCTTGCTTGTTCAGGTGCACATCAAAGATTCTATGGCACTACTCAAAAAGAGAGGGCAGTTTCTCTGGATGTCTCAGTCAACAATCCCCCAAATAACATTGACCATTCAATAGCTGTTTGTGCGTTATTGCTCTATGCAACTTGGTTGACTCATTTGCCTATAATTATGCACAATGACTACCACATCACTATAAAATCCTATGAAGTGCTTTGAAATATCTTGAGATGATGACGATGTGACAAGCATTATAAACAATTCAATTATTATTATTATAACTTGACTGACTGTTAGGAGGTGGTAGTTTAATGTTGATGATTTTGTTAAGATAGTATTTTACTAACTCCAGTTGCTATGCTTCTAGAGACAAACGTACAATTATAATACAGAATATAATTTACATTTATATAATGTTTCATGAAAGGAGGATGTCTCAAAGTACTTAATGCTGCTTGGTAGCTTGTAGGTTGGTTTAGGTCCACAATCATCCTCTTGGGAGGAGCTGATGGGATTTTCACATGTGAGTAATGTTTATTTATTGATTCAATTGGATTGATTAACACTGTGATAATTACAGTTTATAATAATTAACAAGTAAGGCCCAAATTCCACACCCCTTAGATTATTTTGTCGTAAAACTCCAGTTTCTGGAACACTCTTTCAGTTTCAGTATGAAAGACGTGTTCTTTGTTGCTACTGCAGAAAAACTGGCTTCAAAATAAGAAAAACTATACAAATTTACTACTGTTCTCTGTCATTTTATGACCTTAGAGATTAAAGTGAGGTGGAATTCTGGTCTTGAAAGGCCGAAATGTCCCCAAAATCTTTCAAAGATAAGGTAAAGCTGGTATTCCTGACCATTTACTGAAATATGGTGGGTTCACAAGTGCAATGGAGCAGCTCAGTGACTGTCACAAGAAACTATGAGCCCATACATTTACACAAAGTCAGGGGTGAGGTGTTCATCCAGGACATTGCCAGGAGCAGAAAATACAACACCAAGATAATTATTAAAGGTGATATCAGCACAATGCATGTCACACTTTTTTTTTACAGATAACTAGGATTCCCACAACCAAAACCAGGCCATCTTGTTCCTAACATTAACAAGTAATATTTTGATAACAATAAAGAGCTTTCTGTAGTTTCCTGGTCTTTGTTGCTTTTGGAACAGAATATTGATCTTTCACCTCTTCATTCTTTTCTTATTATCTAGCCAAGCTTAGGTTGAAATGAATGCAACTAATTTAGCATATATGGAATTGTAATTGGGTGAAAAAAAATTGGTAGGTATTCTAGTCAATATGAAATTTGTTTAAAAATGTAGCGATTATTAATAACAATGCCTGCATTTGATATGGTGACTATAACTTTCCTGCAGTGGGGGATGTACTGATTGTGTATTTGTAAGTGAACATAATGACTGTTTTGTCCACAGGAATGTCCTAAAAACAGCCATGAAATGAATGACCAATTTTATTTGAGAGATTGTTAGCCAGATAAACCAAGATAAACTTATGGAAACTATGGGTCCTGTCCATCTCTTTAGGAGTATGTTAAAGATCCCACCCTGCCTAGACAGCCCCACCATCAACAATTGGGCCTTTAGTCTCTCTGCCCCGATACTTTGGAACTCCATCCCACATTCCCTTCACCTCGTTCCCTCCCTTGCCTCCTTCAAGGCACATCTCAGGAACCTCCACTTTGGCCATGCCTTTGGCTATTCTTCTACCCTCCCTGCCCTCCCTTATCCCAATCCCTTTCTCTATTCAGGTCCAAATCCCTGTCTTGGTCCCAAATCCCTGTCAAGAGCCTTGGAATGTCTTCCTAATGTGAAAGGCACTATGCACATGTAATTTTGTATTGTATTATCTCGATTATATAATAATAACAACAATCCTTAGATTTGATATAGCATCTTGTCACATCTTTGAGGCATCTCAAATAATTCATAAAAAAAAACAAATAAAATTGGTCATTTTTAATCCATGACTGTTTGTGGGACACTGCTGTGCACAATTGGTTGTATATTCTGTGAAGCGCTTTGAGACATCGATAAGATGTGAAAAGGGCTTTATCAAATGCAAGGATTATTAGTATTATAGTAAAGCACTTCACAGAATATACTATAAAGTAAATTGACTGTGTATCTTGTTAGCGATTAGGCACTATATCAAATGCAAGCATTATTATTATTATGGGAAATGTAATATCCATCTAATCAGGCAGACTGGAACCTCTGTTTAACATCTATCAAAAGGATGGTACCTAAAGCATGCAGTGCTCCACTAACCCTGTATTGGAGTGTCAGTTTAGATAATGAGATCAAAGTGCCAATTTGGAGCTTGAACCCAAATCCCTGTGACTCTGATGTAAGAGTGCATCAATGGAGCCAGGCTGACATTTTAACAGCTGCTTCGAGTAAAACAGTGGGATACAATGCATTCAATTAAAATCCTTTTTTGCACCAAAAATATAAATTCTTCAATTTAACCGTGCTACGTCAATGTCATTAACTCTAACAGTGAATTAATTTCACCCATGCAGCCTTGTCCTTTTCTCATTACTATACTTCAAAATAAAACATCTTAGAGGACAATACCCATACCCTTACCATTGTGAAGTCACTGCCTTGTTATTCCCAGTATTATTTTTATCCTTGGTAACTATTCATTTTCTAATGTTGCCTTAACTCATCCTACTATCGTTCACCATTATGCTCATACTGAAGCAAAAATCCATAGCCCAAATCCCAAAACACAATCTTCCATATAAATGTATCTATCTGACACATAGATAACATTTTTGCGTTCCTACGCAAACACTTCTAATATGAAAATCTATCATAGAAAAGGCAATCTCCTGTTGAAACTAATCTTTTTTGTTTGCATCTAATGGTGTTGCTCTGTACATTGGAAGATAATAAATGATTTGTCAAAGTGCAGTTATTAAAACAGAAGATTTTCTATGCTCGGTGGTTTCATTCTGCAGATGCAGTCTTTTAAAAAGAATGAACTTACATTAAAGAGCAGGCAACATTAATAATTCTTTTAGAATCCAGATGTTACATTTTAAGAATTGTCTCTTCCCATGTACACACACCTTATTGATATAACATTGCTCAGTAACCATTTATCTAATTCGTTCCTTGCTTGTTAGATTCTCATTTATATAATTATGCATCCATTTGGCAAATGAGATTTTCTCTTGCAAGGAACCATGACAAGGCAAACAAAAAAGCACTTTTGATGGGCATGGGACCCTTTGCCATTCAGTTGAAAGCTCTTATATAAAGAGAAGGGGAAACAATTAGTTTACTGCAGTGAAATTAGCTCATTTGAAAATCCTTCACAACAGAAGAAGAATGGCTTTCATGAAGGCACAGTGTTAGAATAATGTTATGCTGAAGGGCCTATAATCACTCAATGTTTTAAAAGCTGTCACTGCAACAGCAGAGTTGGGTGAAAAAGGTACAAATTTATTGCATGACGTCAGGGTGCTATCAGTATAATTGGAATGAAATTACCATGGTTCACACTAGCATGTCACACTGCAAATGCTTCAAAACCTGTACAAGTTAATTCTTTGCTATGCACTGCAGCGCAAGACACCTGTTAACACATGAGGTAGCAGGACACAAATTTCTCCAAAGCTAAATGTGTCCGTTAGGCATTCTTAAAACAATTTTCCAGTAGTTACTCAATGATCTGTAGTTGGAGTAGTCTGGGGACACTGCACCGTGAGAGAAGTCTAAGGAATTACAAAGCACCAGAAGCAGCAATCATCTCCGCAGATATGGATAATTAAGCAGGCAGTCATTTCAAAATGGCACTGGTCCTAATGGTAGCATTTTTTATGAAAGTTAATAAATGTGAGGTCTGGTGTGCCATTAAATACTTTGGCATTAATAAATGAGAAAGGTGTATAGTAGGCATGAATTATACATTTAAATTATTCATTTACCCCAAATCTAATACTCTAAATCACATTGGTGTACAGTACTTTGAAAAAATATTAACTCCTTGAGGATTTGAGTTACTTTTCTGCATCCAAACTGTCGCTTATTTTATTTTGTACCTCTACAAAAAGATGGTCTAAGCATTCATATACTACAATAAATACATGTAATCATATGTAAGACTGGGGGTATTTGAGAGCTTCCCAAGCCCTTTCAACACTTGTGGCTCAAAGATTTAGTTTCTGTTGTTCAGTGTGATTACAGGATACTCTGTGGTACCTTTAAAGTGCTTGAAATCCATTTAATAGTTCTCATTGAGTTTTCTGTCAAGAATTTTCTAAACCTAGTTGGTAAGGGTGAGAAATTGTGCTGCGATATCTGTGGCACATGTAAACGTTGGGGTGAGCCTCAAATGCAAGGGTCTTATAGCCAATCTTTTAGGTGTAAGACTGAAATGAGCATAGTTAGTTGCTCAGAAATAAAAGTGTATTTTTTGTTCTGCCTGAGTCCAGTCACATCAATGCTATTCAATCAGTATGTGCACCCATGCACTCAAGGGAAGATGGGACCTGGTATTTTCAGTAGTGCACATGTATATTTACTGCTCGGACTGTCTGCTGCTGTCAAGTGGCTTCACAGCAAATGTAAACAAGCATTGCTGTGTGGTGGCACAGCAATATTATATGGGCTTCTGTCCATGACTTTTGATCTCAGCTGCACTTTGGGAGAAACATTGAGGGCTAATTTGCAAGTTGGGTAAAGCTTGTGCAAACATATTTATGAAAAGTGAATTGTGAGGGCCCTTAATCTGTTAAGAATCAATATAAGGGATCAAAGAAAAGTCTGAAATCTATTGATTCTAATGAAGGACATGTGTAATTCTTTATTTATTTACAATAATAATAATCCTTGCATTTGATATAGTGCGTTATCACATCATTGAGACATCTCAAAGTGCTTTGAAGGGTATACTGTAAAGACTGTTTATTTTGTGGGTGAAAAGTGAATTGACTGTGTATTTTATGGGTGAAATGTGGCAGCTAATTGTATATAGTGGTATCCCACAAATAGTCACGGATTGAAGTGTTTCAATTATTATTATTATTCTTTTGAAGGAAGTTTTACCCCCGACCCTAACCCGAAAACTTTTCGCACTGCTGGGAATCAAACCCAGGTCTCTTGCTTGCGAGACAAGTGGTCTAACCAATGAGCTACATGACTCCACAATTAATGGTGGGATTTGATGGGCAAGATGAACAGCCTTGCTGGATAGAATTTCATAAAGCGGGGAAAAATGGATGAAAGCTACAGGAGTGAATTCTATCATATTGTGCTGGTGTTTCTACAAGCCTGTTTTCATTACCATTCTTTTGCTTTTTTGTGCTATTAATTGTTCTAACTGCCTGAATTAGAAAGTCACTACATTAAACAAATTATGAAACTGACAAAAAAGTCCAGGATTAATTTTTCATGAATTTTTCACCAAAAGTCATGGGTGGAATTAAAAACACTTCAAGTGGGATTCACTGCTTTTTGCGGAAAAAAAATGTTACAAGTCTGTAATTTATTCTACAAATAAAAATGAAATAATCTATAGATCGACTGTACTATTTAGCAACATTAACTATGCTACAATCACAGCTTTAAGTGGCATACAGTTTTATATATTAGCTACCATGATTTAATTGCACAATGTAGTGTACATAAAAGAATGTTCTATGTACAATGTTCAATTTACAATAGTTATCTGCCCTAATTTAGACTCAACCCATTGTATCCCAATGTACAAAGACTTAACTTTTTGCTATGGCAAGGTTTGGAGAGTAGGATAGGGTACTGCTGGAGTTTAACCAGGTAAAACCATGGCTTGCTATTAATATTATTGCCTGGCAAGCTTTCCCGCAGTTTGTCCAACTAGGACCACCCTACTAGTTAGGGATTTGGCTTGCAGGCTTAATAAGAACTGACTGGGATGATTCAATGCTTCCAGTGGCTAGCCCGCCCTTCCAAGTCCTGCCAATGAGCCAGGCTGTGTTGTCATCAGCAGTACAACTTTGCACATGGACATAGAATCATTGAATCTTATGGCACAAAAGGAGGCCATTGGGCCCACCGAATCTGTCTTTAAAAAGAGCAATTTAATCCCACTCCCCGGCTCTCTCCCCATAACCTCGCAAACCCGTACTCCCCAAATAACTTCTGCTCTGCCTTGCTTTTCTTTTGAAATTGTTGTTAGTATTAGTAGCACCTTAGAAATGAAAAAGAATGAAAGGGTTGTGAAAATTATTTTTCTACATTCACAGAAAGCTAAATGAACAAAATTCTTAATTAGTGCAATAAAAAAGGGAATAGCTGACTTCTATTATATCAGCAAAAATTAAAATCCAACTTGAAATAGAACTTTGAATGGAATTGTTAGCACAATGATAATAATAATACTAATAGTAATCCTTGCACTTGATATAACATCTTATCATGTCTTTGAGATATCCCAAAGGATGTGGGTGAAATGCAGCAGGCAATTGTGCGCAGCAGTGTCCCACAAATAACCGTGGAGTGAGTGACCAATTTTATTTGAATATCATATTCAGATGCAAAATTGTACTACAGTACTATAATACATACTACTATACAGGCAATCTCTCACATGAGAGACACACAACCCACATTCTCATTCAAAAATCACAATCCCAGCCATGCTTGGTTGCCAAAATACTCAAGTGAGATATGATTGGTGACACCTCTGAGGGGCATGGATGACAGGATGTATTCAACAGCTCTCTCAGACTGCGGAGAGAGCCAACTGTTTTAGCCAACTTCCCAGCTCAACTGAAAGTGTGATAGGCGCTATGCTATAAATGTTGCAGTACCAAAACAGACCTGTTGTCCCATCAAGTGTGCACTGCTATTTTTCTCTCCATGAGCAATCCATTCTAATTCATCTCTCCTACCTGAGATGGTAGTATTTTCAGCTGAGTCAGAAGATTGTGGGTTCAAGCCCATGTTGAGACGAGGGACTCATTCAGTCTCTGCTGACATTCAATGCAGTGCTGGGTGTGTGCTGCCTTGTCAGAGGTCCTTTGACATTAGACTGACGTCCCATTTTCCTGTTCATGACACTTGTGTGAAAAGAGAAGAGAGTTTCTCCTGGTGTCCTGGCCAACAATCCCCAAATAAAATTGGGACAATGCTGTGCATGGATTAGGTGCTGTGTTTGCCAACAAAATGTTTAAAAAAATATATATATATGCAGCCCCAACACCTTACGGTAAATACTGAAAAGTGCTTTGAGATGCCTTGATGATATGACAGGGTGCTATATTAAATGCAAGGATTATGATTATATATACTATGCCTGTGTCTCCTTTGTTTGTCCAAATTGCTTATCCATAAGTTTTCCTACATTTTCTATGAGGCATTTTACACATTTGACACAGACACTTGAACACAATAAACTCATTTAAATTATTAGTTGTCTACATTTGGCACCATCCAAATCTATCATACATTATAAATACTGATGAAAATCCCATTTGCTGTGTTTAATTGTTAGTGGAATAGCAGATAACCACTTGGCTCATAAATCTGAACTCAGTGGAGCATAATTGAACCTGACTTACGCCTGTTGTGATTAATTAATTCTTCAGGCTTGAAGAAGGATGAGCACATTAGAAAGGTGTTTATTCTGCATTTAATTGGCTATTTATTCTGTCTTATATACAAATGCTAAAAGAATAAGAATATTTGCATTTGAAATAGTGCTTTTCGAGTCGGGTGGCATCTCAAAGCACTTCACAGGATATATTGTAAAGTTTGGTGACTGTGTAATTGAAGGACACTGTTCCTGAAAGTGGCTATTTGTGATCCAATGTTACAGTTCATTACTGGGCTAAAGTTATCCAGAGAATTTACAGCAAAGGGCTAGAAAGTCTCCAATGACAAAATACTGCAAAGCAAGTTACATGTGTGAAAAGGTGCAGTCAACAATCATACCGCTACACAAACACAATGGGAAGAAAATTGCAACTCATGATGTGTTAATTAACAGTGATGATATCGAGCACATTATTCAAAATTACACCCAGTTAACAAATTGACTGGTCTATGGGTGAGTGATCCTTCCCCATACACCATCATACATTGCAACGGTGGAGCCTAAAGCCACCAACAGTATGTTTGGTGCTCAATTCCAATTAGCGGGATATTGGCTTTACATTGGCTTTTATGTTAACAAGGAGAGGCAGAAAATAAAAAGGTTTTCTTTTAGGGGTTTTCTATCCCAATTGCATAAACTGTCACTTAAAACAAACACAAAAGATTTTAACATCTCCTGAGCGATACTGTGGAGTAATGTTTCAGCAAATATCGTACCACTATTATTAGTTTTAAACAGGAAACAGTGCAAAATGGTTGACAGTAACTCAAAAATAATCCTTGAATTTGACATAGTGCCTTGTCGTGTCATCGACATGTTTCAAAGAATTTCACATGAATAGTGTATTAAGTACAGTATTGTGTAATTGTAGGCAAACCCTACATGCCTCTTAAATGAATGTAACTAATCTAAATCTATTGTAACTCATTAATTGATCGCTTTTTTTTAGATTTCGATGTCATCTTCAGATCCTATATCATCAGGTAACTCAGTGGTTAAAGCATTAGCCTCACAAGTGAGAGACCTGGGTTCAATTCCAGGCAGGGCAAAACCTTGGGCAAGTTTCCTTATTCCACATGTCTCTGTTTCCCTAGCTTTAAGTAGGAACCTGTTCGTTTAGTCGATTGGCGGATCACTTTTCCGGAGTAACAATTGCTTCCAAAAACAAATAATAATTGGTCACTCAATCACTGTTTGTGGAACACTGCTGTGTGCAATTAGCTGCTGTGTATCACCCATAAAATATTCAGTCAATTCACTTTACAGTATATTCTATGAAGCGCATTCAGATGTCTCAAAGACATGACAAGGCACTACATGCAAGTATTATTGTCAGCAACAACAACTTGCTCAACAACAATGTAGCACCCCTCATGCAGAGCATAAATATAATTTCAGATCCCATATTATCTCAAATCCAATATCATCTTCAGACTGCTGGTTGATGTTGGGGGCTCCTGAAGTGATGGATAATTCAGAGACCTAGTGGTCTAGATTATTCAGAAAAAAGAACAAAACTTGCTCTCATTGATGAAAAGAAGATTGAAAAGGACATCTTGCAGATTTTCCAAATTTGAATGACATTATATAATAATAATAATCTTTAATCCTTGCATTTGATATAGCGTTTTCACATCTTATCGATGTCCCAAAGCGCTTCAAGGAATATACTGTAAACTGAATTGACTGTATATTTGTGGGCGAATCGCGGCAGCCAATTGCACACAGCCGTATCCCACAAACAATCGTGGTTTGAAATGACCAATTTTATTATTGTGTTTTTTTTGGACGGATTATTACTAAGTTTGTGGAGTAAGGACACGTGCCCAAGGTTTTGCCCTGACCTGCCTGGATTTGAACACAGATCTCCCCAGCTTGGTCTTCCCAGCTTGCAAGACAAGTGCTCTAACCACTAAGCCACAGGAGCCTCATTAGATAACATAATTATCAGGGTTGTAGGACTCGAGACTGGTCTCGAGTCCTCATTTCAAGGACTTGGACTCAGACTCGGACTCGGCTGTACAGGACTCGGACTCGACACCAGGGACTCGAGGACTCGGGCTCGAGACCGCCGCGAGTCCGGCAGGTACATTTTCTACCAATGAAAAAAGTCCTTTAAAAAGTGACCCATTTAAATCCAATGCCCTGGATTGCCACGTGTTTCAGTTCCATTGTATGAGTAGTAACACTGATTTCTGAGACTCTGTGAGTATTTTTTTGTACATTGTCTTGTGTACTAACTGTACAAGGGCTACCGTACTACGCTTATATCGCGTTCTACGCACTGAAACCTCCCTGATTCTTACCTGCCCGGCACGTACGAGCATCACCATGTCTGTCGTGTCCCTAGTGATTGGGTACTGGTACATGGATCATAAGGAATTCACAACAACAATGGGGAACAAACATCACGCACAATGTAAGTTTTGCAAATGTGTTGTAAGTGAAGTGTGTGGCACCACATCGAATTTCACACGCCAACTGCAGCGACGTCATAAAGTAAAGTAAGTTTCGTACTCATTTACGATTAGACTAAACAATAAATTAAGTGTGTGTGTGGACTTTTGTCGGAACGCGTTACTCATGAATCACGATAAATTTTATCATGTTAATAGTCTTGAAGATTTAATCTAATAAAGACTATTTTCTGAACTATGTTGGGTAGGCCTCAGTCTACAGAAAAATCCATCTGGTTGGAGGAGTTGTCGCTCTCCTCCAACACAGATGGAAGTCTCACATATAAAATACCGCTATGTGCTGAAATTGGCCTTACTAGGGGTAGATCTTAAGTCTATGTAGTAGAAATATATATGGGGACAAAAATCTAGCCCCATAGAGATACGCATAAAAAGTAGAGCGCGAGCGCTGTGAAGCGAAAAGAAAGGAGAACGGAATTAGAAAACACACAAATTTAGGGGACTCGTAAGAGGAATTCACTGAATTCTCATCCACCAGTTTGAATAAAAGCGTATACCACGAGCCAGCCAAGTTATTAGTTCCAAGTCAGCTTTCAACTGCAAAGTCTCTAAATTGCAGTCAGACGTTTGAGCTAGAATTTTGTAGTTAGGCAAACTTATCAATTTGAAGAACTTCGAAAGATAAATTTAATAAGGCACAGGTTACTGTGGAACTAACAACAAGGACAACAACAACAACTTAAACTTATTAAGCGCCTTTCATGTCGGGAGGACGTCCCAAGGCGCTGCACAGGAGGCGTGTGACCCGAGCTGGGAGGGGAGTGTTCGGGAAGGGGTGAAACACGTAGGGGAGGTCAAAAAATTCAGGGGGGAACAAAAGGCACGGTCGAAGTGGAAAGTCTTCAAACTGGCCTTGAAAGAGGAAAGGGAGGAAACAAGGCGGAGGGATTGAGGGATGGAATTCCACAGGGTGGGAGCGGAGAAACTGAAGGCCCGGCCTCCGATGGTGGGGCGGTTCGGGCGGGGGGCTTGGAGCAGGCCAAGTCCTGCTGAACGGAGGGTCCGGGTGGGCTTGTAGGGGGAGAGTAAATTGGTTAAATAGGGTGGGGCAAGGCCGTGTAAGGCCTTGAAGGTGAGGACGAGGATCTTGAACTCGATCCTCTGGAGGATGGGGAGCCAGTGGAGACGGGCGAGGGTGGGGGTTATGTGGTCGTGGAGGCGGGTGTTGGATAGTACACGGGCTTCAGAGTTTTGGATGGCCTGCAGCCTGTGAATGGAGGAGCTGGGGAGGCCGACGAGGAAAGAGTTTCCGTAGTCCAGCCGTGAGGTGATGTATGCGTGCACGAGTGTTTCGGCAGCGTGGGGGGTGAGATAGTTGCGGAGCCTGGCAATGTTGCGTAGGTGGAAATAAGCGGTACCGGTCAAGGCGCGGATGTGGGGGAGGAAGGAGAGTTTGGGGTCGAACGGTATGCAGAGGTTCCTGACTGGCTTCATGAGGTGGAGAGTACAGCCTTGGATGTTGAGGCTGGCAGCGCCCGATGTGCGGAGGCGCTGGCTAGAGTCAATCAGGAGGGCCTCGGTTGTGCTCACGTTCAATTGGAGGAAGTTGTCCCTCGTCCAGGACTCAATGACGGACAGACATACTGTCAGAACATCGATGGTCTGGGGGTTGAGGGATCAGGCGGAGAGGTACAGTTGGGTGTCGTCCGCATACATGTGGAAATTTACCCCATGTTTGCGGATGACATCGCCCAGAAGGAGCGTGTAAATGGTGAAAAGGAGGGGGCCGAGGACAGAGCCCTGGGGGACGCCAAGAGAAACTGTGCGGGGTTTGAGGAGAAATCGTTAGAAGATACAAAATATAAGCGGTGAGTCAGGTAAGAGTGGAACCAGTCAAGGTCTGTGCCTTGAAGGTTGAGGTGGGAGGAAAGACGTTGGAGGAGGATGGTGTGATCGACTGTGTCGAACGCAACAGACAGGTCAAGGAGGACGAGGAGGCAGAGGGAGCCCTGGTCGCAGGTGGTTAGGATGTCGTTTGTAACCTTAACCAGGGCAGTTTCCGTGCTGTGAGCAGGGCGGAAACCTGATTGGAGGGGTTCAAGGAGTGAGTGAGTTGAGAGCAAAGAGCAGAGCTGGGAGGCAACCACTCTTTCAAGGACCTTAGATAAAAACGGGAGGTTGGAGATGGGTCGGTAGCTTGATGGCTGCGACGCATCAAGAGAGGGTTTTTTCAGGATAGGGGTGGTGATGGTGGCTATTTTAAGGGAGGTAGGGACGGTGCCTGAGGCGAGGGAAAGTTTGATGGTGTCAGAAATGAGCGGGGCCAAAAGGTGGAGCTGGGTGCGGAGGAGTGGGGTGGGGATGGGGTCCAATGAACACGTGGTGAGTTTCATGG
The DNA here is from genome assembly GCA_035084275.1 of Hydrolagus colliei. Lineage (NCBI taxonomy): Eukaryota > Metazoa > Chordata > Chondrichthyes > Chimaeriformes > Chimaeridae > Hydrolagus > Hydrolagus colliei. The sequence goes on along the minus strand of CM068742.1, from coordinate 29,244,580 downwards.
AGGTGATTATTTTTGTGACTGAAAATGGGGAGGTGGGGATGAAAGAAGGGGTGAGTGGGGGTTGAAATAATGGATGGTGGGGCGGAGGTGGAGGAGAGGTGGGGGGAGGAAACCGCGGAGCGGATTCTCTCTATTTTGGACTCGAGGAAGTCCAACATCTCCTCGCAACATGCGTTTGAGGAGAGGATCTTCGAAGCGAGACTGGGGGGGGGCGGAGGAGCTGGTTGGTGGTGGTGAAGAGGAGGCGATGGTTGTCCTTCACTTCCAGGATTATCCTGTGGTAGAAGGCTGATTTGGCGGTGGCTAGGGCGGAGCGGTAAAATTTGATGCGGTCCAGCCAGATTTGCCGGTGGAACCGTGAGGTCAGATTTGAGCCAGGTGCGTTCAGCTGCTCTTACTTGGTTTTTGAGGGAACGGAGGTTAGTTGTGTACCACGGTGATGATCGGGAGTTGGAGACGGTTCTGGAGGTGAGGGGGGCCAGGGTGTCGAGGGTAGTGGAGAGGGTGTTATGGAGGGTGGTGGAGGCGGAAGATGGGTCGGTAGAGGAACAATGCCACAGGGGGAGGAGGTCGGAGGTTTCGAGGGCAGTTGTGAAGGTTTGAGGGGGAATCTTCTTCCAGGGCCGGTATAAGATGGTGGTGGGTTTGGAGGTGGAGGGGGGAGGGATAGAAGTGTTGAGAGAAATGAAAAAATGGTCTGAAATGGCCTTGTCGGTGATGGTGACGCCAGAGATGTTGAGGCCTCGGGTGATCACCAGATCGAGCGGATGGCCGTGAGTGTTGATGGCAGTGTGAATGTGAAGGGAAAAATTGAAGGACGAAAGCAAAGAGGAAAATTCAGACTGCTGCTTAACTGCATGTTTGGAGAAGATTAACATCAACTTTCTAGACACTTGTTTTTCATGCCCGACCGTGTTACCTTCCTCAAATTAATGAAGGCATATCACTGTCTTAGCATTTTGTGAATCTTCATTTCAGTGAATATCAGTGCAATGGCTTTATCAGACAAGTGACTGATGACTTGAGAAGTCAATATTCCTTGTACTTCAGAGACTAAAAATAGAATTTTAATTTGTTCTTGAACCAAACCATTAAGCACTTGAACTTCGGGATAATGAGTCAATTTATTGCTTAAAGCCATGAAGTAAGAACCCCACCCTTGTAAACAAAGCGTAGCAAACAATATACATCAATAAATGTATAAGACTGAAATTCTAGTATGTATAAATTGCTGATGGGCGTGAATTTTTACATGGAGGACTCGGACTCGGACTTGGACTCGGACATTGAGGACTTGGACTCGGACTTGGACATTAAAAAGTGGCAGGGACTCGGACTCGGACACGGACTCGGACACCAGGGACTCAGACTCAGATTAGGAGGACTCGACTACAGCCCTGATAATTATTAGGAATGATGTAATGCATTACATAAGAACCATCTAATATCTTATCATACAGTAACAGTTTCTCCCTTATCTTGAAGGATTAAAAAAAAGTGTCACCTGCAAACAGAACTTTACTATGCTACAGCTTTGGCCCTTCATCTAGATTTAAATTTTTTTTTTTAAAAAAAGCTATTTGACTTAAACTGTGAGCTGAGAACTAGAGGGCATGGGTTTAAAATGAACAAATGTCAAGTGAGATAAGAAGAAACATTTATTTCCTACCAGTGTAGATGTTCATAAAGTACTGCCAGCAAAAGCCATTGAAGCTGAATTTGTAACCTCCTTCAGAATGTAATAATATAAATACCTGATGGGGAACAAGACTGGAGGTTATCATTGTGGATAGTTATAGGATGTAGTGGTTAAATGGATGGGCACATAATAAACAGTCAAATTCTTCAAACGGCACAATGGCTTTGAGGGAGATATGTTGTATAAAGGAGATGGGCAACAACAACAATAATAACAAAATTACATTTGTATAACGCCTTTCACATTGGGACGACGTGCCAATGCACTGTGGATGTATATTGTTCCCAAGCTGGGGGCTGAGATTGGGGAGGGTGGAGGGCAGTGGGGGAAGGAGGTTGTTCGAAAACATAGTCAAAGACGAGGGTCTTGAGTTGGGTCTTGGAGGATGTAGGTGATGGAGCAAGTCAGAGGAACTGTGGGATGGAGTTTCAGAGGGTGGGGGCAGAATGGCTGAAGGCCCGCCTGCTAATGGTGGGGTGGGCAAGGTCGGAGAGGTGAAGCAGGATGGAGCCTGTTGAAAAGTGGGAGTGGGCAGATTGGTGGGGGGTTAGGAGGTTACAGAGGTAAGGGAGCAAGTCTATGGAGGGCTTTGAAGGTGAAGACCAGGATCTTGAAATTTATCCTCTGTTTGATGGGAACGATGGGGTTGATAAGGTCATGGAGCCTAGTGCGGGAGACAACACATGCTGCATGGGCTGCAGAAAAGGGCAGCAAAAATAATGGTGATATGATGATGGTTGGAACAAGTGGACTCAATGTAATTTGTGTTTTCTATAGGAAAATCAAAATACATTACAGTGCCCAAGTACATTGTGAAGTTCTGTAGCTCAGTGGTTAGAGCACTTGCCTTGCAAGCAAGAGACCTGGATTTGATTCCTGGCAGGGCAAAGCCTTGGGCAAGTTTCCTTACTTCATATGTCTGATAATAATGCTTAAAAAAAAGCAATGATAAATTGATTACTTCAATCCACGACTGTTTGTAGGACACTGCTGTGCGCAATTGGCTGCTGGGTTTCACCCACAAATATAGTCAATATACTGCAATTGACAGTATATTATGTCTAGAAGACGTGAAAAGCGCTATACCAAATGCAAGGATTGTTATCACGTCAACCAACAAGCTCCAAGAAGTTTTGGAAGATTAAACCCAGGTATGTTCTGGGCATCTTTCTGGAGGTTATGCCAATCCTTCTCCCTTTCCCACATTCTCCACCCCACCCCTCTCCACCCCCCCCCCCCCACCCCCACCCCCATTCCCCTGGGATCAATTTGGGTGATCTACTTTATGATGGAATGCTTCTATGTAAAATTACACCTGACTGCTATTGTAGTAGAAAGGCAGATTTAAACGACAGACCCTTGACTATGAACATGTGACCTTCTGTTTAAGTCATCATCCTGACACTTGCATGACCAGGTTGTGAGCTAGTTTCCAACATAGAAAGTGGCCACTCAATCAATCCAGCAAGACAAGTCTTCAGTGCTTCAATGAGGAAACAGACCAGTCTTATCATCAACTATGATTAGCATTCAATTAAGCAGTGTTCACATTCCTGAATAATGCTGGTCAGATGCACATGTCTAGCAACTTTATGTTCTGATTTATCTGTTGTCAATAAATCATTATACCAAAACAAAAACGTAATTTTCAAAAATAAATCAATAGGTTAATCATTTGATTATTCCATTAATTGCAGAACAAGTATTAAAAGTATTAATATTTCAATAATGTAATAGTTTCCTCAATTCTTTCAAGTCTTATAGCACTGTAAAATCCATTTGTGATTTTCCCAATAAAGATCCCATTTGTTTTGTCTAATTGTTGGTTTTAATGTATCACACTCAACAATGGGATTAGGGTTAATAGATGTGTTGTCACGCATAGCATGTGAAGAAGGAATCTGATACACAAAATTTCATTTAATGAGCTTAGCAAATGTTTGCCATATTTTTTAATGAACCTTAGTGCTGTCATCTAAAGGTGCTTAGCAAGGCCTTTTCATCCTTGAACAGAAAGAAGCATTGAAGGACAAAACATTTAACACTTCAGATACTGTTAAAGCCTTGTGTGTAGTGAAGCATCAGTTCACATAGCACTGCGAGCACATCCGGGTTTTCAGGTGACACTCGCTGTTTGTGCAAAAGGATTCACTTCGGAGATAAAAACACATGGTTTGCACTGGTGAGACTATGACAACACTAAAGAAGACATTTCACTATTTTCTTTCCAATGTTGTCTTAATCCTTTTGGACAGGACAGTCATAATAGGAAAAAACAAAAGCAAAGACAGATTTAAGACTGGATTTAGCAGCATCTTGCTCTGCTGAAATAGAAAGAAAGAACATGGTGTTTTTGAGCCCACATCAAATCTTCTCAAAGCACTTCACAGGTCATTTCTTGTAAGTTTGCTGACTGTTTTTGTAGGTATATATTTGCTCCCACAAGCAGTAAATGACCAATTAATCTGTAAGATTGCTGGCTAGGACACCACAAGGACACCTTCTCTTCCTGAATAAGGAATCTTTAACATCAACCTGATTAGGCAGATGCCTTCTTGGTTTAATGTATCTTCTGAAAGACAGGACCATCAACAACGAAGCAGTAGCCAACACCATAGTGTCAGCCATTTCTATCAACTCAAGTCCTGACATGGTGCTTGATTGCATAACCTTCAAAATCCAGAGATTAAGGTGCTAACAACTGGCATTCAGGAGAATATTTCCCTCATTTCCTTTCACAGAAAGCTATTCTATGAGCTGTAGAGGATAGTCCCTCAGCAGAATATCTTTAGCTTGTAAATCTGCATGTAATGGTGGGGTTGGGTTTGATTAAGTAACATCTTACAGTCCTACCCTGTAATTAGGAATAAGATGTCAATTATTGAACTCATTTCAATTCTGAACCTTGCTTCAGGCCCCCCAAGTCACGTTACTCAATCCTGCCCTGTGTAGCCTGTGCTGGAATGAGCATTCCAATTTGGATGTGAGGAAGGATGTCTCCTGTGTTACCACTGTGTTACTGTGTGATACACGTGCTGTCCAACCTTTGGCAGCCCGCAGGTTTAATTGCAATATAATCTCACTGGACTGCGAGACTTCATATAACCCCAGGGGATCAACTTTTCTCCTCCATTACATTTTAACCTGACTCATCCAGAGAGTGTTGGGAAGAGATGGTGGGAATGCTGGTGGCTAGGGGTGGGGGTAGAGTAGACTGGGAATAGAAACAACACATTTTGCGTGTTGCACCTGTAACAATATATTTCATCTGCTCTAATATGTGAGCATATATGTGTGTGTGTGTATGTGTGTGTGTGTGTGCGTGTGTATAAAAAAAACTTCTCCATTAGCAATGAATAGCTTCCGACATAAAGGCTGATTGTAAATCACTTACTGATGTCAGTGCTGGGGGTCAGCGAATGGAGAAACATGCCATCAATGCAGAGTGTGGAGTGTCTATATGACCTGGAATTCATAAAGCTTAACACCTGTTGCCATAGCAACTATGTATTCCAGGCTTCCAAGAGACCGCTGAGGCTCTGTCAGGTCTGTCATCTGAGGAAATGAATTGAGAAGGCTGATGACAAGGCCTGGCTCACACAGGATCTATGCACAGGCCACCAACCCTATGTTACTGGATTGCATTGCCTCCCCCTCCTCCTCCCCTGAAGGTTAGACTGATGAAATGTTTTCCACGCTGCCATTTGACGCATATATCAAAGCTTATTACAGAGCTTGCTGAAAGCAGATGGCCCCTTACGTGGCTATATTTTTTACACTTCCCTCTAAAAAAAGAAGACTGCATTTCCAGGGTTACTGTCAAGGCTTTGTGAAGTGACGACATTTTAAAAAAAGAGCAACCAGTATACATATTGGAGCCAGAGCAATTTCATTCTTCATTAATGCCACTAATTGTATAGTAGGCATCAGACGCTTGCCACTAGATAATGGTTATCTGGCTGAGGAACACGGGTGGTGGGGGTGGATGGATGGGCGGGTGTGGGAGTGGTGGTGAGTGGGGGAGCATGGTTGGATCACAAAGTAAATAATAGTTTTTAAAAATAATTTGACATTCTCTATCTCTTTCTGATCTGGTGCCAAGGTCCGCTCTACATGAAATTAGGGGATTGGAACAGCGTGTGGTAAGACATGGAATAAAATAATAAACAAGTGCCATGCCGGGCTTTGAAGTAAAGGACAGGAGTGCTGACATGGGCCTCATCTGAAACAATTGAACTTGGTCCTATGGATTAAGTGTATATCAAATGTATGTTATTCCCAGACAAGGGAATTTCTATTTGTGGGTGGCACGCAAGGGAACTCTTAGTCTGCGATTTATATTGCGGCTTATCATGTCTGTTGGACTTCTCAAAGTGCTTCACAGAAAACACTGTAAAGTGAATTGATTGTATGTTTTGGGGGCGAAATGCGACAGCCAATTGCACACAAAAGTGTCCCACACAGTCTATATGAGTGACCAAATTATTACTATTAATTATGTATAATTTATTTAAAAATTATATATTACCCCTGGAACAGCAATCCACCAATTGACTAACAACCGGGTTCCTAGTTACTGCTAGGGAAATAGAGATGTGTGGAGTAAGGAAACTTGTCCAACATTATGCCCTACCTGGAATCAAACCCTACCTGGAATCTCTACATAAATAGGTATTCAATAAATCTTTGTAAATCCAACAAAAGTGTTCTCTCATGTTAGGTTGAGATAGGGTCGTCAGATGCTACCATGAATTGGAAGCACAAGTTTGCCACCAAATTCACAGTTCCAGGAGATCTGTATGGGTAAGAAATTCCCCTTGGGTCTAGATTTAGTCTATTAATGTAACATTGCTGTGTGCAGAACGTAGCTAATTGTTGAATTCAGTTTTACGTTTGAAGTGCAATGCTTGTAGTTGCTTAAAATAATTCACAGAAAACCAACTTAAAACTTAAATACCGGTACTGTATTTTTGAAGCTGACAAATTAGTGATGCTCTGAAATGTAATTTTAATAGTTTAACTCTAGACCCAGGTGGAATTTCTACCCACAGAAGATATCCAATGTGTAGCAGAGCCTAATGCCAGTGATTGCCTGAATACAGTTGCAACCCAAATTCAGGAAGATTAACTGTAGTTTTCCAAAGAGAACTAAATTGATCTTGAAAACCTAAGTATATAAGAACAAAAGCATGATTCAGGAGGAGGAAGTGATCACATTAAAACATCAGTAGTGTCTGTGTGAATTATTTTGAGTCATAATCTAGATATAAGAATTGGAAGGAAGAAAGGACCTAGGAAAAGCTTTTTTTTTAACATTACATCAACCTGGCAAAAAACTTTAAATCAATATTTCACAGACAGAAAAGATTGGTCTGGCAAGCGGTTTCATATAATTGAGCTTGCAACCAAGGTCTTAAACTAACAATATGAAAAATGGTAGAAATTATGTCAGATATTTTAAATAAAGGATTATGGTCATTCAAAATACTGTGCATAAATAAAGCCATTCAAATAATGGTAATTCTGTAGAAATATAGGTCATATAAGCCAAAGGTAAATTTTGAATTTAGTTGCAAGTTATGATATATGTACATGTGATGTAAAATTCCTTTGCTCATTAAAAACATATTTAAACCATCTTCACATGTGTATGTAACATACACATGTGAAGATGTGTATGTTACATGTGTATGTGTGTGTGAGAGAGAGAGGAAAGCGGGGTCTATCATCCTTGGAGCTGAGACAACAACAACAAAATTACATTGATAGAGTGCCTTTCAAATCGGGAGGAAGTCCCAAGGCGCTGAACAGTCATGTTGGGACCCAAGCATGGGAGAGGGGCAGGGTAGGGGGAGGGGAGCGAGAGAGTTGGGAGGCCGGAAGAAGGCACAATCGAAGAGGAGGGTCTTGAGACTGGCCTTGAAGGAGGCAAGGGAGGAAGCGAGGCAAAGAGATTGTGGGATGGATTTCCAGAGTGTGGGGACAAAGAGGGTGAAAGCTCTGTAGGGTGGGTCGGGCAGGGGACATGGAGCAGACCAGAGCCCGCTGAATGGAGGGGGCAGGCAGGTTCATAGGGGATCAGCTGGTTGAAGAGACAATTGCTCTACAAAGCTTTTCTGTAAAATATTTGGTGACACTTGGAATGGAGCCTGGTGATAGACGTAAGACATCTTGGTGGGACTAAGACCATATTCAGACACAAAGCTTCAAAGTTAACCACTTTGCAGGCCCTTATGCCTCTCATGATATGAATTGAACATAAAGTTAATATAATGGATTTGACAGATTGTAACTGCTCATTTAAAAGAGTGAATGTTGCATTTGACTATCAGCAGCTTTTAAAATCCTATTCTATGTGCATCCCATTCAAGAGCATTAGTGCAAAATTCCCAGCAGCCACTCAGCACTTGGAATTTCAGAATCCAAAATGTTTATAAAGCAGACTTTTCTGATGTACTTAATTATCAGAATAATTTTAGGCTAATTGTTCTTTGACTGCAGACATTGGGGTTCATTTTGTGGCATTTCGTAATAAAGAAATTGAATAAGCAGAAGCACCTTCTGTATCCAAATCCAGAACCATAGTAAATTAAAACACAGAAGAAGGCCATACAGCCCAGCATGTCTGTGCTGCCTCCTTCAACAGCAATCTTTTAATTCCTACTTTCTCTTTCCCATACTTCTATTAGCTTACCCCATCACACTGGTCTTGCTATGCTCCACTGGCTCCCAATCACTGAACTAATTTGTCCCTATTGGCTCTATCGAAACCTCTCATAATTGTAAGGACCTCAATTGTGTCATCCTTCTTTGCTCCAGCAAAAAACGTCCCAGTTCCTCCTGTCTCCACTCATAGGTGAAATCAGTCATCCCCGTATCATCCTAGAAAATCTATTCTCCATCCCCTCTATCACTTTGACATCTTTCCTAAAGTAGGGTGACGAATATTGGACATAATATTCTAACTGAGGTTTAACTAACAATTCATATACCTCTCTTGTGATCTTGTGAAGCGCCCTGATAGAATTTCCTTCAACTCCCGGGAACCACATTCTGGAAATAGATTGTGTCAAAGCAAAGTTCCTTCACAAGCAAAGGTCAGTGTGACATACACTGATAGAATATAACAATAATGATGCTTACATTTTTTATAGAGCCTTTCACTTTGAGAAGACGTCTCAAAACGCTTCACTTGAATACTTGAAGGAATGGAAGAGTGGCTGTGTATTTTGTGGGCACAAAATCCCCCATTTGCATGTCTTGGATTCTTTATTATCCAAATACTCTACTAATAATCCTTGAAGTTGGATTTTATTTAAAATATAGGGGGCTGTCTATGTTGTATGCAAATTTATTTTTTATTAAGGATTGTACAAATAATACAAATTGGACCACAAAGAAATAACAACACAACAACCAAATCAGAAAACTAAGGTGAAATCTATTTATAAAACCAGTTTATAGAAATATAGGTTGAAAAATTCTAGTTCTAATAAAGAAATATAAATCTGTGGCCTTTGGTATCAAGAAACACAGTACAATATTTGTTTCCACACTAAAATCTAAAATATCCTTCTTATCATGTAATGAGAAACGGATTTCCCAATAACCTGAGAGCATGTGCAGCCAAGATTTTTGTTGTTTCCCAAGAAGTTGAAGTGTTCAGATGTGACAGGGTCATGAGCCCAGCCTGATCAGATTCTGAGAGGCACAAAGTTTTCATGGAAAATGCGTTCATGTCAGTCACTGAAAATATTATCTTGCATTGTAGCTGATTGAATTGATGACTTTTTATTTTGAAACACCTTGTCTTTGTTCTAACATTTGATCGGATTACGCCTTCCGACCATATAATGGAGATTTGTTGGTCACATTCGGCTTCATTGCCAAAGCTGATCTTAAATGCCCTATCTTAATTGTTACTTGACTTCAAAGGAAAAGTATGGGAATTTAAACAGAATTAATTGCTCAAACAGTTTGCTTCTTGATACACTTTTTAGATGAGCGGCACTTTAATAAAAAGTTAAAGCTCCCAGGACAATGTACATAGTAGAGTATTCCCTAAATAGAGCTTCTTCTGTGAGATTTAGAGAGAAAGTAGTCTCAGAAACAAGCACTTCAAAATACAACTGTATAAGTTTCACTCCCTTTCTTACCATTAGCCTGCTGAGAACTCCTCTTTCTCTCTGTGATATTGAGGAAGGGAAAAGGCAGGTACAGCAATTGGGACTGAAATTATTGCTCTTTAAAAGAGCCAGCACAGTGATGTATGCTGTAGATTTCTATTGTTCTACTGAGGTGCCAAAGTATAATAATCATATAATTATATAATAATCCTTGCATTTGATCCTTCTAGACATCTCAAAGCACTTCACAGAATATACTGTAAAATGAATTGACTGTATATTTGTGGGCAAAACGTGGCAGCACAGCAGTATCCCACAAACAGTCGTGGATTGAAATGACTAATTTGTTTTTGAGAGATTATTATTAGGAGTAAGGAAACATTCCCCAAGGTTTCGCCCTGTCTGGAATTAAACACAGGTCTCTCACTTGCGAGGCAAGTTCTGTGACATTGTATTGGTGAAGTTTATCAAGTTCAATATTACAGGGCCTCTTTCGATTGCATTTGCACATCCAATTATGTAACAAACCGATGAGATATCTTGTCCACACAGATGAAAGCCAAAGATGTCTGAAAATGATAGAAACAGGGATTTTTGGAGAGTGACAGCTGTTGGATTGTAACATAGGCCCTTTTATGTTTTCCACGTTTGAACTGGAAGAGTTGGATAAAATAAAGCAAACTTTTGAACAGAGAAAATGCATTATCAATAATAATAATAATAATTGTGTGTTGGTCTGCTCAGATGAATATTAAAGATGCCATGTCACTACTTGAAAAGAGAAGAAAGTTTCTCCCAGTGTCTTAACCAACAAATTCACCCGAATAAATTTTTTGATAATTCACTTCATTGCTGTTTGTTGTACATTGCTGTGCTCAAAACTGACTGCCACTTTTTGCCTGCAAAACGCAGTCGAAACCACTGTGAAGCACTTTTAGACTTGTTGATGACAAAATAAGGTGCTATATCAAATACAATTATTATTACTCTAGTCTTTACTGTCAGGAGGACATCTCAATCTGAATACAGCAGCGGAAGGCAATTGGCATCAAATGTGTAACATAAAAAAGTAGGGGGTGAGAATAGGTCAAACCTGCTCCTACCAGAGACCAAGAATGAATGATAAATTATGGACTCCATCCACCTATGTTGTGTCTTGAAGAAAAGGTCTGCGTAAATATTCCCTCATTCTCGCAGGAATGAAGAGAAACACTTGAATTTTCAATCATATCGCTTTTCTGCAAGGTAACCATAGAATTCCTAATTCTGGCTTACTCTTCTTGAGAGGTAACAATCAACTTCCCCCTTCTTGGACCAATATATCCAATTAAATATTCGATCATCTTCAGTGTCAGGTACAAGAACCTCTTTTTGCTGGCATGATCAATTTAGAGTCTCACTGGTCTTGTTCTTTGCAGGCACTTCATTCTTTGACACAGGTCCACTCTTTGACTTGTTCCTCGATCCTTTTGGGCATACAGAAGATATTGGATCACTTCTATCCTATTTCTTAGAGAAGGTTTGATTTCCTGCATGCCTCCAAATTGGTTAATCTATGCACTTATCAAGGTACTCAATAAGGAAAAATAATAATAATCGTCCTGGCATTTGATGTAGCACCTTATCACGTCTTCGAGACGTCTCAAAGCTCTTCACAGAATATACTGTAAAGTGAATTGACTGTATATTTTGTGGGCAAATTAATAATAATTTATGACCCAGGTGGAAATTTTCCTTACTTAGGTTAAGTAATGTCAAATAATCACAGCTCAGATATTGTGTCATCAGATGAAGAATATATAACAACAATAATAATCCTTGCGTTCGGTATAGCACCTTATCACATTGTTGAGACATCTCAAAATGCTTCACAGGATATATTGTAAAGTGGAGTGACTGTGTATGTTTGAGGAGAAATGTGGCATCCAAATGCACACAGCAATGTCAACAAACAGTTATGAATTGAATGACCACATTTTTTTTGTAGGGATTATTGTACCCGAAAAGAGATCAGCCAATTGACTAACAACTGGGTTCCTACTCATTACTAAGTAAACTGAAGCGTTGTGAGAGTAACTTGCTTAAGGTTTTGTCTAGCCCTGGGAATCTAACCTGGATCCTCTTGCTTGTGAATCACTATACGTATTATGGGATTCCACAGGAATAAGCGGTCCCTACTTTGCTCCAAAAATCTGCCTCAGCTTCAATTCCACACAAGTAATCCCCTCTGCACAAATGTAACATTTTCAATTTCTTATGCTGGCCATCCAATGACCTTTCTGAGTAATATTGACAATAAGGGAGAGTGTTGTACTGTGAGTCACACTGACTAGGAAGTAGTGAAATTCTTCTTGCCACTAAGTGTAGCAACTTTGATGAAAATCCCATTATAAGCGTACATTATCAAGGTTGCTATATTTAAAAGCAAAATAAATTGTGTGCCTTTGCATCTAACCCTGAGAGATGCCACAAAATCTCTGACGTCTGAGTTTTATTTTGCAACCTTGAAAATTTATTTCAAACGCAAAATATTTGTAAAGTGGAATTGAAAACATATGTGCAGCCACGTATGGGTTTTTTATTTACATAATTCAGTAAACAAGGCAAAAATTTTTAAAAAACCAGAGAATGTCCTAAATAGAATAAGTTAACATTTAAATTTAATGGAAAATGATCTTGTGACTGTGAGGATTAGCATTTGAACATCAGGAGTCTTCCCCACTGAGCCCAGGGGCAATGGGCGTGAAATCAGAGAGCTGGTTACTTTGCTTGAATACATTGAAACCTTTTTTTAAGGGCCACAATACATAAATATTTAGATTATGAATATGTAACTCTCACACATAATGCAGGCAAGTTGACAGATCCAGAATAGGCACTTGTAGGAGAAGATAATAAAGTGCTTCAGAGAGACGAAAGAAGTAGGGGCTGAGTACTGTCAATGTCAGAAAGTGTTACAGGCTATAATTAGACAGTGCAGAAGTGTTCGAAGAGTTAAGACAGGTTACAACAACAGGCTTTGCAGAAGGATGACAACAAGTCCTTAGGGTAGACTGTGACAAGATGAAAGGTTTGAATAGGTTCCTGGTAATTTCCTTTTCAATAAAAATTTACATGAAAAATGCAGAATGAATTTCTGTAGAAGTCACACTTTTAAAGAGCATAATTTTTTTTTTTCCAGGCTGGGAATGAGGACTGAAGAACATTTTGTTGAATACTGGCATTTGCCTCAGGAGGCGTTAATTGTATTTGCTATTTGATAAAGATGAAATACTGTTTCACCCAAATCATGCATCTGTCTCCCAGTACTTTGTTGTAGGTTAACTACCCATCATTATTAAGAAGCTATTACCTTGTTTAAAATGACAAACAAAGTTGAGATCAGTACCAAAATCAGGTGAATTCCAATATCCTATTTGCCAACGTAAATCAGGCAGATTATCACATGCTCATAAGAGAAGTTTGGATCAAGAAGGCCTTTCAGTGCATTATGCATGCCAAATCAATACTGATACACACTGGACCTATCTCAGGGCACAGTTTAACTGGTGCCAAATCAGATGCTGTCAGTAAACTTGGGACCAAATGCTTACTGTCTGCCACCACCCACCCCCACAACAATGTTTGGCATATTCTTGAACATTGCAATTCCCCCATTCCTCATGGCAGAACATCCACCTGTATCCCTGCCATCTAACATTACTAGTTTTATAGGGAAACATCAGCATTGAGAAAGAACCAGTAGTACATCATGTTTCCCCTTTCATAGTGCAGGAGGAAGCCATGTGCAAATAAGGATTTGTCCAGTTTTGGTGGTGAACGATGGAGCGATCAGCTATATAAAAAGAGTTGCCTTATAACACCATCATGGAATGCTCAGTATCTTTTATAAGAAGGAACAATATACTCTTGGAGATCTTCATAATATAATAATTCTTGTAGTTGATATAGCACCTCCTTCAGTAGGATATCTCAAAGCACTTTACAGGATGTGCAATAAAGTATGTAGCTGTATGTATTTTGTGAATGAACTTGATAGTCAATTTCTGCACAGCAATGTCCCCCAAACAGCCATGGAGTAAGGGACCAATTGTGTTTTGGGAGATTGTTGACAAGAACACAGAAATAAACTCCTCTTTTTGATTAGTTTAATGGGATCTTTCAAATCCACCTAACGAGGCAGATAGTACCTTGGTTTGAGATCAGTTTAGAAGTACTGTAATAGGTTACAAATCCTAACATGAAGCATGACTCCACTCCAACAATTTTCTGAGTGAAGGCTGACATAAATACCTAAAAGTTGTATTTTTTTCTGTTGATAATTTGGAGTGATGTTACTGCCAATTACTATACTTGTTTCCCACCTGAAGTTTCTGTACGAGTAAACACTTGTCGCCATCAAGATTTCCAATCCTCTCCCTTTCGCATTAGGACCGATAGCAGAATAACACTGTGGGAAGTGCTGAGAGAAAGGGGATGAGTTTGCACTCGTGAAAAAAGCCTCCTTCATGTCTAAACATGACCCATAAAAAGCTGCTGTAGACAGTGTCTTCACTCTGATTGTTAAGAATGTTGAGAACTTTGTCTTTAACATGATATAATGAATAACCCACATGGTGCTGTAAAAGTACTGAAGAACTATCTGCTAGAACCAAAATTTAAAAAATGAAAAGATTTTTCTACACAGACTCTTTAGCTTCATTCAAGCGATTGAATACTAGAATGACCTTGACATAATTTGGTGACAAATTAAAAGTTATTCTTTGAGGATGTGGAGAATAACAAGGACACCGGTGGAGATGAGATGACTGCTGAGAAATAATGCACCATCAACAATATGTTGAATAATGAACAATGTCTATAGCAATGGAAATGGGATATGCTCAGTAACTGTCCAAAAAGAAAATGTGTCAGAATGTACAAAATGTAAGGATTGAACACACTCATCAAAGTCTTAAAAAAAGTCTGCAACATCCTATTAAATGGATTGAGAGTCAGTGTTGAAGAAAGAATAAGTAATCTCAATAATATGGATTTTGTCAAAACAGATCACCTTTGTACTTAAACATTACAGAACAATTTATTGAATTCTACACCTCACTGCTATTTAATTTTATAGACTTTGAAATGATCTGAAATTTGGTTTATGTGTCTCTCTATTTCTCTAACCTCAATGAGCACAATATCTGAGTCTTTCAGTTGTCTCAGTGGCTTTTCACTGAATTGCTTCTAATCTCGTCTCTATCTTTAATCTGGCCTGCAAGTCTTACATGTATGATGAAGGACAAAATGTGCACACAATGTCCCCATGGACTGCTTGTGATCAATTGGACCACAGACTGTATGTAAACTATGCTAAATAACAGCAATGTGAATGATATTGTGCAAATGGAGGTATTTCTCAAATTTGTTGCTTTTGTGTTTGAGTCTAAATTTACTTTTCCATCAGAATCATTGGCAATGCAGAGCAATTTGTGTGTTGAGGGAAAACCCAAATACTGTACTGTAAGTGTTTGGCAGCATGTTTGCCAGTCCTGCCAGTTAAAAGAGCAGCAATCCGTGATTCCTGGCAGTGGATTCACTATCCCAATTATCTGTGAGGGGCTGAAAGTAGATCAGGAAGTTAATTCTTTAATGAATCTGTGGCAAATGATCCCAAGACACCTATACACAATTTCTTGGTTACAGAGAGATCCTAGGACTGATCTGCATTAAGATAATTGGGAAAGGTGGCTGAAAGTGCAAGCAGTGAGGAGGGGAGCAAAGTGCAGCACTTGGATTTTGGATGAAAGTTCCAAAAAGCAGTGTGTTTGAAAATTTGTCTATGAAACATGGAGTTGGTAAAATGAAGTCATCTTTGCCATGCTGTTGGAGTGGAGAGAATGGCCAGAGAATTTATGTTACAGAGATAGTGTGAGGCAATACTGTGGAGGTATTTGAAGATGAGGTTCTTAAAGATTATCATTCAGGATAGATAGCTAGGGGAACCAGACACGGCTGGGATGTTGGGCAGGAGAAGATATGGGCAGCTGAGGTTTGGATGGAGGCGAGCAATGGTGCGAAGATAAAAGATAGTGGACTTGATGAGAGCTCAGGTAAATGATGTGAAGAAGAGTCAAGCAGGGCCATTGAAGCAGATTGAATAATAAAATAAATAATCTTTCCATTTGATATAGTGCCTTATCATGTCTACACCTTGAAACACTACCCAGAGTATACTGCAAAGTGAATTAAGTGGATATTTTGCTGGTGAATAAACAGGCTGAATGTACAACTAGTTATTGGAAAGAGAAGAGATTGAATGACCAGATTTGAGGCTAAGGTAAGACAGAGCATAGATGGGCTCTATGGGCCTTTGCCTAAATATAATAATAACGAATAATATTAATAATAATGATAGTAATCTGCTTCTAATACTTTCTGAATTAGGTAAGCAGGATGTGTCCTTCTAACAAGAGAGTGCGCATTTCATTCCAACAATCTATCTCTGGAAATTCCATGGGTAGGTGGGATTTATGGAAATCTCAGTTTGGTTTGGATACTCTTGAGCATGGTGATGTGTCTTAGACACAAGGGTGACATAATAAATTGTTTCTTGCAAGCCATGAAAATGGATGGAGATGAATAACTGCTAGGTTCTATTTTCTATTGTTATTATTTTCAGAAACATGTTGTGAAATCATGCTTTAACGCTAATTTCCCTTAGCTCCAGTGTGGAGATAGAAGTCCCACTGAGCTGGGATCAGTAAACTGCATTAAATTTCATCCCTCCAATGGTCCCATTCCGTCCCCCAAAGTTTCCACTGTGCTGCACTATTTCTGAAATATTCCCACTCATTTACATCACAGGAGATATGGATTCCTTTTTGCGTTTGCATCATTTCAAAATTGTACCTTCAAATACTGCACCTTCTTATTAAAAAAAACTTGAACTAAAGGTTTAAGCTAAAAAAGTGTTTTTCTTTGCTGTGTTGGATGTTCTAAAAGGATTAATTTGATATATCATATACCCCTGGCAGACTGTGATAATTGAAAACATCCATATTCATTGCATATTCAAAGAGATCCTCTGACTTTGTAATGTAAAAATTGCATTTTTAACCTGCACAGGGTCTGCATCTGGTGTTTTTAATCCTATTAGTCATACAGTTCCAAAGCTTTAGTGTATAATTTTTATCTAGTGTTAATCCGCAGACAAGCCTCTGGCTAAAGCCTGTCAAAAGGATTCCCTGCAGGGAAAATCTGGAGCTGTTGATAGTGGAACAGCAACTAATCTTATCTTAAATGCTAGCAGCAGCCTTGCAGCTTGATATGCAGGGAATTAAAAACAACATTTCTATGGTTATTGGGTGAGTAAGTTCTTTTTAAATGCAGCCCTTACCTTTCCTAGTGTCTCGACTATTTTCTGCTCTTTGCTCTACGTGTGTGCAAAATAACTAATGCAACTGTCTTGAATTTGAGACACATTCTAGTCACACGGGTTTAAGATTAAACACGCAGCTTTCTGGGCAGACGGAAAAGACAGACGGATGGACAGATGGGACTTGCATCACTATCCAGCACCTCCTAGAGTTCATTTTGACAAGCTGATGTGTCCGAATTTACCAAACAGACTGGACGAGTAAAAAGGGCAGCATCTTATCAAGCCTTTTTAAGCCTCAAACTATTTGGCATATTTATTCAATTGCTCAGGCTAAGCTTGGTTAATTAACAAGTACAATGTAAACTAATTCTTGCATTTGATATTTCACATCGGGAGTTTGTCTCAAAGTGTGCTTCATAGCGTGTTATATTCAAATATAGTGACTACGCAAATGATTTTTCCGAGAAACTTGATCTCAGCCATAGCAGCAGTATTGTGTTTTGTTTCAACTTTCCTCAGTAACTTTTGTTTAGGGAATGCAAAAATATCTAAAATACTCGAATTTAAGATGTAGTCTTAGAATCAATGACACCTCAGAATTGAAGTAATGTAAAATTTATTAGTTTTTCCCAATTTTGCCTATACCTCAGATCGGCAGCATCGGGGTGGGGGTGGGGGGTGTTGGGCTGAGGTTGAAATAAATATGGTCAATACGTTTTCTGTTCCGGATAACTATTCATTTCCCTTCCTAGTGGAGGTTCCTGTTTGTGTATGAGGATGTTTATGTGCAGGTACATCAAGATGTCATATGCGTAAAAGATTATCGGTGCTAACTACATAGTTGATAATTTTCTGTACACAAGAAGAATTATGACTTTGGTAAGTTATTGCAGGGCTGACTCACCATGTAAATCAGTCAGTGTCTTCACAGGAAGGGTGAAAAATATTGAATGGGTTTTTTGGAAATCAGACTGATCAGATCCAAATAGATTAATTTTTTTATGGCAAAAATAAGAATACTATTTGTTATATCTGCCAGTCGGACATCAAGTCCTGGATGAGAGTTAACTTTCTACAGTTGAATGTCAACAAGACTGAGGTGAGGTGCCTTTGATTGGCTCACGCCAGCGCCTCCGCACCTCATGCACTGGCAGCATGGATGCACACTTCACCTCACCAAGCCAGTCAGGAATCTAGGTGTCTTGTTCAATCCTCAACTGTCTTTTCTCCCCTACATCCATGCCATGACCCACTCTGCCTTCCCTCACGTCCGCAACATTACCTGACTCTGCCAATACCTCAACCCACAAGCTGCTGAAACTCTCATTCACGCCTTCATTATGTCCAGGCTCAAATATGCCAATGCCCTGCTTGTCAGCCTCCCCAATTCCTCTCTCCTTAGGTTCCAGATCATCCAGAACTCTGAAGCCCATGTCCACTTCCACACCAAGCTCCGTGACCCTATCAACCCCCTTCTCGCCCAAATCCACTGGTTTCCCATTATTCAGAGGATTCAATTCAAGTTCCTGATCTTCACCTTCAAAACCCTCTATTTCCTTACCCCACCCTGACTTTGCGACCTCCTAATCCTCTACCAACCTATCCGTTCTCTCTGATCAGCAGGTTCCGGCCTGCTCTACCTACCTCACCATCGGTGGGCGAGCCTTCAGACACTCTGCCCCTACCTTTGAAATTCCAACCCGCAATCCTTCCACCTTGCCCCTTGCTAGCCTGCTTCAAATCCCTCCAAAATATCTTCCTCTTCAACCATGCCATTGGTCATCCCCTTCCGCTTCCTTCCCTCCACCATCCCCGATCCTGATTGAAGCTTGGGTCTGAAACACTGACAGTCCAGTGCCTTGGGGTGTCCTCCCAACATGAAAGACGCTACACAAATGTAATTTTGTTGTTGTTGATTTTGACCAGTTTATTTTCACATTGACTCCTAAAAGCCATCAGCCACCTGCTACTTTTGACAGCAATTGTTTGTTGAATATAATGAACCCAGAGCAGTATATTAGCAGATTGGCTTGGGAAGTAACACCATACAACCTTAACTACTCATTGAGCACTACATGCAATATCAGTGGTTAGCTGATGTGACTGCAGCATCGATTGACGCTGGGTTGTTTTAACGGCTCTCTATGAAATGAATTTAGTCAACAATATTTTGGTAATTTGACCTAGATCGTGTTCCTCAACTGATCGCTCAACCAGAAGAGAGGTTTGGTGGAGTGCTGCATTGTCAGAGGTGTTGTCCTTCAGAAGAGATATTAAATCGAGGTCCTGCCTTCCTGTTCATGTGGTTGTTGAAGATCTCATGACACATTTTAAAATTGATTGGAGTGTTTTCCTGGCTGACAATTCCCAAGAGTTCACTTCACGATTGTTTGTAGGACAGTGATGTGAGTAAACTGGTTGCTGCATTCGCTTATAGTTACACAAGTCATTCCACTTTACAACAGTTACCTAAGAAGTTCTTTGATACTTTAGTTCCTAGAAGAATTTACAGAAAACCAACTTGAAGATTATGCCTCTTTGTAAGAAATTGCCAAATTCTGGACACTGAATTGCTACTGGAATAAAATCTGATGGAATTTCTCCTCAATTATAATAATCCTTGCATTTGATATAGCATTTTATCACATCATTGAGACAAATCAAAGCCCAGCACAGAATATATTGTAAAGTGATTAATGGTGTATTTTGTAGGCCAAACGCAGCAGCCAATTGTGCACAGCCGTGTCCCACAAAAAGTCGTGTATTGAGTGACAAATTATTTTTCCCAAATTATCTGATATTTTTCATCTTACTTTCAATAATTTGAAACATTGTTGATTCTTTGGACCTATAGTGTCAGAACAACAACAAAATTACACTAAGAGAGCGCCTTTCACATTGGGAGGATGTCCCAAGGCGCTGCACAGGCAGGACAGGAGATATATAAAAAGGCAGATATATATAGATATAGATACACTGTATATAGACATATTAAAAAATTAAATTGGTCAATTCAATCCATGACTCTTTGAGATGTCTAGAAGTCGTGAAAAGTGCTACATCAAATGCAGGGGTTATTATTATTATTATAGATATCCATTTACTTTCTCTGCTACTACCAATGATGATGAATGTTGATATACTTGTGAGAAGAGATGCGATGAAGCATGGTAAATAAATGACAGAAAGTGATTTCATTCTTCCTTATTAATATCCCCTCCCCCATATTTATCCCCTTCCCTTTAGCAGAATAGAGAAAATTATCAAATATGGTCTATCTACAAATAGACATGGATACCTTTTGAACTCCATGTGTGCTATCATGCTCTGTGTAATTGGTCCTCACAGAGAAATTATTCTTGTGGGCTATACTCCAATCTGTTCTATTTGGTTGATTTAACAAATGGGTCCCAGTGCGCTTACACTGAACTGCAGTGTAATTTAAAATCATGCCATTAGAAATGTATATTTATTTATTTTAATCAAATAAAAGTAAATTTGGTAATCAATAAAACAGCTCTCATTTCATTTTGACGCCATCATTTGTTCATGAGAAATTGAGTTGAAATGTAAAATTAAATTATATTTTTAAAATCGCATTTGCACATATTTATAAACATGCATACAAACATGCTTAGTAAACCAAACAGAGTAAACCAAACAGAGTAAGCTCTATGACAGTGACTTCCCAGTGTGAAAGAAGCAGACTACAACACAACACCAACAACTTGCACTTATATAGTACCCTCAACGCCGGGCAGCATCTTAGAGCTTTCCACAGTGGCAGAGCCTGAGGCCAGGGCAAGGAGGAAGGTTACCGTAAACACATTCGAAGAGACAGGTCTTCAGATGGCTAAGGAGGAGATCAAGTGAAGGAGTTGAGGGAAGGAGTTCCAAAGATTCAGGATGTGGTTAGCCGAAGACACAGTCGCCGATAGTGGAGTGGAGGATTCTGGGGAAAAGGAGGTGGCTGGATCCAGAGCGGAGGCAGTGGGTACTGCTGCCAGGAGATAGGAGGTTAGAGAGGTAAAGGGTTGCCAATGAGTGGTGGGGTTTAAAAACAAGAGTGAGGACTTGAAGTCAATCTGCTCTACGACAGGGAGCCAGTGGAGTTTGGAAAGGACTGGGGTAGTTGGGGTATGAAGTTGGTGCGGATGGGAATGCAGGCGGTGGAGTTTTGGATGAGCTGAAAACTAAGCCCCACTGGTGACTAAGCCCCACTGGCTATTTAGTTAGTTTGAATTCTACCTGACTGAGCAGGTTGGAGCAGCAAAGGATTTTTAAAAAATTCCCACATCCCCTTTACCAGGCGTTGTAGAAAAGACCACCAAAATCTTGGCATTGCTATTTTTGAAATAATTTTAGATTGCCTTATATTTATGCTGAATGTACAGGGAGCAGTGACTGGCCCTCCTGATTGGCTCCGCACCTCAGGTGCTGGCAACATCAGCATTCAAGTCTGCACTCTCCACCTCTCGAAGCCAGTCAGAAATCTGGACGTCTTGTTGGACCGCGAACTATCCTTCCTCCTCCAGATCCGCGCCATGACTGGTACAGCCTTCCACCACCTGCACAACATTGCTAGACTCCACCACTACCTCACCACCATGCCGCTGAAACACTCATCCACGCATTCATCACATCTAGCCTCGACTATGGGATCTCTCACCTCCTCGGTCTTCCCAACTCTTCCCTTCACAAGCTGCAGATCAGAACTCTGCAGCTTTACTCTCCCGCATGAGGCTTCGTGACCACATCACTCCCACCTTCGCCCGACTCCACTGGCTCCCCATCTCCCAGAGGGTCAAATTCAAGATCCTCGTCCTCACTTTCAAGGCCATTTATGGCCTTGCCCCCGCCTATCTCTCTGATCTACTGTTTCCCTATCAGCCTGCCCATCCCCTCCATTCAGCGGGCTCTGGCCTGCTCCATGTTCCCTGCCCAAACTACCCTACCATCAGTGGCTGGGCTTTCAGCCTCTCTGCCCCCACACTCTGGAACTCCATCCCACAATCCCTTCGCTTCGCTTCCTCACTTTCCACCTTTAAGGCTGGTCTCAAGACCTTCCTCTTCGACTGTGCCTTCTGCTCCCCCCCCCTCTCCTACTCTCCTTCCCCCTACCCCAATGCTTCACACACCTGCCCATGTCCCAATACTATAGAAAGGATGGTGAGGCATTGGAAAGGGTGCAAAGAAGGTTTACTAGAATGGTACCAGGATTGAGGGACTTCACTTATGGGGAAAGGCTAGATAGGCAGGTTTATTCTCTTTGGAACAGAGAAGGTTAAGAGGGGACATAAAAGAAGTTTATAAAATCATGAGGGGATTCGACTGGGTGAATAAGGAAAAACTGTTTCCACTAGTGGGCAAATCTATGACTCATGGTCACAGATTTAAAATAGTTTCAAACGAAGCAGAGGGGAGCTGAGGAGAAATGTTTTCACTCAGCAGGTTGTTCAAATCTGGAATGCATTGCCTGAAAAGGTGGTGATGGCCGATTCGATAACAGCTTTTAAAAGAGAATTAGATCTTTATTTAGGGAGAACAGGACTTTTAGGTTATGGGGAGAGAGCTGGACAGTGGGATTGAGTTGCTCTTTTTAAAGAGCCGGCACAGACTAGATGGGCTGAATGGCATCCTTTTGTGCCGTATAATTCTATGATTTTACGGCAAAAAAGTGGAGCTCCTGTGGCTCAGTGGTTAGAGCACTTGTCTTGCAAGCTGGGGAGACCA
The DNA here is from genome assembly GCA_035084275.1 of Hydrolagus colliei. Classification (NCBI taxonomy): domain Eukaryota; kingdom Metazoa; phylum Chordata; class Chondrichthyes; order Chimaeriformes; family Chimaeridae; genus Hydrolagus; species Hydrolagus colliei. Next base: position 29,221,659 of record CM068742.1, on the reverse strand, counting down.
AGCTGGGGAGACATGTGTTCGAATCCAGGCAGGTCAGGGTGAAACCTTGGGCAAGTTTCCTTACTCCACACACCTAATAATAATCCCTCTAAAAAAACCACAATAATAAAATTGGTCATTTCAATCCACGACTGTGTGTGGGACACTTGTGCGCAATTGGCTGCCATGATTCGCCCACAAATATATACAGTCAATTCACTTTACAGTATATTCTGTGAAGTGCTTTGGGACATTGATAAGATGTGGAAAGCGCTATATCAAATGCAAGGATTATTATTATTATATTTATTATGATTCTATGATTCTAACTGTTCAGCACCTTGGGACATCCTCCTGACGTGAAAGGTGCTCTATAAATGTAATTTTTTTGTTGTTGACTGGAGATTTTGTTCAAGTGAAACGAAAAAGGTGCTCACCAACAAAAAAGATGTAACAGAACAGCTTTAGCTTCCATTGAAAAACTGCAGAATTTAAACACAGCTAAGTGACTGGAATAGCTCCCATTTTAGACAGTCTCATATGTTCACCATGTGTGAATGCTGCTATTTTGAGAGCGAGAATTACATATTTGCTGGAGGAAATTAATGACAGTAATTTGATAAAAAACTAATCATGAGCATTAACCCGGTCCAGTATGTAAACAACTCTGCTGATCTGTATTCAAAACTAAATGAACGGGCAGTCTCTCCTTCCACTGGTTTCAATGAGGAAGAGCAGGTGGGTGGGTAGTTAAATCCTTCCAATTTTGGCAAGGGATCCCGGTAAGAATTGATAATTGGATGACGACCAAAGTAATTTTAAGCTAAATCCAATAGAGACATCCAGGCAATTCAACTACTTGAAAATGCGCGTAAATGAGCCAATCATTAGGTGCCATTGCTGGTGCTAACATTTAGTAACTGATAATTGCTGTAAGTAGGGCCATTGAGCATTGCAAATACTATCCACAAAATTTTAATTAGCACCCCGGGGACTGGAGAGTTGCGCCGAGGTTCCTCTGAGATGCCGCCCCAATCACTGCCTACTAACTCAGTAATTTTATATCAGCTTGCCTGTCAGAGCATATCAGTGTCATTATACCACTTATCCCAAAACGCACCTGCCTCTCCACCAGAATAAGACGCATTATCTAACAATTTGTTGTGTTCATTTTGAGCAGTGTCTGCTCCAGCACATGGGACAAGTAGCAACATAGCAGGCGAGCACAAAGACATCTGAGAAATTAACCCCTGATGAACTGCAGCACAAGAGAGGCTCTTATTTAATTAAAAAAACACCAGTCACTTCCAAGCAGCTCCTTTGTCATCCTACTTAGAGAGACAAGGCTTTCTCTACAACTGGAATGTTACTGAATAATTGGCCTTACAAGATCCACTTACAGTGGGATGTGTGATCCAGTTACCTGTTCCCTGAACAGAGTGTTGGACTATAGTAAAGAGGTTGGGTTTGATCATTAGATGAACCAATTTATAGTTGTGTCAGCCATGTTCTGAAAAAGATAATCACAGTCAAACTCATCCTTCCAGAATCCCACTAGGACTGACACTTGCCAAATATGGAACTGAACCACCTGCCTCAGTGAAACTGGTTTGGACTGGGAGCAAATACTAGCACCCTTTAATGGTGCATGCTAGAATCTGTGGGTAGGTACAATTCTGTTTTTTTCCTGAAGTAATCTATTTCAGAATTCTGATCGACCTACTCTGTAATCCCAGCCCTTTTTGTTTTCATCTTGTGTATGGTGATAAATGGGCTAACACTAAAGTTTGATCTGATACTGTGATGGTGGTGAAATAGATTGGGTTTCTGGAAGGATGAGATTGGATGGGCCAGAGGGCCTTCTTCATCTAAAGCAATCTTTTGATCGTGCAGTAATCATCCTTGCACCTGAATCTGATAAAGTGCCCCAACATCTCAAACTGCTGTTAAGTGTAGTGACTGGGTATTTTGTAGGCGAATGGAGCAGTCAATTTACAAATAGCAATGTCTCACAACAGCTGCATGTTGAATGATCAATTTTATCCGGGGGGTTGTTGGCCACTACATCAGGAGAAACTCATTTTCCTTTTCGATTTGTGAAATGCGACCTTTAACATACACTGAACAGGCAGATGGTACTTTGCAGCTTTATCCAAAGGATGGCACATCCAACAATGCAGCTCTTCCCAGCATTGTATGGAGTGTCAGTGTGGACTGATATGGGGAGTTCAGAGGACGTCACAACCTGAGAATTAGCAGGTTAACGATTTTATTCTTAGCCCCCAAACGTGTGATGTAGTTGGGGGAAAAAACTGTGGATATGTTTTATTCTACTGAATGCATATCGGTGGAGTTAGCAGAGAGGCACTTTTATTCCAATTTGCTTGCCATTGGAGAGGTGTCAGTGATAAACTTTGACTCCTGTATTGGAATCACACAATTTTCAGAGAAAAGAGATTGCAGCATGTGATTTGAGCTGACATGATATTGGGTTTTGTTTCAGTCAATGTTACTGGAGAGCAGCTTACCCTACAATTTCCAGTAGCACAATCTCAGCTTTTAGATGACAAGCGTAAACCATTTTGAGTAGTGATATTTCTAACATCTCAAGAAGCGAATGTGGGTGTAAAAAATTGTGTATGGTTCTCAGACCTGCCATGCAGAACTACCTGTCAGCATGAAAGGGAGAACATTTCACATTCTTTTGAGTGCTGACTGCCTCTCACCTCTCTCCAGAGGTGACGGCCTCCCATCTCGTAGATTCCCCCTGCAAGGGATAATCTCATCATATTCACAGGGCTGTCTGTGACAGGGACAATTTCATTCAATGGTGAGTCGGAGAGCCAAAATGAGTTTTTAGCTGAACAATTCTATGTTAAACAAAATGAGTGTTCAGAATGTCCAGTGACACTTCTTCCCCTCTGCTCCACACCCACTCCATACAAAAAGGCAAAAAGGAAATTAGTTACTATAGTTTAATTCTGTGTAGATATTTATTTTTCCATTTCGCACATAGGGAGTGTGACATGCATCTGTAGATATTTGGTTTGGATGCTCTTTTGTTTGGTCATGGCCTTTCCATCAGATGTCCGGGTGTGTCAGCCTGGCTCAGTTGGCAGCACTCTCACCTCTGAGTCACTTTCCCCACCATTCACGATGTTGTCCTTTTGCCATTTTCAGCAGAACAACAACAACAACAACAACAAAACTTACATTTATATAGCGCCTTTCACGTCGAGAGGACATCCCAAGGCGCTGTACAGTTAGGTAGGACAAGAGCAGGGTGGGAAGGATCAGGGCAGGATAAAGCATAGTAGGAAAAGTAACTGTATATTAGTGGGCGAAACGCGGCAGCCAAATTGCGCACAGCAGTGTCCCACAATCACTCACGGAAGTGGGACTAGGGGCAAAAGGGGGTAAAGAAGCAAAAGGGGAGGGGTCGAGGAAGGGGGAAGAAAGGCAGGAAAGTCGACTGTATACTTGTGGGCGAAACGCGGCAGCCAAATTGCGCACAGCAGTGTCCCCACAAACAATCGCGAAAATGGGGCCAGGGGAGAAAGGGGGAAAAGAGGGTAAGGGGGGAGAGGGAGGGAAAGGTGGGATGGGTTAGGGTTAGGGAGGAAGAGGGGGGAGAAATGGGGGCAAGGAAGAGAGGGAGGGAAAGATGGGTGGGGGCAAGATCAGGAAGAGGGAAGAGGGAGGGAAGGGGAAAAGGGAGGAGAGAAAGTGGGGAAAGGGAGTGAGGGAAGAAGAAGATGGGGGCAGGGGTGGGGGGAATCAAACAACAATAATAAACAATAATAAACAACAAAAGCAATAATATTAACAACAAAAACAGCAACAAACAATAACCAACAATCGAATTTACAAGCAGAACTTGTAAATTCGCAATGCTAACTTTGAATTCCGTACTGCATGGTTTTATTCTGAGACTTTTCAAATATTATGAGGCTGAAGCTTCTCATCAGCTGTTTCAGAAGCATGAAATACTCATTACTCTGAGTGCATCTCCATGGCTGATAGCATTATGAAATTATATTTCTCGCTAACACCATTTAAGAATGTCAGATGTTCATGCGATTTGGTTAGGTCTTTGCTAGGCAGGCTTTTCACCTTTTTTTAAAAAAAAACTGAAGTATCCTGGGATGTAGATTACAGGCATTACCAAATTGATGAGTTTTTTTTTAATGTACGGTATATGGACTCTTTTTAAATGGAATTTTGCGCTATTTCACGAGATCAGTTGTTCACTATTGCAGCAACAATTTCAGGCTACTTTAATGTGTTAGCTTTCAAAACTCATTCTAAAAAGAGTTTTATTATAAAGTGACTGCACTTATTACATAGTGGTTCACTGTATTATACAAATAATGCATCATTTGTAGAATCAATATCACTTATTATCAACATGCTTAACAACAAAATCCAATTATTCGCCACTGAATGCTTATATAGACAAATGTTTCAATGTACAGTATTTCATTGGAGAGTAGTAAAAGGTATTCAGAAACATGCTGATAACAAGCAACTAATATTGGTGAAGGCTTTCCAGTGGAAAACCCCTCTTCCTTCTTAACTCTCCCCTTACGCAGACTCATCAACCTCCTAAGTCCCACTCTATTCCCGACTCGTCAGATAAAAGTCGGCTCAGGATTCAAATGAGGTATCAAGATATGCTCACAATTTTGGAGCTGCATAAAATACACAATACAATTTACACTTATATACTGCTTTTCATGTCAGGGTGAAAAATATGATCAGATTATGTTTAAAGTCTATTATTCTATGCATCAATTATAATCCAGTGCACTATTATTGTAACTGTCACATTAGCAAAGAGTTAACAAAAGCTGCATTGGTCAACTTCAGCATGTTCAAAACGTTCCAACATTTCTATTATATTGTAAAATCATTTTAATCTGTGCGCTAACCGTCCGAGTATTGTCCCTTTAATTGTGCCTTGCATGCAATAATTTCCCCCACTGCGGGAATTGCAAGCAAATGCATCTATTGCTGTGTCGCACACAAGGGAAAGTTTATTATTACTTAGCATGACAGCAAAGAGCTGAGGCAGGTTAATTGCTGCAGCAAGACAAGCTGTAGCTTGTTGCTGATATATAGTGACTAAAGGGACTGAAAGAGATTGACTGTGCCTGTTAGAGCGCAGTATTTTTATACACCCATAGAGTATGTTAGAATGTTCATTTTCAGTCAACACAATATAAACAGCCATAGGGCTGATGCAGCAAATGCAGAGTACAGGAGGAATAAAATCATAAATTAATGTTGTACATTTCCACGTTAATGTGTTAGAATCAAATTTGAATACATTTTGCATCTTAATGATCCAGAGTGCAAATAAATCAGGCGTGCTTAAGGAGCATTTTGTTTGCAGAAAATGGTTCATGACTCAAATATTAATGGAAATGATATTCCTTCATAATTGAAATGAGCATAAAGGATATGGTGCATTATTTAAGCTGTTAGTGTTAATGAACTAGACCCCATTAGCCACAAGTTAATATCTTTCTACAGCCTCAGATTTGAACAGGCTGCATTGTAATCAATTATGGTGGTGCAGATTCATTCAAAGCAGGATAAAACCAAAACTCTATTTTCCCCAAATCTCCAAATGTTACATTGCAGAAGCACACAGCACTGGAAGTGGCATTGTTGGTTATTTGACACGTCATTGTAGATGTAAGAGTTTCATAAATTGACAAAATTTAGAGCTTGCTGAGTATTGAGCATGTTAATGTTGTCTTAGCCAGAGACTTTCAATGAGTTTGTAAGCCGATGAGCTTTCAGCCAATGAACCATCAGAGGTAATGCAACTGTTTTCATCTTCAATCTAATTACTGACAATGAACATGAATGAAGTTAGAATTAACCAACTGAAAAAAAGTGGAACAACAATAATAATAATAATCCTTGCATTTCATATTGTGCCTTATCATGTCATTGAGACGTCCAAAAGTGCTTCACAGAATGTATTGTAACATAAGATTAATGTTCTATAAAGTGCTTATGTAACTTATCAATATATATAGTTAAATAACACCTTGCTTTAAAATTATTCTATTCAACGTTCCTTATTTGGAATCAGTTTTCATCTATCATACATTAAGACTGAATACTACACCCTAGTAGAAAGGATCATTCAAAGATAGAGGAACATCAATTCAATTTATACCGTTTAAATCTACTGTTTAAGGCTGCATTGGTAATGTAATGCAAGAAGACATCCAAAATACAGACACACAATACACCCTGAATTAAATTGATCCACCTTGCAAGAATTAGCTAAAATGTTTCAAACATCATTATTTTGTTTACCGGTATTTCAAACGCCTTCCTCAGTAATGACCAACCTTTGATAGGACTGCATTTCATTGTTTTCTTTTTATCTATAATGTATGAGGCTTCAGAGAGAGACTTTTGTGACTTGAATGGTAATGTACTCATTAGATTCTGTGCACTTTTCTGTTGAGAGTTTTTTTTTTGCTTGTTCCTCTTCGTCCTTTCTGATAGCATAGTTGCTAGTAAATCACCCATCTTGCTAGCTCTTGCCAAAGAGTAATTGTTCATGCGTGAAACTGCAAACACTTGACCTTGGAGGGCATCACAGTCAATTCCATCGTATCTTCATCCAATGTCCACATGTAATCCAAAACTCACTGGATTCGGGAATTGTGCCCTTAGGTTGGAAAATTGGGAATATCAGGGAGAGAGGGAGAAACCAGGAAATTACAGACCTGTTAGCTTAATGTCAGTTGTAGGGAAAATAATGGAATCCATCATCAGGGACAGAGTGACGTAACATTTGGAGAGGTATGAGCTTGTCAAAGGGAGTCAGCATGTGTTTGTGAAGGGTAGGTTGTACCTAATTAATCTAGCTGAATTTTTTGAGGAAGCCACTAAAATGGTCGAAAGAGAGTGTCTATGGATGTTGTTTACATGGACTTTCAGAAGGCATTGGTAAAGTTCTACACAAAAAATTATTAGTGAAAATAGAAGTACAGAGAATTAGAGATATCCTTATGATGTAGCTTCGCAATTGGTTGGGAGGCAGGAAACAGAGGGTAGAGATAAAGGGATTGTTCTCTCATTGGCGAGACGTGACAAATGGGTCCCCCAGGGTTCTGTACTGGAAACTCAGCTATTTGTCATATATATAAATGACATGGATGAAGGAATAGAAAGTTTTATATCCAAGTTTGTAGACGACACAAAGATCAGAGACTCGGTAAGTAGTGCAAATGGGAGTCGGAAGTTACAAAGAGATTTAGACAGATTAGATGAGTGCGCAAAGCTGTGGCGATGGCGTTCAATGTAGAAAAGTGCAAGGTCATCCACTATGGATCGAAAAAAGATAAGGTAAAATATTTTCTTATTGGTGAGAAATTAAGAAGTATGGAGGAGCAAAAAGATTTAGGTATCTATATAATAATAATAATAATAATCTTTGCATTTGATCTAGCACTTTTCACATTTTATCGATGTCCCAAAGCACTTCATAGAATATACGGTAAAGTGAATTGACTGTATATTTGTGGGTGAATCGGGGCAGTCAATTGCACACAGCAATGTCCCACAAACAGTCGTGGATTGAAATGACCAATTTTATTATTGTGGTTTTTTTGGACGGATTATTATTAGGCATGTGGAGTAAGGAAACTTGCCCAAGGTTTTGCCATGACCTGCCTGGATTCGAACACAAGACTCCCCAGCTTGGTCTCCCCAGCTTGCAAGACAAGTGCTCTAACCACTAAGCCACGACAGGAGCTCCACCAATCTCTAAAAACTAGTTCCCAGGTGAAAAACATAATCAAAAGGGGAAATGGAATGTTGGCCTTTATCTTCAGAGGCCTGAAATACACAGGGGAAGAAATTATGCTTCAGCTGCATAGACCATTAGTCAGACCCCACCTGGAGACTGTGTTCAGTTTTGTGCACGACGCCTCAGGAAAGATATATTGGCCCTGGAGGGGATGCAGCGCAGGTGCACCAGAATGTTACCAGACCTAAAAGGGTTAAGTTACGAGGAAAGGCTGCGTAAACTTGGATTGTATTCCCTCGAGTTTAGAAAATTGAGGGGTGGTTAATTGAGGTTTTTGGGATGATAAAGGGATTTGAGAGGGTAGATGCAGAGAAGCTATTTGGCCTGGTAGCGGAATGCAAAACAAGGGGGCATAGTTTTAAAATTAGAACCAGGCCATCTAAGAGTAAAATCAGGAAGCATTTTTTCATTCAATGGGTGGTAGAAATCTGGAATTCTCTCCCCCAATAGGTCGTGGATGTTGGATCCATTCACACCTTCAAGAATGAGGTTGGTAGACTTTTGGTAGGTTGTGGTAATTAAGGGATAAGGGGTGAAAGTGAGAAATTGGAATTTCAAGGATTAGTAGAGATGCAGATCAGCCATGATCTAATTAAATGTCGGAAGAGGATCGACAGGCTGAATACCCTATTCCTGTTCCTATTTTCATACGTTCCTATGTTCATTTTCCAGCAGTGATCACTGAATAAGAATCGGAAATAGACCTCTGGCTGATGTCATTCCCTGCCTGTCACAGGGTCACCAAGGCCAATTGTTGCACACCCAGTTGCTGAATTGGTTCAAGACTATCCATGGAAATGGAGATATATAAATTAAACCAGTAATCTTTCGGTCTCCCTGGATAAGCGCTACACTGGGTTCTGCTTTAATCCATTAAAATATAGAGGCAGCCCTATTCACAAGTTTGACTTGAAGGATGTTATAATGCTGATAAAAACAAATTCCAACCTTTGTTGGGTCTCACTCACAAAAATACAATCAATCCACTTTACAGAATACTCTGTGAAGCACTTTGAGATGTATTATTGACATGATAAGATGCTTATATCAAATGTAAGAATTATTATTATTTATGCCATGTCCACTACAAAGCTAAATTTACTTACAGGGGTTAGTTGACCTCAATACGATAATCCCTTTACATTTAAATTCCCCTGAAAGTACATTACCATTCAAGTCACAATAATCTCCCCTTGAATACAAAAGCCCCACCACCACCACGCCCCACCTAAATTTTATTCACTCAGACATCTTTAGGGAATATGAGTGGTGACCACTGAATGTTTCCTTTCTAAATTATTAAATACCGGTATGTATTCCAAGAAACTGTATTGCTTTGGCAAAGGTTGCTACAATATTCCTAAGTATTATGAATAGAGGAGTAGTAGTATCATTAACATTTTACACAGCGGCCAAGTAAATAAGTAAAGAGGTAATCCAACCCACGCCCTACCTCCCCAACTCCCTTTCCATGTAAAGTACTTTAAGATCACTGATTAGGTTACCACGCCATTGCATTGCTGAGGTGCCATTCCTCAGGTGAGACATTAAATGAGGTTCCATCTGCTTTTTCAAGTGGACTTTAAATAAAGAACACAGAAAACAATGCAAAAAAAAAAGTAAGTTGCTCCTAGTGTGCTGGCCAACTATCCTCCCAAATAAAGGCATTCACTGCCTGGCTGTTTATGGGACACTGCTGAGAACAAATTGGCGGTCACATTTATCTTTTAAGGTACACGTAACAGTAAATACTGTAAAATGTACTTTATTGTTCTATTAAATGCAGGGATTATTACTATTAGGACAGTAGTATCTTAGTTATAAGACTATCAGACCTTGACTCCTAACATTTTATTCTTGCTGCACCAAGGTTGCTGCACACATTCAGTGGAACAGGTCCTTACTATAACACGCAAATGCCTGTCTCCCAAGGGGCATTTTATAATGAGGTGGAATCTGCCATCAAAGTGACTGAATAACTTAGGTTTTATTATATTGTGGCTCCTCACTCCAAAGCATAAAAATAAAAGAAAAAGACATGAAACAAATATTTCCCCTGTGCAGTAGGTCACCATTCCCTGTCTTTAAAATACTTCTGCTGGCAACATTCAGGGTTCTGTGTGCAATGAGCAAAATGGATTTTCTGCCAAACAATCCATTTATTAGTATTTGAAAATATCAAATGAAATTTAAGAGGCCACTGCAATTTAATAAATAATGATTGTTTGTCTTGTCTACTATGTTGACACCCTTTGGTTATTGTACTTTCTAGTTTGATATATCATTTATAAGAACACAAATCTAATGAAAAAATATTTAAAAAGATTAATTACCATGTAAATTTGATTCCTACTATTTGACTTTTTTGAACTCAGCTTTGAACACTATCACTACCCTTGTGCTGGATTGAAAATCCCCAAATGTCATGAATTCAACTGCCTTTTGCCATGCACTTGCTAAAGTTATTTTATTCTTCTTGCTGGCTTCCGATTCCCTGACTGTGAATTTGTCATCAAAACCTTCCTATTCCATACCCATTGTGATCCTAACAGCATGACTGTGTTTTGGATTCACTGATGCCCAGTTTGAAAGTGATTGTCAATTTCTGTCATTTGCCTGAAGCAATTGCTTAACTCAGTATCCAAAGAATTTTGACTGAACAGTTCAAACAGACAGTGGCTGCGGAGATTTGGATTTCTTGGCAGCTATTGTAAATTCTGATGAAACCTTCTCCAAGAAACATTCAAAAGTGCACTGGTAAATCCAGTCCACAGATGCATCATTAGAGCATTCTGTGAGATGGTCCAACAGGACAGTACCTATCAGTGATGTATTGTACCATGGAATTGTACATCATACCTTCTTCGGCCTTATTTCTTGCATTACAGACTCAAGCCATTTAAGGGAAATATTGAGAGGGCAAATTGGTGGTTGAATCAATCTATATAACTGTGGAGCATATTCTAAAGGTACTACCAAGAATAATGATATTGAAGATTGAAGGCTCTTCTGATCTCATCCTTTCGGTATACCCATCCATTCCATTCTCAGATTACAGCACCAAACTGTTTATTTAAATGAGTCCCGTGTCCTAGCTTCAGCTCCACTTCCTGGCAACTTGTTCTAGCTGTTAATTAACCTCTGGGTAGAGAAAAGCATCCTGATGTCTGTTCTAAAATTGCCCTTTGCAGCTCTAAACTTGTCCTCTTGTTCTTCTGCCTTGCTGCATTCTAGAATATTGTTTTGGAGAGTTTTTACATCTCACTTGTGCAGTGTGGCTGGGTGTAACGAGAAAAACTGTGTCATTGCTCAGCAATGGAAAGTATTGACAAGTGCTGTATGTAAGAATAAGTCACAACTGAAATTGCTGTACAAGATGCCAGCCAGCATCAACTTTCAAAGGGTGAACAGGAATATTCACAATTTTCACACTTCTCTGCTTTATCAGGAATATTTGTGGAAATAAAATATGGTAGTCTCTTCCGACTTTCAAGCAACTGCTTGCTTATTTGATCTTCAGACAAAATGGCCAGTACAAAATAACTCTGTGAAATTCAAAAAGCTTCAGTGCCCAATTATACACTGTGTGCTTGACTAATGAAGCGTTGGCTATTTGTATCATCCAAAGTGCCCGTAACTACGTATTGGATAAGGAGCCAGCCTCAGGCTATGAAGGAAAACTAATAAACCGCTACCAGTGGGTGGCATACTACATAAACTAAATTTCTGTAATTGCATGTTTTGCTCTGTTTTGGGTACACGCCTCCACATAATGCTTGAGAATTGTTTTTCTCTCTATTGTTGCTATTCCAACATAAACTATTTGACCAATTTATCAGTGGGAATGTACTCAAGTCTGCTTGCGCTTCTCTACTGCAGGGGCGTCCTCCTGACGTGAAAGGCGCTATACAAGTGTAATTTTGTTGTTGTTGTTGTTGTATTGCATCCCCTTTTTATTTAGCTCATATGGAAGCATTTATACAGTCAAGGTTAAAGAGCTTATGCCACCTCATTCTTGGCTTCCTTGATGTGCTTCCAAATGTAATTTAAAAGCAAAGCTACGCAATGCATCAATGAGGTTAAGTATACGGTAGGTATTCTGTGATATTATTGAGAAACTGAAACAATGTGTATGGCCTAAGTGGTGTTTAGAGAAATATTTTAAAACTGTGACAATGTGTTTTAACACAATTTCAATAAAGATGGCATCTCCTCTGTTGTCAATATCAGACTGTGGCAATCTCAGACTGCTTACTATACATGTACCTTAACATAGCGGATTGCCTAATACCAAATTTGTCCTTGGTTGAATGCAATATTATGCTGACCAGAAGGTAGGGAAACGTATAATGACTGTGTTCTCTGGACTGTGCTTATACACTTCTAGTAGTTGGTTTAGAGGAGTATTGAATAAGCCATATGATCAGCTAGGCTAATCTGAGTATTTGGAAATGGGCCTGAAGGAACTAGGCCTTAGCTATTTGTGGGACATGCAAATTTGCCACTGTATTCGCCTCTCTCCTGCTTCACCTCCATCCCCACCCAACCACCCACTGCCCCCACCACGAGATAAAGCAGATTTCAATAAATCCAATAAATCGACTTGATATTGAATTTTGAAAATGGAATCTAATAGTTTCATGGATTTGGGATTAAACCTAAAGGAAGTAGATCAGAACAACAAACAAATTGTTACATAATCTCATATTCCATTCTTCTATAGTTGAGTGTGACCTCAGCAGTGGTCACGAATGGCAAGGAACTATATTAAGGGCACTGCTGAGCCTTTATTGTCCACACTAAGGTCGGAGGCTCAGTAAGTGCAAATCGGAGTAGGAAGTTACAAAGGGACTAAGACTTAGATGCAAAGGGACTTTCCTTTGGGCAATAATGTATCACTAAAGTGGAACAGTGACCCTGAAAGTGTAATGAACAATATTGATATTTCCACCCCAGATGGAATATTTTACAATACATTGAAACCACAAGCATTTGGAACCCTCTGCTACATTTGTATTTCTTAATGCACAATGGCTCCTATCAACTTGTGTGGAATACAACCAATGACCAGACTCGATAGACCAAATGGTCTATTTCTGAGCTGCACCTTCTCTGTTTCTATGAATCTATCAACTAATCTATCATAGTATCTAATCATACCCAATAGGTCAAGGAAACTTCTACCAATGTCTTGGCCAAGAATTCTCCAGATGTTTTGATCATTCGCTTTATGATTGATTTGGGAAAATTACTATGTGCGAACGGCCCCTATGTTTACAAACAAACAGTTACTGCACTTGAGTACCATTACCAATTAACTACTTTGAGATGTTTTGATGTTATAGGACTTATATCAATGCAAGAATTATTATAGACTTTATAAATAGACAGTGCAGAGAAGAGCAGCAAAGTTCATTCCAACCATAGATCATTAGTGTTGAGGAACAACTAGATGAAGCAGGGCTCTTCAACGATAAAAATGAACATCTTAGAGGGGTCTTAATAGAGTTATATGAAATGCTAAAAAGGAATATGTTCAGGTATATCAAGGCAGGAGAACAAAAAGGCAGAATTCAGTGTTCAGCAGACAACAAGAAGATTTATTTTCTTACCCAGAGGGTAGTTGAGGCCTGGACACTGGACTCATATAAGAAATGGTTTGATGATGTGTTAGAAAGAAGGTATAGTGGGTATTCTGGAAATATAAGGTCAAAAGAGTTGAAGGGCCTTTTTCACCTAAACCAATTGTGATTTTGTGAGGTGGCAGCATAAAATTGTGCTCCCGTTTCTTGATTCTGATTTTGTCCCCAAAATGACAATTTTTGATTTTCTGAACTAATAAAACCTGCTGAGAGCCTGAGCTGCTCTTGGATGGATGAAATAATTCCTAGAAGAATCAGCAAGCAGAAAACAAATGGAGGGTTCAAATTTCCATGGCAATAGGAATGTTCTTGCATGGGAATGTGAGCAGGCATTGGTGATGATCTGCAGTGTATCAAGAATGTTGAATATATGAGATCAGGCTCTGAAATGACAAGTAGACAAAGCTGAGTTGAACAAACTGAGGCTACAGCTACATGTTCAAGGTAGGTGATAAAGATTTTCTGTACCAATAAAACTGAAAAGATCTCATGACACTATTCAAAAACAAAGAGAATTTCTCATAGTACCTTGGCTAACATTTTACCGATTGATTGATTATTTCTTCATGGCTCTTTGTCAGAATTAATATGCATGAATTGACTACCGTGTTTGCCTACAAATTCAGTCATTGAACTTGACAACAATTTTCTGCAAGGTGCTTTCAGACTTGTTGATGCAAAACCAAACATAAATGGTTGCATCAGGGCTCCGTCAAATGAGGACACAGCATTGCAGGTATTATGCCTTATTCCCTGCACTAAATGGCTCTATAATATTAACTTTGATGCCAAATATGTGGCGATCTTTATTTCATCATCTTCGCTATGAGTGCCTTGCTAAGCCTGACTGATCCCATCAGCAATAGAAGCACACTGTCTGAATATCATATAAACAGGGGTTTCCAATCAAATGCTCCTGACCATGATCCTTTAATTTCCTCTGGTTTCAGTTGTTATCCTAGCCACTGTTCACAATCTAGAGCAGAAAGGTGCTGATGTTACCATTCTGCACAGGAAAGCTGCAATCTACGAGCCGCACTTTACAAATGCCTTTATGTTTAATCTTTTTTTAGTGTGTCTCTTTTCACTACTACTGGTTCGGTCACATTTATTGTGAAGGTAATTCGTTTTGACCCACCCTGCAGGCACCTGTGTTTGTTTATTACTTCAGTTTCTCTGACCCTGTGAAGGGAATAGAGACATACATTTTATTAGAGTTGAGCTGCTGCTTTGTTCTTGTTTCCGTGTAATGGCCTATCAGATAATGGTAGTAAAACTAATAAGGCTACACAACAGTGGGACTGAAGTCATGAATCTGGAAAGTAAGCATGCAAACAAATTAATCTCGATGCGAGCTTTGCTAAATTGCTACAGGCCCATGTGTTAGCTGTGTACCTGGACATGACGCAGATTAAAACCTGGTTAACTTTTGACTATGGATTCCCCTGTTGTCTCCCACACCCCACGCACCGACCACTCTCCTGCATATTTGTGGGCATATTGTCTAATACATCACGGCAGAACATTCATGATTAATTCACTTATATTCTGGATTGGTGCAGAATAAGATTTCAAAGAGGACAGGTAATAAATACCTAATTTATTTATTCTGTGCTGTGGTGCATTTTACCAGCACTATTTAAACTCTCTCCCTAAATCCCTCTGCCTTGTCCCCTTCCTCCCCACCTTCAAATCCCACTTAAATTCCTTCATTTTTGATTGTGGTTATGGATCACCTCCTTCTTCTCTCACCACTGGCTTATTGTCAGACTCCTTCTCTGTCAAGCATTCTGGGATGGTAACCCACATGAAAGATGCTATATAAATGCAGGTTGATGTTGTCATGTTAATTGCCAAGACAGTGATGGGGAGGAGTGGGAGGCATCAGAGATATCAGAAAGTTTGGGGTTCAAGGCCCATGTCGGGAATTAGAAGTCTTATAGTCTACCCCGACATTCAATTGCAGTGCCTGGGATGACCTTCATTGACTGAGATGGTGTCCTTTGAACCAAGTCTCTGTCTACCTGTTCAGGTGGATATTGCAGATCTTATTGCACTATTTGAAAAGTGAAGTTCTCCCAGTGTCTTGGCCAATAATCCCTTGGAATAAAACTGATCATTCACTTCAGCGTGGTTTGTGCTACACTGCTGTGCATAAATTGGCTGCTGTTGTTGATCCACAAACACATTACCCAAGCTACAACAATATTACATTTGTATAGTGCCTTTCACATTGGGAGGATGTCCTGAGGCACTAAACAGTCAGTATTTCAGACAAGAGTCGGGATCGGGGAGGGTGGAGGGAAAGAAGGGGATTTGGGTTGACTGATGGGACAGTTGAAGAGGAAGGTTTTCAGATGGGACTTGAAGGAAGTGAGGTGGAAGGAATTCGGGATGGAATTCCAGCGATTAGGGGCAGAGTAGCTGAAGGCTCGCCTGCCGATGGTGGGACAGGTGAGGTAGGGGAGATGGAGCAGGCCAGAGCCTGCTGAGTGAAGGCAGCAAGCAGGTTGGTAGGAGGTTATGAGGTCGCAAAGGTAGGGTGGGGCGAGGCCATGGAGAGCTTTGAAGGCGATGACCAGGATTTGAATTGAATCCTTTGGTGGTGAGTCAATGGAGTCGGGCAAGAATGGAAGAGATGGGGTCGCGGAGCATGGAGCGGTAGAGGTGGGCTGCAGAGTTTTGGATTATCTGCAGCCTTTGGAGGGTAGAATTGGGAAGGCCGACAAGCAGGGCATTGGCAAAGATGAGCCTGGATGTGATGGAGGCATGAATGAGGGTTTCAGCGGCCTGAGGGGTGAGGTGGTGGTAGAGTCGGGCAATATTGTGGAGGGAAGACAGAGCGGGTCATGGCTTGGATGTGGGGAAGGAAAGACAGTTGGGGATTGAACAAGATACCTAGGTTCCTGACCGGCTTGGTGAGATTGAGTGTGCAACCATGAAGATTGATGCTGCCAATGCCTTAAGCGTGAAGGTGTTGGCACAAGCCAAACAGGAGGGCCTTGGTCTTTTCAACATTCAACTGCAGAAAGTTAGCTCTCATCCAGGACTTGATGTGTGACATGCAGTCTGTCAGGACAGCAGTGGTCCTGGATTTGACTGTGGGTATGGGGAGCCATAAATCATACCACATACCTGTTATGACCACCGTGAGGCACAATACTTTGAACATCCAAGATGTGACCCTTTCTCACAACATAATTGGTATCTGCTCGCTTGCACATCTCAGAGATGCATGCAATGGTTGAAAGCTAGAATAAGCTTGCAAGTTGCTTTCCAATGCAAGTAGACAGAGCATTAGTTGCTGATTTCATGTAGTTCAGGTTAAAATAGGACTTTTTTCTTTGATGACTGTGGAAAGGCACACAGAAATGAGCCATTAATAAGGATTAGTGACAATTGTGCCTCTTTATGGAGATCTTTCCATCATGCATAGAGAGGAGCAAATTTAACAGGACAATTTTCTAAGTACTGTAGGTGGAAATGTAAGAGAGCTTTCCTGTGCAATCACCTTAATGATTGATACATGGAAATTATTTTTACTTAAAAGTTCTTCCATTCACCCACCCGAAGTCCAAATTAAAAACGAAGTGCTTTGCAATATAGCTGAAGCCTACTACCGAAATTACATTTATTTTCCTATTACTCCCATTGTGAGTCAGCATTCCTCTCCCTTTCCCTGGCATCTTTCACCAAATGGGAGAATATCTGCGTGGGTCGCTGATGGCTTCACAAATGTGTTTTAAATAAAGCAGCAGCTGATTCCCACCTTTGGAAACCTTCGTAGCGGAACCGAAGTGTTACATTTACAGCCCTCATCTCAACCCCACACACTCCAGTGAGATGTGCAGTTACCATGAATATTTAGCACCATGGTTTGGCAGAGAGTTAAAAAAAAACTAAATGCGTTGCCAAGTTTGCTATGGTCCACTGAAGGAAATGCCAGTCTTGCTGTGTTAGTGATGTGTAACAAAGCACCACAGCTAGAGGAGGACAGCTAGTTCCAGCGGGGAAGTTACCGCAATGTGTGAAAAATGTCTTACCACATAGGAGTGCGATAACAGGTTTTATTTCTTAACTTATTTCCTCACCAGTTGCCCAAGATGTACCTATTCTATTGCAATTAAAAGGATGAGTTGTCTTCCAGGTGGAAAGAGAATGTGTGCAGCTTTGCTCGTTTTGATGACGTCAAGGATTTGTGTCTATGGTTACAATACCTGTCAGTGGAGTGGGGGTGCAAACCCTGGTCAGGTTAACAGGCTTCGGCTGACAGCAGACCCAGGAGTGTGAGGATCCCATTTGGGTTTGTTCAGACTCATTTGCCACATGTAATGGCGGTTGCAACCAGATCTGTCAGCCACCCTCTTATTATTTTCCATGCCTTGCTCTCCACCCAACTGCGATTGCAGCTTTCTTTGCTGAACATCCTGCCCATGCTTCTTGAGATTTGAACCTTTGTTCATTCCTGTAAGAATTCAGCATTTATTCTTGGAATTTGTAAAGTGCATGTTCAGAATGTGCATAGAAAAGGTCAACAACTTTTGCTTTGCTCTTAACACTGCCTTCAGTGCACTTATTTTGTGTTTATTTGTTTAGCAGGCCTGCAATGCCAGCTAGGTGTAAAAGTTCAGGGCATCTGGACTGTGGACTTTTCAAACAGCATGAGCTTATTTGTATCTTTAAGAGTAATGTTTGAACATTAACAGTGCCTTGCAAGTCCATCCGAATACACAAAGTAGGCTCAAGATTTCACTCATTGTAAGACCAATTTGTCTAGTATAGTAATAATAATTATAATTATTATTATTAAGGGCTCTGTCCTTGGCCTTCTACATTTTAACATCTATATGCTCCCACTCGATCACATCATCTGCAGACATGGGGTCAACTCTCACAAGAATGCGGATGACACCCAATTCAATCTTTCTCCTCTACCCTCGATTCCAGGACTACTGCTGTCCTGATAGACTGCCAGTCAGACATCAAGTCCTGGATCAGAGCCAGTCTATAGTTGAACGTCAACAAGACCAAGGCACTCCTGATTGGTTCACGCCAGCTCCTTAATGCATGAGGCACTGGTTGCATCAAACTCCATGGTTGCATACTCAGCATCACCAAGCCAGTCAGGAACCTAGGTGTCTTGTTTGATCCTCAACTGTCTTTCCTCCCCCACATCCGAGTCATGACGCGCTTTGCATTCCCTCACCTCTGCAATATTGCCTGACTCTGTCACTACCTCACCCTTTAGGCCACTGAAACCCTAATTCGCACCTTCATCATATCCCATCTTTTCTATGCCAATGCCCTGCTTGTCGGTCTTCCCAAATCCTCCCTCCATAGGCTGCAGATAATCCATAACTCTGCAGCCCATGTATTCTACTGCTCCAAGTTTTGTGACCCCCATCTCCCCCATCCTTGGCCAACTCCATTGACTCTCCAAAGGATTCAATTACAGATCCTGATCCTTACCTTCAAAGCCCTCCATGGTCTCGCCGCACCCTTCCTCTATTACCTCCTAACCGCCTACCAACCTGTCTGCCCCCTCTCCGCTTAGCAGGCTCCGGCCTGCTCCATGTCCCACGCCCCACCCACCCCACCATTGCTGGGCAAGCCTTCAGCCACTCTGACCCCAACCTCTGGAACTCCATCCCGCAATCCCAGCTCGGTTCTGAAACAATGAAGGTCCAGTGCCTTGGGACGTCCTCCTGACGTGAAAGGCGCCATACAAGTGTACTTTTATTGTTGTTGGTTGTAATCCTTGCATTTGATATAGCATGTCTTCAAGACGCCTCAAAGCACTTCACAGAATATACTGCAAAAGTGAATTGACTGGTTAAAATAGAGTAAAGTTGTGTAATTGTGGAAAATGGCCCAGAATATTGGAAAATTGTTCAATTCAGTCTGAATTTTTAAGTACCGTAAATACCCGCGTATAAGGCGCACTTTTTCTCACGTCGGAAGATCTCGAAAGTTGGGGGTGCGCCCTATACGCAGGTACAAGAAATTTTGAGCCTCGGAAATACCGTAAACAGGAGGGGCGGCCGGCGCGCTGTCAGTTGGGGTTTGGTCGGTGTCCGGCGGGTTTTGGACGGAGCGGGTGATGGGGCTTCGGCCTCCGCCGCCCGGGCAGCGGCAACAGCAGCGGACTTCAGTGCCGTGCCTGCTGCCTGCCTTCTGCCTAACCCAGTGTGCCTGCCACCCTCCCTCCCTCCCTCTCCTGCCTCCCTCCCTCCCTGCCTGCCTGTCTCCCCCTCTCTCTCTCTCTCTCTCCCTCCCTCCCTGCCTGCCTGCCTCTCTCCCTCTCTCCCTGCCTGCCTCCCTGCCTCCCCCTCTCTCTCTCTCTCTCTCTCTCCCTCCCTCCCTGCCTGCCTGCCTGCCTGCCTCTCTCCCCCTCTCTCTCCCTCCCTCCCTGGCTACCTGCCTGCCTCTCTCCCTCTCCCTCTCTCTCTCTCCCTCCCTCCCTCCCTCCCTGCCTGCCTGCCTCCCTCCCTCCCTCCCTCCCTCCCTGCCTGCCTGCCTCCCTGCCTCCCTCTCTCCCTCCCTCCCTCTCTCCCTGCCTGCCTGCCTGTCTCCCTGTCTCCCTCCCTGGCTGCCTGGCTGCCTGCCTCCCTCTCTACCTCCCTGCCTGCCTGCCACCCTCTCTCCCTCCCTCTCTCCCTTTCTCTCTCCTTCCCTGCCTGCCTGCTTCCCTCTCTCCGTCCCTACCTACCTGTCTCTCCTGCCTCCCTCCCTTCTGCCGGCAATATCATCGAAAATGCTTCCGTTTTTTTTCACCAAGAAAAGGTCAAAAGTGGGGGGTGCGCCTTATATGCGTGTATTTACTGTAGTTATTCACTCAACTTTTAAAAAAAAAAACCCAGCTTTCAAATAAGCTATGAATTTAACAATGTCCCACAATTCTGTTTGATCTTTAATGCTAGCCTAACACAGGGAGAATTTCAGGCCCGAGGGGTTTTCTGCAATCATCCAGGTGAATATAATTTTGCAAGGAAACAGGCAGTAGGACATTTTGTTACTGTAGGTGAGGGAGTAAAAAAGGAGAGGCAATGCCAATGGTTTGTAATGCTATCCAAGTCACTTTGTTTGAATAAAACTCATTAAAATATTGCAATTCAGCGAGATTAGAAGACAACTTATTTTGTGATTTGTGCATTTAATAGTCAACCCTCTGTGCTGTTTCATCAGTAAAGTTTCTGTGTCAGGCAGAAAGAATGTTTTAATCCACAGTACTGTGGATGCTCATCATAAACCTAAAAGACCCGAAAGGCAAGGATTGTTGTTATTATTATTATCAGCTCTTTTAAACCCGTCAAATCCTAATGGGTGAGGTTGACCTAGCTGGACAAGCGATCGGAAAGCTTGCCAGAGAGTGCTCTCAATAGCAAGCTATGTAATTTTAGTTAGACTCAGCAGGACTGTAATTAACATGTTGGGGTCCCGAAGCCTTGGCTATTCATTTTAGGAATTAGGTAAGCAAGAAGAGCGTGTACATTTCATTCCATACACAGGGAAATGTCCATGTTAGGTGGTGTACATGCGTGGAATTCTCAGTCTAACATTCTTAAGCATGCAAGTTACTTTCAAATGTGCCCGACAACATTTTTTTTTTTTCCCAAGCTAAAGTTTTCCAAAATGTATTCCTGTTTGAGCTGAAGTCAGGCAACAACAACAACAAACAAAATTACATTTGTATAGCACCTTTCACATCAAGAGGAAGTCCCAAGGTGCTAAACAGCCAGTGCTTCAGACCCAAGCTGGGGGACGTGATTGGGAAGGGTGGAGGAAAGGAGTGGAAAGGCTCACCCAACCCACTGATGGTGGGGTGGGTGGGTCTCTGGGGACATGGAGCAGGTCGGAGACTGATAAGCGGAGGGAGCGGACAGGTTGGTAGGGAGTTAGTTCCCAGAGGTAGGGTGGGGCAAGGCCGTAGGAGGACTTTATAGGTGAGGACCAGGATCTTGAATGATCTTGAAAGCCAGTAGAGTCGGGTGAGAATGGGGGTGATAGGGTTGCCGAGCTTGGTACGTGAAAGGACATGGGCCGCAGAATTCTGAATGATCTGCCGCCTGTGGAGGGAGGAGTTGGGAAGGCCAACAAGCACGGCATTAGCATAGTGAAGCCTGGACTTCACTATGTGATGAAGGCATGAATGAGAGGGTCAGCGGTCTGATGGCTGAGGTAGCGATGGAGTTGGGTAATGTTGCGGTGGTGAGGGAAGGCATAGTGAGCCATGGCATGGATGTGGGCAAGAAAAGACAGTTGAGAATTGAACAAGATACGTAGGTTCCTAACTGGCTTGGTGAGGTGGAGTGTGCATCCAAGGAGGATGATGCTGTCAGTGCCTGAGGTGCAGAGGCGCGGGTGCAAGCTCATCAGGATGGTCTCGATCTTGTTGATATTCAACTGTGGAAAGTTAGCTCTCATCCAGGACTTGGGACGTCCTCCCGACGTGAAAGGCGCTCTATAAATGTAAATTGTTGTTGTTGTTGTTGTTGATGTCCGACAGGCAGTTTGTCAGGATAGCAGTGGTCCTGGAATCGAGGATGAAGGCAGAAAGATAGAGTTGGGTGTCATCTTCATACATATGGAAGTTGACTCCATGTCTGCAGATGGTATCACCGAGGGAGAGAATGTAGATGTTGAAAAGGCAGAGACTGAACCAATATTTTTTTTATGAAGATAGAAATGGACAAGTGGCTGATGGCAACTTACAGCATCACCAGCTACCATTTTGGCTGGTGGTAGAATTTTATTCAATATACTGAACTGTCACACACGATCAGAACTTGCTGTCACATTCACACATGATCAAAGCTTTTGATGTCACATAGATGCTGGGTTACAACTTCACAGAGATTGCAGAGAGTTTGGAAAAATTCTTAAATTCAGTCTTAATTTGGGATCTGATTTTCCACAGTGAATTAAAAAATATTCCACGAAAACAACATCCAACTAATGACTGCATTTTACAGTTGTTCCAAAATTCTGCAGTCTTAATGTGTAGTAGGATGGCTAAGGATATGATGGAAGCATGTTGAATATCAAATGCTCAATGCTCACCCAAGAGCAATTTCCATCAAAGGTCACTGCAGTATTAACCACCAGGAACAGGAATGCTGGATGATGTATCCCCTTTGGACATTGGCCCAAGGCACTGAGGCCAATTGTAGCTCTTCATGACTAACTAATTGAGATCACATAATTCAGCACAAACTGGGTATCGAACTATGCACTTCCAGATTATATTTTTCCTCCAGGAAGTGGCTTTAATAACTGAGTTAGTGAAGAGGTTTGAGTACTTCAGATTTTTTTTTAACCTGATACTGGGCTTACCTTTCTCTGAGTCCCCTCAAACAATCTCTTTAACCAGTCCTCCCAATGTGAAAGGTGCTCTATAAATGCAATTAGTTGTTGTTGTTTAATTGTTGTGGCAATATTTTTATTCAAAAAGTGGCAAAAAACATAAAAGTACAGAGAAAGAAAGAAACATCTTTAAGAAGTTTGGGTCTAAATTGTGGCATTTTTAACAGGCATCCTTATCAACTGCTAATATTTCTTGAGCTACAGTAACTATATTCCAGCGGTAGATTCTATCACAGCTCCCATGAGTCAGAATGATGTGCTTGTAGCACATATGATTAATTCAGGTTCTTTATTAAGGGATACCATTGAGAAATACTGAAAATTTGACTCCATTATTCACATAAAATGCTTCTTCATATTTTGTCTTTTTCTCCATTCATTATCTGCTGATAATAATTGTTAAAAAAAACAATAATAATTTAGTCACTCAATCCACGACTGTTCATGAGACACTGCTGGATGCAATTGGCTGCCATGTTTCATGCAAAAATATACAGTCAATTCACTTTACAGTTTATCCTGTGAAGTGCTTTGACATGGCTAGAAGACATGAAAAGCACTACTGTGTATCAAATACAAGGATGATTATTATTTAGAGTTCCACTAATGCTGTAATATTTCAAGTTAACATTGTTCTAAAGATGTTATGGTGTAGCAGATGCCAACAATGGTACTTGAATGTCATTTTCTTGAAATATTACAGTCTGGATCAAGACTGTAATATGATGCATTGAACACTTAAAACTTGTGAAAAACATTTAATCTCACCAATCAATGAAACCATCTTAATATATTGTTTGGCTTTGCAAATGCACAAGATCCTTCTCTATCACCCCATAAACATCTGCTGGATGTTCCACTCATATCTATTTGCCTGATTCTATTTGAAATGAAAATTGTTTGAAGGTTATGTGCCCATTCAGGTTTGCTCTAGATCACGGTCGAGTAAAGGTTGGTCACTTCAGCTGTACAAATACTTTCGGCTGATAGTGTGGAAGAGACATAAAATGATATCAGTAGCTTCAGCTGCTATCCCTCAAGGTCTGGCTAAAAATCAATAAGAAGAGATGACTGTAGATCACCTCTCTCATCACCTCAATGAGGCTGACAACTGTGTTAAGAGCACAAGAAAGTATGGAAGGATCCATTCAAAGATCACGTGCAATTTTTCTGTTAATAATAACATTATTATTGTTTTTGTGTCATCAGCAGACTTGTGAAAGTTTAACCTTTAACATCACCTAGAGGGAATATATAGATAATACTACGAATAATAATCCTTGGATTTGATATAGTGCTTTTCAGGTCTTCCAGATGTCTCAAAGTGCTTCACAGAGTATACAGTAAAGTGAATTGATTATATTTGTGGGCGAAACGCTGCAGCCAATTGTGCACAGCAGTGTCCCACAAACAGTCGTGGATTGAAATGACCAATTTTATAATTGTGTTTTTTTTGGAGGGATTATTATTAGGCGTGTGGAGTAAGCAAACTTGTCCAAGGTTTTGTCCTGACCTGCCTGGATTCAAACACAGGTCTCGCGCTTGTAAGGCGAGTGCTCTAACCACTGAGCTACAGGACTCCACACGATGAGGGCAAGAAGAGGGCCAAGGATGGAGCTCTGGGGGTAACCCACAGGTAACTGGGTGTGGGCAGGAGGGGAATCCATTTGCCAAGATGAAGTGGAAGTGGTTAGATCAGTCGGACTCAAGCCACTAAAGTGGATGAGGGAGGAGAGACTCTGGGAGGAAAGACAGGAATGGCATGGTTGACTTTGTAGCACACAGCAGAGAGATCTAGGAGGACAAGAAAGCAGAGGGAGCCCTGATCACAGATAGAGGGGACATTATTTGTGACTTTGACAAATGCTGTCTCTGTGCTGTGGGCAGAATGAAAGTCAGATAGCAGTGGCTCAAAGAGGGAATGGAGGGAGAGGTGTAACTGAAGTTGACCTGCAATAATGCATTCCAGGACTTTAGCAAGAAAGGGTAGCTTGGAAATGGGATGATAGTGGAAGAGATTAGAGAGTAGTGGTGGGATAACAGCAGTTTTCCTGAGGAGAGAAACTGGTTGACTGTGAAATGGAGCTGGTGGGTGTGGGGGTGCTCGAGGCACAGATGGTGGTGAATCATGAGGCTGGATTTCTGCTATCTGCACTTCTGCCATCTGCTGGGTTTGAGTTTGAAGTGAGTGGAGAACCCAAGTCTCTCAAGGCAAGGCGAGAATTCTAACCACTGAGTTACAGGACTCCATTAATCTCCTGAGGGTGAAGTTCCTGAGTGTGAACTGTCCAAGAGAGTTTGCATATCCTCTTGGCACTTCAACACAAGTGTCTTAAGGATGTCCGCTTTGTGCACTTGTGTTTTAAATATCTGCATTGTCTGTGAACTGAACCAGGTCTGTCTAATTCATGTCTCTTTCCCTGGTAATGCTGTCTTCTCTGTGTTTGGTGACTGCTCTTGTGGTGGTCACATATTCGACCGAGTTGAAGCAAGTGACACAAAGCCCATCGTGGAGCTTTAGGTGGAAACCTCTGCAGTTATGATGCTGGTGCTTTGTGGTGTAATGTGCAGTGGAGGTGGGCATGAAGTCAATCCAGATGAGTCAGGCTCTGAGCGAACAGGAAAGAACTAAAGTGAACCTGAATTCCCATTGTTTCAGAATTATTTCAGAATTATTTGCTCATTAAATGGTTTTTGTATATACTGACGTATGTATTCTGTACTATGTTAATGCTGACAGAACACTAGCCCTGAGGAATTTTATCTCTTCTCTCCTCAGTGGACATTTTTAAAGAATTCATCCTACAAATTGTGATATAGAAGAATATTCTGCTATTAAGGTGCAAATACAATAGAGGTGTCAATTGTAAAGTTATTGCTGCATTTTTGTAATATAAATAAAACATATCCTTTAAAATTGCTTAAGAGGCTGTATAAACAATATTTGCTCTGGCTGGTATCTAATTTTTTGGCTATATATCCTCCCTTTCTCTTTTCTATTTCTCATGTAATCTCTCTTTTACCTTGTCTATTATTTATTATTCTATATTTCAACATAGATTTTATGTTATGTTTTATTTATTTTGTTTTGAAATATTAAACTTGTTTCTGTGTCTCTATTGACCCACTTCTGACTTCATTCTGGGACCAGCAATTTCAAAGCTTACCTTGCAGGGTTCAAGGATTTGTTATGAAGTCTAGCTATTCAGACAATTAGGCATAGCATATTGAAGTGTGTCCCTGTTAGGTAATTGGAGTGGGTAGACTCCAGTGGAAATGCTTTAGATCTGAAAGCAGCAACTCAATCTTAAAGCTTGTAATTCCACCTGTAACACCATTTTGTTTAAAATCACACAGAAATTGTTTTAGATCCAGTCTTAATTTAAAAGCTGACTTTCCTTAACTTTTTAGAAGAGGCTCCCCAACTGGCTCCCCAAATTGAAGTTGATATACCATGATATACCAAGTTGATATACAATAATCCATCAAATTGATATAGGTATAGAATTGTTGTAGATATGTGCCATTGGCACATCTCAAAGTGCTTCATAGGATATACTGTAAAGTGGTGGGAATGAATTGTGTGGGTAAAATAAGTTCATTAAAATTCTATGCAGTCTTGAATGTTAAGAATTATAAAAATAACTAGCTATACCCCACATAACATACGCGGCCTAGTGTTTTTGAACATGTTTATTCATATATTTTGAAAGTTTTTGAAAATAATGTATTTGTTGTTTACAAAAAAAAGGGTGAGCTTTAATCACTGGGTTGTTTTTCTTTGTTGTTGTTGTTTTTGTTTCTTTTTTAAGCTGTATTGGTTTTTGTTTTCCTTTTAGAAGTTCATTGTTACAATTGCGGAAATATACCCAAGGCTTTTATATATATATATATAGAAGATAGATTTGACACAGCGCCATCCGCATCAGGACACAATTGCGGAAACATACCTAAGGCTTTTATATATATAGATTGTAATAATCCTCACATTTGATATAGCCCTTTTCATGTTAATTAGCACTCCCTAAATGCTTCACAGCATATAATGTAAAGTGCAGTGATTATGTGTTTTGTGGCCAAACATGGCAGCCAATTTGAATATAATGATGAAATGAATGACCAATTTTATTCAGGAGAATATTGACCAGTACACCAAGAGAAACCCGCAACTCTTTTCAAAATAGTGCCATTGGGTTTTTAAAGCAAGCCTGAGCAGTCAGATGAGCTTCGGCTTAACATTTCATCCAAATGATCACCCTTTCAACAATGCAGCAAACCCCAGCGTAGACTATATGAATTCCATGTCCTAAAGTTGTACTTGAACCCATAAACCTCTGTCTCAGAGACTGCTACGTGAGACAGGCTGACACACAAATTCTTCTAATTGTGGAGTATGTAGCTGGTCTTCTTAGGATTATTTCAACAAGCAAAATTGCAGATAAACAAGCATTCCAGGAACAATTGTGCTCCACCCCGCCAACAGCATCCACCCGGCTTCTGACCATCCATTTTCATTGTGCCAAAGGCAAAGAAGGGGAGGGGCACTTTGCTAGACAGTTGGTGATGAATCAATTGTCATAAGCATAATTTTTGTCAACCACATAGTTTACATTCTATCACTGCAGCCGTTTCCCATTTTGCAGTTTTGTTTCTCCAACTTCAATCAGTTGCATTAAACCAGCCTTCAGCTAAATTGATGCACCAGAGGTGCAATCTGGCAGCTTTCGCCTGCACCCCCTGACCCCTGACTGCAATATGTTTCTGTTTCAAAACACTTGTGAGCAAAGGGTGTAAATTGCAAAACCTTCTGGCATTAAGCATCTTGGCAAAGTCTCGGGTCAGTCATCCCTGTAGTGCTAAACACAGCTGCACCTGAGTATTCAGTGTTGTCTTATGAAGCAAGACATTTGCTCAATTCACCAAAGAGTGGAGCTGCAATGCCTTATTTGGCACTAGTGGTAATGCCAGAGTTCAACATTTAACCAGTAAAGGGAAGGGGGTAGTTGTGGTGCAGCAGCAAATAATTACAAATATAGTCCTTTGAATTTTTTAAAAAATTAATTTTAAATTGAGTTGATCTTCCACTGCACCAATGACTTGAATGAGGACGGGGCAAACAGGCTGCAGCTCTATGATTCAGCCACATGCACCCGACCTGAGATCCCAGGCAACACATGGTACAGTAACAGATGTGATATCGTGTCTGTCACTCCAGATGTTCTGGAGGGAGTCGGGAGCATGTAGGGTTAACCTTGCTTTAGAAAAAACTATTAAGAGAGAGAGAAAGACCACTTTACAGAGGGATTAACATACATTTTGCGATTGTATCAGTTGGCAGAGCTTTTGCCTTTGGTCCAGAAGATTGTGGGTTTGCTAGCCATACCAGAATTTGAGCTCATAATCTTGGAATGACACTCCAATGGAGTATTGATAAACCACTGCATTGTTAGAGGTGACATCCTTTGGATGAAATGTTAAACCAAGGTACTCGTTGTTATTTCTGATGGCTGTTAAGGATTCCATTGCATTATTACCCAAAAGATCATGAAATTCTATTGTTCCTCCTTCATCTACTGGGTGACCAAAAAGTTGTGATATTATGTTTAATGAATGTGAAAAAAATTATGCCACACTAATTTGCCACAGTAATGTCCCACAATCAGCCAGGATCCTGGAAGAAACTCTATTCGAATGGTAGCTTTTGATTCCCACTGAGGAGGATACCATAGTTTAGTTAACATTTAGGAATGAAAAGGCAAGTTATCCTCTAAAACTGAAACAACTGTACTTTACCCTCTGAGTCACAGAGATTTTACTTGTAATATTATTTAAGCCTGAGCAAAATCCCAATCGAGATGGATAAAACTTGATATGAGAAGAGCTGATTAAACATCAAGCGGAACTAAAAAATGAAAAGGCAGAATAGCAATGTCCTGCTTTGAGGGATGTGAAAAACTAAATGGAGTGAGAGCCTCACTGCCTGTTCTGGTCGTTCAAGAGGATGTTAAAACACCCATGACCATGGGGTGAAATTTGCATTTCTTAGCAGATGATAATCCTCACAAGAAACACCTTTGAGGTAAAATTCCATTTGGCTTTCGATTTACTCTATTAACATTGCATTTCAGAGCATCCAGCATTTGGCAAATGTTTGAATTCATTCATTCCTTTGAAGCTGTTTTTTTTATATTTCTTAAAAGAAAACAGGCTTCAAAGTTAAGGTTGTGTTTAAGAATTGGCCAAGTTTCTGGATGCTCTGAAATGCTACGTTAATGGAGTAAATCTAGACCGGAGTGTAATCTTACCCCTTCGTGTTTCATGCTGTAGATTTCACTCCATTAATTCAAAGAGGAATGGGGTGCTCACACAGGTTCCTGCATCCAATTGACCCAGGCCCTTCACAGTATTGTACATCTCATGTACCGGAAACACTGGTCAGGTGATTACTAAATTCAGCAAAATTGGCCCCACTTTCAATAATAATTAATTTGCTTATAATTAGTATTTAACTTAGTTCTATCTATAACTTGAAAATGAGTCATACATCAGCTATGCAGTACCATATGTGACTATACCGAATCAATTTCAGCTCAAAGAGTGGAAAATTTGTGTATTCTCAAATGTTTACCCTCTTTGTTATCCCCAGCCACCCAAAGTAGCCGCTCACCCACTGCCAATTGCAACAGCTGGAAAATTAAAGTAATATAAGAATGCAAGCCACATCAATTGGTAAGTGCAGACAGACTTTTTGTCCTCTGCAATAAATGAACTGCCTTTCCTCAACAAGTCGCTGATTCCCAAATGATCCAAATCTTGGAGTAGCAGACAGACATTTGTGTGTAAATGACCTAATGGATAAATGACCTAATGATGAACTTCAGGTTTTCAGTTCAGTTCACCACCACTCATTAGTAAATACTCAGGGTTTCCCTGGTGTCCACTGTCCAGTGTATTGTCTAACAGTACAGATCTATTTGCTATACTTTGACTGTGAAGTCGAAAGGACACCTCATACTAGCTGTTTTTTAAGCAGCTAGGAATCTCAGCGCATTGAATCAGGCTTGTCTATAAAGTATGATTTGAATCCCTCTTGGGTTCCTGCCTCCCAGAAGATCACAGCATCTACATCTAACATTAATTTGATACCTTTTGACCCATGACCTTTGTGAATAGGGCACAAGATTTATTCTGAACCAATACAGTTAAATTGAATTTGATCTGCCATTAGACTGGAGGTGGGGGAGGAGCGGTGAATGTCAACAAGTGATGAACACTGAATGCAAACTGTTCAGAATTATTTTTAAGAATTTCAAATGCTGCTTATTTTTCACCAATTTCCTGGCCAACAATCCCGTAGTAAAATTGATTATTACTTCATGGCTGTTAGCAGGATATTGCTGTGTGCAACTTGGCTGCTGCTTCCATCCCAAAAATACACTCACTCCACCTTGCAGTATATCCTGTGCTTTATGACATCCTATCAATGTAAAAGATGCTAGGCACCATACCAATTTTAAGGATTATTATTGTTATTATAATTTGAATTTACTTTGGAAATGTTTCTTTCAAGAACATAAACAAAATGCTACACATGTGAGGAAAGCACGAAGACCATGGGAGTTGTTATTTCAGGTTTATGTGATGAGAAGTGTTGAGAAACTGAAATAGTGACTTGAATTCTGACTGCAACCTGCCCATTAATTGGGTTGAAAGAAAGTGCAATCCTCAGGAAGGTGGAATCTGGAACTTTCTCCCCCAAAAAGCTGTGGATGTGGATCCATTAAAATTTTCAAGACTGAGTTGGATCAATTTTTGTTAGATAAGGGTATGAAGGGATATGGGGTAAAGGCAAGTAATTGGGTTGAGGTATAGATCAACCATGATCTAATAGAATGGTGGAATAGGCTTGAAGGCTTGCCCCACTATTAGGCTTGAATAGGATTGCCCCACTCCTTTTCCTATATTCCTTTGGTAGTGTTACTGATGTCTGACTGCTGGAAATGTGCGTCACAACATAACCTGAAACTCCAGCAGGAGATCTCACACATGCAATGCCAACTCACGAGACCTCAGCTCTGACCCAGGATCACCTGGGAGCTGAGATCTTGTGACCATGGTGATCTAAATGGGATTCACATGCGGAGACACTGCAGGTATACTGCACTTTTTTCCAGCAATTAGGCCATCACGTTTGAGAGAAGCAGTATTCAACCCCAATAGTGTTGTCATCTGCATCAGATTTAAGATAGTAAGTGAGCAGATGGGGAGGTTGGGAGATTTTTTAGGGGTAGTAAGGATGTGGAATACTCTGCAGGGTACACTGGTTGAGGCAAAATCCATATTGACTTTCAAGAGGCATCTACAGGGTGATTACAAAGTCCCCATCCTCAACCCCGCACCCCCTGCCCCGCACCCCACCCACCCTCAGTTTTTTTCTTACAACTAATTTTTATTTTCTGTTGCAGATGAGGCGAGTTTAATAATGTCTGACACCAGTAGCTTTCTGGACACTCCATTCATGTTACCGATGATGTTACACCAAACATGACGATGGATCATTATCTGTAATGAAAATGATGGTGCCCACATCAATCCTCTGGACATCAACGTACAATTAAAAATTGCACTGCATACAATTAATTACTTGTGAATACAATTGTCATCATTCTTTCACTCAACTCAGGTGTTGGTCAGTGCATGATAGAAAAAGACATGGAGGTTACAGGATTTTCTGCACACTCTGTGGATAAATACCTTTGAAAGAGTCAGTTACATTGTTGTGGGGTGTGGGCAAGTAAATTATTCTTAAATTATTCTCAAATTCTTATTGCTCTTGAGGGAGCCAGCACAGACGTAATGGGCCATGAGTTTCTCTGGTTCCAAGGAGCCTGGACGGACAAGTTGTCACCAACTTGCCGCCAATTCCAAGGTTAAAAATAAACAGTGTCACGGTCTAATAAATCAATGAAACGCATGTTTTAATGAGCATTTCCTCAGCTCTCTTCTACTTGCAGAACAAAAAACAGCTTGAAAAGCTGAGACAACTAGTCATGTAAATCATGTTCAGCAATGAGTGAGGCATGAGCGGAGGGAGAAGAGACATGAGATAAGGAAGGAGATTGAGGCAGCATTTCTGTGCTACTTGTAAATAAATGTATTTTCATATCCATTGGAAGAATTTTGGAGCCAATTGAAAAACAGGACTTATACTTTCTGTTCCCAGTTGTAATAGCCATGTTCTCAGGAGAAATTATGCATGGCTTATACGTTGCTCCATTATGGGTGCTGCAATGTTATTCATAAGATCACAAGAGAGTTTGGAATTAGGAAGGCCTTTCAGCCATTTGATCTCAACCTCCCAGAAGAATAATACAATAATAATCCTTATATTTGATATGGCACCTCTTACATCAGGATGTCTCAAATCACTTCACAGGGTACACTGTAAAACATAGATGAACATAGCACATAATTTACACCACAGCAACATCCTACAAACAACAATGAAGTGATCGGCCATTTTGTTTCAGGAAATTTTAGCCAGGACAACAGCAGAAACTTCCTGTGCCTTGGCTGGGATCTCAGCTTAGCATCCAAAAGACAGCACCTCAACAATGCAGCACATGCTTTGCACTGTAGTGAAATGTTTCACAATCTTATATATGTTCAAAGTTTCGCAATAGGTTTGATCTCCCAATCACTGATTCACTTCTGGTGAGAATGCTATCAAGTGTGTTGGGATGATATACTCTACTACCTTCCTATTGAAGTGATAACTGCATTCAATTGCCTTTTTAATTCATTAAAATTGGTTCTTTAAACTTTTTAAAAGGCCTCTTTTGAATGGAAGCCAAATTGACTTGTATCTGTTTTGTTTCACACTGAAAACTGAGGTGCTGAGAGAAAGCACCTCCTCAGGTAGTCTTGGTATTGGGTTCCAACAAAATTTGCTTGGAAATTGCATTGCCGAACCAACAGTTAAATTGGCTTTTTTCAGCAAATTAAATTTATTTCTTTGTGATCTTCAGATGTTTCCTATGCTTGACAAGGGTAATGCAATTTTTTTATAGGTGAAAAAGTGACCAGGTGGGTGGGATAAATATAGCTTTAACAATAACTAAGGTTCACTGCAGCCCTGACTGACTTGACCTCGTATTGTTGGTGTTCAGTCCTGGAAACAAGAATCTACTGGTTCAAGACAGCTTTTAATGTTAAATACTTTTTATTGGCTGGATTTGTGCATTACGGTAAAACTGCAACCAGTTAAACATATTTTCTATTGGTTGCTATACAAATATAATGTTGTTGTTGTTGGTATTGGCACTGAGGGCTGATCTTGTTTATCTTTACTACTGAAATGATGGCTTTTTGACTCATGAAACAGGGAGCTAGTGGCAATCGCTAGCAACTGTTCCTGAATAAACATCATATAAGGTGTACGCTGGCAGAAAGCCATTGCTGGCTGCGTGTTGAAAAAAAAACAGAATTTAGTTTTTGCCTCAAAAACAGATGGCAACAACATCACCAAATTTTTAAAAAGTCTCAATGAAAATGGTTTGAATTTTCACTTCTTGGGGCCTGAAACAATTTCTGTTTAATAAAATCCCAGCATCCTTGCTATTAAATGTAAATCAATCGTGTAATACCACAGTGTACATAATTTGCTTGGTTTTCACTTGTCATTTGGAGCAATTCCAATTATTCAAGCTTAAAATTCATGGAATTCTGAGTGTCAACAGTTCTCACCAGGGCAGCACTCTCAGAAAATTGCAGACACTTGAAGACACCCAAGGATCCGGAGGGATAAATAAAAATGAATTAAACTCATTAATTGGAAATCCACATCAGCATTGCAAACGTCTGCCAGGAAACATGTCGTAGAAGTAAAATAGCATGTGCCTCTCGAAGACTCGACAACAACGACAACGAAAAGGAACTTGAGAGATTTGACAGAGTTTTAAAAGCCTTGTTAAGGGTTCAAACTCTGCATGCGTTAATGTTGCTTCAGGCAGGGTCATATCAATTGTATTTTTAATAGGTTTTGTTATTTATAAAGTGAATTGTGATAAGGTTTGACCGTAGGAAAGGAAATAAGGTAATAATCCTTTGCATTTGATATAAGGACTGATCATGTTGGCGCGATGTCTCATAGTGCTTTGCAGGATTTTGCTGTAAAGTGTAGCAACTGTGTACTTTTTAGGCAAACTTCCTTTCCCTACTAACTGTAGAAGGATGATAACATTTACTGGAAGGAAAAGTGATATGGTTTGACTGTTGGTCTCCCCAACTCCTCCCTCCACAGGCTGCAGATCATCCAGAATTCTGTTGCCTGTTTCTTCTTCTGCACCAGGCTTCATCACCTCCAGAAACACAAAATACTGCAGATGCTGGAAATCTGAAACAAAACAGAAATTGCTAGGAACTCAGCGATTCAAGCAGCATCTATGGTGAAAGGAAATGAGTCAATGATGAGTCGTGGACACGAAACGTTGCTTCACTTTCTTTTCTCCATAGATGCTGCTTAACCTGCTGAGTGTTCCTAGCTGTTTCTGTTTTGTACCATCACCTCCTTCCTTGCCCGGCTCCACTTGCTCCCCATCACTCAGAGAATACAGTCGAAGATCCTCGACCTCATCTTCAAAGCCTTCCATGGCCTTGCTCCATCCTACCTCTGTGACCTCCTAACCCTCTACAAACCTGTCAGCTTGTTTAGCACAGCGGGCTCTGGCATGCTTCACATCTTCCCACCTTGCCCCACCCCCCCATCATTATCAGTCTGCCCCACCCTCTGGAACTCCATCCATTAGTTCCCTTGCCTCTTTCAAGATCCATCTCAAAACCCTCCTCTTCATCTGTGCCTTCGGTCTCCCTCCTACTCTTACCCACCTCGCTTTGCACCCCTCCTGATCTGAACCACCAGCTCGGGTGGGGATTCCTGACTGTCCTGCGCCTTGGTAAGTCCTCCTGATGTGACAGGCACTATTACAATTTGTTGTCGTTGTTGAACAGGGAAATTGTTCACTCAAGATCCTAGCCATTAATCTCCTCACCCTTGAGGAGTATAATCTGTCTACCACCTGTCTCTCTTCGTAGCAATGTCCTTAATCCCAGGTATTATTTTTAGGATTTGTCAATGGATGAACTGCAAAGCTAATGGTAACTCAAAATCCCTATGTGAGAGGGATAAAGATGAAAAAGGTCCAATTGATCTCATTGATCCAGAATACCTCCCTACCATTAGAACATCAAACTGTTTCCTTAATTAGTCAGCTGCCCTGGCCTTTACTACCCTTCCTAATAATCTATTACATATTTTACTTATTCTCTGTATATATAAATAATTTCTGGTACCTGTCCTGCTTTGACCCTTAACAACCTTAAACATGTGATCCTTCACAGCTTCAAATGTGAGGAGGCTATTTTGACAAATGTTGTCCTTGCATGCCTTTGAAAGACATCTTTATTAAAGGCAATTGTATCACACCAGTCAGCAATGAATGGCTGTAAATCCTCTCCACTAAAGACACAGTGTCCTATATTAGAGATTGAAGATTACTTGTGTAAATTAAGATGGTTTGTGTAATTTGTGCAGTTAATGGGAAAATTATGCAACCTAAAGTCATGCAAGGTTTTTATACCCATTTATTTAGAGGTCCTGTGACAGCCAATGAAAAAGTGTTAGTTTTATACATGCAAATTTAGGGTGAGTTCTCTTTACCTCAGAAATTGCGTTAATTTTTCCGATAACAGCAAACATGTTTCTGTATGGCACTTTGTCAACCTAGAAATTAGACATATTGATGCTGGAGCATCAGCATTTATAGTTTTTAAAAAATACTTTTGTGAGATTAATATTGAAATAAATACTTTCACGAGTATTACTTTTAAAAATATAAAGAACAGAGCTTGTAATAATGCATCTGTGTTTCAGGTTGGCCCTTTGGTCAACAACTAAGGGACTATCACATATTGCATTTTCCAGTTAGTATATATCGCAATGGTGGCACCTTTCTCAAATGATGTAAGAAATACAGTTAAATTCCCCAAGTCACCTATGATCCATCCTATAAGCCCTTTGTGGCCCTTAAAAAGCACATGTAATAGATGAAATATGCAAAATGTGTCCATCATGAACAGGATCAGGAGGGTAGCATTTAGCAGAATACTTTTCTCTCATTGTGATCCTTACTCCTGTTGGTTGTTTTATTGTGCAGTCTTCTCTTCTGTCTGGTTGGGATTCTGCCTATTGCCACTTCCCCTTCTCCAACATCATGACAATATCCATCAGTTCCTTAAAATGATCACCTATTAGCCTGGCCAACAATCATGTCAAAGAAAATTCACTCACTTCATGGCTGTTTGGGGACACAACTCTGTGCAAATCTGCCTACAAAATACACAGTCACTACAGTTCACTGTAAACTCCTGTCAGAGAAGAATTACTTTGAGGCATCTCAATGACTTGATCGGCTGCTATGACAAATGCAAGGATTATTATTATTATTATATAATGTCTGGACAACAGCTCAAAATTCTTCACAGGATCCACTCTAAAGTGCAGTGACTGCATTTTAGAGATAATTTATCTCTTATATCTCTTATATCATTATGACAATAGAGATGTTTTTCTTAAATCTATTGTGTGCTGCTCTTTTATCCAAGTTATACTTCTGCTCCCAATCTAATCTTACTGCCTGGTCAGGTCTGGTATGAAATGAATACACCTGTTGGACTGAGTTTAGTAATTATGAATTTTTAATACAAAAAAAATAGATTAAATTTTCTAGGAATTTTTAATGTGAAATTAATTGGTTGCACAATCTCTTATTTAAGTTAAATGGTTATTTGAAATAACAGGGCAGTATTCCGTATATTCTCACTGAAGACTATTTTTGTCACCGACATCAAGAATTCTGCACCAGTTTTGCATGCTGATGTTAACCCTAAAGCCGAACTGCATTTCACCTCACTGGTTCTGTTTTTATGGTTCAGCCGTACATTTTAATTATTTTTTAATACTTGTATTTGATACAGTGCTTTATCATGTATTTGAGATGTCTCAAAGCACATCACAAAATATACTGTAAAGTGAATTAGCTCTATATTTTGTGGGTAAAATTTGCATTGTCCATGTGCACTTTTCGACGGCAGGATAGTGAAAAAAACACCATTTGTAGACCAAAGTTTTGACTGATGCATGACAACTGGGGAACCAGGACTGTGGAGACAAATACAACCAAGTGGGTGCCCCACCAAAAAAGAACAGAGAAGTAAGAAGGCCAAATCTCTTTCGGTTAAAGCTTTAAAATTTAATTTGGGTAGCATTTGGGAAAATGTTTCAATTATGTCTTTGAAAGTCTTTTTTTTAAGAATTGCAGAAATCTGACTTCCAAAGTAAGATTCAAATTAACACATTTTTTAAAAATTGTGCACAATTTTACATATGATCTACTTAAGACCATGCTGTAATGGGTACATACATGGTAAATTGCATGCATCCAAACCACTCACAGCGTGTATCTCCTATTAACCAGTGCTGAGTGGCATTGATGGCAGATGTAGGGAAAGGCTTCCACCTACATCTTACCTTCCCAGCTGACTGGATGACTGCTGAAAGCAGAAATATACAGCGAAGGAAGCATAACATCAGAAATGACAGGCAGCTTTGGTGTGCATGATTTCTTTAATCTGACTTTATTATATGAATTAGTTTTTTTACGGGGGTGGGTACTTGAGGAAAACACTTCCATCTCTTCAAGGGGTTTATCGATGCGACAAGGCTTCACGTAAAACAAAACCAAAGTCAACCACCACTTGCGCTATAAGGTAAAAGTGAGCCGTTTACAACTTGGCACTTTAAGTGGCACATTACTGTAAGAGTAAACACATTTTATCTCATGAGTCAGCAACTTACAGCTGATTTATGAAACCATCCTGAGCGCAGTTATCTCATTATCTCATTCTTGTGGTGCTCAAGTCTACAATACATTCCCCATAGCACTGGCTCTGATGAAACAAGAGCTGTGGTGCTATGTGGTTTATAATTAGTTACAAACACTTTAAATAAAGACATTAACGTCTGGCTATAGAGATACTGCTGCGGGCCTCAGACAACTCAAATTCAGCTTGAAGTGTATTTTTTTCTCGCTGGCACTTTATCTGATTTCTTCCAAATTAATTACATTCATGAATTATTTAACAGGACGGTTAGCACATGTCACTGCAAAAGCACAAAAATCTCATTAGCAGGAAAAGCCAATGATCTTACAGTAACAGATTTGCATATCAAGAATAATTTAATGTACTCAAAAAAAGAGTCAACACGGGGAAAGGGTGGCTGACAGCATTTCTAGCTCACTACATCATTAGATGTGAGCAAAATTGAATTAGTTACAGAGAATTTTTCCCTGGCCTGGCAGCTATCTCAGTCCTACATTGCTGCCTGTTCAGTCAGCTGCCATAACAATCTCTCATCACACAGGAGATTCCGGCTGGAGAATGACAGATTTTGCTTCCCTCCATTCCTCTGTGGACATGTTCAACTTCATCAGTGGCCTTCCATTTCACCTCCTCTTCTACTCTGGCTGACTGCATCCTGAATTTAGCAAAGCAGGTGTATTTGAACACTGTTGACATTTTGTCTGTGCTGACCTACAGCCTCATTCCGAAGTAACAGCATATTGGTCTCAGTGTTCCTGAATACAAGGTCAATACATGGACCAGGCAGTACTGTGCTTCCTCACACAATTAATGAGATTAAAAGCCAACCTTGAGTAGTACAGCAAAGTAGAATTGAAGAGCAGTGCTATAAAATGCGGTTACAAACAGCGATGTCTTTCATTGTTTACTTCAGTGGGGGTAAGTAGCAAATAGCTCAGGAGGAGTTGGTATCAGCAGATTTGTGAGTACTGATCCATAGAGTTCAGGAAACATCCCAGGTTCTATGGAGTTCACTCGTGAGTACATGATTTACGCTGAGATAATTGATCTTAGTTGCGGTAAATCTATCCCAGCGCCTTGGGACGTCCTCCCGATGTGAAAGGCTCTCTAAAAATGTAATTTTGTTGTGATTGTTGTAAATAAGGGTGCTACAATTTTCTTCAACTCTCTCAGCCTAGTCAGCGTTGGAAAAAAATCAGATAGTATTCCCACGCCTGACCCATTCAATATTTTAGCTATGGGTTGTTGAACTGAGGTCCTATCTCACCATTGTGAGATGGACGTTAAACACCTTGTGATATTATTGGAAAAGAGAATGGATTTTCTCCCAATGTTGAAGCCATCAATCCTCCAGATTAATTATGATTCAGCTCATGGATACCTGGAGGCCTTGCTAGAGCAAATAGTTGCCATGTTTCATTAGAAAGACACAGCCACTACATTTGGCAACCATCCGTAGAGTGCTTTGAAACATTTTGATATGATAAGGTGCTATCAAAATGAATGTTCTTTCATTTATTTCTTCTATTCAAAGGACCCGCTGGAAGTGTACATTCATGGAGGCTGCGGTGGATTCATCGTTCAGACTCACACATGAAGAATAGTCAATCACTTCAGCAAAGCTCTGGAGGGGTAACACTGAGCCATACTTCACCGTGAATGACTGCTTCCTGGAGCGAACAGGTAAGGGGAAAATTGGAAGGGATCTAGTAACATCTTGTCCATGATTTCCTCCAGGTATTGATTAATTATAATACATTTGTCCGCTGTCCAAGTAAATAATTGAGGGTTTCATAAAGGACATCCAGAGTGTAATTGCTTGCAATTGAGGATGATAAATTAGCACATCCTGGTAGTTCCTCATTGTGATTTTAAAATGTGATTAAATAATAAGAACCCGCCTCACCTACGTTTATTTAAACTTTTGTGTACTCAGCTAGGTGGGTTTGTGCAATATACAGTTTATAGTACATCATGTGAATCATTTGGGGGATGTCTTGAAGATGTGATAAGACTCAGTATCAAACGCAAGGATTATTATTATTAGATGATAATCATCTGATAATAATGTAATAATATTACATAATAATAAGTTAGTCATTATTGTTATATAATGATTACATATGGAGTTCTGTAGCTCAGTGGTTAGAGCACACACCTTATAAGCGTGAAACCGATGTTTCAAATACAGACAGGTCAGGGCAAATCCTTGGACAAGTTTCCTTACTCCACATGCCTAATAATAATCCGTCCAAAAAAACTATCATAAATTGGTCATTTTCAGTCTATGAACGTGGCAGCCAAATGCACATAGCAGTGTCCCACTGTTGTGTGCATTTGGTTGCCACGTTTCACCCACAAATATATAGTCAATTCACTTTACAGTATATTCTGTGAAGCACTTTGAGATGCTCTAGAAGACGTGAAAAGCACTATATCAAGCGCAAGGATTATTATTATTACATGAAGTGGTAGGTTCTCTTGTACAAGATGATGTTAAGCATATCCACCACTGACAATGGTATTTAATCTTTGTGCCCTGTTTCTATGAAGCATGTTACACTGCACCTACAAAAAAGATTTACCAAAAGCAAATTATAATCAAAAAATATATAATGCATTGTTTATTGCAAAATACACAATAGAGGTGCATTATTTATCACTGTAATGCACCATCCGATGCATTTTATTTTGTTGAAGAATGGAGTAAAATTTGCAGCTTTTCTTAATACATTTCATATGGTAATTAAAAACACGTTCAGCAATATTGACAAATTTGTTCCCAACATAATAACCATTGGTGTAAAATTTCCTGAATGACTTCAGTAATGAGCTTGCCTGATCCTCACTGCATACTCCTGCAGTTCCGCTTCCGGCCTCAGCACCTGGTAAAAAAAAACTCCACAGGAAACCAAGTATAAACCAGAGTTCCTAAGTGGTGACAGTTTAACTCTATTTAAGGAGTGTAAACATTGAGACTAAATGGCACTAAAGAAAAACTTCTGTTTAAAGGGACAACTAGGGAAGTTGCCGTGCATTGAGGTGCAGTGGGTAATTGAGAACATGTTAAGCAATATTGACAAAAATTGACAAATAAATCTCAAGGTTAACCCCTCCCCCAATTTTGCAAGAAGGTACTGAGATTAGGTAGAGGTGGTTGTCGGTATCCAGAGGGTGTGCAAGAAGTTACAGGGCACAGTTTGGAGAAATTCTAATCCTGACCTATTATATTGAATGGAGCAGAGTAGAAGCAAGGCACTTCCAAGGAACCAAGGGAAAAGCAGAAAAAAACATTGGTGCCTGCATGCCTTTAAATCATTTCTAATGGTCACCACAACAGGGGACAGGTCAACACCTTTAAAGCAGGTAATTTAGCATTCTCTTAATCTTAACTATGGCAGGTATGTTTTCCGGAGAGGGGGAAAAAAACTGGAAAACATGTTAGAAGGTTACACGGTCACTTAAAAGGAAGAGAATAATAATAATACAATTTGCGTTTGATATAGCGGTTTTCACATCTTCTAGACATCTCAAAGCACTTCACAGAATGTACTGTCAAGACAATTGATTATATATATGTGGGTGAAACGTGGCAGCCAATTGCGCGCAGCAGTGTCCCACAAACAA
The DNA here is from genome assembly GCA_035084275.1 of Hydrolagus colliei. NCBI lineage: Eukaryota > Metazoa > Chordata > Chondrichthyes > Chimaeriformes > Chimaeridae > Hydrolagus > Hydrolagus colliei. The sequence continues at coordinate 29,180,268 of CM068742.1, read as the reverse complement.
TCGTAGATTGAAATGACCATTTTGTTTATTATTAGGCGTATAGAGTAAGGAAACTTGCCCAAGGTTTTGCCTTGCTTTGAATCAAACTCTGGTCTCTCACTTGTAAGGCAAGTACTCTAACCACTGAGCTACCGGGTTCCACAGAAATCACCCTTCGATTAAACTTTTCAATTGAAGAATGGCTTAATTGGACATGGTATTTTACTTTCTTTATCACTAGAGGAAACTAAAACAACGGTAAAATTGAATAATTTCATCAAACTGATCATTGGATGTGTAAGACTAAATTATCTTGCAGGATATATCACACTTATAGAGCAACAGTAATGTTGTGCTGCTTGCAAATAGTTTCCTTACAAAGTCCATATTTCAATAGAGATTTGCCTTACCCTGTAAGTCTTGCAATTGAAATCACTGTGCATCTCATTGTGCAGCACTGTGCATATCATCTTACAGGGTAGCCTGAAACTGATTGCTGATATAACTGTTATCACAGCTGGTAAGCCCACTGCACAAGTCACAAGAATTAGTAAGAATTTTGTATCGGGGTAGGTCATAGATTTGAAATAGTTACGCATAGAATAATATGACGGTTATTCGGCCCAACTAATCCATGCTGGTGTTTATACTCCACATGAACCCCACTCCTTCCTATTCTCCTCACCTATACCCGTCTGTTCCTTTCTTCCTCGAGTGTGCATCCACATTTTCTCTTAAATACATTGATGCTTTTTGCTTCAATTCACAGCTTTTGGAAATGTGTTCTACATTCTCACCATTGTGTGAAGAAGCTCCTCCTAAACTCTCTATTACATCTACCATTAGCTGACTTATTTGTATTCCCTCTAGTTTTGGACTCACCAACAAGTAGAAATAGCTTATCATCATCCATCTTGTCATGTTCATAATCTTAAATACCTGCATTAGGTCCCCTCTCAATTGTTTCACCTCTAGCTATACTCTGCTCTTTCTTGATGGTTGCATCCACTCATTAGAGATGACAATATTGAGTGTTGTACAGAGTAAATAATGACATTCAACATCATTACTGGTGAAAATGTTCATACTGCTGGGCTTTCCATTCCTGGTAATGTCCCAGTTGATAACATAACTTTATAAATTGAGATAAAAATTGGCAAGGTAGTTCTGAAATTTTGGGATATACATAGCAAAAGGTTTATAATAACAATAACTTGTATTTATATAGCGCTCTTCACATAGGGTAGCATCTTGGAGCATTTAACAGTGGCAGAGCTTGACATCGAACCAGGGAGAGATTGGGGATGACTGTAGGTATGGCTGAAGAGGAATTTGCAATCTGAAGATGAGTAAGGAGAAAGCAAGGTAGAGGGATTAACTCAACAACAACAGCAACAACAACAACAACAAATTATATTCATAGAGTGTCCTTCAAGTCGGGCGGACGTTCCAAGGCACTGAACAGTCAGGTCAGGACCCAAGCAAGGGGGAGGGGTAGTTGGATGTAAGTAGGCCATCGCATGGACAATCTCACTGGCACAAACCATTTGCACAAGGTTGGGGCATGTTCGACAGTTATGAACTGGGATATTGCAGCCGCAGAAAGTCCAGATAATTATCATCAGTCGCAAAAATGACATTTAATAACACACATTTCATCCTGATTACAGTTTTGACATTAAAGTACAATACTAATAAATGGCAGAAATTATTTAGGGACAAATTGTTTAACTGTTTTGTTGATCGATTTGTAAATCGGCACTTTCTAAGCACAAATATTCACTTGCACAGAGATTGAGTCAAACTGGACATGATCCTGTGGTGCTGAAACATGCACAGTTGCCATGACACAACTATTAAGATTTGAATGGCCTAGGGATCCATTCTATTTTAGCGTGGTATGAAATGATATTCTTACTGTGATTGCAAAGTGTTACTTTGAATTTGATATGATACAATCCCATGCCTAGATTGGCATGCAAAAGAGTATTTCTACAACAGGCTTGATAATAACTATCCTGATTTTATGCTTTGCCAGTAAAACACTTTCTGATATTTTCAGTGCTGACACGAAAAAGCACTTTACATGTCTAGCAAATGTGACGTTAGAGATATATCACAAAAAGCTGTGCATCCTGGGATCGCTTGGAACTAGTTTGTTCTTGTGGCTGTTAATTCATGACTGTTTGTGGGACACTGCTGTGCGGAATTGGCTGCCGCGTTTCGCCCACAGGTATACAGTCATTTGACTACAGTATATTCTGTGAAGCGCTTTGAGACGTTGATAAGATGTGGAAAGCGCTATATCAAATACAATGATTATTATTATTATTGAGGGTCAGATCTAGACACACACCAATTTTGTATGAAATGTTGCCTTTCTTCACAATAATTAAGTCCTTCATGGCCCACCCTACCTCTGCGATCTCCTAAAACCCTATCAATCTGCCCACTCCTTTCACTCAGAGGGTTCCAGCCTACTCCATGTCCAGCGATCCATCCACCCCACCATCAGCAGGCGAGCCTTCAGCCACTCTGCTCCCAACCTCTGGAATTCCATCCCACAATTTCTTCGCCTCGTCCCCTCCCTAGCCTCCTTCAAGTCCCGCCTCAAGACCCTCCTCTTTGACTACCCCATTGGTCACCTCCTTCCCCTCCCTTCCCTCCACCGTCCCCAATCCTGATCCCAGCTTGGATCTGAAACACTCACTGTCCAGCACCTTGAGACATCCTCCCAATGTGAAAGGTGCTGTACAAATGTAATTTTGTTATTGTTATAATGCTATATGAATATGTTTGTTGATTAAAACAATCCTAAGAGAAAGAAAGCTGGATGGGACACTGGTGAAAACAATTTTAATTGTATAAAATATTCAGACCTCTGTTCACTGGGAATTATTGCCCTGATCCTACATCAGACTACATAACAGTACCTCCTGGTGAAATTTGCACCATTAATGAAATAATAGTGTGTCAGCATGGTTCAGTGGTAACACTCTCGCCTCAGGGACTTGAACTCATATAATCTATGGTGACAAATCTAATGCAGGCCAAAGGGTATGTTGCGGTGTCGAAGGTGCTATCCGTTTGGATGAAGCGTTAAGTCCGTCTGCTTGTCTAGATGGATGTTAAATGTCCCATAGCACTATTCAAAAAGACAGTTTCTCCTAGTGTTCGAGCCAGCAAAGCCTGAAAATAAAATGGGTCATTTACTCCAGTCATTTGTGGGGCATTGCTGTATGCAAATTGGCTGCCATGTTTGTGCACAGTCACTTTATGCAAACACTTTACACAGTTACTCCAATTTACAATAAATCCTGTGAAGCATTTTGGGTTGTCCTCCTGATGTGACACTATTACAAATGCAAGGATTGTTATTATTTATAAATATCCTGGAGCTGGTACCTTTCTCCTCCTCCGCTTGGCTGCTGCAGTGAAATCAGTGATAGGGAAGACTCCAATATATTTGGGGGAAACTCAGTTTACTTTATTGGGGAACAGGGATTGAAAACTAGAGTTCAACCAAAGGGACCTCAAACCCCGAGAAAGCTGCACTACCCACTGTGCTATTTCAAATTCAGGTGGTTCTGGATCAGCTCCCACCTAGGAGGTGTGGGATGAAAGACAACATTTAATTGACATCAGATGAAATCCTGCTGTCATTGGGTTAATGATTTACCCTGCCTGTTCCAATGTGGTTGAGTGAATTTTTTTTCATAGATTATTTACAATGTTAAACTGCTCATTACATTAAATTTAATTATTTCAGCAGCTCTTTCTTTGTTGATTCTGGGCTGGAAATGCTGCATTTGACTTGGCTGGTATGACTTCTAGCAATACTTTTCTGAAGCGGCAAATCAATGGGAGCTGCCAAGAAAACAATAAATGCTCATAAATCTCCAATGAAATATTTAGTTTATTCCCAGAGTAGAGCTAATTCTATTGCTGCAGATTTACGAGACTAGAAGCTCTGTGCTCGAATATTATCAGAATAACAGAACATAGGGCTGAAGTTTGAAAATTCATTGTAAGTTATATTGGTGAACAAATGCAGGTTTTCTTTTTCTGTTGAATCTAATAAAATAACAGCCAGATTGAATTATCCTGCCATGGAGTTCAATTGCCTGACAAAAATGTATCTTGTCCCTTTGTTACCATGCACTATACAATTGCGATTTTATTTATTCTGATATTGTCATTACACTAATTTGTGCATAAAAAAAGTTAATGCGAACAAAAATCATATAGGGTTTTATAATGTGATGGATTCATGTTTTTACTCCCACCTATGTTTGGGATCTCATTTTTTGGGGGGGGGGTCAGCTTGATCTAAATTCAATAGCTTGATCTAATTTCCAATTTGCTGTATTTCCTGTCAGTAAAGAAACCTGCTGAAATTCCTGTTGACCAGTGGGAACTCCAATCTAGAAGTTAAATTGCGGCAGAGAGATGTTACAGTGGGTTGGAGTGATGCAATTTTGATTACCAGAAGGTTTCATATCAGTCATTGCCTCTCCCATTGGAAAGGTGTGTATATGAATTTCTGGTGAGGACAGGATCAGTCTTGACAGTGCTGCTCCCACATGTCAGATAACCAACAGATGCTCACTGCTGAAACTCATACGTGAAGAGTCACTAGCTCTTGTGAATCTGCCCCCAATTGAGGAGGAAGTGTGAAAATTGAAACAGGGGAAAAATAAAATAAAACAAAAAGGAATACTCCAGTATTTTTATTTTGTTTATAAAAAACAGTTGTTTCTTGTCACGTAACAAGACCAAGGACTTTATTTTCTTAAAATAATTCCTGTTTCCGCTGGGGGGGTTGAGGGGGAGAGAGACGGCTGGGGGAGGCGGGGGAGGGGGAGAGAGATGGCTGGGGGGGGGGGGGGGGGAGAGAGACGGCTGGATGGGGAGAGAGACGGCTGGGGGTTGGGGGGGCGGGGGGGGAGAGATGGCTGAGGGGAGGTTGAGGTGGAGAGAGACGGCTGGTGGGGGGTGAGAAGAAGAGAGACAGATGGGGGGCGTGAGGGGGAGAGAGACGGCTGGGGGGCGGGGAGGGGGAGAGAGACGGCTGGGGGGGAGAGAGACGGCTGGTGGTTGGTGGGGAGGAGAGACGGCTGGGGGGGTGAGGGGGAGAGAGATGGCTGGCGGGGGGTGAGGGGGAGAGAGACGGATGGGGGGGCAGGGGAGGGGGAGAGAGATGGCTGGAGGGGGAGGGGGAGAGAGACGGCTGGGGGGGGCGTGGGGGGTGAGAGAGATGGCGGGGGGGTGGGAGGGAGAGATGGGTGGATGTGATAATATACAGATAGAGATGGGGGGATGTGAGAGAGACACACAGACAGAAAAACACAGAGATGGAGAGAGTGAGAGACACAGAGAGAGAAATATATTTACCTCCTAAGTAGATAGGCCCCGATTGCACGCGCACCGAGCACGCACTCCGAATGCGCGCGCACTCGGTATGCACGCACCGCGCGCGCATGCGCAGTACGCAAAATCCGAAAATATCGATATTTCGGTATATCTCGATATGAGCCCATCAATATATCTAAATCGGAAAATTTCCATATCGACGGACCCTACTGGACAGTAGCAAATAAAATACGTTTTAAATACGTTCAAAGAGCCGGCAAGTGCACGATGGGCTGAATGGCCTACTTCTGTGCTGTGTAATTCTATGACTCTAATAGAGACCAAAATATTGTGAAGTAATCTGAATAACTGTGACATTTTCTTATTTTTTCCATTGTTGGATTTCATTTTAATTTCTGAGAAATGTCTTTTTGTCCATTGCCTATTGCTTGCTCAAGTGGAATCACTGCAGTGTCCTATTGTGCCCACTAATAGCTATTCCTCACCCACTTCTGTTTTGTTTATTTACTGCACCTTTGGACTATCCTACTGCAACAATGTACAGTACACGGTGGTATTGCCACCTTTGCTCAGAGTAATGCAACTGACATATTTACTCTGTATGTTTATTGGAATCAGGAGCCCCATTGTCTGGGCACTAATTATCACACTGGTGCTGGATTCCAAGAGAGTATTTTCATGGCAGCATCAAGCAGGTACACCATTAGGAATCCATTTAAAATTTAAGTAGGTGCTACATCCATTTAAACACAGCTTGATCTACTAAAACAAGCAAAACACAACCTTTCACTGTCACAGTAATTCTGTTTTGCAGGAAGATTTAATAATGACTCGTGATGTCTAAGCAGGTTCTATGCTGGAAGAGGGTCTCCAGCTGAATAAGAGATTCAACTATCATCTTGGTCCTTAATTAGCTTCCTTTCTTGTATTCTACCACATGAGCCATGGGCCATATCCAATAGGCACATTAAATTGTGAAGAATTAACACTTTGTGGACTGCATTGAAAATGAAAAGTACAGTTGAATTCAATTCACGGTTGTCCTGTTAATTTGTCTTCATGTACATTATACTAAATCCTCTGAAGCGCTTTGAGATGTCCTCCCATTGTGAAAGGTGCTATATTAAATGCAGGGATTACTATAATTGATACCTTGGGTATAAATAATAATTTGATGGCCCCTAACACAGTACCTTTGCAACATTAGATAGAATTTGTGGTATTCCTTAATTAGTGCATGTAATTAACATCAGCATTAATTAAGATAGAATTTAATTATTATCACAATACACAATGTAAATGACCATGCTGATACACTAAATGGCACCAGCCCACTCCTTCTCCCCCAACCCTTCCAAACTTGCATTGCTGTTATGTTTTTGAGAGGCAACTTTTTTCGCTTTAAGCATTTGTAGTGTTTGTAGCTAAACAGATATATACATACTGTAATAGTAACAAATCTGATCTATATAAATTGTATAATTGCCTAAATCATATTAACAGTTTGTATTTTATGCAAGTTTGACATAACATATACTTTGCAAACGTCATATTAAAAGTATAATCCCAACTGATATGCCTGTATCTTCTTTGCAGGCAAGTTAATGGATTCTCCTTGCAGCTGGGCTGGTTACACCATGGCATGTATCAAGTTAATCCTATCTGATGGTCTTGGTAGTTTGGATCCTGAGCCAAGCAGGTCTGAAAGATTCCATGCTAGTGGCAGACCAGCCAAACTTGCTCATTGACAGGAATTGGAGGGTATAGCAATTACTGAGGGCAATACCGTGGCTTTTGGTGGAATTCCTGCTGTAACCCCAACATATATTCTGGAATTCCTAAACCTTGCCTATCACTAACATACTGTCCAGAATTAAGTAAGTAGGATATGTTCCCCCATACCAGACGCAGGGAAAGTTCCATGTGTAAGTGGCAAAGTTATATTGAATCCAGCCAGAATTTTAAAATGATTTTTACCTACTGGTGATGGTTGCATCAGATAAAACAAATCTCCCTTTCATTTAAAGCAATTGATGAAGAACCGTCAGCATGTGGAATAGAAAGTGGTCAGTCAGTCAAGCTGATTTAAAAAAAATGCTGTGTAGAATACATCCTGGTAAAGATATTCTTTCTGAACTGTTTCATTTAAAAAAAATCTGTGTTCAAAAGGCCACTTCCCCAGGACACGTGTGGGAATCTGTATTCAGGAACCCGGCGGAGACCTTCCAGGCAAATACTCAAATATTCTTAGCTCCTGATTACTGCAAAGGTAGAAGGTAACCAGGAGATAGATAGCAGTAGGTGTGTCATTGACACTGACTTGTTATTGTGTGTTGAGATCTTGAAACAATTGAAACATACTACATCTCTATGGACTTACAGTCTCTCCCTTATTCTCCTGTTTATTATCGAGTAACTTACACTAGTTTGATCGATGGTTGAATCTACCCAAGCTTTCTTACTATAGTAAGGATAAAGAATGCTTTCATTTTTTTCTACTATGCCTGTAGACAGGCACAGATTATATTCGATCAAAAGTACCTGTGTAATTTTATGGACTGCAGGATTGCATGGAGAACCTATACAATTCAGATGGATAAGTGTGGCCAGGCATGACATGTCCATGAAGACCAGAAAAAGAATTGAAATAAGTTGACAATGATAAATGGTACAAAATGCAATAGCCTGACACAGATGAGACAACTGTAAAACCCTTGGGCCATCAATGTCCACCCAATGCATTGAAGAGAATGTGGCTGGACAGCAGCGGTAATGTAGACGCTAGGTGAAGAGCAAAATTGCTGCAACATTTCGGGTATCTCTTTAGGGTGGCTTTCTTGGCAGAGTGGTAGGAGAAAGAGAATCTAAAGAGTAACAGTGGAGAAAGATAGATGGAATCAACACGGCTCTTGGGAACACTGACACAACATTGGAGGAAGCACTATGATGGGACATGAATCAATAGGAATGGACTTTATTTGAGTATGTCTCTATGTGCAAAACAACACTGAAGAGGTGGTAATGAAAAACTAGCCACACAATCGAATCAAGCAGCATTTATTTTATCAACGACCAAGGGGAAAATAAAGTATGAACCAACACATTGTCAATACAACTGCCCTGGATAACACTGAGGTTGACTCTGTGCTTTGTTTTATGGTTTCCTTTTAAAAGAGAATTATTGTCGGAGTAGTACGCACTGTATCAGAGTTAACAAGCAATATGATAAGGTGACTGAAAAGGGGATTACAGTGGAAAGAGAACATTCTCCCTATAAGTGTTAGTGCTTCAGTTATTACTTTTACTGTTACTGCGCTGACTTCACACTCCATTATCACACAGAGAATCCACTTGGTCTCCATTTCCCTCCGCATTGAAGGTTTACTTTGTTTCTGTTTGCCTTGCCGTAACTGAATGCTTGTTTTAATACGCTTTCATTTACTGAAGTGTAAACAGAGTGAGACACTAGGGCCATTGGGGTTGAAGAAAGCAGCGGCCTGTCATTGGATTCACTAATAACGACTCAGTTACTGAATGGAGAAATCTGTGACCAGCAATACATCCCAGTCAACTCAGAAAATTGTGGGGTCCCTTCAAGTCACTGCACTTTGCAGTCAGTAATTGCTTAGTGAAGTGCCTTGAGATGTTTTGATGTGATAAGGACCTATGAAAAAAACGATTTGTCTTTCAAACCACTTCACTTGTACAGTTGCATTGCAAGCGCAAATCATTACTTTAGTTTCTCTTCATTTCATCCTTTTTAGACATCCAGTGATGTGGAACATAGAACTTTGTCTGCGGCAAGGATTATGTGCCAGGCTCCCACTCAAGGAAGCAGCAGGAGACATCCTTTACCGCCTCTTGAGGTTTGGTCTCTGTGGATGAAGAGCAGGTATTGCCACATGCATTATCTTGCAAAACTGCTGCCAAGGAAGCCTGATGTCAACAGCAGCTTTTCAAGGTAAAAGTAATATTATTCATCCGACTGAGAAAAGTCAAGATTGTTTATACGATGCCTCCTTTATGGACCTCTGGTCGCTACTTGCTCAGCTTGTGATTGTTAGATAGCATGGTTAAGACATTGCTTATCTGCTCCAGGTCTATCTGGTTATATATTTGAGCTCACAGTCTTGGATGAACAGCAGAGGGCTGGGAGGAGTGCTACATTGTCACAGGTGCCATCCTTCAGCTAAGGTACCATCTGCTAGTTCAGGTAGACACTGAGAAGAGATTGGAGGTTATCCCAGTGTCTTGACTGATGATGCCCCAGATAAAATGATTTGTTATTTACCTCATGACTGTTTTGTGGGACAATTGCTGTGTGATAATTGTTTGTCACATTTGCCTATACAGGCACTACACTTTAGAGTAACTCATATGAAACACTTTGATACAATCAGTGACCTGATTAGTTGCAATATCAAATCGAAGAAATTATTATTGTTATTACTATTTTGTAATATAGGTGTCAACATTGTGATCCGTTATGTGTTATTTAACACAGGTGATTCATGTCAATGTCTTAATTTATTAATCTATCGATTGTACAGGGATGGAGAAGACAGTCTGATCTCCTCCCTAACTCTGTCACAATGCTTTGACCAGAAGTTTCTTGTAGTGCACATTGAGCTTGCATCCTGTGGATTGAAGTTCTGGTTAATAAAATGTCACCTTTATTATGATGTTTTGGCTGAGGTAAACCTCACCAACTTGCATTGCAATGACACCAATAATTGACCAAATGAAAATCTGATAAATATCATGGGCCTCCTTTTTATGTGAAAATTAGTTGCCATGTTTGCCTATAAACATACAGTCATTACACTTCGCTGTAAATCATGGGAAGCGATTTGACATATTTCAATAGTGTGATTAGGGCTATATCAAATGCAAGAATTACTATCTTGAATTATATTGTATGATTTTGTAATACTGGGGTTAAAATGGTGGTCTGTTATGAGTTATCTAATACTTGTGATGAATATTCACAAAATGAGATATAAACTCAAGACATTATGATACATCTTGTTTAAATTTAAATGTAACTCTGTGTCTGTGATAGGGTTAATTTCAATATTTCCACTTTCTGTTCATGTTCAATTAACCCATTTTAACCACCACCAACAATAGTTACTGAGCATGCACAAGGTTGGACTGAAGGAGCAAGACCACAAAGCTGGCATGCAAGAATTGTACTTTGCATTTCCAATCAAGAATTAATCATGGTTGGTCATAAATCACCAATAAAAAAAGTCTGTACCTGCCCTAATTTCTTAGTTGCTGGTTCCCACAGAAATATATATCTTGAAGCTTTTTCCTGTCGCACCAATTTACTGTTCGATGGAAAACCTGAAGTAGCATTGATATTACTCATATTTCACACGCAGTTTAATTTTTCATTACTTAATATAACGATACAATCCTTCCTCCCCCATTAAATTATTGAGGAGCGTCCTGTTGTATTTATTACAGAAGAGGTTGATATTACTGCACATTGTCAGATTTCTGTTTCCTGTTGTTCATTTCACACGAGTGAAACACACATTGGCAGGCTCATTGCCAAGTCTTCATCAATCTCTCCCCAACTGCTTCAACCTCAGGATATGTAAGAGCAACGGATAAAGTGCAAGATCAATGCCTGCTCCTGCTGCTGCCGTAGAGACTATTGAGAAATGAATATGAATCACTATAAATAAAAAAATAAAGATGATATGGCCTGCAGATTGCAAAATATTCAAACTAGAGAAGATTTTCCTCAGAGTACTGTAGTCTGCCGAAACTAATCCCTATGGGTGAACTACTGTCCAAAGGGTAAGCCAGTGTTAGAACTTGAAACAGCGAAAATACGAGTGTTCTGGAGATGTGGCAGCGGGTATCCACTGCCCCTAATCCTTGGAATTCCCACTTTTATCCTACATCTCACCTCCTCTTTATCTGTCTTCAAATGTGGAGTCCTGTAGCTCAGTGAATACAGCACTTGCCTCACAAGCGTGAGACCTGTGTTCAAATCCAGGCAGGTCAGGGCGAAACCTTGGGCAAGTTTCCTTACTCCACATTACTAATGATAATCCCTCCCAAAAATAAACGATAATAAATTGGTCATTTCAATCCACAACTGTTTGTGGGACATTGCTGTGCACAATTGACTGCCGTGTTTCCCCCACAAATATACAGTCAATTCACTTTACAGTATATTCTGTGAAGTGGTTTGAGATGTCTAGAAGACATAAAAAGTGCAATATCAAATGCAAGGATTATTATTATCATTATAAATATACTGCAATAAACCTACCTCTTTGACCATAACTGTGGTTGCCTCCTCCTTTCACCTGCCATACTCCCTTCCTTCTTGCTCAACATCTAGCCCAGTATACAGTAAACACCTGCCTTACCTCCAGATGTCCAGAATTCAGACCCAGCTGATAAAACATTTAAAAAAAATTAAATGGCCTTATCATATCATTGAGATGTCTCAAAGTGCTTCAAACAATATTCTGTAAAGTGAATTAAACATTGAGTCTATTTGAATCCTGTAAGTTTACACACTATCTTCTATTCCTGGAATTCAAATAATTCAATGCCAGTACCTGGTTTTAGTATAATTGTGATGTGCTAAGAAATGTTATCCTATGTGTAAGGTGCTATGTTAAAGTTGCTGGTGTTGCTTCGTATCTCCATTCACTTATGGTTAACATTTCAATCTATTTCTCAGATATTGAATACCCATATCTGCCTACCTGGCAGAAGAAAAAGTAGTAGATTTTTACTACAAAAAAGTAGATTTTTTCATCATAAATTTTAAGCTAGTTTAGTGTCCTGCTCCCAAAACTAAAAATTAGATTTTTTGTAGCATATTTGTGGAGACCTAAAATCCTCATAATAAATCACAAATGTTATAAATAATAACAATAACCCTTGCATTTGATATAGCACTTTTCATGTCTTCTAGACATCTCAAAGTGCTTCAAAGAATAAAAGTATATGAATTGACTCTATTAGTGGGTGAAACACAGCACCAATTACACATAGCTGTGTCCCACAAACAGTCGTGAATTGAGTGACCACAGTTTTTTTAGGTATTCTTATCAGGCGTGGGGAGTAAGGAAACTTGCCCAGTGTTTCTTCCCCTGCCCCAAATTGAAAAAAATCGATAAATGGAAGTTGAAAATTGTTGCAGTCGGGACACTTTCAAGATTGAGATTGTGTGGAATTCTTTTTGGTTTGGTGATTGGGTGGGGTGGAGGGGAGAAAATGTAAATTCTGAATGGATTCCTTAGGATGTTCTCCTGAAATACTGTATTTATTTACTGTTGTTGGATCTGAAAAAGGGGATGACTTCTTATTCCATCAGGGAGATCTCTTACTTTACTGTACCTGAAAACCATACAATTATATTTTTCACATGGATCCTTGTATGATACCAGTACTTAAAATTATTTTTCCCATCCTTTCGCTATTGAAATATCCTTTTTGGAAAATTGCACCGAACAAATTACCTGCTCTACTCTTAATCATGTCTAGAAATTCCTTCAACCATTCCGTTGTGAAATTTTACTCATATTTTCTTTTCTTAGATGGTTTTAGGTCAGAGAGGTAGGGAGACGCAACATCAGGAAGCGATTTGAAAACAAGTGTGACAGTTTTGAAATCAATCTGTTCAGCTGTGTGGAACCAGTGGAGCTTGGCTAGAAATGGTGTGATGGGGTTACAGAGTTCAGTGCGGGTAAGCAGACAGGCTGTGGAGTTTTAGATCAACTGGATCCTGTGTATGGGGAAGCTGTGGAGAGCATCTAAGAGGCCATTTGTGGAGTCGATTGGGATGTGATGAACGCATGCATGCAAGTGTTGGAGTTGGAGGCGGGCAATGTGGTGGAGGTGGAGAAAGATGGTTCTGGTCAAGGATCAGATGTGTGGAAGGAAGGACAGCTGTAGTGTGAAACTGATGCCTAGGTTATTCACTGTCCCCATAGACCTGCAGATGAACCTGAAAATCCATAGTCCATGGAGAAAATCCTTAGAGTTGACAGGTATGAACATATGTTCTGAACTGGGCTCCTTGGCAAAGTGTTTTACTTGGTGCTAAACTTCCCCAGGGAGCCCAGCTCAGTTCTAGCTCAACTGGTCGTTTTACAGTAATTCCTATGAAGTGCTTTGAGACATCTTTCTGACATGAAAGGTGAAAAATGTGGGACACTACTATACATAATTGGCTGCCACATTTTGCCCACAAATATACAGTCAATTCACTTTACAGTATATTCTGTGATGTGCTATAAGACATCTAGTGGACGTGAAAAGCGTTATAACAAATGTAACGATTATTATTATTATTATTATTTTACCACCTCCTGCCACAGTATGAAGCATTTATTTTCAGAGGAGGAAAAAGTTGCTATCCTAGCCCATTGATTCCTATGAGTAATTGAACAAATAAAATGAATCAATGCGGATGCCATAACGTAGGCCTGAATAATGGGGCAACAGGAAAACAAATGAAGCCACTCTTGAAATAAAACTGGAGAACACGCTTCCCATACCCATGAAAGAGACATGTTCCATTAACCCAAACTATAAAGGGGCAGCACTATCAGAGGTGAGGAATGTACACTTCACAAGTGGTGCATTCTGCTACCATTGACACAAGAAGAACAAAGAAAGATTCCTTATTTAGTTTAATCAAATAGATGTTAAACAAAGGAGACTTTTGTGCATTATCTTTGGCTGTCAGTGGTCCAGTCAGATTTTTTTTAAAGAAAACTGTCTAGCTAACGTTGCCTATTTAAACAATTTCAGCATAAAAAAACACAATTACCAACATCTTAAGGACAGATCACTCTTTAGATGACTGCTCATATACAGATCATTGTATTTTGTCATTCATCTTTATATGCGGTTTAGGATCTAATGCAGTTTGCAATTTCCTTGTAGCTACTCACAGAATCCATCCTTCCTCCGCCTGCTTCAGCTGAGGATATACAAACAAGAAGGGAAATTATTCAAAATTGTTGTTTAAATTGAATTTTAAGCCTTGTTTTATCGCTTTGACTCCACACATGTGCTCCTCATCCTGTTGCTGGAAGGTCAGAATTGTTTCAGCCACAAATGTGTTCTCTTTGTGGTGTGTAACCAGTTAACAGGATTATGTTGGTGTCATCTGATTACCAGATCGCAGACTCAGATATATTACAGGCATCGGTTTGACATCTCTTTGGAACATTGTAAAGAGGCAGCAATGGGTTCCACAGTTGACTGAACATTTTTCTTGACTTAGACAATTCTGTTTGGTCAGTCAGGTGTCTGACAGATGCAGAAACCTCTCACAAATGCTTAAGAATATTTAAACCAGGCTAAGAGTTCCACATATTTATGCCATCTCCACATGGAAATTTCTCTGTGTCTGGAATGGAATCTACCATTGACTCAAGATGTACAAAGATGCATTCCTAACATAGTTTATTCAAGTAGATGTTAAACAATGGAGTAATGTAGCTTAGTGGCTAGAACATTTGTCTCACAAGCGAGAGGACATGGGCTCGATTCCTGGACAGGGTGCAATGTTAGGCAAGTTTCCTTACTCCACATGCCCCTGTTTACTTAGTAGAAAATAGGAATCCGGTTGTTAGTCGATTTGGCAGATCAATTTTCTGGGGTGGGTGGGGGTGGGGGTGATATTTCCTAAAAAAAATAATACACAGCTGTTTGCGGGACACTGATGTGCACAATTGTCTGTTGTGTTTCGCCCACATATTCAGTCAATTCCCTTTACAGTATATTCTGTGAAGTGCTTTGAGACATCTCAAAGAAGTGATAAGGTGCTATGTCAAATGCAAGGATTATTATTATTGTTCAAATAACACATCCTGTTTACTTAATCGCTGAGATAATTAGGTACAATTTGGCAAGAGCTAAGGTTTGGGAACCCCCAGGGTGTATGTTGGGGTACGGCTTCAGTTTTACCAGTTAAAACAGTGTAGCCTGCCATTTGAAAGTACTGTCTGGCAAACTTGTATAGCTGGGAGCAACCTAACATTTAGGGATTTGATTTCCAGGATTAACAGGAGCCGAGTGGGAATAATCCTGGCCCCCAGGGAGTGGTCTGCCCTTCCAAGTCCTTACAATAAACCAAGCTGCTCTTTCATCAGAAGAGCCCTGGACTGCTCTGGTTCAGGTGATCTACTGTGACCGGCACAGAGAGTTGGTTAGAATGCAACTTTTCATTGTGAAGCTGGAGTCAGTGTGAAGCTGGAGTCAGTGTAAACATAAAGGTGGAAACAGCATAAATTGCATCATTTTCAGATCACACTTGCAAATATTTAACTGTGCCACATGTTTTGTATCGACTTGTTACTTTCACAGTGAATTGACATAAAACCTCCTAATAAAAGAACCAACCTAATAATCACCTGGCTGCCTGTTTCTTTGTTATGGTCTGTCCTGATCCTCCAGAATAACTATTTAGGTGACAGGTACAGTTCCGCACAGTCAGGTGTGATGTCTTCTTGTGAGATTGTGGGGGTGGATCATGCCATCTCCTCCCACTCCCAAATATTAAAAATCGCTAAATAAAAAAAGGAAAACCAGCATTTGAACTAAATTGCCCTGAACAAAAGTCTCCTCCTCTGGGAATCTGTGACTGAAGGGTAGTTTCAGGGATAAAATATAGCTCTCAGTAAGAATCAGAATAGAGCCACCTACCCGTGGTCTCATGAGGAACACTAAAGTCAAAGGATAAATAGCACAATGAACATACTTGTCAAGGGAGAGAGGAGAGACAGGATGCAATTAGCTGAGGATTGCAATACACATCCCATTTCATCAGCAACATTGGAAGGAGAAAAGGAGCACCTAAAAAGTTGAATTGTTTTATTGCTATTAAATATTTTTGCTGTCGATCTTTGTTGCTTAACGACAATTAAAGATATAAAATCACTATTATCTGGAGGGATATTTAAAAAGCCAAATCAATTAAATTCAGTGGAACATTTTCTGGCTTGCAAACGCAGGGGAGGTCGATGGGGGAAGTTGAAAGATTTGTATTAGAGCAGCAAAATAGCACATTGTGTATCTTGCATGTCTATTTTACTGCTGTCAGCAAAGGGGGAAAGTGTCAAAAATATGTGTTAGGTGCTAGAAGAAATACAGACAGCAAAGGGAATTATTCAATGTCAAAGCTGTTTGGGATCTTTCTGCTCACTGTACACAGAATATATTCTTGTCTGCATCCTGGCATCCACCGAGCAATTAAATGCAATAGTCTGATGATATTTAGAGAATATGCCCAGCTACATTTAGGGTAATGTGTCCCCAAATTTGTGAATGTATAGAAAGTGTAACATCTCATCTCAGTTAGACATGTTTCATGTAGAATATTTGTTACTGAGACTTATTTTCACTTGAGGAATCACAGAAATCTCCAGGGTTCGAGGGACCAAGAAACACTCTGGAAGCTGTTTGGTCGCAAATCTTGCAGCTGTTCACTCACAAAGCAACCGTGTTTCCTCTCTAAGGTGCTATTTTCAGGATTTATTTCACCCTCAAATTATAGGTGTAAATGACTTAAAGCTGTTTTAAATTCTAAGATGTCTGTAAGGGGGAATATAAACTCGCAATGAAAACAGGACCAAATTCAAAACAGAATGCCATCCAAATTGGACTAGTTGGGGTTAAGTGTGAATGCCTTTTGATCACTCTGGACTCTGCTCAGCCTGTTCCTTTGAAACATTATTGTTGAATTTCTCATGGTATTTGTTTTTGAGTTGCAAAATGACTGAGACATAAATTTCTAAGCTTCCCTTGTAGCCACAGAAATAAAATAGCACAATGATCTCTTGAGGTATATTTTATCCTCAGCAGCAGCCATTTTATTACCAGTGAACAGGAAGTGGTAATTCCATCCTCTGTGGTTAGCACTTCATTTTTCAAAGATAAACAAGTAATAAAATATATTAGAAATATTACACATTAGCTGTGGTAACACCCCTGTTGAGGTAAGTTCTGCCGGATATAAAAAAGGTCTGCTGAGGGGGCCACAAAGCTGAAATTTTGAGTCATGTTTGAGTTTATGCTGACCACTAGTAACATTGCACAAAATAGGCTGCCCTTCGCCATGAGCAAGCAATCTACTCAGGAGATAAGGAACATAGGAACTGTACTAAAGCCATCTGCACTACAGCTATCTTCAGGTACACGATTACACCACAGTCTGTGACTACTGCTTCCAACAACTTAGAAGATAGTCCAGATGAATAGCTTTCTAACAACAACAACTTGCATTTATATAGTGCCCAGACATAGAGTGGTGTCTAGGAGCGATTCAAACCAGTTGTTTGTAAACCTGTCATGTGCAGAGCACTGGAATCAAATTCAAGCAGAAGGTGTCAATTCTGCTTATTTTGACAAAAAAAATTTTTTTCTAAAAGAGCTTTTGAGATTTAATGTGGTAAATGGGTGTTTACTCCCAAGCCTGTATATTAAAATTTTAGAGCAGTGCAGCATGGGGTAGGGATCAGAGATTGGTGCTATTGAGCCTAGGGGCATATAGCATTCCTTCTTGATGTAGACCACAGGATTTTCTTTCAGAAATGCAAAAAGCGAAGGTGAGCATTATATCTGGGACAGTTATTTTCATGAAATGATGGCAGACAAGGGTTCAATTTGGACCACTCAAGTGGAAGTGGCTGCTGACATGTATTAAAAGTCAGTCCCCCAAAATCCAAAATATTAAAATTGCTGTCATAACTTGTGGTACAAGTGCAGTGTGAATTTCCCCAGTGCATTTCTGTTACAGGAAAGTTGATGAATTAGTTGCACAGAATTCTACTGGGTGGAATGGATATTTACATTTTAATATGGTCATGGCAATATTGTCAAAACTATGAAATATCAGCCTAGAAAATTGAATAGAAATAGGAAAGATTATTAATATTGATATGAATGAAACAAAAAATTAGTTTCCTTTAATATTTGTATCTGAATTCACCACAGTGTTGACATTAGTCCTCTCAGTCATTCCATGACTGTTTGTTTCTTTAGACATTGTTAGCTGGGGATAGATTGTGCATCAACTAAGCCTTCATAAAAATACAGTCCAAAGCCTCAAATGATTGAAACTGTGGTTTAATGCATTTTCTAATGAATTTGACTGGAGAGACCATAAGCTCTGAATAATTCAGAACGTGATTAAAATGATCAAAGATTGAAGTGTGACTTGATACACCTTGTTATCTCATTTTATTTACTATTCAGAACTCTTCCAAATATTAGAAGAAAAGAATATCAATTTTCAGGCCTGTCATATTATGCAAAAATGTTTAAATATTAATGAATGTCAAATCTGACAACATTTCTATGTACCACATGCTCTGCAATAATATGTCTGCCCCTTATTAAAAATGTAAAGTTGTCATTGAATTTCCCAATATGATTCTCCAGTGACTAATTCAGCTTGTTTTATTAATAAGCCTGTTCTGATGAGTAATATTAATTTAATACGACTGCTTGCAAGATTAAACCATAAATTATTGCTGTTGAGTGTGATGAGATTTGACTGCTATGGCTCAGGGTGAGACCCTGTCTGATTTAACCCCTTGTGCACCCTGGTTGAAAGGAGATTTGATGCTGACAGAGTGAAAGCTTACCCTGGGCTGCAGATGCTAATCAAAATAGAAGTGTGAGTGGCAAAGATAAGTGCAGGTCAGCCTGTGCCATTAGTTAGACAAAGAGTCTCTAGAATTGCAGTGGAATAGCTAACAGTGTCTATTGGCAGATACGACCAGTTTAGTACTGCAGACCATTAATAATTGGAGAATTCACTCTGTCCCACTTACATGTACAGCCACATCATCGAGGTCCATAAGGGAAATCATTCAATAACTTGGGGGCCGCAATCTTCAGAAGGCACAGAAATATATCTCTAAGGTTATTCACAAGAGCAAAAAAAGTATTTGGACTGTTTGGCTCATACTGCGAGCTGCATCTTTTGAGAGTTTAGATGGACAACACCCTTGGTCCATTTGATTTCATTTTACTCCAGCAAGTTCCCATTATAGCATGAACTGTTGTGCAAATGATTCCGGTGCCTTGGCCACAACCATCCTTACCGCTGGTAACCTGGTTCGGCTGTCAACAATCTTTTTAGATAAGGAAATGCCTTCTGGTGTCTAAAATGATCAATCTCGAACCCCGAACCTATGCCTTCATCACTGCTTTGATGAAAGCATCAATCTAGCTTAATTGGTAGAAAACTACCCCCTCCCACTGAGTCAGAAGGTTATGGATTTATGAATCAAGGCGGGACTTTGAGTTAATAATCTAGGGTGACACTTCAGTGTATTGCTGGGAGAGAGTTGCCATTCTCTGGATGACATTTTCACCCAAGACCCGATCTGTCCGTCAGGTGGATGTTAAACATCCCATGACAACATTCAAAAACAAAAAGGAATTTCTCCTGGAATTCTGGCCCAACATTCAACAACAACAACTTTGAAATATATCGTGCCCTCCACGCCGGACGGCATCTCAGAGCATTTCACAATAACGGATCCCAGGGACAAGCCAGGGCCAGGGGGAGAAAGGTGACCAAAGGCGCGGTCGAAGAGAAAGGTCTTTAGCTGAAATCTAAAACTGGGAAGAGAGGGGAGAGGTGAAGGGATTGAGGAAGGGAGTTCCAGAGCCTTGGGGCTAGTGGCTGAAGGCACGGCCGTCGATGGTGGAGTGGAGGATTCGGGGGACAAGGAGAAGGCCAGACCCAGTGGAGTGAAAGCAACGGGTGCTGGTTTGAGGAGAGAGGAGGTTAGAGAGATAGGGAGTGCAGAGGAGTGGAGGGATTTGAAAACAAGGGTGAGTATTGAAAACAAGGGTGAGGATTGAAAACAATCCTCCAAATAAAATTAATTACTAACTTCATGTTTGTTTATGAGACTTTGCTGTGTGCAACTAAGCTGCTGCATTCACTACACAAATATTAGACTTTACAGTGAAATCCTTGGAAGCGCCTTGAGATATTTTCAAAATATGATAAGGCTGTATATCAAAAAGGAATTATTTATATTCATAAATCTCTCACTGAAACAACTGTTACCCTAGCCCTAATCTCTCGCTGGAATCATCCTTGTCACTTTTGTCTCTACTGCTTGCCTCCCAAGACGAGAATGGCCTCTTTAAATCATGGAGATTAGATCTGTAACAATATTCATGTGAATAATAATAATCCTTGCATTTGATTATAGTGCTTTTCATGACTTTTAAATGTCTCAAAGCGCTCCACAATTACTGTAAAGTACTGCATATTTTGTAGGTGAAACATGGGCACCAATTGTGCACAGCAGTGTCCCACAAACAGTCGTGGATTGAAGTGACCGATTTATTATTAGTTTTTCGAGGGATTATTATTAAGCGTGAGGAATAAGGAAACTTGGCCAAGGATTCACTCTGCCATGAATTGAACCCAGGTCTCTCACTTGCAAGGTGAGTGCTCTAACCATGGAACTACAGGACTCCATGTGAAGCCCGATTTTGGAGAATATGAGCTGTTCTCATATGATAACACCCCATTTGTCATTTTTTTTCTGTCTATCACTATTTTGACATGAGTCAGTTAACACCTTTAGGTCTCATTCAACTTCTCCCTCTCAAGTTGCATCTCTCCTATTTTTACTCCATAAATTGCATTTTGCACCTTCAGCACCTCACATTTATCGTATTGAACATCATTTGATAGTACTGAACTCAGATGCATGCCAGGTCGAGCTCTTGTAAGATTTTAGCTGCCTCCTCAACTCGTCTGTCCCTTGTAGCTTCATGTAATTAGACATTGAACTACCTTACATTTATGTATACCAGGAACAGAGGGAATCTCAGCATAGATCCCAGAGGCATCCTATTCAATCCATTTCAACTTAGTTTATTTTCTGACGACTTTCTTCTTTCTTCTTAGTCAGTAACTAATCCACCTCCATGCCTTACAATGTTACTCACTGGCATTAAATTTGTAAGAGGCTCTCCTGTAGTACTTCATCAAGGTCTTTCAGAAATCTGGTTAAACTGTCATGTTGGGATTTCAACAACTCAAAATAAATGATCTTGGTCAGGCAAGATCTACACTTCCCAAAGCTATGTTTTATTACTGTATTTTCATGCAAATTTTGCGTCTGGTTCCATTTGTTTTCTAATTAATTACTGCCATGTCTATAATGCCAGGTACATCTTTGACTTTGCTAGAATATGGGGATCACAGTTGCTTTCATCTTCCTGTATTGTTTAATGACTTCCTCTTTAAACACAAATTTCATCCCTTGTATCTCTAAGTACTTTGGTTCACAATATTTTATAAAATATTTCCTATAGGAATCCAAGAATATTAAACTTAACCTAATTGAAAGGGGTGGGGCAGCCAGGTAGGGGTTGGAGAAGGGGAAATGATCACATTCAAAATTAATGCAACTATCAGAATTTAAGGAACATGTCTAATTAACCATGGGAAAGTATCATAATTAAATATGTATTCAACTTCATACTTTAAATCGTCTTTTGTTTTCTCTTCCCCTTGCATTTACTGCCTCACAATGTTAATATAATCATTGTATTTGTTGTTGTTGTCTGTGACATAATGCCTTTCATGGACGACATCTTAAGGTGTTTCACAAGAAGTACTGTGACGTGTAGTGACTGTATTTGTTGGCAAATGGCAGCCAAATTCTACACAGCACCATCACACAAACAACCATGAAGTGAATGACCAATTTCATGTAGGAGACTGTTGGTCACAAGGAGACATTAGGAGACATTAGGAGAAACTCTATTTTCATATTGAACCATAGGATTTTTACTGTCCACCTGAGCAGGCAGACAAGACTTCAGTGGAAAATTCCCACATCAAAAGGACGTCTCAAAGCACTTCACAGGAATTACTTTAAAATATAGTGACTGTGTCATTCCTGTGAAGCACTTTGAGCCATTCTCCTGAAATTAAAGATGCTGCATCAAATTCAAGGATTATTATTATTTATTATTATCTGAAGATCGACACTTTCAACAATGCAGCTCTTCCCAGTACTGCATTAGAATGTCAGCCTAGACTTTGGGTTCAAAAGGTTGATTTGGAACTCTTCACCACCTCCATAACTTTGCCAGACTTGGCCACTGCCTCACCCCTCAGGCTGCTGAAACCCTTGTCCATGCATTCATCACATCAAGGCTCGACTGTGGAAACTCTCTCCTCGTCGGCCTTCCTGGATATTCCCTTCGCAAGCTGCAGATCATCCAGATCTCTGCAGCTCGTGTGCCCTCCCGCTCAGCAAACTCATCACTCCCACCCTCGCCCAGCTCCATTGGCTCCCCCTCACCCAGAAGTTCGAATTCAAGATCCTCATCCTCACTTTCAAGGCCATTCATGGCCTTGCCACCTCCTATGTCTCCAACCTGCTGACTCCCTATGAACTTGCCCGCCCCCTCCATTCAGCGGGATCTGGTTTGCTCCATGTTCCCCATTCAACCCGCCCTACCATCGGTGTATGGGTTTTCAGCCTCTTTGCCCCCACACTCTGGAATTCCATCCCACAGTCCCTTCACCTCGCTTCCTCCCTTGCCTCTTTCAAGGCCATTTCAATATCCTCTTTGATCATGCCTTCTGTTACCCTCCCAACTCTGTTCCTTCCCTCCCCCTACCCTGCCCTCCCCCTTCCTCGGGTCCCGATCTGACTGTTCAGTGCCTTTCCTCCCGACATGAAAGATGCTCTATTCACCCCTATATATAGTCAATTTCCTTTATAGTATGTTCTGTGAAGCACTTTGAGACGCCCAGAAGACGTGAAAAGCACTATATTAAATGGAAGGATTATTATTATTATTATAAATGTAATTATGTTGTTGTTGACTTGGGGTTTGAATTCACAACCTGCTGACGCAGAGGTGAGACTGCAACCAACTGAGCCAGGCTGACACCTAACTAGATTTTCATTTCCCTTGATGCAATTAGCCTCCTCTCCCAAACCTGTTTATGTTGAATAATATCCTCCCAAATCTTTGAGTATTCAAATCATCTTCCATCTCACTTGTGTATCTTGATTGATGGGAAGCATAATAATAAGTATAGAAAAAAATTGCTCTTGTATTTTTATTTAATTTTGCTCAAGTTCAAATCTATGCAGTCTGGCTACAAGAAAATTTTCTAATGTATGCAAATTATTTCCAAATCCCAGTTGATGGCAGCATTGGACATTGGCATAATTTGACAGTGATATAATTTGTTCCATTGTGTATTTGCAATTCAGGTCATCAAAATGCTTTTTAGGCCTGAAATTCCACTGACTGTATTCCTGCGCAACCATTTTGAAGTAAAATTTAAAAATGTACAGAAATGTGACAAATTCTTAAATTTAAACCCGATCAGTTATTACAGCTCTTACAAATAACTGGGTTTTAACTTAAGACTAAATTGAAGAATTTTCCACAATTTTGTGCAATCGTAAACTTTAGGGCTAAATAGATTTTTGCGGCTGAGACTACGCAGAGTTTACCCCATGTCTCTCCTTTTTGCCCAAACCTTTTTAAAAGCATAACTCTTTGTGAATTTCGTCAGCCTGAGATCGTATGTCATTTTCCATCCTCTGCTCCCTCCTTAGTATGCCCTATAGTCAGTGAAGATTTAGGGATGATCATCCTACATGAAAGGCGCAGATTGTTGTAAGATTGATTACTGAATATAAAAGGAATCAGCTATGTTTATCATCTTAGCTTAATCAGAAGCATTGTATCCCAGAAAACCTGGGCCGAGCGATCATCCAGCAGTGAGGAATTCTTCTGGTTTTACTTCAATGTTTAATCACAAAATCGATAGATTCAACGCAATCCAATTGCAAAAGTAACAAAACTACAAAAAACAAAATTTCCAATTCCCCTTTCTTATTAGCAATAGTGCACTGCTGTAGAAGGCCATGGTCAGTATTAATGAAATGCTTGGGGCAGTGCCAGTGTAATATCATACAAATATTGTCTATTCCCATTTCACCACCTTATACCAGCTTGTATGCTCTACAATATCACAATCACCATCAAGTACTATATTACTTAAAAACTTTCTTTAGTGCAGTTTATTTTATCCCTCTTCTTTCTGAAACCTTTAAGGAATTAACACATTTAACCATTTATGGGGGGGGGGGGGGGCGGTGAGGAGTGTGATCGGGGCGGTGAGAAGCATAAACGTCAAATAAATCAGGAATCTCACAGCTTTCACCCTGCATTGTTGAATTGCTTGAGGACGATCACAGATTCAATTAGGCTAATTTGTAAGACATAGCACGAATTTAAAAATAAACGATAGCTTTATTTAAATAATCAGATGATTGAACTTGGGACTACATTTGATCACGGTTGAGGTATACTTTCTCAATCTCAATAAGTTTCAAGAAATTGAACCTTTTTCTAAGATTTCTGCAGTTTTCAACTGCTGTGTGCTAATGCATTGTTAATGCAATAATATACATGACAGGCAGTGCAAAGAAAAATGGCCCTTTCCTGGGAACTGTCACATTTTCCTATAATATGCATTAACAAAAAATATCAAATAGAAAAAAAATTAATAAAAAAACTCGCCAGTCAGATAGATCATCAAAACACTACTAGGCATAACTAGCCATGCTAGTAAGATGAAGTAAGATGCTTATGTTTTGTTTATTCTCACCTTCTATAAATAAGCATTTAACAGTTCCGAGAATGTCACTTTGGGATGTTAATATGTTAATTCTCAGCATGCTTCCACATGCTTTACATTGCTATAGGGCTTTGAGGAGTAATTAAAGGACCTAAAAGTTACCATCAGCTTAGTGTCCTCTATGCCAGTATAACACCTTGAAGAATCTTTTTTAAAAGTATATATTTGTTTAGAAACATATTTACAACATGTATCCCAAACCAAACACTGTACAAAAAAAACGCACACAGGTTGTGCACACATTTTGGGGGGGTTTTCTCCCTTTAAACAGTCGGGAGTCACCCATGTATGCACCACAACCACGTGCGCTCCCATCCACACCGTGAGAAGGTCGCCTGCCACTTTTAGAAAACGCTGCAATGTGCACCGTATGCGCAAGTGTCTATTTCATATACATTTCCGGACACTTTTTATTACTATTAGCAAACAGACATTTTTTTATATATAAACAATACCACTTTTTTTCCACCATGCTGCCCACAAATATACAGACAATTTTCCTACTCTCCATCCTCCTACCCCAACCTCTCCCACTCTGCTCTGGTCCCTATCTGACTGTTCAGTGCCTAGGGACGTCCTCCCAACATGAATGTTCTATATAAATGTAATTTTGTTGTTGTTGTGCTTTTGGATTGCTGGTTTCATTTACTGTGCTCACTAATGCTTCGATACTGCTGAAGTATAGAGAATAACATTGTAAACAGTCACTGCAGGATAACTAGGTGGACTGAACGTAAAAGTAAAAGCCTCCGAGCTGAAAAAAGTTTGGCCATGAATAGGCAAATCCACATCTGGATACAGATTATTCTCCACCAGAACTGGCTTTGTGAAGTGGAGCAGCCTATGCTATTTCATACATTGTACGAAATATATGTGCCTTCTATGGGTAGCTGCTGACGGTAATCACTTTATTCATGAAGGACAGGAAAGTTTGAAATTCCACCAAAGCCGTTGTGAAATTCCAGGTGATAGCAAGGAGCCGACTCTCTTTGATTCACACAAAGCTCCTTATAGCACGTTTTCCTTTGTTTCCAGTGCACTGCAGCAGGCTATGACCCTGTGGCGTTAGGAGTATAGAGAGAGATTTGATATGATATTCTCGCTGCTGTTTGATCAGGGATTATAACAAACAAACAACACATCCTTTGGGCTCAACTTTTGTCCGTATGACGTTTGATCCTATCAGCACTTGCACAAGATCCTGCCTCTAATATGGATAATTGCACTAATGAAACTGACCAGATAAAATAGACATACAGATTTACTTTGACTCCTTTGCTAATTATCTGATACATGAACTGAATGTACCTTCCACAGTGGATTAAACCAAACCACAGGATGGCAGGATTAGAATTGTAATTAATTTTAGACTAGTCTCTAAGGTAAACGCACCAGGCACAGAATATTTTTTCTTATCCATCTGTATGTTCACTGTTGCTCTTATGAAAAATCTGGCTTGGACACAGTGATTGAAGCAGCACTGTTTATACCTTTCTATATAATTATGGTGGTTCCTCATGTAGGGTACTGGTGATGTGATTTGGCCATTAGAATGGTGTTGGGGAGATTGTTCTCTTCCAGCCTGGTTACAAGGGCAGCAACAATTATAGTTGAGTAATTATAGTGGCTGTGATGTCTTGGTAAGTCAGAAACTTGAAGGGAGCAACTGAAGGAAGTGACATTGGCTGAGGTTGGCTGGTATATCCCTCTTTATTGCTACAGAACTGATTCCTTCTCCAGAATGTATAGTATTTATGTAGCACTTCATGCAGAATAAAGGCCACTATTTTCAAGATAATCATAGAAAATTGGTTTTCCAATAAGTTGGTTCAAGAGAAAGGAGGTGGAGTATTCTACAGGAAACACTGTAATTACAACATCAAACAAATGAGTTTCTTCAAATAACTGTTTCAGACTTCTATATTTACCTTTATAGTGATAATCTGAATTGCACAAGCAGAATGATTATAATTAACAATAATACTTGCATTTGATATAGCGCTTTCCATGTCTACTGGACGTCTCAAAGCGCTTCACAGGATATACTGTAAAGTGAATTGACTGTGTATTTGTGGGCGAAATGTAGCAGCGCACAGCAGTGTCCTACAAACCTTCGTGGATTGTAATGACCAAATGATTATTGCTTTTTTTCGAGGGATTATTATCAGGTATGTGGAGTAAGGAAACTATCATTGATTGGTACATTTCAACCACCAGTCAATGCATGCATTGTGGGGTGGCCTTCTATGATAGTATCCACACTGCTGCAACTTATCCACAATACCACTAACTATAAAACTATTTATTTAGTTTATTTGTATTAATGTGCTGTGTTCCCAGCACTCCATCCTCACTCATGCTGCTATACTGCACTTCTTAGTTCCCCGGTCCCTGGCTCCACTGGCTCCCCATTTCCCAGAGGATTGAGTTCAAGATCTCAAGATCAATCTCTCAACTCAGCAGGCACTGACCTGTATCATATGCCCATCCTGCCTGCCCCACTATTGGAGGTCAGGCTCTTTATCCTCACCCTCTAGAGTTCCAGTCAGGAGTCCCTTTCCCTCACCCCATCCCATGCCTCCTTCATTCCATTTCAAGACCTTCCTCTTCAACTGTGCTTTTGGTCATCTTCCTACCATTTCTCAATCCATCCCTCAGCTTGGGTGATAACGCTCAACTGTTATGTTTTAGGACATCCACCTAACATGAAAGGCATTATATAAATGCAATTTATTCTTATTATTGTTGAAGAGGAACCAATTATTTTCATTCAGATTAAATATGATTCTAAATCCTCTTTTTTTTCACTAGTTTCTAAATACATTTGCCTGTGGAACACAGTCACTCCACTTCTCAGTATTTTATATCCTGTGAAATGCTTTGAGACATCCTCCTGACATGAAAAGAGTTTGGTTAGGATTATTATTATTTTTATTTACATTAAGAGGTAAAACATTTAGAAAAGGTAAACGTTTTTATGTTCATTCTTGAATGGTTGATATGGATTGGTTTGATGTACAGTACAATATGTATTTGTCCTTGAATCTAGCCCAACAATTTTTTTGAGGCACTCTATCAAGTGCTCTGGTGATGGTTATCAGAAACTGATAGTGTTGAATATCACTGTGGTAGAGAGTACTCACAATACTATCAATATCCAACAATTTACAAAGCTCTTGTTCGTTGAGAACTAAAGTGCATTTGTGCTTGATAGTATGGGTGTCGAGGCTTAGCAGTTATATTGCAAAGTGGATGAACTAAATGAGCTTGGCTCTGAAACATACAACATATATCTGCATATTAGAATATATGGGGCCAAATAATTCTGCCCATTTTTACACAATAGGCTGCTTTTGAAAAATTTAATGAAAAATGAATCAATGAAGGAGAAGACTGACAAAGTGTAGAATCAAGGAAATTAAATTATAAATGTTGACCATTTGGTTATTTAACTCTATTAGTTTATCCCCTGTAGCTAATTTTCCTCCGTTTATACTATTCAGTGCTTTTTCCTCCGTTTATACTATTCGCCAAATACTTATCAATCTCCTTTATAAATGTTTTGATAATAGCACAGAAAGGCCATTCATCCCATTCGACTCTCTTAAGAACAATCCATTTACCTACGCTTTATACAATATCCCTGTAGCTGATTCTTTATGATGTCTGTCTAGTTTTATGGTGATGTTGAGGCTGGACTACGGAAACTCTCTCCTCGTCGGCCTCCCCAGTTCCTCTATTCACAGGCTGCAGGTCAACCAAAACTCTGCAGCCCGTGTATTATCCCGTACCCGCCTCCGCGACCACATAACCTCCACCCTCGCCCATCTCCACTGGCTCCCCATCCTCCAGAGGATCGAATTCAAGATCCTCGTCCTCACCTTCAAGGCCTTACATGGCCTTGCCCCGCCCTATTTAACCAATTTACTCTCCCCCTACAAGCCCACCGTTCAGCAGGACTTGGCCTGCTCCAAGCCCCCCGCCCGAACCGCCCCACCATCGGAGGCCGGGCCTTCAGTTTTTCTGCTCCGACCCTATGGAATTCCATCCCCCAATCCCTCCATCTCGTTTCTTCCCTTTCCTCTTTCCAGGCCGGTTTGAAGACTTTCCTCTTCGACCGTGCCTTTTGTTCCAACCCTGAATTTTTCGACCTCCCCTTCGTGTTTCACCCCTTCCCGTACACTCCCCTCCCAGCTCGGGTCACACGCCTCCTGTACAGCGCCTTGGGACGTCCTCCTGACGTGAAAGGCGCTTTATCAATGTAATTTGTTGTTGTTGTTGTTGTTGTTGTAAGTGACGTCACAAAGCCTCCACTGGATATTCCTTGATTCTGATACAGGATCAGTAAAAATACAACACCTCTAGTTTCAGCACTGTATCGCACTGCTACATTGCCCTGCCTCAACTGCAGCATTTTTAGCTCATTTATTACCACTCCGGCCTTCGGGGGTTCAGACCACATATCAGAGACTTTTAATTCTTAGTCTACACTGACACAACATTTTAGTACAGTATTGGGAGAGTGCTGCATTGTCAGTGGAGCCATCCTTCAGATGAGATGATAAATCAAAATCCTGTCTGCCTTTTAAGATGGACATACAATCCCAAGGCACTATTTGAAAAGAGAAAGGATTTAGAAACATAGAAATCTACAACTCAGAAAGAGTCTGTTCAGTACTAGCTCACAGAACGAGGTTGGAAGCAAAAAAATAGGGTTGGGTGTCATCTGCATACATATGGAAGTTGACCCCATGTCTGCAGATGATGTCACCAAGGGGCAGATGCAGATGATAGCCAATCTATCCAAAAATATTGATTATTATATATCCTTAGGTAGAGGACGAGGTACACCATACATGCACTATGAACATTAAGTTTGGATTGAATGTTAATTACTGCTAAACTTACAATTCAGAGACTTAACTGGTCCTTGCTTGTGATGGATTCCAACAGTGTTGGTGAGGTCCATCCTTGCTCTTGAGTAATTTGTTTTAAGCCATTTCTGTGGTAAGCATCTACAGAAATTAATAGGAAGATTTGGCGTATCCTTCAAGGATTTAAGAAATGCTATTATTCCATGGGGCTGGAATCATTTGTCTCTTCCGCTTCTGTTGTAGGATTGGAATGGAGAAGATTTGTCTGTGTTGTTTTTCACAGCTCAGCAGTTACTATGTTATTCATTAAGAAGGTGCGCGCACATATAAATTGATAGCAATGAGTTCAGGAGCACAGCTTCAATTAAAAGGTGCTTTCTAAATATAGAATTTTCACAGGGCACAGGCTTTAGTCCACAACACAACTAATTTTAAAACTACAAGCATCATTGCACATCGCTGTATTAACATCGTAATGGGTAAGGAAATCTCCAGTGTTCAGAAGTAATGCTTTTTATGTAATTTTGCACTCGTTGGCCAAGACATTTGATCTCATTCAATCTTTGATAAATAGCTTATTGAAAATTGTCCTGAAAAAAATATTGGTCAGGGTATTGCAATATATTTAAAGCGAGCACCGAAGCTTACAGTAAACGCTGTAACTCGGCAAAATAATTCATGCTGGCTTTAATTAAGTTAAGGAGCATGCTAAGGAACACTGCATATTTTACTGCATTATTTCTTCCATCCTTGCAGTTTCTTAAAAAAAATTCTGCAATGAATATTTGATCAACAGGTCTGATTGCTGCTTAAGCAGCGCACTTTTATCATACACCATGAGAAACACAACAGTCCCTCTATAACAGTAAAATGTCACAAATTATCCACAAATGGTACATATTTCAAAGCATTCAATTGTCCTGAATAAATCAACTGCCTGTGAAACCCAGTGGTAAAGTTCACTTGTGGAGTCAGATTTTTTGGTGGGAATAGAACAACGCAAATATCATGTGGATTTTGGAAGATTATGTGACCCCCTAACCTGCATCTTTTATAGTTCAATTCATGTGGGATAATGTCTTGGAATGGTGGAATGTAACAACATAAAATTCATACTGTTTTCCAGTAGGAATCCAGGGCTATGTTGGGACTTTCACAAGGGCTCCCAATTTTTTCTATTTGTATTTAACTTTGGAACACCACAATATGAATTGATGAAGATTAAACAAATTCAACTTGGTGCTATGATGGGATGGTGGGCGGGTGGGTATTCTGGAGGGATGAGTGGATATAAATACCGACAGGTGTATACTGTGGAGCCCTGTAGCTCAGTGGTTAGAACATTTGCCTCACAAGCGAGAGAACTGGGTTTGATTCCCGGCAGGGTGAAATTTTAGACAAGTTTCCTTACTCCACATGCCTGTTAATAATCTCTCAAGAATAAAAAACAATAATAATTTGGTCACTCAATCCACAACTGTTTGTGGGACACTCTGTGCGCAATTGGCTGTTGCTTTTTGCCCACAATTACACAGTAAAATTCTGTGAAGTGTTTTGAGATGTCTCGAAGATGTGAACATGCTATATCAATTGCAAGTATTATTATTATATTATTATATATGAGATCAGATGCACCATAGGGTCTTTTTCATCTGATTATTGTTAGAACTTTCCCACTGGAGTGATATGGAGTTTTATGACAGTGTAGGTGTGTCTAAGGAATGGGTTCAATGTTCAAATGAGGCTTTCTCATTCTGTGCTTTCTTCTATTAATGCCAATGCCAATACCTAATCCAGTTACAACATTCTGGCTGGTTTATATCCCAGTACTAGACCTTCATTTATTCATTTTCTAAGGAGCTGACTTTCATTCCCAAGGTTCTCTAGCCAGAAGCTTGTTGCTACACGCAGAAGCTGAGAAAAGAGATAACAGCAAATATTCCTGCAGACTTGACATTTATTTGAAACCATACTTAAGTCGCATATATGAACCCAAATTGGACTCATATAGAGTGTGAAGCAAGAATTAAAAACAATAATAATTTAAGTTTATCCCAAACCTGTTAATTTAATTCTACAAGAATAGCTCCTTCCTCTGTTGGATAATATTTATCATGAGATTTAAACACGGTAATAATTCCCTCTAGGTTTATTTGAGCAATGCAATGGAGGTTCAATTAAGAACTTCATCTGACAAGACAAGAAGAATCAGAATTTGTTCAGTCTGCCTCCAACATCAAATCAAAGACGCAGGTTCACCACAGGAAACAGACCAAAGTCTGAAAACATTCAAAACAAGTCAGGGGAAAAAAAAATGTCTGGGAAAAAATAATAGAAATATAACAATAGCTGGACAGATCAAATTTATAAGGTCTTCAGAGACACATCCGAAATAGAAAACAGAAATTTCCCCAGGGTGGATTTACTGTGAGCAGCACTGGTAAAAAATTCATTACTGCCTAAGATCCTTATTTTCGTCTCATGAATGGAATATTCACTTTAATGCAGAGGCACAAGCTCAGTTTGCAGTCGCGCCAGTGTATTTCACGGTCTAACATTGGAACAGCAAATTTACCGTAGCAGAAACACCAATTATATTTTTGCTTCCTATTAACATCGGCGTTAAGCCAATAAATAGTCTTTCCGTGAATGCTGAACGGAAGGATGCAATAAACTGCATAGGACCTAGGGATAAAATTAGCCCTTGTAGATTTGTGATCTCAAATTCAAGTCATAGCCGCAAAGAAACTAGGCCATTGTCAATACCAGCAATTGAATGATAGTTATATAGCAATAATAAGAAAGTAAAGTAAGTCTCATGCTATAACTTTTAAATCATATAACTTAGACTGATATCCAAATCAGGGTTGGGAGGGGGAGATTCCATTGCTGTAAATACTATCCTGTCTATTATTCAAGTGAATGGTAAAAAATTGCATGGAACTATTTGAGCAGAGAGTTTCTCCCAGTTTGCTGGGCAAATAATACTGATCATTCACCTCTTGGCTGTTGGTGGGAAACTCCTTTGTGTAAATTGGTTGCAATATTTGCTGATAAAATACAGTTACTCTGTCACTTCACAGTATATCCTGTGAAGGACTTTGAGGCGTCCTCTTGACGTGAAAGGCACAATACAAAATGTAAGGATTATTATTATAATGGACCTTTGTCTACTTACCTACTACTCCTAATGCAAGTTTGACCTTGTTATTTTTCAGCGCAGCAGAGATGAAACCCAATGTTCTTATAACAATTGAATTTCTCTACATAAGAGAATCCTGTCTCATACTGGCAGAGTCAGAATAAATTGCTTACTAAGTGCAAATAATATATTTCAGTCTACATCAATACTTGTTCAAAATTCTGGCATGAATTAACACTCTTGAATAGTTGTCCTCATAGGTTTAACTACTCGGATGGCTGATGCCTTCTTTCTTGGATTGTGTGTAATGGCCAGTTGGTTCATTTGGATGATAAATACGTTTGGGTTTCGCTAAGTTTTCATTGATTGTTGGGAAAATAAAGTCAGTTTTACGAAATGCCATCAACCACTCTCTAGTTCACAACAACAGAGATAAATCTGAATGGCGTTATCTTTTACTGTTGCCATTAAGGTGAGATGTGGGTACACTTTTTTAAATACAGTGAAACCATCAAGTTAAGCAAAGTTGCTGAGAAAACAATATCACTGCTCAACTCCCACCAGACAGGTCTGTTCAAAGTTCATGAGGTTTTAAGTAGCTTAACAATACCTTCAGGGATACTAAAGTATTCAAAAACATATTTTTTTCCTCAATGTTATGAAATACCCGCAATTTCTGATGGAAATATTTATAAAAGTTTCCCATTATTATTCTCTGGCCTGGGGGCAGACTGGGCATTCTCAGACAAAGATTAGAATACAATGAGCCAAGGAGAAATTTTTCATTAACATTTTTCCTCAAGAATAGTGACCTAATACATTAAAATGGCACACCACTTAATAGTTATATCCGGGTGAATTTTCCACTGTCACAAAATCTTTTGGGCTTCGAGGCATCTGATTATAATGGGAATATCCTATCATACATAGACGTGCACTGACAAAGACTAGTAAATTTCCTGACAGGCAGGAAATTCAGCCCCAGGCCCCTTAAGTTCAAATGATGCATCAGGGAACTCATGAAAAGTTCCTGAAAAGTTAATATATTTTAGATAATTTGCCTCCTTTTAAAGTACCCATAACTGTGTCACTACTAAGAAGGAAGTGCATAGAATCCCTTTCCAACCAAGAAGCTGTACACAATCTGGGTACCTAATTATTGATGGCACTTAGGTGCACACAAGATGGCACAATTCTGCCTGGCTGGGACAAGGTACATTTTGTACCCTCTTTACTTTCTGTTATTTGTACTTTTTCCATTAGCAGAGAGCTTTCCATTAGCTAGCTGAATGATTTTACAATTTCTCTGCCAACCAACATGCTTGAGCGAGAGAGAAACAGAAGCATGAGATATCAGCCAGCATTGATTTTCAGATTTGAAAAATATAAGGTATAGAAGTGGCGAAGAGCATGAAAGTCTCCTTACACCATCTTGATTGTTTATATTTCCTGTGCATCCATCAATAATATTACTATTATCCTTTCAGTTGATACAGTACTTTATCCCACATTGTTAAAAGATCTCAAAACACTTGATAGGACTTTACTGTAAAACATAATGACTGTGTAATGATTTGTAGGCAAATGCAACAACCAGTTTGCACATAACATGAAGTGTATGGCCAATTTTATCTGGGAGATTGCAAGCCAGGACACTTTTCTCTGTTTGAATACTTGAATAGCACCTTGAGATTTTTAACATCTACCTGAACAGGTGGATGGAGCCTTACTTTAACATCTCATCTGAAGGACAGCACCTCCATCAAAACAGCATTCCTCCAGCATTGTATTGGGATGTCAGGGTAGACCAGCTCAAAATTCCAATGGGGGATTTGAATAAACAAACGTCTGCCTCAGAGTCAAGAGAATTTTCAATTGAGCCAGGCTGGCAATAACAACAATTTGTATTGGAAGGATCTCTCCACCCAATTGACTAGAAACCAGGGTTGGGGCAAAGCTGAAGAAGTGGAGTTGAAGATGGGAAAAAAAAGTAATAGAAAGGGGTCTAAGGCAGGTTTTGAAGATGGAGAGAATGCAGGCAAAGTAGAGGGACTCTGAAATGGAGTTTGAGAGTGGATCTGAAAGATTGCCTACTGATGCTGAGGTAGAATGAATGGGAAATATGAAGCAAGATGGTGTTTGCTGAGCAGAGGCAATGTCACAGACAGTAGGGTTACTGGATGTCACGGAATTAGGATGGGGCTAGGCTACTTTTGAATGTCAGGATGAGAATCTTGAAATTGCATCATTGGAGATAAGGAGCCAATGGAACAGAATGAGGATGGAAGTCGAGCCTTGTAGCATATTGATTAGAAAACTCACCTCAAAAGTGAGAGGACCCAGGTTTGATTCTCAGGCAGGACAAAACTTTAGACAAATTTCCTTACTCCATAAACCTCTGTTTACCTAGTAGTAAGTAGGAACCTGGTTGTTAATCGATTGGCGGATCACTTTTTTGCAATTCCTTCAATAAATATATAATAGTTTTAAAAATATGGTCACACAATCAACAACTGTTTGTGGGACACTGCCGGTCATAATTGGCTGCTATGTTTCCCCCACCAAACATTAATAAATTCAAATGCAAAGATTATTGTTATTATTATATTTTGTGAAGTGCTTTGAGACATATCAAAGACATGATAATGTACAATATCAAATACACTGTACAAGGATTATAATTATTATAAGCAATAGGCCTGAATAGCCAGGTGTGGGAGAGGAGGGAGCGATTGGCAACAATAATTTTGCAAACTCTTAAATTTTGAAGCAATTTTTATGCAAGTTCTTTTAAATACAGAAAAACACTTCAACGATAAGACTGAATTCAGTCATTTGAAAAATTCTAGATATACTGAAATGTTACAAAATTAGAATAAATCTAGGTGGAATTTCTAACCATTATTCTCTTAATAAATTGAAAGTCTGGATACTAGGAAATGAAGTACCAAAATCTTAATTTTTTTTAAGTTTATCGTTGCCATGGGCTTAAAAAAGTTGTATAGTTCCTAAAGTTACTTTAAAGTTATTTTTGTTGTTGCAAAAATATTCATTGAATTAGTGCTAGGTGTTGTCAAGAAGTTTATTGTTAGGTAACGAATACATCTATATTCATAACGGATGCACTTGATATTGTGTTGCATCACATTATTGAGTGTTTCAAGGAGCAAGACAGGATTGACTGTAAAATGTAGTGACTGTGCATTTGTAGGCTAAAGCTGCAGCCTAATTTGCCCATCGCAGTGTCCCATAAACAATCATGAAGTAAATCACTAATTTAATAAGGGGAATTCAATTGGATTTTTAATGCCTATCTGGACAAAGAAACAGAAAAAATCTCAAGCTGACGTTGAACAGTGCAGTATTCTCCCAGCACTGCAATGGAGTGTCAGCCTGGGCTGTAAGTTTAAATTCCCAATCATACCATTTCACTCAGGTGTATTTACACATTGTTACATTACAGTTACTCTCAGACTGGAGCTCGGAGTTATCCTCACTCGGGAACCAGCGTTTTTGTACCTCATGGGCCAGTATTGTTCCATTCTGAATTCACAAGCTCAGGCAATGCTGCATCTTGCTTTTCCAACAACATCAACAACTTACATTTATATAACGATCTTCATACCGGATGGTGACTCAGATTGCTTAACAGTGATGGAGCCTGACTCCGAACCAGGGCAAGGGAGAAGTTGACCATACATAGAGTTGAACAAGAGATCTTCAAGCGTGAGCTGAAGATGGGGAGAGAGAGAGGGCAAGGTGATGGGAATGAGGGAGTGAGTTTCAGAACTTCATTGCATAGTGGCTGAAAG
The DNA here is from genome assembly GCA_035084275.1 of Hydrolagus colliei. Taxonomy (NCBI): domain Eukaryota; kingdom Metazoa; phylum Chordata; class Chondrichthyes; order Chimaeriformes; family Chimaeridae; genus Hydrolagus; species Hydrolagus colliei. Next base: position 29,143,380 of record CM068742.1, on the reverse strand, counting down.
CATGGCTGCCGATGGGAGGGTGAGGGGTTGGTGGTCAAGGAGGTGGCTGGATGGAGCCACTCAAGTGGAGGCAGCGGGTAGCAGTTTAGGGAGAGAGCAGGTTGGAGAGATAGGGTGTGAAGGGATTTAAGTACAGAGAGAGGAACTTGAAATCGATCCATTCTGTGACAACTCACTTCTCAACCCTATGAATGCTTCTTTCCAAAACTTTCTGCATGTCTACTCTTTCATCACCTCAAGATCACACAAGTGTAAAATCGTGCGTGTGACTTTTGAGCACAATAATTTATCAGTACAACAACAACAACTTTGATTTATATAGCGCCCTCCACGCCGGATGGTAAATAGCTTATCTGTAGAGGAAGATATGACAAGAGAGCAACCTTTACACACAGAGCTGACTTTTTAACTAAAGGCAAATAAGTACATTCATGACTGAAAGGAGAATTATTGGAGAATTAACCACCAATCCCAATAATATATTTGGTTTATGGATGGCGGTTTCTATGCATGTCTGGGTCGATACCTCAATCCAACAGGATCTTCTGACATATGTTCGCCCACAAATACACAGTCAATCCAATTTTCTAATATATTCTGTGAAGTGCTTTGTGATATCTCAACAACCTGATAATGTTGCTGAGGACTAATATTCACATTCAGATTGAATAGAAGGTTGATATCAAGAAACTTTCTGATACTTTGAGTACTCACACCTCGGTTAATTATTCGGGTTCTATATTCACAATGTGGGCCAACATTCCATATGGTGTTACCGTGGAGCACTAGATTTCTGGAAATGCAATCCTTCAGATGAGATAGTAGATTGAGGTCCTGTCTGCCTGTTCACATGGGCGTTAAAGATCCCGTGACGCTATTTGAAAAGAGAAGGGTGTTTCTCCCAGTGCCCTGTGCAACATTTCCCCAGAAAATTTGGTCATTCGTATCATGGCTGTTTGTGGGACATTGCTGTGTCCAAATTGACTGTTGCGTTTGCCTAAAAATACACAGTTACTATACTTACAGCAAAATCATGCAAGTGCCTTTGAGACATCTCAAAGACATAATGAGGCATTATATCAAATGCAAGGATTATTATCTATTATTATCTGTCCACTGAGAAACCATTGCTGGTTCTAAAAATATTGAGGTACTTTGTCTCCAATAAACTGTATTATCTATATTGTTATAGTGTCTGTCATATTACCACTGCCTGCAAACTGATAATGTACAATGTTTCATTTTGTAGCAGCCTTCTACTGCTCATATTTGCACACTAAGCAATATGCAAAAACATTTTATAAAGTTGCTCCTTTTTTTTTACAACCAACATTTATTTAGTTTTGTGCAGATGATCCTTAATGATGAGTTGTGGAAATACAGGATTAGTTCAGGAGTGTATTTTTGTATTGTTGAATATTGATTTTAATATTCACATTGAGGTTTCCCATGTCAAATTAGCATTCAGCTGTTATAAACTAAGCTTTGCTGATTTATAATGTGTCATTTACAGATGAATTCAATTACACAAGCTTTCATGTGCTGTTAAATAGCCACAAATTATATAACTACCACACTCACTTGCTGTTGAGTTGCATAAACAAGAACATGGTTCTTCTTTATTTAAGACACAGGTGGCAGGAAGGTGGGAAATGTTGTCAATCTGCTTTCTCTGCTAGGCAGACACTCATTCAGGTTTTTAGACATTTTAGAAATTGTGAAACAAATATTGATCAAGTGCTTTATCAACTTCGTTAACTTAACCTTAAAAAAGGGTTAAAATAGACCAGTATTTTAGGAATTAGTGCAGAGATAGATAAATAAATGCTCTTTAGAATATTATAGTTGAGACCATGAAATTGGTATTTGTTCATTGCAACCAGTTACATTTTCGCAATAAAGATTTTTGAGATTAATTAATGCCCAGATTTTTCCATTTAATATTTAGTGACAACAAGTTTAACTTGTGATTGTTCAGCAATTTCTAGAGACTCCATTCTTTTTTGAATCAAACCATGAGATCTTTAACATCCAGGCAGTGAATACCTCTGTTTACTATTTAATCTAAAGGATGGCACCTCCAGCATTATAGTACTCCCCCAGCGCTGCACTGGAGTGTCAGCCTAGTCTGTGATTCTAAAGACCTAATATGGAGGTTGACCCTATAACTTTCTGACTCAGATATGTGTACTTACAACTGAATCAGACTGACTACACTAATTCAACAATATTAATACAATTAACTACTACTGACACTATTCAGCACATATTCCGTACTACATTAATTCAACAAATAAACCCTATACATTAAACGTTGCACAGTGTTTTGGGGCAGACCAACTAACTGAACAAATATCAGAGCTAATAATTTCCACATTTATCCTGTGTTTACATGTAGTTCGAAACAACTTATTCTTCTCCTTAGCCTCGATGATATAAATGCATGTTGCCCAACTAAACTACTAAGTGAAGCAGTTGAACAGAACTGGTGGGCAGTAGGTTATCCTACATATTGCAGGTGACCTCTCTGCCTTTTCATTTGTGACAGTGTTAAGTGAACTTCAGGATTCTTGGTATAGAATTCCCAATGTGGGAGCTTCCAGCTAAGATTGATGTTCCCTGAGTCTCAGACCTTGTTAAAAGTGGCATCAAACATTGCCGATGTAGTGCAGTCATTGGCGACCTAGAGGAGGGCATGCTTGCGGGCTCATTCAGTCCTATTACTGAGGGTCTAATTACATCCATTATTGATGCTGTTCAACATTGCAATGTTGTAAGGAGGAGGGGGAAGAGATAGACACTGGCCTCAGCTGCTTTAAGCTGACTGATGACCAAACCATGGCACTTAGTGAGATTAAATCTACACTGCTGAGCATGTCACTTTAACTAGACAAAATGGAGATGATCCCAATTTCCTATCATTGCAGAGGCAACAGGGAACTAATTACCACTCAGACTACGAGGCGTCAAAATTCTCACCAGGCCTTGTCTCAGGCAGACCATTGATAAAATGAAATAGAAAAGGCCAAGTGGAGAATTTTGTCGGTGAAAAAAAACTTAATTTATATTCCAGCCTGCAGAACAGTCTTAGTTTTTTTGTACAAAGCAAAGATCGGAGGCCTTTTTATCATTTGTGCGGGCTACATCAATCTTGTTATCTTTCTGATGATGTGACAGAGAAGGGGGGGTGGGGGGGAAAGAAACTCATTATTTTTAGATGACTTCACTTTTCCCACAGGAATCCTGTAGATCCTACTTAGCACCCGCCTCATTCCAGCACTGATTAAGTGGGAAATACAAGAAATCTCAAAAGGTCAAACCTATAATCAGTTGCCCTGAGGGCTGTGACATAGAAAACTTCTTAATCCAATTGAAGCTTATTTCAAGCTTATAACAAGATGCTGAAGAAGATTTGACACACAGGGAAAAGGAATTGTAAACAGACTCGCAGGCGAGGTGAGGTGCCTTTAGTCTTTTACGATCACGTATTGTCTTGACGCACTTGGCTTTTTAAATTCCTGGTTTGGTATTAAAATGCCAAAACAATACAGTGAATATTTTTGTTCTATCTCCAACTGAATACAGAAAGATACAAGCTGTAACACAGCAAATACAAAGGTGGGCACACATGGGGCATGTGAAAGCTCCGCTATTAACACCCTGAATACAGTATTTCAAAAAGATGCTTTCAAGATATTCATTTGATTTTTCATACCTTCTTTGGAAAATGTACAACATAAAGTTGCACAATGATTTCTTTACAGCCGCCTCACATAATCCCAGACACATTACACAGAAATCGGAAAAATATACTGCGATAATAACGATCAAATATGAATTCCTTCGGTTTCAGTACAATAATTATCCAATATGATAATAATAATCCTTGCATTTGATATAACAACAACAACAAAATTGTACTTATATAGCGCCTTTCACATCAGGAGGACGTCCCAAGGTGTTGGACAGTCATTGTTTCAGACCCGAGCTGGGGATGGGGAGGGCAGAGGGAAAGGGGGAGATTTGGGGGATTTAGCACCTTAATCGTATCGTTGAGACGCCTCAGAGAACTTTGCAGAATATACTGCAAAGTGGAGTGACTGTATTTATGGGTGAAACTTACCACAGAAAGCTGTTAAACTTATTGCAGAAATGATGATCAACTTGCTATTTTTAAGGAATATAATTTTAGATGAGTACAAATAAAGCATTTATAAAGTGCTATAATAAAGTCAGTGTTGCATAGTTACCTGAAATAATGGTTGTGCATGAGTATTTTCTTCAGGGAAGACTCGTGATACCTTGGCTGTCATGAGAACTTGTATACTGCTGAGGCATCAAAAAACTGGACGCTGTCCAGGATTTATATAGCGGTCATGACAGTCCTCAGGTTCTTCAAACATAGCATCTCTTACGCTTTGTCGCTTGCCATATTAATTTCATAACTGAAATTTTAAAACATTTAAAAACAATATTATTGCATTATAAGATGCTCTGCCAATGTGCATTTATCACATGTTTACTATGAGAACTCCAATGTTTCCTCTTTATTTGGATTTTTCCAACAATTAACAACAACTATTAGGATCAACTTGCATTACATTAGCAGTTTTCTTTTGCTAAATAAGAACTGGCTTTCCATGGTTTCCATTGTGTATCAAGCTTCAGATATAACACCTGTGGCTTCTAGAGAAGTGGGTTTGCTATTACTTTTCTCAGACCTTAGGTGGGCTTAGTGGTCAGTCCCCTTTAACACAAATGCAATCCCCATTCCAGCATGAAATATGGCCTCCCACTCCTTCCTCCTCACTGCATAGACTTCATGGCATCTTAAAAAATGGCTGCCCCGCAAATTCTGAGGTTTGAGATCTGTCAGTGAAGAGAGTGGAGCAGCCATCTTTAAGATTGTTATAGACCCTGTACGATGAGATGGGTGATGAGTTGCAGATAGATTTGTGGTGGGGCTGAACCCCCATTAGCCCTCCCACCCGCCGCCTATTGCACTTTTTTACATAATTGAAATGTCTCAAAGTGTCACAAGATTGTTGGCTAAGCCACTGGGAGAAACTCTCTTCTTTTCGATTGGGAATTAAGGGATCTTTAATGTCCACCTAAACAAGCCTTTGGTTTTATGTCTTATTTGAAGGATGGCAACTCCCAACAATGCAGCACACGCTTGAACCTCATTGGAGTGTTAGCCTAGACTATGTGAGTTAAAGTCCTGACAGTCTGCTCTCAAACTGACCACTCACCAGGTGGCCTTGACACACTATCGTGCAGCCAAAGTGCATTACACAAAAACACTACACATTCCTATACATCATAGGAACCTTCTTGATGGTCTTAGCTGAATATAATGTGAGCAAGTCCATTTCCTGTTTAAATGTTTTAACACATGGATAAATATTTGAGAAATAAAAATAATAAAGGCCATGAAAAGCCAGGAACGTAAAATGAAAGAGAGAGCTCTTACAGAGAGCTGGCTCAGACACAATCAGTTGAATGGCCTTCATGTTTAACTCACTCTTTTTTGGGGGTTGAAAAATTCTTCAATTCAGTCTAAATTTGGTTCAAGAATGGTTTGCTCTCTCTTTCCTTATGCTCTACCGTTAGCTATGTTTTTAGCTACTATGCCCTGAATCTCTGGATCTCCCTGTCTCTATCTCTCCAATGTGGCCCCCTCTTTGACAATCTTCAAATCACACCTGATTCCTTTTCGATCTTGCCTTCCGTCACCATCCTATCTCATTCCAGCTTGCGTCAAATCACATTTCAATGCCCCAAGACAGTACCTATATGAAGGAAGCTCTATAAACGTATGGTGTTTTTGTTAAAAAGAGCTATTTCCAAGAACAATGCCTCAGAATCAGAAAGATACAATTCCCACTAAGCACAAAACAGCCAGCTCAGAGTGCCATCAGCCACAGTCTGGAACTCTTTCCTTTAAATACAGTTGTTTTTTATACCGAGAAAAGATAAAGTAAACTGAAAAAAAATCCACTCACATTATAACTCAATTAAATATCTGTTTCTGAACTCATACTTGCTATGGTGAGCATTTATGGTAAAAATAATATAAATGTATTGCTGTTAATACCAAGCTATGTGGCAAAGTGACTAGTGTAGAAGATTAATGATACTCCAAGGGATCTGAATCCATTAGTTACACATTTAATATGGATTAATGAAAGGTGGGAACATTGGAATAGGAAACATCATGTACCACAATGGATTATATTGATAGACGTACAAAGGATTTGGGCGTGATTATTGATCATTTATTGAAAGCACCTAGTCAATGTGAAATCACTTTCAACAAGGTTAATCAAGTAGTTGGAAACAAATCAAGGACATTTCATTAGGAATAGGCACAAAGCCGTATAGTGCTCTGGTCAGGCTGCACCTAGAGAATTGCATATAATTCTGGTCACCATAATACAATATAAATCAATGCAATGGGGAGCAACAAGGCTGATCCTTAATGTTAAAGGTATAAGATAGAGCAATGATTCGACAATTGATGGTTCTTCAGTCTTGAAAAGAAATATCTCAGAAAGGACAATGTTTTAAATGGGGTTGGGAAAGTCACCTAAATAGTAGAACAAGAGGGCACAGGTTTAAAGGCAACCTCAGGATAAACATCACAATGTATTTCTTTTATGCAGTGGGTAATTAATGAATTGAGTAGGTTTCTAGGAAGGGGGTTTTAGGCTAGAACACTGGACTCATTAAAAAAAAGCTTGATACTGAAATAGGAGGATAGAACCTTAGCAATATACAAAATGGTGGAAGGCTCGGAGGACTGAACGGCAAACTCCTGTTCTCGTCTTCCTAAAATAAAGATTATTTAAACATTTTTGCCCATTAGTAAGACCACATTTGGTCAGTTTCTCATCAAACAGCCATTGATGGTGAGTTTTAATGGAAGTATACAAAAGAATAATTCTAGTAAAAGTAAATTATATTCTATTGTTGTATTGCCTTCTACGTAAGGGCCTGAACTGAATGTGTTTTCTTTGGAGACTAGAAGACTGAGAAGGGATGTAGTCCAGGTCTTTAAAGGCTGATGTAAGCAGATTATTTAACTTAGTCTGATCAAAGAAATTGAGGTCATGAGATTCATGAATACAAAATTAACAGAATTTAAGCAAGAATGGAGATTAGAAGTTTTTCCCCCCATGTGATGGTAATGTTTAAATACATTGAACTTTTCGACTGCCCTGAGGTCGAGGGAAATACATTCTCTCTGGGCCAAGCAGTTCAGCATGTTTTCAGCTCATGCTGTGATGCTGTAAACAATGCCAACAAAAATGAAGTTGCACAAACGTCAGCAAAAGGCATATCATTGTATCAATAACCACAAAACACTAACATCTAAATGTTCAAGAAATCTTTTTTTTAAAACAAATAAATATTTCCTGTCTTCATCCTGATGCTCTTTTGTTGTCCTGGCCAACAAATCCCCCAGATAAAATAGTTAATTTATTTTCTATCTGTTTGTTGGATGTTATGTGCAAATTAGCTGATGTATTCAACTACAAAATATACATAGTCACCGTACTTGACTGGAAATTTTGCGAAGCTCTGTGAGACATCCATCCAATACGAAAATATGAAAAACAATAACAATAACAGTCCATGAGTGTTTGTGGGACACTGCTGTGCGCAATTATCTGCTGCGTTTAGCCCACAAAATATACAGTCAAATTACTGTTAATATTCTGTGAAGCACTTTGAGATGGTTCGAAGCTGTGATATGGCAATATATTAAATGTAAGAATTATCATTACAGTATTATAAAAAGTGGTATATCAAAACAACATCAACAATAAATTGCATTCATATTCCATTCACCTTGGGAGAACATACCAAATATAAAAAATAATACAAAAAATACTACTGTATATAAAAAAAATCTATATAAAATAAAATGTATATAAAATATTATAATTTTTTTTCCAATTTTATCTTCCGGTATTTCTCCTTCTGTCCTGTTTTTACATTTTAAGTTTGATTTTACTTTAATTTTCATATGGTTCAAAATGATACAATTCTCATTATCAGACGGAACTGATTACTGACACTCAGAATCCTTATTATGAAATTCTATTAGAAATGGCCATGTTATACACTCATTCTGTGCTCCTTATGGAACGCATGTATCATCCAAGTTGTAAACAATAATCTTTGCATTATTTTTGTCACTCTCACATCTGAGTCAGAAGCTTGTGTGTTCAAATGCCATATTGGGCTTTGGAAGATATGAAATCCAAGATGGCACTCCAATATAGTCCTGTGGGGGGTTGCATTGTTGGAGTTTGTAAAGCACCAGTCATGTCAGGAGGACATACCAGGCACTGGACAATCTGTTTTCCAATGCCCTCCTCACCGGTCTCCCCTCCTCCACAATCCACAGAGTCCAGCTCATTCAGAACTCTGCCGCCCGCACCAAACTTCGCTCCCCCATTATCCCATTCCTTGCCAGACTTCACTGGCTCCCAGACCAGAGAGAATTGACTTAAGGATCCTCACCTTTGTCTTCAAATCCCTCCACTCCTCTGCATCCCCTTACCTCTCTGACCTAATCTCTCCTCAAACCAGCACCCATTGCCTTCGCTCCACTGGGTCTTGCCTCCTCCATGTCCCCCGAATTCTCCACTCCACCCTCGGAGGCCGTGACTTCAGCCACTATGCCCCGAGGCTCTGGAATTCCCTTCCTTACTACCTTCGCCTCACCCCCTCTCTTCTCAGCTTCAGGTCCCAGTTGAAGATCTTTCTCTTCAACCGTGCCCCTTTGGTCACCTTTCTACCCCTGCCCCAGGCTCGGTCCCGGGATCTGCTATTGTGAAACACTCTGAGACGCCGTCCGGCAAGGAGAGTGCTACATCAATCAAAGTTGTTGCTGTTGTTTCAGACCCAAGCTAGGATCAGGATCGGGGATGATGGAGGATATGGAGGGGAAGGGAGAGGGTGACTGATAGCACGGTCGAAAAGGAGGGTCCTGAGGTGGGTCTTGAATGAGGCTGGTGGGTGGGGGGGGGGGTGGGTGAGATAGAGGCATTGTGGGATGGAATTCCAAAGGTAGGGGGCAGAGTGTCTGAAGGCTGAGTCGAGGGAGCAAATAGGTTGGTGGGGGATTAGGAGGTCGCAGAAGTAGAGTGGGGCAAGGCCAAGGAGGGCTTTAAAGGTGAGAACCAGGATAATTTATTGAATCTTCTGTGTATGAAAACCCAGTGGAGTCAGGCAAGAATGGGGGTGATAGGGTTATGGAGCTTGGTGCAGGTGAGGACATGGGCTGCACTGTTCCGGATGATATGCAGCCTATGGAGGGCGGAATTGAGAAGGCCAACAAGAGGGCATTGGTGTAATCAAGGCTGGATGATGAAGACATGAATGAAAGTTTCAGCAGCATGAGGGGTGAAGTACTGGTGGAGACGGGCAATGTTGAGGAGGTGAAGGAAGGCAGAGTCATGTCATGGATGTGGGAGAGAAAAGACTGTTGAGGATTGGACAAGACACTTAGGCTCCTGACTAGTTTGGTGACTAATTTTCAAGGCCAGTCATGGCCTTACTGCCTTCTATATCTCCAACCTGCTGTCCCCATATGAACCTGCCCAACCCCTCCATTCAGCAGGCTCTGGTTTGCTCCATATCCCCCGCAAGATCCGCCCTACCATCAGTGGACAGGCTTTCAGCCTCTCTGCCTACACACTCTGGAAATCCATCCCACAATCCCTTTACCTTGCTTCCTCCTTTGCCTCCTTCAAGGCTGGTTTCAAGACCCTACTCTTCAATTGTGCTTTCTGCTGCCCTCCTAACACTCTCCCTCCCCTCCTAACTCTCTCCCTTCGCTCCCTCCTACCCTGCCCCTCCCCTCTGCTTGGGGTCTGATCTGTCTGTTCAGTACCTTGGGATGTCCTCCCAACATGAAGTGCACTCTATAAATATAATTTTGTTGTTGTTGTGAGGTGGAGAGTGCATCATAGTGTGGAGGTTCTGGAGTGTGCCAATCAGGAGGACCTCGGTCTTGTTAACATTCAATCACAGGACGTTAGTTCTCACCCAGGACTTGATGTCTGACAGACACTTTTCAGGACAACAGTGATCCTGGAATCCAGGGTGGAGGCAGAAAGATAGAGTTAGGTGGCATCCGGACATATATGGAAGTGACCTCATGTCTGCAGATGATGTAACTAAGGGGGAGAATATAGATGTTGAAACGAAGAGGGCCAAGGACAGAGCCCTGGGGGATGCCATATGTCACAGTGCTGCAGCTGGAAGAGAAGCCATTAGTGGTGATAACGTGGAGATGGCAGGAGAGGTAAAATTCGAAACAGGCAAGGGTAGATCCACGAAGATTAAGCTGAGAGGATAGGCAGTGTAGGAGGATGGAGTAATTGATGGTATCCAAGGGGGCAGAGAGGTTGAGGAGTACAAGGAGGCAGAGAGAGCCCTTATCGCAGAATGGCATTAGAGACTTTGACCAGGGCTGTTTCCGTGCAGTGGATGGCACAGAAGTCGGATTGAAAAGATCAAAGCTGGGATGCAATGACTCATTCCAGGACCTTGGAGCGGAATGTAGGGGTTGGTCCAGGAAAGGTTTTTTCCAGATGGGGATGATGACAGCTGTTTTCAGGTGAGTGGAAACAGTGCCAGTGGATAAGGCCTCCAAGATTATCTTCGATAAAATGTAAGATTCGGCAGAACACTGCAAAATTCGTAAAGTAAATCTAATTTAGAAGCTGATTTAAGAACTGCAGAAATCTGGGTGCAAAATAAATTGTGAATTTAAACTTGTTTCTAAATTCTACAGGATTTTATGCTAAGATTTTGCAACTTTAAATCTTAATTGTAACCCAATGAGAAATGTTGATCCAAAAGATGTATTCCCAACTTTGATCGGTGGACAACGAACAAGGGTGGAAACCTTAGTTCGGCTTTGCCTTTGATAGCCTGCGAATGCTGAGATGAATTGAGCAATTCCTCTACTATTTGACTGATGGCAGCTATTTCAATACAAAATTGGATCCTAACCTAGAACCCTCTGGTCTCAAGGACCAGTTGTTCAAGATCAAAATATTGCCCTCATCCTTGTACAGGGATTGAATTGTGTTACAATGCTTACAAGGTTCGCAGAATCTAGGGTTGATGGTTTGGAGTCTGGACAGAAATGGGACACTACAGCTTTAAATTCTTAGGCTGTCTAGTACAGCTCACTTGATGGTATTTATCCACTGCTCACAGACAGTGAGAGATGAACTGTAAACCACACTTTGCTGTAAATGCCCTCACAAGCCTGTGATCCTTAATATGTTCCATCGATCTCTGGAACTGATTTCTTGAGCCATTGATTTTTTTTACTCTCAGTCTGTGGCCTTACCATCTCAGTGTTTATTTAGACTAGTCTCTCTAAATTGCTTCTGGTGCAGTGGGTGTCGAAGGCCAAGGAAGGCCAAGGTGCATGTGTACCTGTCTATAAATCTGTGATATGGGGGGTTTGTTTCCAAATATTGTTTGCGAATGCTGTTTGTCTTGGGCTGAAAAGGATGTCTATTAGTGAATCAGTAGTGAGGGATATAGCTAACCTTCCTGCGCGCTGTCTCACCCTTTAACAACAGGTGCTGTTTTCTTTAACACTAACCATTTGCATCCCCTAAAAAGAATGGCAGAGAGAAACGAAGGCACACTTTGTTTCTCAGGCTCTGGTCCTCATTGAAAACATCTGTTATTATACCATCCATATCAAAAACAAATGCAACCCATAAAACCTTTCCTCAGCTTGGGCACATTAGCAAGGCATTTTACTAGCCTGAAGGCATTGGGTGACATTTTTGTTAGGATATCAAGATCCCTAGGATCCTGGATTTGAATTCATCCAAATCTGATAGGATAAAAACGGCTATAGTACATTGCACAATATGCTATGGGTTACAAGTATAACTAGCTCAACAGTTTTCATCCAGTTCCCAGTGGACATAAAAGTCAGCACAAAACCACCCAAATCTGGCACTAATTGTCACTAACTTGGCAATCCTCCTGCAAAGGGTAGAAAGGTTAGTGCATGTAGAGAAATGAAAGGAAAAACCATGAACAAATGTACAGGGTAGTGTTTGGATGACCCAGGGTGGTCTATGTGGATTACTTTATCTGTGCTAAAAATTTGTAGGATTTTACGCAAGGAATGGTTGAAGTACTACAATTTGTTCTCTGTGTCTCTGGTCTAAGGAGGGAAAAACATTGACCAGACTGTCTTTTCCCGTTGACTGTCTATTGATCGATGCTAGAAATTGAACATGCATATGTGTGTGTATACATAAGGGCAGGATCAGGATTAGCTATATTAAACAACCTGCCAAAACGCACTGCCAGATTTAAGGATGAAGAATAGCCCCTTGATGAAGTTTCCAAAGGTTTCTTGAGTCTCTGTCTTTAAGAGAAAAGCCACAGATGGAAGAACCTCTAAGTAGATATAATTTCCCTATCTCCCCTAACCCCACTTCCATGACTGTTTGTTGGACACTGTTGTGCGCAATTTGGCTGCTGCGTTTCGCCCACAAATATACAGTCAATTTTCCCACTCTCCTTCCCGCTACCCTGACCCCTCCACCCCTGCTCTGGTCCCTACCTGACTGTTCAGTGCCTTGGGACATCCTCCTGACATGAAAGGTGCTATATAAATGTAATTTGGATTGATTGAACTTACTTTTGATTTCCTACAAAAGATGACATAGGTATTTAGTATAGAAAAGGTCTCAGTTCTGGAGGAAAAATATAGTGCCTTATCACATTTAATATTGTGCCTTATAGATATCTCAAGCACACTGAGACACCTTTCGGCGTGGAGGGCACTTTATAAATCCAAGTTATTGTTGTTATCACATCTTCAAGACGTCACAAAGCACTTCACAGAATATAGCACTTTTCAACAACAACAACAAAAACTTCAATTTATATAGCACCTTCCACGCCAGACGGCATCTCAGAGCGCTTCACAGTAACAGATCCTGGGACCGGGCCAGGGGCAGGGGTAGAAAGGTAACCAAAGGCAAGGTCGAAGAGAAAGGTCTTTAGCTGTGATCTGAAACTGGGAAGGGAGTGGGGCGAGGCAAAGAGAGCCAGGAAGTGAATTCCAGAGCCTCGGGGCAAAGTGGCTGAAGGCTTGGCCGCTGAGGGTGGAGCAGAGGATTCGGGGGACCTGAAGGAGGCCAGACTCAGTGGAGCGAAGGCAGTGGGTACTGGTTTGGGGAGAGAGGAGATCAGAGAGGTAGGGGGGTGCAGAGGAGTGGAGGGATTTGAAAACAAGAGTGAGGATCTTGAAGTTGATCCGCTCAGTGACAGGGAACCAGTGAAGTCTGGCAAGGAATGGAGTAATGGGAGAGCGAAGTTTGGTGTGGTGCGGCAGAGTTTTGAATCAGCTTGATTTTGTGGATTGTGGTGGAGGGGAGACCGGCAAGGAGGGCGTTGCAATAGTCCAGCTGAGAGGTGACAAAAGCGTGGACCAAGGTTTCAGTGGATTTTAGGGTGAGATATTGCCGGAGACGGGCGATCCGTCAAAGGTGGAAGAAGCTGGTGAGAGACCGGATGTGGGGGAGGAAGGACAGTTAGGGGTCAAACCTGACGCCAAGGTTGTGCACAGATTTGGAGAGTTTATGGGGCAGGCCGGGAAGATGGAGGAGGTGAGAGCCATGTGAATGGAGACATTGACGAGAGCCAAAGAGTATGGCTTCCGTCTTGTCGACATTCAGCTGCAGGAAGTCCGCGCTCATCCAGCTCCTGATGTCTGACAGGCAGACTGACAATACATCAGGGGACTGAAGGTCGCAAAGTGAAATGGAAAAGTATTTCACGTCTTCTAGACAGTGTAGAGGCCTACAAAGCATTAAACAAGATCCACAAGCAAAGAATCTCTGCATAACAGAAGACATTATTGTAACCATTAATAATTTCTGATTTCCATTTTGTACTATTGTCAATCTTATTGTTATTATTCAAGATAAGATATTAAGATAAGATATTATTGTTATTATTAGAGCTGATGTATATACTGTAAGGGATGTGGAACACTGCTGTGTCCAAATTGGTAATTGTGTTCACCAAAATATGCAGTCACTAGATTTTAGAGAAAATCCTCTGAATCACTTTTAGTTATCCTCCAAATGTGAAGGGCGTTATACCAAATGCAAGGATAATTATTATTAATATTGTGTCTTGTGAGATAAATTGAAAGGATTGCTTATACCGATTTTTAATTCTGTTCCTAAAGTTTGCACTATTGCTATCTTGTCCAAGCCTTCTCTTCAGCCAAGAGGGTGGAGACTTGTTTTTACAGGCAAACACAGCAGCTATTTGTGCCAATGATGTCCCACGGGTGAATGTCCAAATAATCTGGAGGATTGCTTGTCAGGACATATGAGTTTAATAATAAGGTCAAGTAAGTTTGAATGACAGTTAAGATTGAAAATTCAAGCTCATGATCCTCTGGGTTGTACATTCGGTGATATGCCAAACTGACTTATTTAGCAAGAAGTTCTGAAATATTCCACTTTTGCAGAACAACAGATATAAGGCATGATGAAGATATTTACTCTCTCAAATTCGGAACAGCCATAGCCAAATTCCTTACAGCTTCCACAAGTGACATTGCTTGAATTGATTTTCTTTAAGAACTGAACATAACAATTTTAAAATTGCATAATATTGACAACACATTTTAAACTATGTTGCGCTTATTACAGTATATTGTTAGACCAAGAAGAGGCCGTTGAGAAATGATGGGAGATACATAAAAGCATTTTGATGCTGTAAAATTCTATGATTTTTGTACTTTAAAATTCTATGATTCTATGATGAAAGATGGAACCTGTTATATTAGTGGTTCTACTGATTCTGTTTAGTCAGCTGGGTGTGACACATGCAAAAACCCATCACCATGCTTAAGAGTATCCAAATCAAACTGAGATCTCCATGCATCGCACCTAAACATGGCCCATTTTTCAGGATAGTGGATTGTTCTACTAAGAAAAATCTTCAAAATGAAACAAAATTAACTTATTTCTGAACATTTTAAATTTGGACAAGTGACAAAGAAAGCTGCATATTCCCATTTCAGCGTAGTTCATCCCTATTTTCCACACAGCTGCCTGTGCAGGAAATGGCTGATGGGTTTTCTTGGAATCTGTCATTGCATCTAGTCCTAGAGGAGCAGAAAGGCTGGCAGCATTGGAGAAATGAGGCTTTGCTGCCATAATAAAGTTACATTTTTGATTAAAATAGAAATGTAATGAATTTTCAGAGTAAAAATCTCCAGAGGTGTACGAGTAAGCATTAATTTTATATTATTAATTAAACATGAAAGATTCTGCTCTTTTAACATTCAGCAGAAGAAATTTGAATAAAATTAACCCTTGTACTGCTTTAGGGCAACCATTTCCCACTGTCTGTAATCCATGATGTTCTAAGGTCTTGCTAACATCAATGCAGTAACAGCAAGATAAGTCAGTTTGAGACTGGGATACAGAAACTGAACTCTGGAATTGGTGAGACAAATTGTCACCATATACAGCTTATTCTTCTGGGATTTAAATTTGGTTAATATAGTACTGTTCGGAACAAGGAAAAATAGGCTTCAGCTCCACTCTTATCCTTCACATGGTCAAACAATCTTCTGGCACCTTGGCTCACATGCAATGAACAATACAATACCAATTACAGTTGTATAGCGCCTTTCATGTCGGGACGCATCTGAAGGTGCTGCATAAGATACAACAGCATGAGAATAAGATGGTAAAGGGGAGTACTGAAAACTGGAAAATAAATAAACTGTTGGCTTCTTAAATCACGTCACGTAATTTCTGTTCTAAATGTATCTCAAAGTGCACATGATAGAGCAATGAGCCTTGAGACGACTTGCTGACATGAAAGGCATTACAATATATAAATGAAAACAGTATTGGATTTACATTTGCAATAGTTTAAACCTTCTGTTTGGATTAAAAACTGGACAATCGGATTCAAAGTATTCAATGTGTGAAAACCTGTCCTAAACTATCCATTCGGACTGTGAGCTCTCCTCACACCTGCTGCCCGGTCACAATTTAGCACAAAGGTAAGAGGAAACAAAATGCATCATATAATAAAATATACAATAGATTCGAAAATACCACAGTAGAATTAATTAAATAACTGTAGTGCTTTGGCAGCAAAATGAGAGGCAACGTATTTACTGTAATAAGTTATATTACAAAAGAATTCTTAAAGGAATGTACATTTATAGCAATACATTTTAGGTTATATACTGTAATACAATTTATATACTACTGTATATATGTCAAGTGAAATCCTAGATCTCCATTTTTCTTTCTTTTTAAACTTTGAATACTGGTAAAATAACGCTTACCGCAGTTATAGAGCCATTTAACCCGAATGCATTACACTACAATGCCACTTTTCTTGTTAAAATAAGTAATGTTATTGGAGTGCACACAGACCGTATGCTAATCATCTCCACTCTTCAGGCACAACGAGATAATATGCTCGTTGTTTAGATACTGAAATTGTTCATTACAAAATGACATAGTGTTTGCCAATTCTGTCTTCATTATAAATGTAAATATTAACTGGCGATATGCAAAAGAATACAAAACGTCAACAGCAATTAATTGGCTTCTACAGTAATTAGCAACCGTAAGGCAAACACTTATGAGCTGTAGTAATTGTCTGCATTAGGAGGACACCTCCTGTACAGACCTAATTAGCAATTTAAATAGTTCAGAAATTATATGCCTCTTGCCTTTACACTCCCTGAAGTACTGTTCATTAATGAAAAAAATCTCCAGTAAATGTCATTTGCATTGTCTTGTTTTAAGAGCTCTACATCAAAGCCCGTGTGCTCTGCCTATTACAGAATACAGAAGTACAGGTTGTGGAGCAATACAGCTGCAATTATGCAGCAATCCTTTTGTAAACAGCAGACTCGCTGACTGACAGTGGCTCATTTGCCTTCAAAACATCCCTCCTTACTGTCTCAGCCATTAGCAAGAATCTGAGCTCCATCTGCATAAGAAGGACACAAGCTACTCTTGCCTTCTCTTGGTGGGGGGATGGATGGAAATTTTTAACATTTATTCTAGCAACAGGATAAAAAGTAAATCTGTTTGGATTGAAATTTGTACCAACTTCTTGTGAACTGTGACCAATCTAAAGGCCAATTTACTGGTTTAGATTTTATGAAACAATGTGAACCCAGATTGTCTGGAAAAAATATACAATAAGCATGTTTATATCCATGGCTGGATATATGGACGATTTATCCAGAAAATATGGTGTTGTTGTCAAGCATATGGATGTAAGGGACAATGTGGTCTATTTCTTAACAAGTTTCCTGAACACAGACTCTGAGTCACACAAGCGGAGACTCCGTCCAGAGCTGAATTTCTATGGGTGATGAGAACTCTGCACAAGTATCTCTGTAGGCTGTATTTTTGCTAGGGATATTGTGACTACATTTTTCTTTTATACTCCTTGGTACTCTGCTGAACGCACTTTGTGCTGAGGTACAGTTCTACAGCTGTCGCCAGTCTTCCCCTGTCAAATTTGTCAATCGTTATGAGTGACCAAGAACAATGAGTATCAAGAGACCATTTGAATGAGGCTAAAGCAAAAGGAGCCAAGTCCAATCGTCTTCATTATCTAATATTTATACAGCACAGATTTCTATGCTGCAAAGTTCAATGATTCTAAGTTCATTCTTCTATTCTCACTCTTATTCCGAATCGGGTAATTACCCAACTCTTTCTTTAGAGAGGTGGTCATAATCTCGGTATTGCCTTTTCTATCTGTTCCGATTGTTAGTTAATTGGTGGATCGTTTTCTGGTGGGGGGGTAATAATCCCTTCACAATATAATAATAATTTGGTCACTCAATCCACAACTGTTTGGGGGACACTGCTGTGCACAATTGGCTGCCACGTCTCATCCAAAAAATACACAATCACTCCACTGTAGAGCATACTCTGTCTCAATGACATGATGGGATTCTATATCAAATGCAAGGATTATTCCATAAATCAGCACTCTGTCAGGAAAACAACTCTTCCTCTCACAAATCTTGTTTGAGGCTTATTACTTTTAGTTCTCATACTCCAAGTTAAATATCCTGCTTGTATCTTCATAATCTCTTTCTTGCCTTATTTAAAAACCTGGGTTGTGTCTCAGGTTAATCTCCTTTTCTTTAATGACATTCTACAAGTCTCTTCTCCTTGTTTGGAATTGTGTTAAAATCCTTGCTCACTTATTGAAGTGTCTCTAATGTATCTGTAGAGCTTTTTTTTTAAAGTCCCCAAGAAACTGTGAGCAATACTGTTGCTTTCCAGCTGAAAAATTACCTCACAAAGTAAAATAAAGTGTTCCTCCAGCAGGCGACCACTTGTACGTCACACCAACTCATACAAGGTGATCTTGATTCAGACCAAGTCTTCTAAATCAGCATGACATATCTGGATTGCCAACCTGGTGTTCCAAGCATCAGCCTGGCTCAGTTGGTAGCACACTTGCTTCTGTCATAGATTGTAGTTTCAATCCCCACGTCAACATGTTGAACTCACAGACTAGGCTGACACTCAAATCTATTGCTTCATTGTTGGCAATGCCATCCTTTGGATGAAACGTAAAACCATGATCCCACTTGTCTGTTCAGGTGAACTTCAAATATTCTATGACACTGTTTGAAAACAGAAGTGAGTTTCTCCCTTTACCGATGGAGTCTTGTAGCTCTGCGGTTAGAACACTCACCTTACAAGCGAGAGACCTGGGTTCAATTCCAGGCAGGGCAAAACCTTGGGCAAATTTCCTTACTCCATACCCCTAATATTAATCCCTCAAAAAAAAACTGGTTATTTCAATCCATGACTGTTTGTGGGACACTGCTGTGCGCAATTGGCTGCTGCATTTTGCCCACATCTATACAGTTTATTCACTGTATAGTATATTCTGTGAAGCGCTTTGAGATGTCAAGAAGACATGAAAATTGCAATATCAAATGCAAGGATTATTATTATTGTTGTTATTATTATTATCATCATCATCATCTTAGCCAGCAAATAAAATTGGTCTTTCCCTTTATGGCTGTTTGTGGAAGATAGGCTGCTGTGCTCACCGACAAATACACAGTCATTAGACTTTACAGTAATTCCTATGAAATGCTTTGAAGCATCCTCCAAACATGAAAGCGCTATATCAAATAAATTAGTAAAATATTATTTATTTATACATTTATTTATGCATATATTTAAAACACTGATGTGCACAAATTGGCTGTTGCATTGGCGACTAATACACATTCACTACAATTTACTGAAGCTTTTGTGAAGTATTTTGAGATGAGATACTATAGGTACTATATAATTAATATATAATTAAAAATACAGGACAACCCCATTAAAAAAAAAGTAAGGACTAGTCTAATATCCCAGGTGCCGTATTATAAAAAAGCATGAAAAAATGGCTGACATCAGGCTGCCAATGATGTTACTTCCTGTGTGATGTGTGATGCAGGACAACTTCCTGCACTAAAAACAAACTTCCTGATCATCAGGATGCTGCTGGTGACACTTCCTTCACAAAGTAATGTCAGCAATGTTTCCTAAGCATTTGCAGCAAACGAAAATACAAAAGTTATCCATCCAGCCGTGGACATAGCCTGCCAGTCCATCCATTCATCAAAAGGGGCACCTTGTAATGGGGCAGCCCTGTACCACCAATACTAGCTCCACAACTGAATAACAATAGATTGTCATCCAAGGAATGTAAGTGTCAGGGTTGAATAATGTACATTGATTGATTGTTGGATTGATATCCAGGCATTTTTGCTCGATTACCTTTGAAGCTCAGAGAAATTTGAGAACGTATTCACTTCTCCTGGGAGAGTAAATAAGTTATGAAGAATCCATAATAGTGCAAATTTGACATGGCTCATTGAAAGAAATGGGCTGGGGGAAGGGGCTAAATGGCTTTATCTTGTCCTAAACTGTCTTCTAAACCAAAAATATATATTCAAGATATTAATGGAAATAGATGGCAAACAAATTGATGTTAAATAAAATCATAACCATTTTACAAAGGAGCAATAACAAATGAATATCTTGCATTGAAACCTTGACATGTTTCTTTGGATGGTGGGTGAGGAATAGGATGAGGTTAATCTAACAAAATCCAAGAATTAATCTGACTCATTGAAAAAACATTGCTTTTGCTGTGTATATGGGGTTTCGTAATGGCCATCGATAAAGCTGGATTCACATGGCCAGCAACAACAAAGTTGTATTTATAGAATGCCTTTCACATCGGGAGGACATCCTGAGGTGCTGAACAGTTAGGTCGGGACCCGAGGGGTGGGTGGGGGGTTGGGGTAGGGGAAAGGAGAGTAGGAGAGGGGGGAGAGTTAGGAGGGGAGCAGAGGGCATGGTCGAGGAGGAAGGTCTTGAGATCGGCCTTGAAGGAGGAAAGGGAGGAAGCAAGGTGAAGGGATTGTGGGATGGAGTTCAGAATGTGGGGGTAGAATGGCTGAAAGCCTGACCGCCAATGGTGGGGCGGTTCGGTCGGGGGATTTGGAGCAGGCAAGAGCCCGCTGAATGGAGGGAACAGGCAGGCTGATAGGGAGACAGCAGGTCAGAGAGTTAGGTGGGGGCAAGGCCGTGCATGGCAAGTCATTGGATCTGAGGCAGGTTGTTGACCAAGGCATCTCTTTAACTTCTAATTTTTCACAAGTGCCACATGAGTCAGAAGATAGATAGGGGCTTACAAAAGGTATTCAGATAATAATCACAAGAGACAAATTCCCTGGCATCATAAACATTTTGAATTGTAAAAAGCTTATGAAATTCTAAATATCATTCTGGGGTGGAGGGGATGTGGGTGGGGGTGGGAGGGATGAATCATGAATTACATTCTGAATGTAAATGCACTTCACAATCGTGAATTTCTTTTGTGATCAGATTTGCCTGCCTTGCTCCTGAGAAGAAAGAAACAGACATACAAGGAGAAAACCAAAGAATGGGTTGCAGTTTGCTAATAAGCCATAAGGTAGAAACTTGTTTCTTCCCCTAGTTGTGCCTGCTGAATTTGTTCATGTTTGTCCGTCACTTTTCTTCTTACCCTTTTTTTGCTCCCAGTGCCCACTCTCCCTCATATATTTCCATCTGCTCAATTACTTCTCCTTCCTTCAGCCACTATTTCCTCTGTCACTCCTACTCTCCATTACTCACCATATATCTAGGCCATAGTTAAGGACAACTTTCAACTGTGTTTTCTATTCTGTTCCTTAATTTAGGAACTGACAATTAAGTAATGGAGTTTAAAAATATTATTATTATTTTTCAGGAATTATGTAATTTTCTCCCCAAAGTCACAGTGGTCCTTCTGTCAGTCAGTCTTAGGGGAACAAATGGTGGTGCTATTAAGTAATAAGCACATTGTATCCGAATCCTCCATTGTAATGCATCCAGAGAGACCAGGGTGCTCATTGAGTTAACCAGCCTCAATGAGGAGAAATGCCAACGAGGTCTCTCAATTATAATCTTTGCTGTGTGAAATTGGCTGTTGTGCTTTGCCCACAAAACACACAGTCACTGCACTTTGTAGGGCATCTTCTGAAGTACTTTGAGACATCCTGAAAGCATCATAAGGCATTATACTCCCTAAGTGGAGTCCTGTAGCTCAGTGGTTGGAGCACTCATCTTACAAGCAAGAGACCTGGGTTCAATTTCAGGCAGGGCGAAACCTTGGGCATGTTTCCTTGCTCCACATGCCAAATAATAATCCCTCAAAAAAGTAATAGTAAATTAGTCATTTCAATCTTTAACTGTTTGTGGGACACTGTTGTGAGCAATTGGCTGCTGCGTTTCACCTATAAATATAAGTCAATTCCCTTTACAGTATATTCAGAGCCTTGGGTCGTCCTCCCGATGTGAATGGTCCTCTCTAAATGTAATTTTGTATTTTGTTGTTGTATTCTGTTGTATTGTGCTTCGAGACATCTAAAGACATGACAAGTGCTTTATCAAATGCAAGGATTATTATGATTTTATTACTATTATTATTATTATCTAGTGACCTATTTTGGAATAATAATAATCCTTGCCTTTTATATAGCACTTTTCACGTCTTCTATACATCTCAAAGCGCTGAATGAACTCAAAATAGCCCTCTTAAATAGTATTCACTTGATGAGTTATCAGTTTTACTTCCCACTCAGCTCCTGTTAGTACTGCAAACCAAAGCCATAACAGGTCCTAGCTGGACAAGCAGGGGAGAGCTTTACAGACTGTGTGCTCAATAGCACACTATGCGTTTTAGCTGGTTTGACTCCCAACAGTATCCCAATGTACATTTTGGGGTCCCTAAGCTTTGGCTCTTACTAATCTATGCCTAATAAAATTAGATAAGCAGGAGCTAGATAATAATAATACTAATAATCCTAGCATTTGATATAATGCTTTGCACATCTTCTAGATGACTGAAAGCGCTTCACAGAATATACTGTAAAGTGAATTTACTGTATATTTTTGGATGAAATGTGACAGCCATTTGCACATAGCACTGTCCCATAAATAGTCATGGATTGAAATGACTAATTTGTTATTGTTTCTTCGAAGAATTATTATTAGACGTGTGGAGTAAGGGTGGAACCTTGAACCTTGTCCAAGGTTCCACCCTGTCTGGAATTGAACCCAGGTCTCCCACTTGTAAGGCGAGTACTCTAACCACTGAGCTACAGGACTCCACATGGTTAAATGATTATATTGGTTGTAAACGCTAAGAAACTAGATTGTGTATTCCATTCCAATACACACGGATATTTCAATACATAAGTGGAACCCCGTCTGGTTTGACCATATGTATGGGTAACTCCCCCCTCCCCAGGCTTGGCATAAGCCTCCACCACTATCAAGCGCTTGAATGAAGGGCACTATATATATGAAAGTTGTTGTTGGGATGTCCTCCTCACGTGCAAGGTGTTATACAAATGTAATTTTGTGGTTGTTGTTGGTTTTGATATTCTTTAAGCATGATGATGGGTTTTCGCATGTGTCAAATATTCACCCAGCTGACCAAAATAAAATCTAGGTTTGATTAAATATTTTCGCCATTGTTTTACAAATAAATTGTTCAATGTTAAAAACTAAATAAAAAGATAATTACAGGTACATGCAATTTCTTGTGCAGAAATGATCAAACTAAACACATTCACCCACATATAGAAATGTAACAACGTGAGGATGTGATTTATTTTTGCAGTACTGTCACTGATGTTAGAAACATTACCTCTGCTCTGTATTCAGCCCTGATCTCATACTCTGGTGGGGACACACTTAACTTTGTTACAGATGAAATCTAAAATCCTGAAGTGTATCCATTCAGAGTATACTTTCATATATTTTTCAATCATGTCACTTAGAAACTTCACAGGTTTTACAATGAAAATGATTTCTGTATCCAGGGAATTTGTCCCTTGTGATCTCCATCTCAGTCTGCTTAGAACCATTATCTATCTCCTAGCTAATGTGGCATATATGAAAAATCAGAAGTCCCAATAAATCACAGCTCTATAAATGTCCAGTTATCATATGTATTTTTCTAGATTTATAAAAACAAATCTGTACTGTTCCAGGATCCCAGACTCTACAATTAAGCACTCGAACATATTGGAGACTTACTTTCCTCAGCTGGTTTGGTTCGGTTTCCAAATCAAGTTAACTGTATTTATCTCAGAGATTAGTCCAACACATATCAGAAGCAACAATCAAAACTATGCATATAACTAAATTCTGTGTGGTGAGAACACATTCTTTCTAAACAAGCTTGCAAATCGTTTGCTTTATTTGGCAACTAACATGTTCTACTATTACATCTGCAAAATAAACATGCACTGTATAATGTTAATATGCCTGTTGGATTGCAATGTGCTCCTTGGCTGCTTACTCACTGTCTCTGCCATGGGTAACGAACCTGCTTTTGCAGATTTGGTATCTTTGCCATCTGGATTGGGTCAATTCTCCCAGTGCCAATCACTTTCCATTTAATACGCTGCCCTTTCTACAGCATGAGTCTCAGTTTGGCAGTAAATTTCCAATCTTGGCAGGGGAATGTGCATCATTATTTGCAGGTTGGTAAACTCAATAGTTAGTGAGAGTATATACTAATAATAATAACAATCCTTACATTTGCACAACATCATTTCAGAAACAATTTGATGATCTAATGGCCGGATGGTAAAAATGTGTATTCTGGAAAAAATTAGATAAGAAGCTCAATCACTTTCTTCATCTCAGCCTTCCTTGTGATATTTTAATGAATGCACTATCTGGTGCTGGTAAATCATTTTTACAAATGTAATTGTTAAACTTTCATCACAGGAAGTTCTGCCATTGACCTGAACATTGTGGCATTCATCACATAACCTGTATGCATTGCAATGAATCATAACGTGGGAGGAACTGCTGGTGGGATGAAAAGGTACAGCCTGCCCCTGAAAAAATAATATCACCATGTGTTTTACATGAAAGATTTATTACTAATGTCAGTGAAGGTTACAAAAAGCATTAC
This sequence comes from Hydrolagus colliei, assembly GCA_035084275.1. Taxonomy (NCBI): domain Eukaryota; kingdom Metazoa; phylum Chordata; class Chondrichthyes; order Chimaeriformes; family Chimaeridae; genus Hydrolagus; species Hydrolagus colliei. The sequence goes on along the minus strand of CM068742.1, from coordinate 29,118,780 downwards.
TAAATGTGGAGTTTCTTTGTTTTTCTGATCCCTTGAGACAGACAATGTAGAATAATTTGTCTACACCTCTTATGTAGCGGATTCCTGACCCTTTAGAGAGAGAAGGATTTGTGGAACATAGACGTTTTCCATAGTAATGGAACGCTGAGGCTATAAATAGTTATGAAAACATGATCATAAATTGACATCAGCGTTAAGACCCACATTAATCATGGTTCAATCAGATTTAATTTTGCATTTTAGATTTTTATTACTTTTCGACATTTCCATTGAGCCTGTGGATATTACCACTGGCACTAACAGGAACAGTCAACCATTTTAATGAAAGATATCAGTTTATTAAGGCTTTTGTTTTGTCATCTGACACATGCGGAAACCCATCACCATACTTCCATGTATCCCATCTACAACTGAAAATCCCTGAGATAGTTTGTTGGAATGGAAAGCACACTCTCTCCCTGGAAGGATGCATCCTGCTTACCTAAATCCAGAACATATCAGGTGCAGGTTGACAAGAGCCAAGGCTTGGGAACTCAAGAGTAGAAGTTGTGGTACTGCTTGAGTCGAACCTGCTAAAACTGTATAGCTTGCCATTGATATTGCTTGTTCATATCGACCACCCCACCCATTAGAGCTTTGCTTGGAGCAGTGCCCTTACAGAGATCCAAAGAAACAGTGCACCATACAGTGGGTGGGGATGAGATTTAAAATTAGATTAGGAGTTCAATGACTTTCTTCATCCCAGCATTCCTTATGAAATTTTAATAAATGCAAAGTGGCTTTTTCATCCAAAGAAATCTTGCGGTTTTGTGATATAATAACCTCCTCTCTAACCTCCTCTATCCTCACATCAGTACCCGCTGTCTCCGCTCTACTGGATCTGGCCTCCTCCTTGTCCCCCGAATCCTTCATTCCATATTGGCGGCCTTGCTTTCAGCCACTACGCCCCCAAACTCTGGGACTCTCTCCCTCAATCCCTCCACCTCACCCGCTTCTTTTCCATTTTCAGGTCGCACCTGAAAACCATTCTGTTCTTGGCCTTGAAGGTGAGGACGAGGATCTTGAATTCGATCTTCTGGGTGACGGGGAGCCAGTGGAGGCGGGCAAGAGTGGGAAGTAATGTGGTCATAAAGGTATGGGAGAGTACATGAGCTGCAGAAATCTGAATGATCTGCAGCTTGTGAAGGGAGGAGCTTGGAAGGCCGATGAGGAGAGAGTTTCAGTAGTCGAGCCTGGAAGTGATAAAGGCGTGGATGAGAGTTTCGGCGGTATGGGGGTTGAGGTAGTGGCGGAGTTTGGCAATATTGTGGAGGTGGTGGGAGGCTGTGCCAGTCATGGAGCAGATGTGGGGGAGGAAGGATAGTTTGGGGTCAACAAAATGCCCAGATTTCTGATTGGCTTTGAGAAGTGGAGAGAGCAGCCTTGAACATTTATGTTGTCAGCACCTGAGGTGCGGAGGTGCTGATGTGAGCCAATCAGGAGGGCCTCCGTCTTGTTGACATTGAACTGCAGGAAATTTGCCCGACCTGACTGTTCAGGGCTTTGGGACGTCCTCCCAACGTGAAAGGCGCTATATATGTGCAATTTTGTTGTTGTTGTTGTTCGACCGTGCCTACGGTCACCTTCCCCCTCCCCCTGGCTCCGCCTCGGGCTCCGCTATTGTGAAATGTTCTGACACGCCATCTGGCATGGAGGGCACTATATACTGTAAATCCATGTTGTTTCTGGTTTTGTTGTTGTAATATGTTACTTTGGCAGAATAAAAGATTCAAAACCCTCCGTGGCCTCGCCGCACCCTACATTCGCGACCTCCTGAACCCCTACCACCTTGCCCGCCCACTCTGCTCAGCAGGCTCCTTCCTGTTCCATGTTCCCAACCCCACCCACCCCACCATTGGCAGACAAGTCCTCAGCCACTTTGTCCCCAATCTCTGGAACTCTATCCCGCAGTTCCTCTGCCTTGCCCTCTCCCTGGCCTCCTTCAAATCCCCACCTCAAGACCCTCCTCTTCAATGGTTCCATCGGTCACTCCAAAACTCCCCTTTTCCTCCACCCTTCCTGTCCCCAGCTCAGGTCCAAAACAATGACTGTCCAGCGCCTTGGGACATCCTTCTGATGTGAAAGGCGCTATGCAAGTATAATTTTGTTGTTGTTGTTTTCAATGCATTTATTTCCATGACATGTGCACAGGAAGTACAACAATGCACCAGATGAGCTCAGTGGAAGGGGTGGTGGAGTCTTAGGATGGGGGCGGGAAGTGGTGGTGGGAGGGTACGGTGGGGCAGGGGAAAGGAACATGTTGCTCCAGAGGTCAATCTAGATTGCTCTCGAACACCTTCTGTTAATTTAGCCGAGGATGAGCTATAGTACCATAGAAATCTGCAACAGTAATAATATTTATGTGTTTATGTGATATAGCACTTTTCACATTTTGTGGAAATGCCTCAAAGCGCTTCATAGAATATACAGTAAAGTGAATTGATTGGATATTTGTGGGCGAAATGCGGCAGCCAATTGCGCATAGCATAGTGTCCCACAAACAGTCGTGTGTTGAAAATGGCCAATTTATTATTGTTTTCTTTTTTTGAGGCATTATTTTCAGCCATGTGGAGTATGAAATTTGCCCAAGGATTTGCCCTGACCTGCTGAGAATCAAACCCAGGTTTCTCTCGCTTGCGAGTCGAGTGCTCTAACCACAGAGCTACAGGGTTCGGATGGCTATTTGACCCATTATATTTGTCCCAGTGTTTTTTCCTCATTGTGTGACATGAAGAGACAATCTAAAATGCAAACAATAAACAATGTTTCGTGGAAAAACTTAATAAAATAGTAGCATTAAAATTTATAAATATACATGGAGCATATTATTTATTTGTAGGATTCACTAAAAAAAATGTGATTGTTGTTGCTCAAATCGTTTGATGCAGTGTAATCTTAGTTCAAATTGCTAAACAAAGAAGAAACTTTCCATAACTAAAAAGCTGTTTGTACTCTGAGTTGTCCTTCCATTGTGAAAGATGCACTATCAAATCTAACAATTACTATTTTTTTGTTTTGTTTTCTATTTTCATCCATATTTTCCAAATCCCTGACTGTCCAGTGCTATGGGATGTCCTCCCGACGTGAAAGGTACCAATGCAAATGTAATTTTGTTGCTGTTTATGTCACCCTTACATCCCTCAGTTCTCTTTCACCCCCGTCATCCTCTCTAAGTCGTATTTTTTGCTACATCCTAACTCTCCTTATCTCCTCAGTCTGTCTTTCCTTCCCCTCTCAAATTCTCTTTCCATCTCCTCTCAGGATTCTTCCCATTAGTTTTCTTCTTTTGCCCCTCTTAGTGTATTATGTCTCTCACACTTACCATTCTTGCCCTTCCCACTTGCTTTTCATTCTCTCAGCTTCTTACGTTTCTCTCATTTACCCCTCGTCTCATCTTTTTCCCTGACTTTAGTCTCCCTCCTAGATTGTCCTTTCCTATAAATCCTCTGTTTTATTTTCTTCTACCTTCCCTAACTGTTGCTCCATTCTTTTCATTCTTATTTTCTTGGCCTCCAAATAATTCAAGTAGTGAGACCTCTGTTCAGCAGTCTTGTTTTCCTAAAGTAACTCAGCAATGGTATCATTCCAGCAATTCAAATTATGCGTGCAGCCACCATTTAGCCTTTGTAGTGCTGCAGTTTATCTGTTACAGAATCTACTACAAATTTAGCAATGGTGTAAAGTCTACGCATCCCGGTATTGTCATTTTATTTCTCCATTTCTAATGGGAACTATTTAATTATGATTAGCTTTTAAGGAAAACGTCTTATGGATAACAACCCAATTAATATAATAGTAATAATCCTTGTATTTGAATCAACACCTTATCAAGTCTTTGTGATGCCTCAAAGCATTCATAGAATATAATGTAAAGTGAATTGAATATATTTTGTGGGTGAATCATGGCAGCTAATTGTGCACAACAAGCGGTTGTGGATTGAGTGACTAAATTGTTCTTTTTTTTGCAGAGATTATTACTCCTGAAAAACTGGTTTGCCAATCAACCAACATCAGTTTCCCACTGATTGCTATGTACACAGAGATGTGTGGAGTAAGGAAACTTGCCTAACATTTTGAACTGTGGCCAGCATGGAAGCCTGATTGCAGGGTCTTGTGGAGGGAGTGGGCTGTGAGGAAAGAATGAATCTGAGAGGCAACGACTTTTTCAAGAACCTTGGACAGAAAAGGAGGTTGGAAATGGGCCTGTAGTTGGAGAGGTGTGATGCATCAAGGGAAGATTTCTTCAGAATATGATTGATAGTGGCTGTTTTGAAGGGGTGGGAACATTGCCGGATGAAAGAAATAGGTTCATGGTGCCAGTGAGTAATGGGACAAGGAGGTGGAGCTGGGAAGTAAGGAGAGGTGTGGAGATGGGGTGCAGGGAGCAGGTGGTGAGCCTCATGGTGGATATGGTGGTGATGACAACAACAAAATTACACTTGTATAGTGCCTTTCACGTCAGGTGGATGTCCCAAGGTCCTGGACAGTCATTGTTTCAGACCCGAACTGGGGTCGGGGAAGGAGAGGGTAGAGGGAAAGTGGGGGATTTGTGGTGACCAATGGACCGCCGAAGAGGAGAGTCTTAAGATGGGACTTAAAGGAGACTAGGGAGGGGTCAAGGTGGAGCGACAGTAGGATGGAGTTCCAGAAGTTGGGAGTAGAGTGGCTGAAAGCTAGCCTGCCAATGGTGGGGCGGGTAGATCAGGGCACGTGGAGCAGGCCAGAGCCTGCTGAGCGGAGGGGGCGGGTAGGTTGGTAGGAGATTAGGAGGTTGTAGAGGTAAGGTGGGGTGAGGCCATGGAGGGCTTTGAATGTGAAGACCAGGATCTTAAATTGAATCCTTTGGGTGATGGGGAGCCAATGGAGTCAGGTGCGGATGGGGGAGATTGGATCATGAAGCTTAGAGCGGTAGAGGACACGGGTAGTGTTCTGGATTACCTACAGCCTATGGAGGGAGGAATTGGGAAGGCCGACAAGCAGGGTGTTGACGTAGTCGAGCTGCGATGTAATGAAGGCGTGAATGAGGGTTTCAGCGGCCTTATGGGTGAGGTAGTGGCAGAGTCTGGTAATATTGCAGAGGTAAGGGAAGACAGAGCAGGTCATGGCTTGGATGAGGGGGAGAACAGTTGAGGATCAAACAAGACACCTAAGTTCCTGACTGGCTTGGTGTCGCTGATTGTGCAACCATGCCTGATGCATGAAGGTGCTGGTGTGAGCCAATTAGAAGGGCCTCTGTCTTGTTGACGTTCAACTGTAGAAAGTTGGCTATCATCCAAGACTTGATATCTGACAGGTGGTCTATCAGGACAGCAATGGTCTTGGAGGCAGAAAGTTAGTGTTGTGTGTCATCTGCATACATGTGCACGTTAATCCCATGTCTGTGGATGATGCCACCACGGGGAAGCATGTAGATGTTACAAAGTAGTGGGCCTGGTGGACACCCTAGTTGATAGTGCAGGGGCTGGAAGAGAAGCCTTTGGTGGTGACATAGTGGAGACGTTGAGAAATGTAGGAGTTGAACCAGACAAGGGCCATGAAAATTGAGCTGGGAGGAGAGGCGGTGTGGGAGGATGGAGTGGTCGACAATGTTGAAGGCAACAAAGAGATCAAGGATGAGATGAAGTCAGAGGGAGCCCTTATCAAAGATGTTTAAAATGATGTAGAGACTTTGATCTGTCTCCGTGCTATGAGCAAATCAAAATCTAGATTAAAGGGGTTTGAAGTGGGAATTGCGAGAGAGAAAGCAGTGAAGATGGGAAGCAACGATTCGTTCCAGGGCCTTAGTGAGGAATGCAAGGTTGAAGATGGGATGGTACCTGGAGAATAGGAATGGGTCCAGCAAAGGTTTTTCCAGGATGGGGGTGATGACAGCTGTTTTTAGAGTGGTGGGAACAGTACCAGTAAATAAGGAGAGGTTGATGATGTCAGTTAGGAGTGAGGTTAGGCAATGGAGCTCGGGGAGAAGAGGGGAAGACGGATATGAAGGTGTGGAAGGAGGAATGGGTTAGGAGTCAGAGTGTGGGAGGGAGGTGGGGTGGGTATGGAAGTTGGAAGGTCGGTGACAGCTGAGCGGATCAATACATTACAGGATTCCACATTAATACTTTCTTAATGAATATGTGTTTTTCACTTTGACCAATAACAGCACATTTGTAATGGGACTTGTAAATCTTGAATTTGCTCATGAATAGCGACTTCTATTGGTAATTTGTAGCACATCACATGTCTCATATGATATCTGTTCTGACACAGTCGATTAATAAAAAAAATTGCATTTGATATACTGTGGTTTCTTTCCTGTCAGGAGGACATCTCAAAGCACTTCAAAGTACAGTGACTGCATATTTCACAGCCTTTTTCTAATAATGTATATTAACTTTTGACATATATCGAGATGTCTCAAAGCAATTCTCAGGATTATACAGTATTGTGAAGTGTACTGACTGCATATTTGTATACAAATGATGTAGCCAATTTGTGGAGAGCAATGCCCCACAAACAGCCATGGAGTGAGTGACCAATTTTATTTTGGCGGGCTTTGGGTAGTTGAGAAAAACTGCCTAATCTTGAACAGTGCTGTAGGATTAATTATGCCCCCTTCACTAGACAGCTAGGATCTTGGGGTGTCAGCCTAGACTGTCAGTTCAAAGTTCTGGTGTGTGGCTTGAACCCACAACATTCTGACTGAAATACAATTGCTACTATCTGAGAAATACTTATACACATTCAAGACTGAGATTGACAGTTTTTTAAAAAAAAGACAAAGGGATTAAGGGATATGGGGATAGGGCGGATGAATGAAATTAGCATAGAAGATCAGCCGTGCTCTTATTAAAAGGTGGAGCAGGTTCGAGGGGTCGAATGGCCTACTCCTGCTGCTACTTCTTATGTTCTTATGGTACCTGAACTTATTGCAACAACAACAGCAACAAATTACACTTGTATAGCACCCTTCATGTAGGAAAAACATCCCCGGGTGCTGATCCTTGCAGAATCATGTATGTCACATACTCTACAGGAAGTTTATTTAGACATGATCTTCTTCAAGAGCAAAGTTCCCGCAGGTTGATGTGATACACCTGCTGTTATCAGCAGCAGTTACTATTTAGGACTCCTGCCAACACAGTAATATTATGTTTTCATCCCCCATGTTGTTCTCAATCACAAACACTGCAGTCAATGTATTTTATTCACTGTAATACAAGAGGAATATACATATTTTATATCCAGCACAATTTCCCATATTGTTTAGCATCTGAGGGCCGCACAAAGTCAGAAAGTAATAGGCGATCAAATTACAATTATTCTTGAACTGCACCATATGGCCTTGTGCTCACTCTTCATTACTCGTCTACTTATTCACCACCCTTCAGTGCTGGCAGAGTGGAAACAATTGAACAAAATTTCCATGAGGCAAAAACAAAGGGATGCTGTATATAACACAATTAGTTTTAATAATAATAATGATAATAATCTTTACATTTGACACATCGCCTTTCACATCAGGAGGACGTCACAAAGCGCTTCATGGGTTATTTTATAAAGTTGCGTATTATATTGAATGTTCTATGGTGCAGATAAGCAGCAAACTGAATTATTTGAAACTGGTGGAGTCCTGTAGCCTGACTGTTCAGCGCCTTGGGAGGTCCTCCCAACATGAAAAGCGCTCTATAAATGTAATTTTGTTGTTGTTGTTGTTGTTGTTGTTGTAGCTCAGTGGTTAGAGCACTCACCTTGCAAGCAAGAAACCTGGGTTAAATTTCAGGCAGGGCAAAACCTTGGGCAAGTTTCCTTACTCCACATGCCTAATAATAATTCCTCAAAAAGAACATTAATAAATTGGTCATTTCAAACCACGATGTGTTGTGAGACACTGCTGTGCGCAATTGATTGCTGTGTTTCGCCTACAAATATAGAGTCAATTCACTTTACAGTATTTTCTATAAAGCAATTTGGGAAGTCTAGAAAATATGGAAAAGCGATATATCAAATGCAAGGCTTATTATTATTGTTATTATTGTTGTTGTTGTTATTATAATTAGTAGTAGTATTATTATACTGCCTACCCCCACAAACACAAACACAGAAATTGGGTTCCATTTTGTCACTGTGATTTAGAAGTGCCACACCTTCAAACATAACAAAACAACAACTTGAATTTAGATAGCATCCCCCATTAGGTAGCACCCTGGTGCATTCAAATGTATTAAGTGCTCAAGATGGTGAAATTCCTCTTTCCGTTAAGCATAGTAATTTTAATGATGCACACTTTGTATGAAAAAATCCAAGTGTAAGCACAATTCATTAAAGTTGGATTACTTTATTGGTGAAATTAAAGTTTTGTCTCAAATCTCTACACATACCTGTTCCTGCGTTCATGGAGCCAATTAATTTAGAATAATGATTGATGTGATTCTCACATTATAATTATATATAGTAATAGCAATACTGATTCTTGCATTTGATACAATACCTTTCATATTGAGAGAACAGGATTTTAAGTGCTGGACAGGATTTTACTGTGACGTGACTGTGCATATATTGTAGGTGAACACAGCAGCCAATTCGTGTGCGGCAATGGCCCACAAACAGCCTATGAAGTGAGTGATGAGCTTTAACTGGGGATTGTTGGCCGGGACAAATCTTGCAGTATTCAGTAAATTGCAATCATTGTGGGAATTGTTCGGTTCCTTTAGCAGACAAGCTTTGAATTTATTTTTGATTGCTGCCTGCGACTGTTTGGAACTTCAGAACTTCACAGCCAAACGTTTGTTAAGGGAGGATAAAACATTCTGAGATTGAATTGAAACTTTGAACTCATTGGTTATTTAACAAGGACTCTCAGACATTCATACATCTTGTTTTTCTTCGCTCAAAATCTAATTATTCATCATTCAACAAGTGCCTGCTCAGAGGTTTTTTTTTCTCTCCTGTACCACCAAATCAGCACACCAGGCTGCAAACCCTGCGTGATTGCAAACATGATCTTTGAATAACAGATTTGTTGTTTGCCCTTTTGTTGTGAATCAACAAAGGAATGTATGAAGCCATTTCTTATGCACTTCATTTATTGCTGGGGGAAATAAATGGTTGGAAATTATAAATTCAACTGGCATGAGGCCATGTACTTCAATTGGGTAACCTTTGAACCTTGCAGGATATGAGTCTTTAACCACTGCATCATATGTGACTGACTGTTGGTGTGGCATCCTTCAGTTTTCTCCCAGTAAGTGGTGAGCAGAGGCCTATAATTCTTTAAACAGACGTATCTTACAGAAGAAAGGATAAACCTTTAACACATTATAAACCGCATTCTGGTTACATTTATAACCAATTGGCATGTTTTTTCCCCAATGACATCCTCAAACAAGTCAGTTTAAGGATATCAATGGTAGGAAAAGCGCCAACTTTGTTCTTTTGTTTGTTTGTTTGCTTACAGCATGTGAAAGAGAAGCAGAAAAAAAAACTATTTCTGTGATTCCACTAGAGAGCAGTGTTCTTTTGTATATGCTACTTTGGTTTCCCCGGTCTCCAATTGAGAAGTTTGGAGGAGCTGTTTAAGTGGGGTTTATTCCTCTTTGTGGCAGACTTCCAGCACATTGCTCCTATAAACCGGCTTGTTGGAACTCTAAAGGGACAGCGTATGACCACATCCCATTCTTCACCTCCTGTATTAAAGTTTTATCGTCAAAGGTTAAATTGCGTCAGGATTATTACAGATTGCTGGCCAATTCCCTGAAATTCCCTTAATATTTTTACACTTAAACCCATGGTGATGTCTTCATCAACTTGAGGTTGCCGCAGGATTGAGGATCGACATGTAGACAATGGTTTGGCCAAGAAAGTAACATACAAATGACAAAGTTGTAATGGTGTCGTAAATTTACTGTACAAATATTGCATCGCTTCACTAGTCACAAGAATATGCTGCTTACACAGCGACAGTTCTCAGAACTGTCAGCACTTTTACTGCTAAGCAGATGTCAGGATGAAAAATACAATGCATGATATTATCACATCATTGAAAATTGGTATCCAAAACAGCCTTTAATTATCATCTGTCTCAGTTCGGGTGGGACCACTTTCCCCTAACCACAAGGTTTCTCAAAATCTTCGACTGATGCCATTGTTGTTGCCACCCGTGAAGTGCGCTGATTGAGTTCACTGCACAGATACCAACTGATCTCGGAAAGACTTCGGCCGCCATCCCGTGGGGCAGCACTGAATCCCTGCAACACACCACAGCTCGTGGCAAAAATTTATGCAGTAGGTCGGAAGCTTCAGACAGATTTAGGCCAATCCATTGACTGAAGTGGAGAAGCGGGAAGGCATTTCATATCCAAACCGTTGATAAAGTGATGCTTAACAATGGTGATTATTATCACATCGCATTTCCCATTTTCACTCTGTTCCCTCCCTCTCTGTATACGGTAGAAATGGTGTCAACATGACCCAGAGACAAAGGAACATTATCACTTGTTCCTATAAGTGGCACTTTTAATTCAGTTGGACAACCTTGCACCTATGAAAATACAATAATAACAGTACTGCTTGTATTTAATACTGTCATGATTTAATATGGTGGTATATTTGATCCAGCACCTTGAGACGTCCTCCCAACATGAAAGGTACTATGCAAATGCCATTTTGTATTGCATTGTATATATTCAATTGTATATAGGTTGACCTCATTTATCTCCATGGCTCAACAAGCTCTATCACTGTTTAGAATTCTGCCCCACATGAAGGTTTCCATGTACAGTAAAAGCCTGTTTATCCGGCAACCGATCAACCGTAACTTCCGTATAACTGGCATCGCAAAAAAAGGGTCCGCATTAGATTAACCGGAATTTATCCAGAAAAATGCATTGAAAATTTTTTGGGGGGGCGTTTTCGGGTGAATATCTGGCAGGCGCTTTAGCTGCCATTGGCCAGGTCCTGAGAGTGCCGAATAAACTGGCTTTTACTGTAAATTAGTGTCCGGCGATATATCGATATATTGGTTATATCGGTATAATTTTTCATATCGATGCCAATATTGGAAATTTTAATATATCAGTATATCGAAAAATTTGGTATAAAAAAAATTGGTATATCACAAAATATATATAGTGTCTGGCGGTATATAGCGTCTATCGATATATGGTTATATCGGTACAATATAAAACTTTTCCAACTTACCTTGTCGCCGGCATTGCAAACCTCCTGGGCCTAAAGCACGCATATCGGAATGTGCGCACACATCAGAATCTGCGCGCACACCGGAATGGGCATGCACCTCTGAATGCGCATGCATACACAGGATAAAAAAACCTGGTGATATCGATATATTGGTATATATATATATGAGCCCACCGATATATCGATATCGGAAAATTTCCATATCAACGGACCCTACTGTAAATGCAAGTCATTCTTGTTGTCATGTCATTCAGTCTACACAAGGCACATCGTAGGATATACTGTAAAGTGCATTTGCAAGTGAACATGGTAGCCAATTTACACAAACAGCCACAATGTGAATGATTAACTTTAACTGTGGAATTGTTGGCCAGGACACTGACAGAAATTTCATTCTCTTTTGAAAAGTGTTATGGGACCTTTTATAGCAGCCTGTGTAGGCAGACAGGACCTAGATGAAATCTACTCTATTTATGTAACATTCAATGACCAGAATTTTGTAAATCACTAAATTCAATTTGAACTTTGCCACTAGTTTAAAGAAATTACAGAAATCTAGTTTCAAAATGAAGTCTGCAGCTAAGAATAGGCAAAATTCTGGACACTCTGAAATGCTAAATAAATAAAGTAAATCGAGACTGCAGTGGAATTCCCCCCTCCTCCCATTGTTTGTGTCTTCTTATTAACAATGAAGCAATGTAAATCTCTGTGGGCTGAAACATTCCTATGTGTGGTTTTGAAAGCTCTTTGGTTACAATTATCTACTGACCATGAATAGTCACCACTGTGCTGTAAGAGGGTTATTTCCACATTCTCACTTGTCAATTTAAGCAAAGCATGTTTCAACAATCGAGCTAAGCAGGCTTCTTAGAAGCTGTTGACTCATAACTTGTCATGCACATTTTATTCAAAACGTAATCCTGTTTTTAAACATGCAAACTCTGCTGTCTATTATATTATGTTGCTCACTGTTTCAAAATATCAACTAAATGTAATCTCACATGATCTGACCTGGATGCCTTATGTGGCATATGACAAGACAAATGGGAAGTTCATTGCTCAACTTTACTTTGTTTTCTGAGTAAACATCCAGTTCAATGCCTCAAGGAACAATCTGAAAAAAAACCTTCAGATAATGCATTATCGCATGTTGGTAACTCATCTTTCATGCATTTAAATAAGATTCACCCATAGTATGATGATGTGATCACATGACCTTTAGGGGGAGGATGATAATAATAATAATAATCCTTGCATTTGATATAGGGCCTTAATCACATCTTTGAGATGTCTCAAAGTGCTTCACAGAATATACTGTGAATGGAATTGACTGTATATTTTGTGGCCAAAACTCATCAACCAATTGCGCACAGCCGTATTCCATAAACCAGTCGTGGATTGAGTGATCAATTTTTTTAAAAGGAATTATTACCCTCAGAAAAGTGATCTGCCAATCGACTGACAACCGGGTTCCTGCCTACTGCTAGGTAAATGTAAGTGGGTGGAGTAGGGAAACTTACCCAACGTTTCGCCCTGTCGGGAATCAAAGCCGATTTCTTAAGCCACTTGCTTACGAGGTGAGGGCTCTAACCACTAAGATACAGGACTCCAAGAATACTGATGTGAAGGATAACTTAAAGAGGTGAGCTGAGCACCTCCCACGGCTACATGTAGCCACTGTTTGCTCTCTGATTAATCTGTTGCCTGGACTGCTGTACAACTCAATACCTGTACTTTCATTCGCAAAGCTCCTGATTTTGTCACATCTCCATGGAAACTGCTGCCGGGAGTCCGGACGATTTTTTGGACAGTCATATTATGACATTGTTGGACCCTGAGATATTTTTGAGCTTTGAAAGAACTGCAATTATATTTCCTCATATAAACAGCCGAGAGTAGTCACAATGATCTATCTTTGTTGGAGAAAGGTGGCCTCAGAAACACGATGTGGAGGGATGGGTCATTCCTTCCTAACCCAGTCCTAGCTCAGGTTGTGTAACTAAGCTTGAATCATACGGGTCTGATAATGGAGAGCTTCTTGACAGTGTTCCAGTGTGTGCGATTAAGGATGTTAATCCTTTTAATTACATGGTTACCTCCTTTGCAATAATAAATCACAAGTTGAACATCATTGCAAAAATAAACCATATAATTATTCTTGATTTAAGTGGGACTCTATTCACTTCCACTCCCAAATCCTATCTTTTCCACGGTGCTCTACCTCACTTGGTTTTCCTTCTTGAAAGACTTTAGCTGTCACAGTTCAATTAGTTGTCAAATCCATTGATTGTCAATTTCCTTCAGGGCTCAGAAATTCTATTATAAATTTTTACAAAATATATACAATTTTCCTGATTGCTGAAGTTAGTGTAAAAGTGAAATTGATAGAGAAAAGGAAAGTACAGGAAAATTATAATAATTATGCTTAATTTGATATAGTAACTTTTACATTGGGAGGACTCCTCACAGTGCTTCTCCATGATGTAAAGTGTTATGACTGTGTATTTTGCAGATAAATATGGTGACCAATTTCTACACAACAGTCTCCTACAAACAGTGATGAAGTGAATCACCAGTTTTTATCTACAACAACAACAGCAAAATTTAATTTATAGAGCACCTTTCTTGTCAGGAAGATGTCCTTAGGCACTGGGGTTTCTCCCGGTTTCCTGTCCAACAAACTGGGGGTTTGTTGGACAGGAAGCCAGGAGAAACTCCCTTCTCTTATTGAATAGTACCATGGGACCTGAACAGACATCCAACAATGCAGCACACCCCCAGCATTGTCAGTCCAGCCTAAATTAATTTAAAGTAAAATGAGTTGAATGCAGTTAATTCACTGACTGTTATCAGCCACTTGCACCCCTGTGGCCAAATTTATTCTTCTGGGTACAATTTCTCAGTATGTCAAGTCATTAGTTCCACTTCCCAGTTTGCCTTGGCTTTTGCATAAAAGATTAATCTGAATCTGCCACGTCAACTTTGTATTTGAGCTTGTAGGTGGCTGTAAAATTAGCCTTAGTTGGTGAGGATACTGAGATCCATAGTTTGAGATGAGAATACGATCACTAGTATCAGTTATTACATTGACCAAATACATGGTCAAATATTTATCACAGGCCTTGGGAGTAAGTTTTGCCACCTCCATCTCCAGGGTCTGTAGTATTCACCAATTGTTTGGTTGAATTTTCATATGTTGCAGTTTTGATCCCAGTAAAGAATTTGGAGAAAAGATGGGGAAACGGAGCTAATCAGCATTGTCGCAGAATTAACAGGAGGGCAGATTGAATGGCCTGCACCTCTTCTAATGTTTCTATGCAATATAGTTTTGTTTAATAATCTGTTTTTACTTAATAATCCTTATGCTTAGTATAGCACCTTTCAAATCGGTAGGACATTCCAAAGTGCTTCAAAGGATTTAGAGTAAAGTGTAGTGACAGTGTGTTTTGAAGGCGAATGCAGCCGTCAAATTGCACACGGCAGTGTCTCAAAGACAGGCAATTGTCTTCTTCAGCACTCGTGTCAGAACTACATTTATGGATGTTTAGAGTTATCCACCTTGCTACAGAAAACTCAACAAATTCTCAGTTTGCTGAGGCACATTCTCTCCATCATGTTACTAATGGTAAAATATGACATTATACAGATGATGCCAAAGATATCCAGATACTTCATCCAAATTCACGCATACAATTCTAGTAAACATATATACATCCCTTTCATTGTAAAGTATTTATGACCCAAGCACAACTCTTACAAGCATGATGCTGATCCAAGCTTAGTTTTTACACACTGAACAAGGGCAATCCATTGTCAAATTTCATCCGCAGAGAGCACTGCATTTTAGAGGTCTATGTAGTATGGTGTAAAATATTTGCTTTGGTTTAAGTGTTTTCTGCTGTTTTTGATTTGGTTGAGTTACTAAATGAATTATGAAATGGCTTGTGCTACAAAGAATTGCAAATTGGCTATATTTAACCACTGCAAGTAGAAATACTGATCCGCAAATAATCCTGAACCAAGCATAGCATTTGCTGCCAAACAAATTCTGCGGTTCTCAAGATGCAACTGTATGCGTACATTGATATTTGTAAATCCTATGAATATTTGTCCTTCTGTGATAAACGCAGTCAATGATAATTGCCATAATAATGATACATTAATGGAGGATAAAAATAAATCCGAGAAAGGTTACATTTCCAGAAAAACACTATGAAACTAATTGCTTTTAAGTGCACCAACAATGTACGGTTCTAAATATTGTTGATTTGGAATTTATACCTGGTCTTATATGATATTTTTGCGAGGACTCCTGTAGATTTTGTGGACAAAATGCAGCCAAAGCATTTTTCTCATCCTCTCAGCTCCCACCTTCAGCTCTGGTGCTCAGCTAAAATTGTCAACGTTTTGTGATTGCGGTCCTAGAGTGAAAGGCTCCATAGAAATTGTTTTATACTGTATGTTGCAAAAATAACTGATACATTTTACATATTTTGAAATGATTTTCGTCCTATTCAAAAATGAAATTTGCTGTTCCTATTTATAGAGCGCAAACCTATGTCATTGCTATTAACACAGTAACTGCTGTATGTCATGAAATGTTATTTCCAATACAAAGTATCTCATCTTTATGCAGCCACCTTCATTTCCACACAAGGCGTTTTTTGATACCAACAAGAGAACAGAGATTTTAGGATCTTCCTCCCACTTATGAAAAGTATTTGCTGTTCCCGACAGCTGAGTACTTTGTTTTAGTGGATGCTATGAAACATGTTCAAATGAGATATGGAAATGTAAAACACATAAAATACAAATGGTGACATCTAATTCTTTATGAAATGGAATGAAATAAAAATAAATCATACTTGCGCTTGTTATAACACCTTTCACTTCTTGAGAACATTGCTAAATGCTCGTCGGGATGTGTTGTACTGTGTAGTGACTGTATATTTCCAGATCCATGATCCATTTTGTCCTCTGTCTACGTTTTCCCCTACCCCTATATCATGGCAGCCAATTTAGACACTGCAATGTCCCTCAAACAACTTTGAAATTAAAGGCTAAACGACTAATAATACAGAATAATAAAATCAAATAAAGGGAGAATAAAAAAGAGTAAAAATCAAAGCTTACAATTTTGAAATGTAAAATTCAGTAAGATAATTCAATAATTGCAATGATAAAACTTATGTTTGATAATTAATAATTGTTATGACAAATTAATACTTTCATCATTAATATTTGTTATGATAAAAGTGCATGTTCCATTAGCAACAGACATGCAAAGATTAAGACTCATATTCAGCCCTGAAATGCTAATCTTCTGTCTCCGTTCAGATTAACGTACCTGATCCATAGAAAGGCACTGACCCATTAGAAATGATTCAATGTGTTCTATTTGATTAATACTTTAATTTTCTAGGTTTAAAATGTGATGCTCTTGCAGAAAGACAGAATCCATTTTTTCCTCCCGACTACTTGATCCCATTGTTACACATGGAAAACTCAAGTAGGCTTTTTAGGGGGTTTTAACAGAATTGAAACTTGTTGTCAATCTGTTCAAAACTACTTCAGTCTGAAAATCCTTTTATCTTCCATTTTATCGAGCTTGAAATATTTCTCACTAATGCATGTCTTTAACATTTTGGAGTGGAGAGCAGCTAAAAAAAAATGTGGGCATCTAGTCAGGTGCGCTTGACTAATGTATGTTTAATGACAAGAGGAAGCAGAAAGGATGCTGGGCTAGGGGGGAAACAAGAAACACAAGTACCAGCGGAAGAAAGGGGCTGCAGAGTACAGTGAATTCTGATACTTCAGATACATAATGCTACATGAGAGCTGTGGTAGTGCTTTTAAATTTGTCCTTGAGAATACACTCATCTGGAACAATGATTGCAGAGACAAAATCAGATGAATGCTGCTTTCAGGACTAAATTACTGTTCAATATGAATGCGACTGAACGAAATACATTTAGAGAGGTTGGAGAGTAATTCAGCAGAGAAAAGTAAATTGGGACCGCGCAGTCCAAATAGCATTTGCAAAATGCTGGAAAAAATAGTTCTGCAAAATGCAATTTGCTTCCAGGTATATTAAATTTAATGAAGGGCCTTCTGATTGCTGAAAGAAAGCAAGGTCTGATAAAGCTTTTGTCACTCATTGCGAATGCTGTAAGTTTTCAGCATCATTATGATAATCAAGTGGTTCTGTGGGTAATTCAGTACTGTGAATTATTATTCAAGTTGATAATAAATTAGAAATGTAAAGCTTGTCCATCGAATAGCCACTTTTCTTATACGCCTCTCCCTAATTTTCAGCAAAAAAAGACCTACAAATAATTTTAATAGGAGTGTGACAAATTATTCACACAAAGTCAAGAATAATTGACTCTGACAATTCCCACTTTGTTACCAGCAAATTGGTAATGAAAAGGGTTGTAGGTTCTTAATATATTGTAGAACATAGGAAGCAGATTGCTTTATGATGGGAGGGTTAGCACTCTGCCAGTTGATATAATATGCACACTGTAAAGGTTCTGTGCCACTTATGCACAGATACAAAAGCACGTAGATAGATATGAGCACAGATCTAGCTTGTTGTTCGGTTTCATCCGAAGGAAGGAATTTGTGTGATGAAAAAACAACAATGCCCAATTTTGACAAAATAATCGGACAAAAAAGTCACCCCTGGTAACTAATGATCCAGGCATGGTGGCCATTGAACCTGCGGCCTTGAAGCATTTCATTGCTGGTTTATCGAATACTAATATTTCAGTGCTTAAAGAAGAGATGTGGTTTCTGTACTGGAAGTACCATGGTAATATTCTGGTAAAAAAAATTGAGGAGTCCTGTAGCTCAGTGGTTAGAGCACTTGCTTTGCAAGCAAGAGACCTGGATTTGATTTCAGGCAGCAAAACCTTAGGCAAGCTTCCTTACTCCACATGCCTGATAATAATTCCTTGAAAAAAACAATAATATATTGGCCATTTCAATCTATGACTTTTGTGGGATACTGCTGTGCGTAATTGGCTGCTGCATTTCGCTTACAAATATACAGTCAATTCACTTTACAGTATATTCTGTGAAGTGCTTTGAGAAGTCTAGAAGACGTGAAAAGTGCTATATGAAATGCAAGGATTAGTATAATAATAATAATCCTTGCATTTTTGAAATAGCACTTTTTGGGGAGATGGATTATTATTTGGCGTGTGGAGTAAGGAAACTTGCCCAAGGTTTCGCCCTGACCTGCCTGGATTCGAAACACACGTGTCACACTTGTAAGGCGAGTGCTCTAACCACTGAGCTACAGGACTCCATTATTATAAATTGGTGATATCAGACAGAATTCATAAATATCAACCCTAGTCACTATTTGTTTTTCCTTGCATTTGATATAGCGCTTTTCACATCTTATCGACGTCCCAAAGCGCTTCACAGAATATACTGTAAAGCGAATTGACTGTATATTTGTGGGCAAATCGTGGCAGCCAATTGCGCACAAACAGTCGTGGATTGAAATGACCAATTTTATTATTGTGGTTTTTTTTGGAGGGATTATTATTAGGCATGTGGAGTAAGGAAACTTGCCTAAGTTTTCGCCCTGAACGGCTTGGATTCGAACACAGGTTTCCCCGGCTTGGTCTCCCCAGCTTGCAAGACAAGTGCTCTAACCACTGAGCCACAGGAGCTCCACCAACACATTATCCCATTGGTAACTGGAAGCATGTCACAACTACATCTGCTTCCCTGGTTCATCCTGTAAGTCAGTGGGTGGAGCACTCGATTCACAAGCAAGAGACATGGATTTGATCCTGGCAGAGCAAAACCTTGACCACGACTGTTTGTGGGACGCTGCTGGGTGCAATTGGCTGCCGCATTCCGCCTACATAAAATGTACAGTCGATTCGCTTTACAGTTTATTTGTGAAGCGCTTTGAATCGTCTAGAAGATGTGAAAAGTGCTATAACAAAAGCAAGGATTATAACAAATGCAAGGATTCTTTCATAACAGGAATCTCACAAGGCAGCTGTGACTTGCTGCCTGTCACCACCACGATTCCCCATTAGTTTGACTCTGGTAGTTGATTGCATCATGAGCGGCTGCTTTTTTTTTCAAACCCAGTGTCTATCCACCAACTATTCTCTTCTTGTAATACAAGAATAATTGGTTTTCAAATTCCAAAGATTCATATTATCTCCAATGAGTTTCTCAATTAAGTTTGCAATTTCGGGAAATTCAGGGTTCATATTAGAGCCAAAGGTAACAATGCAAGCAAAGGAACTTACTCTTGCAAAAGCTCATCATATTACCATAGAACAGAAGAGTACTTGACCATTCATTCCTAATAAATAACAGCAGGGAGGGTACAGAGATAGTATTTCAAAAGCAAAAATCATCAAATTACATTTAATGAAGCATGAATTTTCTTTTATTCGACCGGGCAAATTTAAGCAGAAATTACTTTATTTTATTGCATGTTTATTGATTTTGTGCTTCAAGTCGGTGAGCCCAGGAAATGTATGCAGTATGTAGGCTGCATACACCTCTGGCGCACTTGTTAGCATTTTCCTGGCTTCACAGTTTAACGATCAGGACATTCTAGAGATGGAGCAGACTCATTTCGAGCACAGACCACCCTTGCTGCCAACATTCCACAAACTGACATGAAATGTTGCACCTCACTCTTGGGCTCTCGTGGATTTTACCAGTAAATGCACAAGGCTACAGGAAATGAAAGAGGCTGCGGCACTAGGAATATAAACGGTTATGTTTACCTATGAAAGATGTCGCCATTTATCACATGCTTGACATCTTCCATATACAGCATGATGTTCAAAGAACAAAACATGTGCTGTTCAGTCACAACATCCTGAAGACATTAAACAGTCATTTCAGCTGTAAAACAACAATCTATTATATGTTTAACTAGTTATGAATGTGCCATGTTAATTCCTCAATTTTGTAAAAAGACAACATGTCAAAAGTGTGCTTGAAGTCCTCAGATTTTATTGAAAAGCACTTTCTGGGACAGGAAATATCAGTTGTAATATGTAATTATAAAACACTAATGACAAGAATATTTGTTGTGCCTCCACTCGTATAAGAAATTGTCTAGTGCACAGGCATGCTGTACGAATTTAGGACAGTTTCACCTGCCCCAGAGCCTCATAGGAGGTCTAGCTCTCCAATTGTGTCTTGGTTGTGTGTGAAAAGGGAGAAAATAAGTGAATACTATTCAAACAGAACTCTATGTTCACACACCAAGAGATAGTTTAGCAGGGTTAGTGCAGACCTCTCAGCTGATTTATCTCATCCTCTTTAACTAAGCAAGTTATCACCAATATGGGACTTCAGCTTCATCTACAAATTGAGAGTTCCTGCTCTTCACAGTAAATCTTGTGACACACTTGGGATGTTTCGATAACCATGATACAGCTTTATATCAACCGCCAAGGATAGAATTATTATTAACATGGAGCAGGTCCAGCAATATGCCACAACCTCAATGCATTGTAAGTGGTGATGTTCTGGCAAATGACCATATGTGGCCCTGTAAATGTTGTCTCAATAAACTATGGGGAGGAGCTATTGTTTTTTCATAACAGAAATGGAGAATCCCTGTTCAAGTGCAATCCTTTTAGTCCCACCTACCTGCCCTTGCTCCATAACCCTGTAGCTGATTCTTTTGAAGCTATCGGTCTTGTTCCCTCTTGAAGATCAATATGGATTTTGCTTCAACTACCATTCCCAGAATGTGAGTCCATATCCTAACTACTCTGTGCACAAAAACCGTTGTCCTATCCTCACCATTTGCTTCAATTAATTAGTAGCTCTGTACAAATGTCCAGTGTCAGATATTTTTAAAATACCAAAAATTACTTCACCAGCCTCAAGTGATGACATAGAGCTCTTTTGTGTATGTCTGTCAATTCAAGAGTGTGAATTATCAAAAAATCAAGTAGTCGAACACAGAATTGACAGAGATATGTTGGGATTCATTTTTATCATTTTTAGGCAGTAGTTTGTGTATCATGTAAATATCTCAATTGATGATCAAAAATGCTTCTGAACTTTTCAGATTCTAAGGTTGAAAACAAGACCCATTGCTACCTGGTCTTCTATAATAATAAATGTAAATTATATAGAAAATTGGAATGCACAGGAACAGAAAAGACAACTATGGTCCTATCTAGCCAGTATCAAAGTTGCAATTTTTAAAAATGTAAGTTAGTAAGTATTATTCACTTCAAAGTGAATAATATCTGGATTCCCTCAGAAGAAAATCTTCACTCACGTGAGATATTGGTAGCATGGGATATTGGTAGACCCAACCTTGTATATGCTGTATGTAAAATAATATTAATGGATGTGTTCAAGCACCTGATGGGTAATTTAAGATTTTGTTCAACATCGTACTTCCATGGATTATAATCTCAATTAAACAATTTGGTTATTTTTCAGAATTTGGAGCCCCCTGCTAGCCAAGTGATGCCCCACCAGATACATCCATAGAATCTGAGCTTTTAGTTCGCAACAACACAGAAGTAAGACATATTTGATGGAGTTTTACATGATTGGCATCATTAATTATTCATCCAATGTCAGACAGAGGTGTTTTCGTTTCAGAGGCGATATTTGTAAGGACATCCTGCTGACTATAATGGAACATTAGTAATTGGAGGATGAGGTTGAAAACATCTTGCCTGATGGATTAATCTGTCCACTTCTGATATTACTGATATGGTGACACAGTATCTGTGCTGCATTGCAAAGAGAGTAACTGTTCACATAGCAAGAAGCAACTGGAGATAAGCACATTTTTATTAAATGTACACATGTGATGTTAGGTAAGAAAACCATATTACAGTAGATGAAAAAATGACATAATTGCAAGTCAGCTGAACCAAGTGGGATGCTTATTCCATTAACTCAATATCACCTGATATAGGGCTATTTTTCTGTCATGATTTGCAAATAAATTGAATGTTAACATTGAATCTATTAAGAAATACTGTATTTTATTTAAGGAGTTTCTCCCAGCATCCAGGCCAACAACTTTCCAAAATAAAATTTGGCACTCACTCCACGGCTGATTGTGGGACCTTACTGCATGCAGTCGGCTGCCATATTTTACACACAATACACAGTCAATTCACTTTACAGTATATCTTGTGAAGTGCTTCAAAACATGTTAATGACATGATAAGGCACGATATGAAGTGCAAAGAATATTATATATTTTACCCTGATAACTGATACTAGACCAGTCTGCAGTTTCAGAAGAATATTTGGCACGAGTTATGGGCAAAAATGAGCGCTGCAAGGAGCATTTGGTTAAACCACAGGGAAGGCATGTAGCCATGCAGGTGGGCAGAATGTAGAAGTGCTTTCAATGTGCTGAGGTGATATGTAATGAATACTATTAAAGTCATGCATGCAGGCAAGGCAATGAAGTGTAACACAAGCAAAGAGTGGGGTGGAAGCTGACCTTGTCACACAGCACAGCAGACCCTGCCTTGTAAACTGTTACACTCTCCGAAACCAAACAGTCCAAATTGTCCTGTTCTGCTCTGCTAATAACACTATCTGCAATTATCTTATTGGCATGGATTCTAGACAAGTGTGTGATTCCTAAATATAACGATTGATAAAATATTGCTGAATGTTTCTCACTGCATAATGCTAATTTTATCAATTTTCAGCCAATTTCATCAACATCTCCCTTTCTTCTGGCACAAAACCACTCAATTTCATAGCTGCCCCCTTCCCCCCAAAACCTGCATTGGAGATTTTCCCTTTAAACTCTCCAGCTATCACCCAATCTCAAACTCTATTTATTAATTAATTTATTTATTTAGAGATATGCTCCCACTTGCTGACTTCATTCATAGGAATGAGGGTCAGGCCCACCTCCATATAAACATGGATGTCACCCAACTCTATTGTTGTGCCTTCATCCTCGACTGCAGTGTCTACTGCTGTCCTGGCAGATTGCCTGTCAGACATTAAAACATGGATAAGCCTTAACCCCCTCCAACTCACTGTTGATTAAACTGAAGCTATTCTACTCACCCTCCTATCGGCATCTCCTCATCTCAGGCACTGACCATATCAATCTTGCCGGTTGCTCAACAGAAGAAGCCTGGGTTCAAAGTAATAAGTAATAATATTGACTGTATAACACTGCATTTTAGCTGATTGTAGCCACCATAATAGCTTTTTGGAGCTTTGACTGAGAGTTCGAAGACCAGCCTGCATGTTCAAGTCTTAATGATTCGTCAGACAGGCTGCCAATCATCATCAATGCTTAAATTGTTCTGGGGCTGATTTCTTCACAGTTCAGCCCAGAGATACTCGGTGGAGCTCCTGTAGCTCAGTGGTTAGAGTACTCACTTTGCAAGCATGAAACCTGCGTTCAAATCCAGGCAGATCAGGACAAAATCTTGGGTAAGTTTCCTTACTTCACACGCCTAATAATAATCCATCCACAAAAACCACAATAATAAAAATTTGTCATTTTTAATCCACGACTTTGTTTGTGGGACACTGCTGTGTTCAATTGGCTGCTGCATTTCAAATATGCAGTCAATTCACTTTACAGTGTATTCTGTGAAGCGCTTTGAGACGTCCACATGATGTGAAAAGCGCTATGCAAGGATTATTTATTATTTTTATCTTCTCTCCCATAAAATTATATTCAGACGTAATACTTATTCTGACATCTGGTACCTCGCTACATATCTCACCTGCTTTCTCCTCACTCTACTACCTGTTGCTGCCTCTTTAGATCTGGCTTTGGGCTTCTCTTGTCCCTTCTGCTTCACCATCGGCAACCACTCTTCAGCCACTACACCCTGAAGATTTAGAACTCTCCCCCAATCCCTCTACCTTGCCTCACCTTTCGCCTCTTTCAAATCGTGACTGAAGAGCTTCCTCTGTGACTGTGCTTGTGGTCACTTCTTCCCTCCCCCTGGTCAGTGTCATGGGGAGGTGCAACAAGACGTTACCCTGCCTAAAGGACGTAAAATGAATTAAAGTTGTTGTTGTAACAACCTCAAAAGGGTAAAGGACTAAGCAGCTCTATCGGGATTCAAACCCACAAACCACGTTCATTGCTCAATAAAGTTGCTGCTGTTACAGTGATTACGATCCTGGTCTGCAGCCCTGGTAAAGCAAACAATAAACTAGTTCTAAGTACAAACCAATCATTGCTTAAGAGTGTTCATGAATTTTTAAACCTGAATGGAAAATGAAATATTTACAATTTTCCTTTTTAATGCAAACAATTACAACAAAAGCACAAGGTCAACAATTTTGTCGAATGCAGCTGAGAATAATCATGTAATATGCTTGTTGTTTGGCTGAAAAAACCCTTCGACATGTGAAGTATTATTGTAGTCGTGGTACCTCAAGCGGAACTGTGAATGGGACATTAACTTTCCACCACTGTTATCATTATGCTTCAAATGCTGAACTAAAATGCATAGTACTTTTTTTTAGCAGCTTGGTAAAATTCAGTGTAAGTGTATCACAGCTGCTTTCACAAATAGCATTTGCTGTCACTAAAACATTTCCTGTTCCACTGTGTAGTCTTTGAACATTCATTACTTCTCTTCAGATTACAAAATTACCCTTAGCGTTTTTCATACAAGTGAGATTTCCTCTCTAAATGAATTTCTACTGTATCCACTGAATAGTAATGTTTTACTGGTTCAACATCAGTTGATATTCTGGTGCATAATGGTATGCACCCAAGTGAAACATATAAGCTACAGAGCTATATGAAATCCAGTAAAGTAATGCTATTTGCATTTGGACCTTATCACATTGAAGCACCACAAAGGGTTTGCATATTGTGTTAGTTTGAAGTGTAGTGACTATTGATGTGAAGATTAATACAGCAACTAATGAGGACCAATAACGTACAACAAACATTAATTATATGAATATACATTACTTGTGTTTTGGGCGTATTTTAGATGGTCAGGCTGCAGAAGAATTTTCTTAAAACTATTGCCAAAAGAACGTTCATGTTCTTGCGAACCGAATGATGAGACCTCTTAAACATGTTATCAAGATGAGGAGAGAAGGGTAAGGTGGAGTTTCGGATAGTGGAACAACATTCTCGAAAGCTTACTCCCTGATGATGACAGTAGGGGGGCATGGAACAGATCAGAGTTCACTAAGAAGAGGGATGGTCAGGTCAATTGGGTTGCAAAAAGTAACAGACATAGAATGGGGTGAGGCCTTGAAGGTAAAAACAAGGATCTTAAATTTAATCTACTTGGAGGTGAGAACCAGTGGAGATGATTGAGGATGTGAGTCATAGACTCATAGAGACTGATGCAGGAGAGGGTAGAGATCAGATTGGTCTGCAGCTTGGGTAGGGAGGAGATGGGGAGTTTAGTAAGGAGATGGAGAGTCTGGTGAGATGGTGGGTAATGTAGTGAGGAGGTGGAGAATCTGATGAGGAGGGAGTTGCAATAATCAAGCATGGAGATGGTGAAGGGATAGTTGAGGCTTTCAGCATCTTGGGGGTAGAGGTGATAGCAGAGGCAAGGGATAACTGAATGCATCATGAATGAGAATCAAATGGAGGTGAAGGAGTCAGTCGTCAACGGTATCAAAAGCAGCAGAGAGGATGAAGAGAAATATGAGGCACCTAATGCTCTTGTCATAAATGGAGAGAATGTTACTGGTGACCTTAACCAGGACAGTCTGGTTGCTGTTGGAGGGTATAAACTGGATTGGAAGGGCTCGTAGAAGAAAAGGAGAGAAATTATCTGTGAACTGATAATAATAATGATAATTATGCGTGCATTTTTCTAGCATCTATCACATTGGGAGGACATCTCAAAGCACCCCACACGATTCTCTGTAAAGTGTAGTGACTGTGCACCTATAGGCAAACTCGGTAGCTCATTTGTACACAGCAGTGTTTCACCAAGAGCCATGAAATGAATGACCGGATTTTGACCTGATTGTTGGCCAGGAAAGCAGGAGAAACCTCCCGTCATTTTGCTCAGTGCCCTGAGATCTTTAATATCTACCTGAAATGGCAAACAGAACCTCAGTCTCGTTTGGGGGACAGTACCTCCAACAATGCAACTCACCCCAAGTGATGCACTTAAGTGTCAGCCTAGACATTATGAATTCACAGTCCTGATAAATTGTGGAGTCCTGCAACTCAGTGGTTAGAGCACTCACCTTACAAGTGAGAGAACTGGGTTAAATTCCAGGGAGAGCGATACCTTGGGCATGTTTCCTTACTCCACAAGGCTAATAATAATCCCTTCAAAGAAAATACAATAATAACATGGTCACTCAATCCATGACTGTTTGTGGGACACTGCTGTGCAATTGCCTGCCACGTTTTACCCACACATATAGTCAATTCACTTTGCCGTATATTCTGTGAAGGGCTTTGCAAAGTCTAGAAGACTTGAAAAGTGCAATATCAAGTACAAGGATTATTATTATTAAAATCCTTGACCCCACATCCTTCTGACTCAAAAGGTGAAATGGCTATTGATCCAGCTCGACACACAATGATTTATTCCAGCATCCTGGAGAGGAAAGTCAGGTTTAAAAATGGGTCAGGTATATTAATTTACAATGTGTATGATATTAATGATAATCTGTCTGAAATTAAAGCCTTAACCTCAGCTGCTAGTATCAGTTCTATTTTGTAACATTTGCATTTTTGTTGTTGGTTATTTATTACTGTCATTAGGTGCTTAGGTGTGTCGAATCTGCCATTCGAGTAACAAATAGGTTGTTGCTAGGTAAACAGAGGGGTGTGAAGAAAAGAAACTTGCCTAAGGTTTCGCCCTGCCTAGAAATTGAACCAGGTCTTCCCACATGCAAGACAAATGATCTAACCAGTATGCTACAGAACTCACTAGTTGTTGGTGATAGACGATAATATTCACAAGAGGGCATTAATGTCTTGTAATGTTGACAAAAATTATTAACATGGATTGTGCGTTGAAGAGTTCAGCCATGTAAATCGAAGAGGGCTCAGACTCGATCTCTGGTAGGTTCTATGCTATACTAGAGATAAGAGTGCGTGAAAATTGTCCTCAGTGACCCCAGGCTATGGAGAGGAGCAAATCAGTCAGGGCTCTCATTCTTGATCACTATCCAATGACTTCTCCTGGAAAGTGCTTTGTGTTTGAACAGATGAGAACAAGATCACGTTCATCTGTGATGCTCTTCATGGTCAATTAGCCTGCCGACACTCACTCACTCTCACACATGAAGAATAGCCACTTAGGTGAGCCACTTATGGGGTTGCTGGTGTCCTTGAAGATGTACCCCCACATGAGTTCAGCGCCTTCAGGAAAGGACAGAACAACAGGGGAGAAATTGGAATGAGGGAACAAAACTATTAAGAAGACTTAATTTACAGTGCTTACTATAATAAGCAATACTGTTTAAGGAATAAAAGATGGTCAATAGTCAAACACGTGTGTGCATATAGATTTATCAGTAACAGTCGCTTATGCAAACACTCTGAGACACTACCCTGCGCTATATAATTGCAAGTTGTTGTTGTTATTGCAAACACAATCCAAAATCAAGTAAATGCAATACAGCTCCTGTTCTCTCATTGTTTTACTTCTTTTTTAATGCTTGATTACCTTTCATATCGGGGGAGGCATCTCAAAACACTTCGCAGGGTTTACTGTAAATTTAAGTGCATTTTGGTAGGCAATTGCAGCAGCCATTTATTGCACAACAACGTCCCTCAATCAGCCATGAGGTGCATAACCAATATTATCTGCAGAATTCTTGGCCAGGAACCAGTAGAAACTACCTTCTGTTATCGAGTGCAGTAATGCTGTGCGAACATTAACATCCACCTCAACAGGATGGCATACACAGTTTATTCATAGAATTTTACGGCACAAAAGGAGGCCATTCGGTCCATCTAGTCTGTGCCGGCTCTTTGAAAAGAGCGATTCAATCCCACTGCCCTGCCCCTCCCCATAGCCTAATAGACCTGTTTTCCCTAAATAAAGATCTAATTCCCTTTTAAAAGTTGTTATCGAATCAGCCTCCTCCACCTTTTCAGGCAATGCATTCCAGATTCGAACAACTCGCTGAGTGAAACAATTTCTCCTCAGCTCCCCTCTACTTTGCTTTGAAACTATTTTAAATCTGTGACCACGAGTCACAGATTCGCCCACGAGTGGAAATAGTTTTTCTCTATTTGCCCTGTCAAAACCCCTCATGATCTTATAAACCTCTATTAGGTCTCCCCTCAATCTTCTCTGTTCCAGAGAGAATAACCCTAGCCTATCTAGCCTCTCCTCATAGCTGAAGTCCCTCAATCCTGGCACCATCCTAGTAAATCTTCTTTGTACCCTTTCCAATGTCTTCACATCCTTTCTATAGTGTGGTGACCAGAATTGAACATAGTATTCCAGCTGAGGCCTCACCAAAGTTTTATAGAGGTTAGTCAGCACTTCCTGACTTTTGTACTCTATACCCCCTATTTATAAAGCCTAGTATCCCATATGCCTTCTTAACAGCCTTGTCTACCTGTCCTGCCACCTTCAACGAGTCACTAACACAAATCCCCAGGTCTCTCTGTTCCTTCACACCATTTAAAATTGTACTATCTAGCCTATATTGCCTCCCTTCATTTCTTCTCCCAAAATGCATCACCTCACACTTCTCTGCATTAAACTTCATCTGCCATGTGTCTGCCCACTTTACCAATTTGTCTATATCTTCTTGCAGATGGTTACTATCCTCCTCACTATTTACTATTCTCCCTAACTTAGTGTCATCTGCAAACTTGGAAACTGTACTCCCTACACCCAAGTCCAGATCATTGCTGTAGATTACAAAGAGCAATGGTCCCAAAACCGATCCCTGTGGCACACCACTGCTCACTTCCATCCAGTCTGAAAAACAGCTGCTCACTACAACTCTCTGCTTTCTGTCTCGCAGCCAGTTGTGGATCCACTCTGCCACTGTCCCTTTTATGCCGTGGGCCTTTAATTTCCTAATAAGTCTCTCATGTGGTATTTTGTCAAATGCCTTTTGAAAGTCCATGTAAACTACATCAACTGCGCTACCATTATCCACCCATTCCATTACATCATCAAAAAATTCTATCTGATTTGTAAGGCAAGATTTGCCTTTAACAAATCCATGTTGACTGTCCTTTATTAGCCTATATCTTTCTAAGTGAAGATCTACCTTGTCCCTGATTATGGACTCTAGAAGTTTGCCCACTACTGACGTTAGATTGACTGGTCTGTAGTTACCAGACTTGTCCTTCTGCCCCTTTTATATACAAGGGAGTAACATTAGCTATCCTCCAGTCCTCTGGCACGACCCCTGTGTCCAAGGAAGATTGAAAGATCGTGGCCAGAGACCCTGTTATTTGCTCCCGTGCCTCCCTTAGTAACCTAGGGTGCATCCCATCCGGACCGGGTGACTTATCCACCTTGAGCGACGTCAACCTTTTTAGAACTTCCTCTCTGGTTATAATTATTCTATCCATCTCTCCTCGTTGTACTCGTTTCCATTGTAATTGATTGGTTTGCCTGCACAGGGGAAAAGACCACATGTAATGAGGAAGAGTAAGTAAATAAAGTCTTGAGGTCACCAGCATAGTGAACATCTGACTTTCGGACTACAAAACTAATGCAAAATAATCTGCATAGTTTACAGGATACAATTGTCAGAAAAGTTGGGGTGTTAAAGCAATTTTTGTGTAGGTTTGTGATGGAATTAAATGTAGTGTTAGTTTTCTTTCCTCAAACATCATCCATAAATCAAGATGGCATTGTTGTTGTTTTTTCTCTCTCTTGCAAAACTATAATGTGTTGGCACTTGTTCAAATTTCTTTCTTGGAACCTACGGCCTCCTGTTCTTCCTATCCAGAACACGCAACTAAAATTAATGTAATATTTATTCTCTACCACCACAAACATGCCCTAAAAATAACAATGAAGGTCATAAATATGCCAAGATAACGTTGTCATACTTTGCAAAGTCTTTAATGCTGGAATTTATTTATTAATGCTGTATGGGCTATTACAGACCATCTGTCTTGTGTTAGCAGTGAGCTGTTTCAGATTATGGTAATGTGTTTCTGATTTGAGTTGTGTTGAAAGCCAGAACAAGGCATCTCATGTGCAGTCCTTTTGAGGCCTGCTGTTTTCAGTTCCTCTCTGTAGAATGGGCTTTTATCTGATTTGTTATAGGAATCTTGTCTGTTGCCAAAACAGCTGCAAGCCTGGAATGGAATAAGACAAAGGGCCACATCAAACTTGTTAGCTCGTAAAAGAAACAGAATGTTCCAGAAACTTCAGAGGGCATTTAACTTGGCTTTTATGTTGTGGGCTACAGAATAAATATTTCTGTATTATTTGGTGTGAAGGATTATTACAGGTTTTTACATTTATAAGTAGAATTAACACCAAAAGCTTCACTTTTTGAAAGTCCAATTACTAAATGGTCTCTGAAAATGATTGTGATGAATCAAAAATATTTGATATCAGCTCAGGCTTTGATCTGATTTTAATAATGTTAATCACAGATAGACTTAGGGTTTAGCAAAACAAAGTAACAAGACCCTGCTATCAATCATATACACAAAGTCCTGCCTTTAGAAATTTCCATTCCAGACATACCAAAATGCAAAAGGTACAATGTTTATTGTCAATGGATTACAATGGCCTAAAGCCTTTCTTGATCACAGTTTCTTGAAAGAGTTGATTCAAGTAATTTTGCAGTGCCTGCTGTGATAATCATTAATAATGTGAGAATCATTAATAATGATGCTTTAGCTGGTGTAATAAGAACAAGGAAGAAGGCAAACTGCTGTGCTCTATTAGTGATAGAATAGGAAGTGGAAATTTACATTGCAAAGTCAGACTATGCACAGTCTGCAGGGTCAACCAGCAAGCATTTCTAAGGAAAAGTGAACCTCCAGTATATCCAGCAGCTCAATCAATGTTCTTGATTCTTACAACAACAAAATAGCATTTATACCTTTCACGTCAAGGCTCTGGGATGTCTTGAAGCCTTTTTGGAGAAATGGCCTAAACTCGATCAATAGGATAATTGGACAAACATTAGAAACATATTAAATCTGAACAAGTGGAACATTCCTTGATGTAGCAAATTAATGCAGTACAATTACCAGGCTGACAGATGGTGAACTTGATTTTGAGTTTCTTTAAGTCAATGTAATCTGTTAGGATTTTCTATAAATTATTTGAAAATCCTGGGCATTTGCCCCTTGGAAGAAGAAAATAAAATGTACAATAAGATCAGTAATACTTCCATAAGACTGTTGGTATCTTTTTGAATATGGGAAACACAAACTTTGATAAATTCTCATGAATAATTAAAGCCCACAAAAAAATCAGTCAATCCACTTTGCAATATATTCCGTGAAGTTCTTCGAGGCATCTCAAATATTATAAAGACCAGGTTGTTTCAGATTTACAGATATAAATATATGGAATAAAGCAAACATGACCATTGCACATCTAAACATCTATAAACTTATTTGTCTACAAATATACAGTCACTACACTTCATGAAAACTTTGTGAAGTTTTCAGGTGTTTATGAAGTTATAGATGCTATATGAAAGGTTTATTGATCATAAAATGCTATAGCACAAAGATTAACTGTACTTGCCACTTGCTAATCCCTATTCTGGTTAACAATCAAGTTATTTTGGTATTCATTACAGAATTGGGTAGCAGGATTTATCCCTTCAGGGAAAGTGTACGTATTCCAATCCAACAATCTATCTCTGGAATTTCCATATGTAGGTGGGGCAAAATAAAGTTATTTTGGTGGATTTTTAATCAAATTTACCTTGAACAGATTTCCAAATTACATAAAACTGGTGGCCAAATGAAAGCAAACTAGCTTCTCTGTTTTCTTTAGGTGATTAAACGTCACACCTCGCTAGTCATCAGAAATGCTTTCAAATCACCTGTGATAGAACAAGCCTCGAGTGAACTACTTCAAACACAATAACTATTCAATTAAAGGGAAACAAGTTAAAATCTTGATTTTAAATAGATATTAAGGAGATAATTCAAGTAAATTTTTTTCTTATAACTTCAGTAATATGAGAGTCATGTAAACAAAATGTTTAAAAATCAAGAAATATCTTATATTCATTCTTCTGTTGGAATAATGTTAGTGTTCTAAAGTGCTACCAAATTGTTACATTTTCCACTGTTCTTATGAAGGCTTTAGAACACATCTGTTTCCAATTTTAATTTACATAATGTTACAACTATAATCTGTGTCAGTCTTTACTCATTGGAACAATTAGCTGTTTCGGTGATGTTTGCAGTAAGACTTGTACGCATAATCACTGCTTTGCAACACTAATTTTACATCACTACAAGTGAAGCTAATGTAATAAAATCTGTCACTTGCCATATCATTCAATTAATCTTTTTATAGTAGATGCTACTTTGGGTTAAAGTCCTTTTTATGAATCTAGGAGTGTAACACATGCAGTGTGTCATTGCTCTTAATATCAACATCACTTGCCTTGCCAATTTAGCAAAAACTGTAAATTGATAGTATAGGAAATATACAGTTACCAACTTTGCACAAGGGGTTTTAAAGATCAAATTGAAGAAGTTAACACAATCTCTAACATCACATCTAACTATACCTGCAGGTTTTAAAAAGGTATGAAAGACTGAGTCTTGTAACTGGGAAGATGATAGTCAGCAGCTGTTAATGGTTATTTAAAGGAGGACGTGCAGCTGTTAATGGTTATTTAAAGGGGAAATGCAACCTGCTAATTAAAATCATTGGTGAGTTGAAAGGCTGCTTACTCTTCTTGTAAATTCTTGGGTTTAGTCAGCTTCTGTGATACAGTTTTTCCTGGAGGTTACATGTGGATCACCATTTTAATTTGAGGAAGATATGGATGTATAGCAGAGGGGACCAATTTCCAGTGGTATGAAAGCAAATGTTCCTAATTCAAGTTATTTTTGACCCATTCATATACACTATGATTGTCTAGGTACCCACACACCATTTAATCTATGTGCATTATATAACCCACATATAAAATAGTCATGTACATAGACAATGGTAATTTTGTTGTTGTTTTTCTTTAAAAAGTCAACGTAATATTTTTTCGCTCCTAGCTGCATGAAAACTCTAAATGCTGAGCTAGCTGATGAGTTACAATTTCAGTCTTATAATAATTATTCTATTTGATACAGCACCTTATGACATCATTGAAACATGTCAAAGTGTTTGACATGTTCATATGTCTGACAAGTGTTTGACATCTTCATATGACTTCACTGTAAAGTGCAATGACTATGTATGTTATTTGTACATAAACATGACAGCTAATCTGCACACACAAATGTCCAACCAAAAGCAATGAAGTGAATGACCAATTTTATCTGGAATAATGTTGGACACTCTTAAAAAAACAATCTGACAATGTGCTTCTGCCATGCCTACTCCTATAGGTGCCCGAAAGTGCTAATTTTTCATAAGCAAACCAACACTAATGTACATTTTTCAAGGCTGGGCACATAGACTTGGAATTGTTGCCAAGAAAAGTGAAATGAAACACCTGACCCGGATCACATTTTTTCCTTTATGAACTGTCATAAACAATACAAGCAATGTGCACAGACACACCTTCCTCTGTTATGTACATATATATGTGTGCGCGTGTGTATGCATACCAATATGGCCAATTTACTTTCCATTCAAAGATCGTCTTAGCGAATATGGAAATACAAGCAAAATGAAGGCTAACTGATAGCATAAAGAGCTGCAAGAAGAGCTGATCTGATGCTGCAAAAGAAAATAGCAGTATCAAATGTTAATTGTCACTAACAGATGTGCCTGTAAGTGGAGGGGCACTGTAATATATGAGTTCTATTGTAAAACAACAGATAACTCTAATGGGTAAACTGATTACTCTGACAGCATGGAAGCTATTTCTAGTGGCCTTGGGAAGCTCTTACACTATTCCTTTCAGAAATCATATCCTTGCAAAGTCATTAACTAGATTATGAGCTTGCCCCCTTTTTAATGGCAAGCTGCTAGGTCTTCAAAATATGAGATTTGTCTGTATGAAAGTATTTGTGCCTCTTTCATTGCCATACCCTTGGGAGCATTTACACTCCGGCTGCTCTATCACAAAGCATTATAAAGAGAATGCATTTCTGTTTCCTCCGCCCCCGCTTTCTCTCTGGAAACACAGTCACAATATTGAGAAATATTTTATCTGGGCTTTTATGCAGTCACTTTAACTATCCACTTGAACTTCACGTTAACATCACCATACAAACAGCAGGAATCCCAGCCACATGCAAACTGACTACGGTATATTGGAGTTGATAGTCAATAAAATATTGTATTCCCCAATAGGCACCAAGATTTCATAATTCATAATTATAACATACCAGACAAGTAGATTTACCTGGGAGAGTGAAGTATGTTAGATGCTTGGTCTTAGGGTCAACATATGTTGGATTCACTTTTATTACGTTTCTAGTGATGCAGAACATAGGCTTTTGATTTTCTGCCTCAGTGGTTGAGTTTGTGGTTTGAGTCTGTGTTATTTGCCTCAGTACCTACCTTTCAACCGCTTTGCATGTCGTGCTCCACAAAATAAATGACTCAGTGTGGAAAGGAATGACACAAATCACCCCACTCACATACTTCATGAAGTTCCATAGGCTAAATGTTACGAAGGCCAGATTTCATCTGGCATCAATGCAACACTAATTCTATCTAAAGCATGGATTTCAACCACAATAAATGCATGCCTGTTCTGCAACTAAGTACTTACGGATGTTGAGAAATAGAATACAAAACAGATTTAATTTGTCACATGCCTATCAGCCTGACTTGCATTTTGTCTTCCAGACCTACAAGTCATATCTCCCAATGATACTGTTTAGATACGCAAACAGTTGGGATCACTGCCAATAGTTTAAAGGCAGGTTTAAAGCATCATGTTTCACCAAAACTGCTTTGTTAGGAGCCGGAACGATAAGCACATTGGCTTTCTGTACAGCTGACTCGTTTGGAGCTCCTCCTCGAGACTTTGCAAACATTAGTCATCCCTTATATCCAAGTGCAATTCACCGTTAACAGCTGAATTGGTCAAGAGGGCAGGTCAATACGTGTGTTTGCTTTTGAACACTCAGCAGCAGCAGCTGAACACCTTACATGATTTTTTTATAGCATTTACAGACTTTCTGGGGAACTTGGTGCTGCTAACTGGGATGTTCTGAGCAAACAGAATGTAAAGCAACCTACCCATCTACTCTATTCATGATTAAGTAGTCCTAAAATATGGATCAAAGGCCTAGGCTGATCATCTTTCCCCCTTTCTCCCCAGCCCCATTTTTGCAACTGTTTGTGGGACACTGCTGTGTGCGCAATTTGGCTGCCGCATTTCGCCCACAAATATACAGTCGGCTTTCCTGCTCTCCTTCCCCCTACCCCGACCCCTCCCCTTGTCATTTCCCCCCCCTTTTTTCCCTAATCCCACTTCCATGACTGTTTGTGGGACACTGCTGTGCGCAATTTGGCTGCTGCGTTTTGCCCACAAATATATAGTCAATTTTCCTACTCTTCTTCATCCTGCTCCAACACATCCCACCCCTGCTCTTGTCCCTACCTTACTGTACAGCGCCTTGGGACGTCCTCTCGACGTGAAAGGCGCTATAAAAATGTAAGTTTTGATTGATTGATCTACTGTCACAAATGTTCTTTCCAGAATATCGCAGATAGCTGTGCACTGTGGTAACAGTGGGAGAGTTACATCCAGCTCTGTGGAAAGAGCATAGATTTGACATCTAATTTAATGCAGCAAAATGTAAGCCTTAATTTATGGTTGGCCAACAAAATTATTTTCTTGAATTATTCTTGATTTATGCCACAAATCAAAAAATATGCAATCAAGAAAAAAAACTAAAAACATTCTAGTGATTCAGTGCGATATAGATAGGCTAGATGAGTGGGCAAGAAGGTGGCAGATGAAATATGTGGGGAAGTGTGAAGTTATTCACCTAGGTAGTACAAACAGAAAAGCAGACTATTTTCTTGAATGGGAGAGACTAGATAGTGTTAGTGCTCAGAGGGACTTGGGTGTCCTTGTACACCAGTCACAACAAGTTAGTTTGCAGGTACAGCAAGCAACTAGGAAGGCTAATGGTATTTGGTGTTCATTACAAAGGGGTTAGAATACAAGAATAGGGAAGTCTTGCTGTTTGGGGACACAGCGTGAAGGAGGGCCCTCTGGGGATTCGTACAAGAAGTGGCAGGTAACCCCGACCCTTCATCTGAATGATTCCGCCCCCTCCCGCCACTCCGCCGTTGCCCACTACCACATTAACCATCTCTTCACTAAGTGTTCTCTTAATTGTATTTATTATCTTCTTTACATATTTATTAAACATTTATTTTAATTTTCAATACTAGTAGTGTTTTGGATCTTTATTTAATATTAGTGTGAGAAAATTCAGATCAGAAATGTACTGAAGGAACGTAACCTCTATTTATACCATTAGGGGCATATGGTAATTTAGGTTTCGCTTTTTGTCGTTTCAATTAAAGTTGCACTTTTCAAGAACGCATCCCCGACATTAATTGAGCATCCCATTAAATATATCTGGATATAAATGTTTTACAGGATTGAAATGTTTTAATTTAGTAATAACAATAATTCTTGTGTTTGATATAGCGCTTTTCACATATTGTAGACATCTCACAGAATATATTGTAAAGTGAATTGAGTGTATTTGTGGGCGAAACACAGCAGTGTTCAACAAACAGTTGTATATTGAACTGACCAATCTAATTTTTTTAATTTGAAATAATTATTACTCCCAGAAAGGTGATCCGCCAATCAACTAACAATCGGGTTCCTACTAAATGCTAGGTAAACATAGATGTGTTGAGTAAGGAAACTTGCCCAACATTTCGGCCTGCTAGGAATTGAACCCAGGTCTCTTGCTAACAAGGTGAAGGTTCTAACCGCTGAGCTACAGGACTCCACAAGCTACCAATTTGTACACAGCAAATCCCCACAAAAAGCCATGAGGTGAGTAACCAATTTTATTTTGGGGAAAAGCTCCCTTCTCTTTATAAATATTGCCATGGGATCATTAATGTCCACCTGAACTGAATCCTCAGTTTAAAGTCTCATCCAAAAGAAGGTATTTCTAGCTATGCAGTATTGCATCCCCCAGTATTGCACTGGAGTGTCAACTTAGACTGTGAGATCAAAGTACTGGAAAGGCGCTATACAAATGTAATTTTGTTATTGTTGGTATGAGGCTTGCAATCTTTCGAGTTATAGGCAAACATGCTACCAACAAAGACATGCTAAAATACTTACCTTTAAACATAATTTGAAGTTCTGCTTACCTTCTTGATAAAGTTCCCATCACACTGTCAGAAAAGAGAGGGTAATTTCTCTTAGTATCCTGGCTGAAAGTCCTCCAGGTAAATTCACACCACAAGGATTTGTGGGTCCTTGCTGTGCATTGGTTCCCCAGTTGTCCACAGATAGTCACTGTAAAATAATGATTGTGAAGTAGTGTGAGACATTTCAATGTTATAGTAACTATATCAAATGCAAAGATAATTACTTCTGTACCTACTAGGGAAAATAAATGGAATATGTATGGTTGCTATTGTGGCTTTGGTACCCTTCAATTCTATTGAAAAGCTTCAGATTTGAAATGTTATCAAATTCCAGTAAATTATACCATTGGACTGCTTCTGTCTACCAATTAAGTTTCATGAGGCGTGACTTAGTATTTCTAATTCCACACTGACTATTGCTTATGGCCTTTGTGCTCTTTAGATAAACATTAATAGCTTCCTGTAAAATGCACTCAAGCATTTGTTGCTGCCAGGTTATCTGGTCTATAATTCTCAGCTTGGTTTCTCCCTCCTCTTTTGAATATTATGATAACATTCACTATCTTAGTGGTGCTTTGCATTTAAGTCATTGCTAACAAAATTAACCATTGCCAAAATCCCTTTAGTGGTCTGAAAGAAAGCACAGTGGAGCATGCCAAGAGCCAGCTTCGCTTACTAAAATTGTTACTCTTTGCACTGAGGGTTGAGATCCCCAGTGAGATTCAACCACCACACTTGCCAGCAAGAGCCTTTTCTGTTTTGGATAAATAGGCATTGGACTTCAATTCATCATTATTAAGTCTCTTCTGGCATCCATCCCCCATTCTTTTAGAGTGATCAGTTGAATTAATGATTTCATTGTAATTTCCTCCCAAGAATGCTTCCATTTCATAGGTGTTGGATCTTATTTTATAGTCCCCAAGATGTTGAATTGGTTATTTGCTTTACGTAGCGTTAATCTCTAAAACAAACAAAATCATACTCTTTCCATTAACTCCTTCCCTTCTTTGAAGATTCTCTAGCAGCTCCAGAGATTACCAGGAAACTTTTATAGTCCCTCATTGCGCTATGATAATCTTTGAATTTACACCATCATTTCAGTGTTGAGTGCGATTGGGACCAAAAAAAACTATCTATACACAGGATACTTAACTACAATTGATCAAAGTTAGCTCTAAAATCGTGGCTTTTATATCGAGTACAGTTTAAGGATGCGATTGCTCAGTGTATTTCTAACTGGGAAATGTGAACTGGCTGCATTATAAAGCTGTGTATAACTGATGGACTGCAGTCTGAGGCTGTTGTGTTTAATGTGTTATTTTAATGTTAAAGTCTGTCATTTTCTCCAGCCATTGCCAAGGGATCCCCAGGGAGCAGTGTGCAATAATTCTGACTGTGGAGTAAGTAGGCTGCTGTATTGTATTTTAAGATTTAGATTTCACAAGATAGCTGTTGTAAACAGTTGGAATGCTGGCCTCAAGAGAACAGAGCTCCAGACCATTATAACATTTACAAAACTATAGGAGTCTTTAGTTAGTGGCAGAGATAAGCTTATATCTGGCTTTATCTCTGTCACTGGCAATGCAGCAATCGCATTGGGAACCAACACAACTGTGGATGCTGCTTTACCCTGATCTAGGCTTAAAGATTTTCTCTGCTGCTGGTACTCAGAATGCCAAATTTGCCAGTAGTGTTGGCACAATGGGTGAGAGGAAAACATTCAGGGTGCCAGCCAGCAAGTGACTACACCTCACTACTGTTATTGTGCAAACTGTAACTCAATACATGTTTATTTGGAACATGAGACTAGAAACACAAAAAGTCCATGATGGGCCCAACTAAAGCTATGAAAATGAAATTAATGTGAAGCAAATCACTTTTATGCTGTAATGGCATTTACATTTCCTCCTTCCTTGAATGTGCCACTCTTTTTTTTCCCAGAAGGGTTGTTTTGCCTTGCCCAGCCAATCTACCTCCTCTCTCTCTCTCTCTCTCTCTCTGAGGATTCTTAAATAAAAAATGTTTGTACCAGGTATAAACTGGTTGGGTTGCAATCTCATTGCCACCTCTGCTAATGCTGGAGTTTGGTTGTTAGGAAATGGCAAAGGTCTGTCACTGCATTCTCATTGAACCTATACCACCCAGTGGCTTGGTCTTATGTCTACATCTGATGAGTTGACACTTTCGAAGATGAGACAGACCGGATCCCTTTTGCTCACACTACTTCCCTACCTCTCCGAGATGCTGCTTGCTGACAGATGCTATATAAATGCAAACAGTTGTTGTTGTTCTAGTTAAGAATTATGTTAATTAACTTTTACCCACTGAGCTGATCTTTTGCAAGAAGTTCGGTTATATTTAGAACAGTGACTAGATAGAATCCTCAACCTTCCACATGTGTAAACTGGGTGTTTTGGCATCAACACACATCTGCATGGATTACAGTTTTATCACCTTCATAGTCCCAAGAATTGATTGATTGATTGATTGATTCTTTCTTTTTCTCTCTCTCGTTTTCTTTCCCTCTCTTTTTGTTCCATTTCCTATGTCTCTATTCAAAGACTCAGCAGAAAAGTTAAGCATACCTCTCACAGCCAGGTCTTGTTTCCATAATTCCACAGTTCATGAATAATCCACATCTGCACCAAAACTGCAAATGGCATTTGTGGAAAAATTGCTGGAAATTTGTGGGAAACCACATCTTTACTGATCCACAACATCTCCATGAATAGAGGCCTAATCGGGAACAAATTGAACTATTTAGTAAATATATGCTTATGTTAGCTACTTGCCAGGAATTTTCTTATATGGTATTAGATATTAGTATACATCATTTTTTTAAAGGTACTGTGTAGTATAGAAGGCTGTTCACTTAGACTTAATTGAAATGTGTCAGTTAGCCGTACAGATGCTGTGTGGAAATTGAGGTTAAATGTTGGGCTGAGCAAAAGCCAGTATAAAAACCACAGAAGTAGTGGAAATGTCATATTAAATGTCATTTATATCTATATTCTTTACTTGAATTGGACTTGACTTGGCAGTGCAGTGCTCAGAATGATTTGGGGGTTCAGAAGATTTGGCGCTAGTTGATTTGATCAGAATGTATTTTTTTTAACATTGCCCTGCTTCCTACCCGCCCCACCCCATCACCATCAATAAATAAAGTCTTGTGTTGGTTTTTCATTTCTCCTGGCATTCCTTAAAATGTAAAATTTCTGCAAATAACTGCATTTAGATTAATGTTACATTGCTCACTTAAATAATTCAGCAGGTAGCCTCTGAATTGATTGAAACTGTTCGCAAAACAATCAATGACTTTTAATATTAAGCAAATAACTTAGAGGCAGTTTATGGAAGCATAGGTATTATGAGAGATGCTTTTTGTCAAGTACTTAATTTTGTAATTTTTAATTACAGCTCAGTCATTATTGCCTGTTTTGCAAAGTATCAGAGGAGCATTTGAAGGCTTTTTAACACTCCGTCTTGTCTACTTTAACATTGTCACTAAGTGGAAATGGTAAGCAGCCTGTTAAACAAGCTAGTGCTAGACTTTTAAAACATTTGTGAAGGGCAAACATCCTGTATTCCAGATAACAGACCACTACACTGTGAGTTTTGCAAGATTATGTTACCAGTTATTCAGCTAGAGTAACGTGCATGCTTCCTGTTTATTTAAAGTCCTTCATAATGTTCCCCAGCAAGCTATATAAGACACCACCTGATATTTTTTTAAAAAACACAAATACTCAGTCATTAATACACAGTACAAAAGGAGTTTGTTCCAAATGCCAACATAGAGAAATATTACCGTTTCTACTTCCTTTTCCCCGATAGCTGTTTAACAATCCTAGATGCAATTTAAGTGGAATTTATTGCTGTTTTTTTGTTTTCAGCTTTTTGTTGTGATTTCCCTTGTACAGGCAAAATAAAAGAATCACCCAACTCAACCATTCTACATGATGCTAAAGATTCTGTTGGCACAGCTAATTCAGTTGTTTGACAGTTTACTGTAAGGTTGTGCCAGTGAGTTCCAACACAGATTGATAGAATTTCTGAAATGCATACTTGTCAATTGTGTACAATGAATTCACGGATACAACACTAGACATATGTGTGCCATCAGTATATTTTGTGTCCCGTTAGCAGCAAATACCTGGACTATAACCAAGAGGATAGCTATGCTTGAACTCAATCTGGAGACTATAATTATACTTTTCTATTTAGATCGCTTTGACCCAACCTCTTGACAAGTTGTATTACTTTAAATTGCCATAGTTATACTGAACTGATTGAATGCAATTCTTACTTAAGGATAAAAAAAGTTCAAAGATGTGAAAAAGATATAGCTGATTTGTTTTACTCAAGTGCCAAGATCACACGATACCAAACATAATAATAATTCTTGCATTGGAGATAGTCCATTATTGCTTCAAAATGTCTCAGAGTTTCACAGCAAATTTCTTTCAAGTGTAGTTACCGAAGATTGCAGCCAATTTGCAGACAACAGTATCCTGCAAATAGCCATGAAGTGAATGACCAGGATTGTTGAGGAGGATTGTTGACCGGGACACCAGGGGAAACTCCTTTCTTGTTTTGAATAGCCATGGGATCTTTAACCTCCACCTCATCAGATTGTTGGGACCTTGCTTTAATAGCACAAAAAGACCGAAGGACGGCCCATTTGACAATATGGAAATCCCCCCAAGGAAGCTGTTAAACTTGTTCAAATAAGGAAACAAAGATAACTGTTAGCAGTAGGTGCAAATGTAAATGTTTGCATTTATGTAAATCCTACCTTAGGTCAATAGAAATGTGTTTCATTTTTAACATTGTTCCTTTAATCGCAATTTCAACTTGCAGCAGCAGAACATCTATTTTCTTTGTAAATCAGAGAAACTAATAAGACTGTCAAATTCTCAAGGACAGCCATCATATCTCATTACTGTCACTCAGTTGTTGTCTCCACTTGTCCCCATGTGTCTGTGGCTTGCCTATTTCTCAAATTGATAGGGCTTCACACTTCATTTGAGCTGGTTTGCTGTTAGTGCAGGGCTTCATTTTCACCTCCTCTGCTTCTCCCGAATGAAAATGAGCAAGAGAGCTCTATTTTTTGACACTGGTGTCTCTTCAATTGTCACCACAACTCACACGTCACTCACAGCTAAGAGGAATAATCTATATGTGATAACATTTGTAGAGGCGGATTTAACCTGTTCATTCCACTGATATCAACAAGGTCTTCTGGACAAGGACTTTTTATTTTCTAATAACAACATCCTGCATGGGTTTTGTCCTTAACTCAACTATAAATGATAACAAGTTTGTTTCTTGAGCATAAAATTATACCAAGCTTGTTTTTGAGTGTACGTTTGGTGGTTGAATAAATTTACACTGAAGATAAAAGCCAAGTAAAATTCCTGTTTTCAGTTTCCATTTAACCCTTAGACTGCCAATGGGTCTAGACAGATTTCAATCTCTGTTTTCATTGCCATATTCCAGTTGAATGCAAACAGAAGCCTCTGTATGTGTTCAAATAATTTAACATGGCAATAAAAACACCCACTAGTATTACAGCAATAAAAAGCTACTCAAACATCAGGTGTAGCTTTATAACTGATGTTAAATGCAAGTGTAAACATCAGATAGAGAAATCCCAATATTTGCATTCCTTATCTTGAGTTGCATCAGCATTCCCACAGCCCACATTAGGAACTCGTACTCAGTTTCCCATGGGAAGGGAAGTTCTCATTGAGTGGCGGAAGCTGAACTGTAGAAGTGCTGCAACATGTTCATTATTGAGGTCAATGAAAAGACTCAATTGTTAAGGAACACATTTATGAATATTCCTTAACATGTTTTTTGTCTTAGTTAACACAAGAAACTCTTTAAAGAACAATGAAAATGTTGTTCCCTTCGACATGTTGCTACTCATTCATTTCCATTTGGAGCCAACAGAAAAACCTATCCAAACAAATAGTATCTACATGGATTGTAAACAAACTGTAATTTCTGATCATTTTAATATGGTGCCAACAAATATCTTATATTACATGGAGAGTAAATACATGGTTGTTGTTGTGATTCCATTGCCTTCCAACCAGCTGTGCTGCCCAACTGAGTTAGAGTTTCTGTGTTATAAACTTGAGCATTCAGTTTTCAGCTTTTTCAGAATTATGCAGAAAGCATCATTGAAAATGCATACTCAGTGGGAGCACCAATGGTGCGATGGACATCACGGTTCGGGAGCTCACTGTTTTTAATCCAGGTCCATTTTGAGGTTTCAGTTGAACTGTAGATGGAGGTGAAA
Source organism: Hydrolagus colliei (assembly GCA_035084275.1). Lineage (NCBI taxonomy): Eukaryota > Metazoa > Chordata > Chondrichthyes > Chimaeriformes > Chimaeridae > Hydrolagus > Hydrolagus colliei. The sequence continues at coordinate 29,074,836 of CM068742.1, read as the reverse complement.
TTGGCCTTTGATCAGGGAGGAGAAAGGCAGCTGAATTTCCCGCCTCTGGTTCCTCTATTGGTAACACCAACAATGTGCATTTGTTTAGCGACCTGCACGCCACTCAGCGTCTCGGTGCACTTCACATTGGCAGAGTCCAAGGTCGAAGAGAAAGAGAAGATGTGAAAGAAGGGGATGAGGTGGAGGGATTGCGGGATGGAATTCCAAAATTTGGGGGCAGAGTGGCTGAAGGCTCACCCACCAATGGGGGGGTGGGTTGGGGGACATGGAGCAGGCTGAAGCCTGCTGAGCAGAGAGAGTGGACAAGTTGGTAGGGGATTAGGAGGTCACAGAGGTAGGGTGGGGCAAGGCCATGGAGGGCTCTAAAGGTGACGACCAGGATCTTGAATTGAATCCTCTGAAAGATGGGCAGCCAATGGAGTCAGGCGCCAGTGGAGTTTGGCAAGGACTGAGGCAATCGGGATATGAAGTTTGGTGTGGGTCAGAATGTAGGAGGCGGAGTAGATCACGTGTAGCAGACTGGTGGGGGAAGGTAGTTTCAGCTGTGATGCCTCAGATTCAGCCTCCTGAAGCTCACTGCCAAAGTTCCTCCAAGGACCATGGTCATTTGTCTGTATGTCTATGAAACTGTCCATGTCCAGCATGTTGAGGCAGATTTTTTTTTAAAAATGAAGCACATTTGATTGACACGGATAAAATTGCCACTGTGGAAGAGAAAATATAAAGTTCAAAATTTCACCTATTCTTAGCTAGTAAAACCATTTTGCCATGAAATTTATGATCTTTACAAGTGTATAACATTTTAAATGCAGAATTTATTTGGAGAACTTTCTTTTTGAGAACTGTGAGACAAACAGCTTCAAAGTTTAAGAAATTAAGGGTTTTCCACAAATTTTAAGAAAAATTATCTGAGAGTTAAATCTGAGTGACTCTCTCCCGTGTGAATGGGTCACAGTGATCTTAAACTTTGAGTTTGCTTTCAAGTCATTTCTTGATCAAAAAATCCCCCCAAATATCTCACAGAAAGTCAGGAAGGAACATGCTGTGTGCAAAACAAGCTCTGCAATATTTCTAGGGAATTATGAGAGAGGAATGAGCTGTCCACAATGACTGTACAAGCTAGGGCACTTCAGTCTTGAAAGAAGATAGATTTAGAGTTGTAAAGAGCAAACAGGAATTTTAAAATTTTCTGCTGATGGCAATCAATGACTGGAACAGGTTGCCAGGAAAGGTAGTAGAGATGAGGAGTCTGGACTCATTTTAAAAGCAGCTTGATGCAGTGATGGGGCTATTGAAGTAGTCATAGAAGGGTGGGTGTTCCATAGATATGAAATTAGGTGGGCCTAAGGGCCTTCTTCATCCAGATCAGTCTTGTGATCAAACCAGAATTTGAAATTAGCATACAAATGTCCAATTTGCAAACATTGGATTTTTAACCCAAATTCAGCTTTAACACATAACTCGCATCATTCAGATGAGTCTCCACTGGCTCCCCATCCTCCAGAGGATCGAGTTCAAGATCCTCGTCCTCACCTTCAAGGCCTTACACGGCCTTGCCCCGCCCTACTTAACCGATTTACTTTCCCCCTATAAGCCCACCCGGACCCTCCGTTCAGCAGGTCTTGGCCTGCTTCAAGCCCCCTGCCCGAACCGCCCCACCATCGGAGGCCGGGCTTTCAGCTTCTCTGCTCCCACCCTGTGGAATTCCATCCCCCAATCCCTCTGCCTTGTTTCTTCCCTTTCCTCTTTCAAGGCCGGTTTGAAGACTTTCCTCTTCGACCGTGTCTTTTGTTCCCCCCCGAATTTTTCAACCTCCCCCACGTGTTTCACCCCTTCCCGAACACTCCCCTCCCAGTTCGGGTCACATGCCTCCTGTGCAGCGCCTTGGGACGTCCTCCCGACGTGAAAGGCGCTTTATAAGTTTAAGTTGTTGTTGTTGTTGTTGAGATGTTAAACCAATGTTCTGTCTGGCTGTTCAGGTGGACATTAAAGATCCTATTGCATTATTTGTAATGAGAAGGGAGTTTCTCCCAGTTTGGTGTCCATTGGTCCCACAAATAAAATTGGTCACTCACTTCAAGGCTGTCTGTGGGATATTGCTGTATGTAAATTGTCCACGACCTTTGCCTACAAATACATAGGACACTAAACTTAACAGCAGAACTTTGTGAAGCTCTTTGAGCTGAATCCAATGCAATAGCCACTATATCAAGTGCAAAGATTGTTTATTTTAACTCCATAGAGGTCAATATAAAAGGTTCTTATACTGGAATAATGGCTGCCTTCAGAGAAGAGTGTAAATGCACCAGGAATGACATTAAGCACATAAACTATTACTATTTGGTTCATTTATTTTTAATTTGTCTGTGTAATAAACATTTGTTTGTTTTTTATTGAAAAATAAATAGGGTACAAGTTTGGAGAAAACATTAAGTGAAAATATTGTGGAGGAAAAATGGGTGTTTGACCTCTGCAGCTCGTGCACAACTTCTAATTTATAGCAAACCTAAGGAGGAATGTTTGTTTGCTCTGTCACTCAGCAGTAAAAATATTTCCTTGAGTACGTCAAATGAGCATTAGCAACTTTGAAGCACTTCAGCTACAGTGCTGCACGCCATCAATTCAACCGTGTAAACAAACCACTAAAAGGAGTTGTGTGATTTGAATTTGGCCCCCTTAGCCTTTTAAAATGAAAGTTTTCCACAAGAATACTCACCCCTAGTCATATCCAGCAGTAATATCAATTTCTCCACTAACTTATAAATGATCATTTACTTATTATATACAGTAGACCCTCAACGAACACGGGCACTCGGTAAAATCACGTTCGGTAAGCTTAATAAGTAATGGAAAAAAGGGGTTAGGGGAATCCAACCACAGGCTATCCAACCTCAAGCCTCCAGGCACATCCACACCTAACCAACACAAGGTACGTACTGAGGCATGCTGCAGCCAGCTGGCCCGCTCTCCTCGCTCTTCATTCCCCCCACTCTCACTGACTCACTGGAGACAATAAAACAGCACCTTACACTACCACAGCTTGGCTAAATTGTTTTACCTTTGGTCCTGGAAGTGTTGGGAGACTCTCTCTGTTCTGTTTACCATGCAATGCCATCAGGTTGCTCCGAGGTCAGGAATCCCATCGGACTTAGGTGGGAGCTGGCAGTGACCTCCCAAGTGTGCATTGCACGTGGGGCCGGCGTCCTCCCAAATGCGCATGCACGCTGGGCCAGACAGCGCATATACGCAAATTTTACTTGCTTTACGCAAAAAAGTGCCACATTTACTTCTTCGCGTATAGGCGAATCCACACTTGAAAATGGCGTGTTCGGCAAGGGTTGACTGTACTTCTATGATGCCCTATTCAATACACAACAAAGTGTTCTCCCTGTTTTGGATGAACACTGTGATTCCACCCTTTTATAGCTAAGTTGGTAGAGTAACTGTCAAGATTGAAGCTGGGCAGGTCCAGCCTGTGAAGAGCTATCTCACCTCAGAAAGGGCAGCAGGTATACAATTGGCTACAGGGTCCCACCAGGTCAAGGAATTCAGAAAAAAACAGCCAGATTTGTGACAACTGAATATGAATATGTTTCCAATATAAAACTTCCGACCAACCAACCCGCCCATTCCGCTCAGCAGACTCCGTCCTGCTCTCCATCCCCCAACCTAGCCACTCCACCATTGGCGGGCCTTCAGCCACTCTGCCCCAACCTCTGGAACTCCATCCCGCATTTTCTCTGCCTCGTCCCCTCCCTGGCCTCCTTCAAGTCCTGTCTCAAGAATCTCCTCTTCGACGGTCCCATTGGTCACCCCAAATCCCCTCCTTTCACTCCACCCTTCCATAACCAAGCCCCAGCTCCAGTCTGAAACAATGACTGTCCAGCGACTTGGGATGTCCTCCTGGCATGAAAGGCGCTATACAAGTGTAAATTTGATGTGGTTGTTGTATGGATACTGAATAAACAAAACTGGACTTGGCTGTGATCCACTCTTGGTTGCACAGCCTGCCAGCACTCAGCAGCTAGCCTCAGACATGAAGACTGACATGGACGAGACAGTGGTGCACGGTCCTTGTATTTAGGGAACATGATAGGAAAAATTAGCTAAAAAATTGTTGCAGTCTTGACAATGTTAGAGAAATTTTACAAGCATGAATTTAAGAGACCTGCCAAGGTTCATGGAATCCTGCCTTTAGTGGCAGGCCAAGAGTTGTAAGAAGGAGGTGACCAGCCATCTAATTGCCTGAGCTTAAGCACGCCACTCCACACCACAAGATTACCTCTCTATTATATTGTTCCTCTTTTGCCACAAGTTTTAGTTTTGTCTAACCTCAGTGCTCAGTATGTTAGCTAGTTCTATATGAATAAACTACTCCACTGAAAATCGACTGCATACTTTTCTGACTTTAGAGCCATGACAGTCACCTTGTTTAGAGGCTATTTTGCAGAACAGATGGAATATGTGAAGCAGACCATAGTTGGCAGAGAGCAAGAAGTAGGCAGGGTGTTAGTTAGATCAGAGAAGATCATGAATGTAAAGTGGGAGCAAGGCCATGATAGCAACTGTGAACAAGGACACGAATCATGATTCACTGTTACATGTAGTTAAAGTGACCACTCTTCATGTTTGAAGCTAGACAGTGAGACTGATAAAGATAACCTGTTCAATACGATAGCATTACTGGCACTTTATTACCTGATGAAACATTTGAGATTTTTTAAAATATATGTGTTTTAACAGGAAATCACTTGTGAGTCACACTGGCTGATGAGGCTTTGTTTCCGACACAGTTATTCTCGGATATCAAAATTGTAGAATATGTCACAAACCACTTAATCCAGCGATAATGCACCGTTTACTATAGCGCTATCCAGTGCTATAATAACTGGTGCCTTTTTAATCTCATTTTTAATTCCCCCAAATGGTAGCAGCCTATTTAATCAGGAGGGATCCTAAGAGGCATTAACCACTGCCTCTGGCAATCAGGAGGAGGAGCTCCAAATAATTTCTGTCCTCTAAACCAGGATGCTGAGATCACTTGTAAAGTCACCATCACATCAGCTAACTGAGCAGAAATGTACCATGAGCTACCATACCATTGTTTGAAGGTTTTGATGTGATGGAGAGGACTTATTTAATTTCACAGATAATGGATCGCCAATACTGATACATTATTAATAGCACGATCATTGTATCTGTTATATTTGTGTGCAGCTGTGTAACAGAGCAACATCTGCACCATGTGTTCTTGCTGTAGTTTACAGGAATACAATTGGTTTTCTCATTAATCACTCTGATACAGTTGGTGGCGGAGGTGATGTGATGTACCATTAGTCACTTTTTTTTTGAAGCTGCAGCAAATTAATCTTGAAAACGGTTATGAATTTAAAATGTTCAGAAACCGTGCAGTGCATCCAGCATCCCCAGGTGAAGACGGTGATGCATTGACTCATCCATGCTCTTACTGGTCTCCTTGGCAGACCTCAGACTGCTGCTGTAATCTCCTTTTCTTTGAGCATTGAATGTTTTCAGAAGCTATTCCAGAGAGAATCTGATAGAGTAGAACCTAAACCTAACTAATGAGTTGTTGCTGAAACCTTTCTCATCCTGGGCCAAGTATGTCATTTTATAAGTGTTCAGCCTGCTGCCAGGCCTGATATGGGGACTGCATTTGTATTTTGTGGGGTGGGAGTGGTTGCAGGAGGAGAGCGAGCTGTCAGATCACTAGTAAATTGTCAATTCTGCTGTGACTGGAGATTGCAGTCACTTTCCATACACCACACCACCCCCACTCACCACCCACCCGAACCCACCATATACACCAAATACATATTATCCACCGCACAAGCCACTATGTTATTGCCTCATCTGCAGTCATTCCCTAAATGGCCTATCCAGCTCAGTTTTCCTCACTTTAGGTACCGAATTATGAGCTGTATTTTTATTTGCATTTGGTTCACACAAAGAGGAGAAGGCACATGCAGACATTCACTGTACACGCAGCATAGCTAGGATTAATGCATCTAACTGGAAGTGTAATCTTTTGAGCAGTTGAACATGTGCTTGATCAGAAGGGATATCATTCACAACAGTGCCAGCGCTGTTATGTTTAAGCATTTCTAAAAGGGAGCTTTTATTCTGCAAGCTGAAAAGTCGTTCTGAATTGTATTGTGCTTCAAAATGACCTCTCCCCACCCATCACCCCTTCCCCACTAACCAGACCACAGGTTCTGAGACTCTGACAGCTTGTGAATCCCTTGTGTTTTATTGGCATATCATCTTGCTCCCTCTTTTAATGTGATTTGTTTCACTAGACAATGCCATGGGCTGAAGAGATAATGGGCTGGGTATAGATAAGATTCAGTCAAGGACATCAGTCGAATGTCTCTGTCCTAACATCAGAATCCTAAAATCTCTCTTTCTTAGTTTGGAAACTGGACTCTACTTTCCAAAGTACCATTAAATTCAAGAATTTTCAAAAAATCGACATAATTTTTGATTTTAAGGCAATTATCCTAAGGCTATGATCTAAAGCCTCGGACCACAATCAACAATGGCTTTCAAGCAACAATGGTCTCAGTTTTTGTAAAACATCAAGCATATTTTGCCAGCTTTCTAAATTTGAATATTGAAATTTGAATTTTAAATTGTGTGCTGTTCATAATTGAAATTGAAGGGCTTCATTTTTAAATCTTACGTTATTGATTTTTAATAAAAAATAGCTAGTACACTATCAAACTTTGCGATTACTGCAGATCTCCCATAGGGTTAAGTGTTTTTGATTAGCATTTAGGTCGTGTATCACACTCGGCAAGACAGAGCTAAACGACACACTCCATTGAACTTCATCTTCTGGCTCCATGCTTATGAGGCTGTTCTTCTTGATTGCTTTTCATCTTGGCTGTGAAATCATTTGGTTGGAAGGCTGGCATTGATTAAGTGGAGGGGACCAATGCTTCATTGTGACAGCTGCCAAGCTTCACTCACTTTGTCAACAAATCAATGCTTTTTTTCTTAGCGCTTCAGCTTGCCTCCCGCTGTCATTGTAAAGGGAGATTAGAATCCATTGTCATGTTGCAATTGACCGTTTCCTGCATTCTCAACCATGAAAAGTGCTTCCTCTGGTTTTACAGCAATTATGACATTATAAGGTAGTTGGCACAGCCGCAAACAGCTTTTCTCTGCAATATAGTGGGCACTTGCATTTTCAATGCTTCACTTCACAGAATCTGTAATTGGGGAGCTAAAAGAAGGTCTCTATTTAAATGTTTAACATATGGTCTCTTTATGTATATTTGAATACATCTGTCTTATTCTTAGTAACATAAAAAACATTTATTGTATATCAGGTGGCATAACAACAGGATGTAGCCACAGACAGACAGCCAGAGGAATGTATGCCCCCTCCCCATGGTTGCTGGGAATATAGAAAGATATGGAGACATTATACTCTGGTATTGCAGACAAGACTTTTTTTTATTAACTTGTATTGGTCTTACCCTAAGGATGCCTATCCCTTGAGGCAGCTAGTTCATTAGGACCTAATTAGGGCCAATACAAATTCCAACCAGTGGTGATGTAATTGTCAGTCAGTGCTTCTGCAACATGATGTCACCAATCACATGTCCAATGATATCACTGCGCATGTGAGGTGTACAGGAAGTGAGGTCGATGGAGATCTGATGACCCAAAAGTCAGCCATTTTGTCTTATTGTAGGTAAATTTAAAGTAAATTGGAACTGAAGAAACAAATCTCTGTAGAGCCACAATAGTAATGCACACAGAGGGTTTGTGGAGATGTAGAATGCTCTGCCCCAGAGAGATATGGAGGCAAAATCTATGAAGTGGACCTTTAAAAGAGTTTAACACTTACTTTGCTAGTTCAGCTTTTAAGGGGTATAGTGAGATGGTTTTGCATTTGGATTAAAAGATCTACCAAGATCTAATGATCTAGAGGAATTGGCTGAATGGATTGAATGGCCTTTTCCTCTTTTCCTATGTTCCAATAACAGCTGACACTTCTAAAATGCCTTTCGCATAGGGAAATAGCTGAGTGGGAGCCTGAACAGGGTCTAAGATTAGGAGCGAAATGCACATTCAACATGATTTCTCTGCAGACTTTGAAAGCATGGAGGGAGAGTGCAAGGTAGAGAGTGGGGCAAGGCAACTGAAATCTTGAGCACTGATAGAGGGTCAAAGGTGTCAAGGGATGTGGACTAAGTCTGAGTTAGCCAATGCATATTCGATGAATGGGTGTCCATTGGCAGAGATACTCACTGAAAGGTGTTTTGGTGTGACTATTGATCAATCATCAAAGTATTCCTATGAGTAAGAAGCTATTTTCAACAAAACTGATTAAATTGCAAGGCGAGTTTCAAGATTAGTGGACTGTAAATTAGAATAAATTATTCTATTAGTGATAAGGCCTCAATTGGAATATCCAGAATAAATGCAATTTAGTTGACACTGGTAATCAAATTAGCAACACTTATGATGAACTGATTATCTAAACCCTGGTTGTGTTAGGTGAAGACATTCCCCATATCTTATTCACAAAAGTTCAGGTAACAACACTTCACTTTCTCTACATATTATGGAATCCCACAATGGATGCTTCACACCTCTGTAATGAATATTACGATATTCCAAGCTCCTATTTCTGGTACAACACTGCTTGATATTCCAAACAATTAAAATGTTTCAGGAGGCCCTAATTGATTATTGAGATTTCTCATAGTCACTTTATGCTTTTTGCAATACTGTATAACCTCAATAACCTGGTACGGTTATCACCTCACCTCCCGGATTTCTGAGTTTGTTGGTATTTAGAAACCTACCTAGAAATAGCTGGGGAAGCTAAGGTTTTACTGTAATACTCTTAGGACAAAGACTCTTTCTCTGGATAGCTATCTGGTCTTATGAAAAAGTTCATCCCACCTTATTAACACCTGCACTGCACTATGTCAACCATATACTTCAGCTAAATTTAAATGCAACAATAATAATCTTTGCATTCGGCACAGTGTCTTATCATGTCAAAGCATTTCACCAGATTTTACTCTTAAATGTGGTGACTCTAAATATATAGGTAAATCGAGCAGCAAATCTGTGCATAGCAACATCCCACAAATAACAATAGAATGAATGGCCACAATTTATCTCGGCCATCATTGGACAAGACTCTGGGAGAAGCTCCCTTCTCTTTTCAGATAAAGTCATTGGATCCTTGACATCTGCCCAACCAGGGGGAGGTGATCTCTGTTTTATGTCTCATCTGAAGAACAACCTTTCTGACAATGCAGTGCTCTCCTACTGCATTGGAATATCAGCCTAGATTGTAAATGTATAAATGTAGTTCCAGTGAATCATGTTTAAGATGATAGGGCAATACCACAGTTTAGCACAGCCTTTGCTTAGTTGGTTTAATTTGTATAACTGTAGGAACCTGTTAAATCCATTTAAAAAGAACAGACAATTCACAGCTTAATCTTGGATCTGAAGGTCTAAGAGAATGCCAACTGCCACAGAAAAGCCAGAAACAACTGAAGACAGAAATTGCCTGTGACCCTAACATGGTAGAGCAGAATACACTTCATCTTCTGCTTTCATGGGTGAAAAACAGTGCATTTTCTATTGAGATCTGAGGGATCTATTTGGAATAAAGCCACAATTCTGGGGGTTTAACCTTGTTTTAGAAAATCTCTCCAGTAAGCAGAATAGATATGAGAGGCACAATAGTTTCCTGGAAGAAAGAATAAAATATAGGTGGTTGAATTTGAATTCAGCAGGTCTGCAAAACATCAGCTCAAAATGGATGACCTTGAACGAGTGCAGATGTAGCAAAGCTTAAATCTGCCATGTAGTTAAGGAAGGCGATGGTTCTCAGGTGCTATTTTCTAAAAGAGAAATAACTTATTGAGACCTGGTGTGAACCATCGAAAATTACAATGAATATAGGCTAATTATCGTAACACTCATGTTAAAGAACTCAATCTGGCATTTTACATAAAAACTGAATTGTAATCATCAGGAATATTCAGCCAAGCTAAAAGCAACAAAAGACCTTTAAAGAAAAAGATCTTAGCTAAAGAAATGCCACATCAAAAAAACCTTGCTAGATTTTAAATCATTCAATATGGCTCTGAAATAAGACTGACATTTTCTTCATTCACAAAGGGCCAATAGTGTATCCAGAAGCCTACATTCAGTTCCTAACTCAATGAAAATTAAAAAAAATACTGAGTTATGAGTCCAAAAATCAACCAACACCTTCTGAGTTTGGTTCTGAAGTGTATGACTGTGGTCTTATTAGAGCGAAGTCACCAGAGCTTTGCAAGATGCATTTTGCGGAGTGATGGTTTATTACCATGAGCAGGTCATGACACAGATGTAGGGTATGAAGGACATTTGTGTGTTGAACAGGATACCAAGGTTCCGTATTGGCTCTGTGAGGTGTAGAGTGCATCGATGGAGAGAAATGCTGCTAGTGCCCGAGATATGGAGGCTCTGACAAGGCCTCGGTCTTATTGACATTCAACTGCAGGAAGTTACCTCCCATCTGGGGAGTATGTTTGTCAGGTAGTCTGTGAAAACGGCAGAAGTCCTAGAATTGAGGGTAGAGGCAGAAAGGTAAAGTTGGGCATCAGTTGCATACATGAGGAAGTTGACCCCATATCTGCGAATAATGTCACCAAGCAGGAGCATATAGATATTGAAAAGAAGAGGGGCAAGGACAGAGTCCTGGGGAATGCCACATGTCACAGTGCTGGGGCTGAAGGAGAAGCCTTTACTGGTGACAAAGGGGAGAGAGTGGGACAAGTAGGATTTGAACCAGGGAAGAGCAGATTCACAAACAATGAGCTGAGAGGAGTGGCAGTGTAGGAGAATGGAATGGTCAACACTGTCAAAGACAGCAGAGAGATCAGGGAGAACAAGGAGACAGAGAGCCTTGGTCGCAGATGTTCAGAATGTTGTTAAGACTTTGACCCCTGTTGTTGCCGTGCACATAAACCCATTTGGAGAATTTTAGAGAGAGAATGGAAAGAGTGAAACTTTGACTCATTCCTTCGAGAGGAATGGAATGTTGGTGTAGCATTAGCTGGAAAGTAGGGATGGGTCAAGTACACATTTTTTGAGGATGGTGGTGATGACAGCTGTTTTTAAGGGGGAATCAGTGGCAGTGGATAAGGAAAGGTTGATAATATTGGTTGAAAGAGGGGCTAGGAGGTGGAGCTGGGAGGTCGGGATGGGGTCAAGGGAGCAAGTGCTTTACTTTTGAAATGATTAAAGTAGGGGGAGACCAGATCAAAGGTGTATAGGGAGAGATGCCTGGGGGCTCAGGCCTGATGGGGAGGTGGCGAGGGGTTTAAAGATAGATGGGGGAGAGGTAGCAAATCCCCATGATTTTGGATAAGAAGTGGTGAGAATAAATATCAGGGTTGATGTGGAGTGGCTTACATTTCATTAACCACTTTCCCAAAGAATGTTTGTTTACATGATGCAATGTTATGGGAGAGGACTATAAAATACTTCTGTGAACTGCTTTGAGATGTCTCAATTATGTGATAAGGTACTATATCAAATGCAAGGTTATTATTATTTTTATTATATAATGAGCGTACCAAAATAGTTTGTATAATAATAATAATACAACATCAAAATTACATTTATAGAGCAACTTTCATGTCAGAGGATGTTCCAAGGCGCTGAACAGTCAGGGGTTGGGACCCAAGCATGGAGGAGGGGCAGGGTAGGGGAGAAGGGAGGGAGAGAGTTGGGAGGGTGGCAGAATGCATGATCAAACAGGAGGGTTTGGAGACCAGCCTTGAAGGAGTCAAGGGAGGAAGCAAGACAAAGGGACTGTGGAATGGAGTTTCAGAGTGTGGGGGCAGAGAGGCTGAAAGCCCGGCCACCAATGGTAGGGCGGGTCAGGCGGGAAACATGGAGGAGACTGGAGCCCGCTGAATGGAGAGGGTGGGCAAATTGGTAGGGAGTCAGCAGGTCGGAGAGATAGAAAGGTGCAAGGCCATGAATGGCTTTGAAAGTGAGGGTGAGGATCTTGAATTCGATCTAGAGGTTGAATAGGAGGGGACCAAGGACAGAGCACTGAGGAACACCGCACGAGACGGTGCGGGGGCTGGAGAAAAAGTCATTGGCGGACACAAAGTCGAGACGGTGGGAAAGATAGGACCTGAACTAACCAAGGACAGAACCTTGAAAGTTGAGGTGGGAGGAAAGGCAGTGGAGGAGGATTAAATGGTCCATGGTATCGAAGTGGATAGGTTGAGGAGGAAGAGGAGGCGTAATAATCCTTATATTTGATATTGCGTTCATCACATCTTCTAGATGTCTCATAGCTCTTCACAGAGTACACTGTAAAGTGAATTGACTGTATTTTTGTGGGCAAAACATGGCAGTCAATTGCACACAGCAGTATCCCACAATCAGTCGTAGGTTGAAATGCCCAATGTTTTTTAAAAAGGATTATTATCTATCAGGTATGTGGAGTAAGGAAACTTGGCCAAGATTTCACCATGACTGCCAGGAATCAACCCAGTTCTCTCACTTGCAAGGCGAGTGCTCTAACCACTGAGATACAGGACTCCATGATTATTAATATTATTATCAATAATAACAACCAGTGCATTTTATATTGCTTCTTGAGTTTGTTTTCACCAATTAGGATAGATTTACCAGGAGAGATGTGCTAAGATGTACTAAGCAGTTGGAGACACATTCTGAGGTAGTCCTGGTAGTCTGGAGTGCTGTAGATCAGTGGTTAGAGCATTCTGGTTTACGAGTGAGAGACCTTGGTTTGAATCAAGGCAGGGTGAACCCTTGGACAAGTTTCCTTAGTCCACATGCCTAATAATGATCCCTCAAAAATAAATTGTCATTTTAATCCACTACTGTTTGTGGGACACTGCTGTGCACAATTCATAGATTCATAGAATTTTACGGCACAAAAGGAGGCCATTCGGCCCATCTAGTCTGTGCCGGCTCTTTGAAAAGAGCGATTCAATCCCACTGCCACGTTTGGCTGCCACGTTTCGCCCACATCTGTACCGTCAATTCATTTTACAGCATATTCTGTGAAGGGCTTTGAGATGTCGAGAAAACATGAAATGCGCTATATCAAATGCAGTTCTGGGTATTTGTTGATATGGTTCCATTCTCAATTGAAGGCTGATATTGCTGACTGAAGATACATAAATGCATTGATGTCTACATGTTTTGGGTTTCACAGCTGCTTGTGACATATTTGTGGATAGAAAGATAATTTTGGCAAAGGTTATTAGAGGTAGAAACCACTGTAAATTAAGTGAAACTTATATACAAAGCAGTTATCTGAACTTTTCAACCAGTGTACAAACTTTCCAGTTTAATTGGCGAGTAAAATCTCCAGTGAATAGAAACGTTCCTCACTAGCTTCCCTCAAATTCCACAATAAATATTCAGCAGGTCAATATTCACTCTCTCTCGCCTGACTAATATACACTGAATAGTCTATGTTGTTGGTGAATTGTATACAGCTAATAATAATTATGGTGCGTGTGAGGAAAATAAACTGATTTGCATCAACTCAAACCTTTGTACGGGAAGAAATGGTTTCTCTTGGATTTGTCGCCCACATTCTACAGTGGCCAATCTCTAGGATGCATAATGTGACTGCCTGAGTGGACAGATGACACACAGAGTTCAAGGAGACTAAAGTGCAACAAAAAACAGGAATAATTTACTGAGCTGCGACACACGCAGTATCATCTCCTCAATGCCTTTGATCTATAATAGTAATCCTGCATTTGATGTAGCACTGTTCACATCTTCTAGATTTTCCAAAGTGCTTCACAGAATATACTGTAAAGTGAATTGACTAAAATTTGTGGGTGAAACGGGGCAACCAATTGAACACAGGAGTGTCCCACATACAGTCATGGATTGAAATGACCAATTTTTTTTGAGGGATTATTATTAGGAGTGTGGAATAAGAAAACTTGCCAAAGGTTTCATCCTGCCGGGAATTGAACACAGGTCTCTCACTTGCAAGATGAGTACTTCTAATCACTGAGCTACAGGACTCCACAAGCATAATGTAGATTGTTCATTGTTTTCTTCAATGTAGATCAAAAGCTACCATCCTGACTTGCAGACCACAATACATTTTCTACTTTCCTATCCCATTCCTCCACCATGCTGGGGTGGGTATTGTCACATATAGAGCACAGATATAGCTTAGCCTGTATCTGGTACACAAATGTAGAGAATATAACAATGATTAAAAGTATTAGGGACAGAAAATGCAGTATGTGCTATATTCATTATCAAATCATATGTCACATTTTTGGCTCATTGATATACCCAGTTTATTAAAGCCCCAATCAACTCTTGGGTTTCCTCCACTCCTGTAGTAATTGAGGAGACTAGATAGATAAAAATAAGGTTATTTTTTCCCCAGGCAGTAATTAATGATTGGGATAGATTGTGAGGAAGGATGGTTGACTTCAGGACATGGGAAGTAACTAAAAAACAGCCTGATACAGTGATGGAAGGGCAGTACAGTGTTTTTACTGGTGATCCAGAGAGCCTTCTTCATCCAAACTAATCTAGAGAATCCTATGAGGTACATTGATACCTCGGATTATACTGTTCAACAACACAATTGTGTCAATTTGGCACAGTGGTAGCACTCCTGCCTCTGAGGTTGAGGGTTGAGGGTTCAAACCCCACATCAGGGCTTGGAATCGCATAGTCTAAGTTGACACTCCATTCCGATGCTGAGGGTCTATTGTATTGTTAGCGGTGTTGTCCTTCAAATGAGATGTTCAGGTGGATGCCATGGCAGTATTTGAAAAGAGAAAGGTGATAACAATCTAATTATTATTAGCTGTATACAATCCCCAAAAAAAACTTTGGTCACATACTCTATGGTTGTTTCTGAGAAATTGCTATGCACAACTGGCTGCCATATTTCACCCACATAAGTACACAGTTGCTCCACTTATACACTTTATAGTATATCCTGTGAACCACTCTGAGGCTTCCTCCTGATATGAAAGATGCAAATGTAAGGAGTATTATCATTATTAAGTGGTAAAGATCCTATTCGTAATCTTCCTGGTTCTAAAATTACATCTGCTCTATCTGTAAGACTATGTTGTTTTAAAATTTATGGAACTAAGCAATCCTATATTTTAAGAGAAATTAATATTTCAGACTAAAATCAGGTAAAATTTGGGGCTACCCATTAATATTAGGAACCATTGTCTTTTAAAGTGAATGATCTTATTTGGGGAGCTGTGGAATTTACCATGGTCTACCAAAGTATGGGGAACCCTGAATGTTTTAATTACATTATACAGTATTGCTAAGATATAAAACTGAGCTGCAAATTAATCAAACTTTCATGTATTTGTAGTGTTGGAATGTGACCACATAACTCAAAAATAATATCATTTGAGGCGTATTTTGTCTATAGAGCATTTGGATAAAAAAATATATACCAGTATAGCTTGACAGAACAAAATGCAGTACAAACAGTAAAATAATGTTTATTTCCATTTATTGTGGAAGGCAATATACTAATCCTTATTGAAAACCTAAGATGTCAAATCAACGCATACATTAACATCTAATAAATGGTGCTGGCATTCAAGAAAACAAATAGGAACCATAAAATGTACCTTATAATCAGATTCATACTACATATGTAAGCATTAGGGTGAGAGTAAATACTGTGATAAAACAAAGCAAGAATAAAATAACTGGAGTCTGATTTCTGATTTGCTCTGACTTCCTCCACTAGGCTTCAGCGCAGTGCTTTAATACTGAGGATCATTATTAAATTTGAACTCAGAATGTCTCGTGCTGTTGCACACCCAGTGATCAAAGTCAACAAAAGAACATATGCTAGCTTTGTGAGGTGAATAGTTGAACTAAAAATAACATCAATAAAAGGTTGAATACATTGTACATTGTATGGAGTCAATTATTACTTATAAAATCATCTCAGTTTTTTACAAAATCCTTCCAGTTTGTTTCCTGATCAAATTCTCAACCGCTGTTCAATCTGCCCACAAAAGGTTTCCCTCTCAGCATTAATATTTATTGCCCACAAAATACATTACTTTACAGTAAGATGCTTTGAGACATCTCAGCGATATAAGGCGCTATAACAAATGCAAGGGTATTGGACAATTGATCCATTGTGTTTTGGGGCCAGGGTTGCATCAATGTACAACAACAACTTGCATTTATATACCGAGTCTCACACAGGGTAAAGTCCGAGAGCTCTTGACAGGGGTGGAGCATGACACCAATGTCACCAATATAACATACATGTTAAATTAGATCAATTATAGTGGGGAGTGGGGGGTTTAAAGCAATCCATACTGAAATGATTTAAAAATGAAATTACTCCCTTTTCTATTAATGTAATTTTGTTGTTGTTGTTAAGTTTTATTGCACTTCACTTTGATTCTTCTCTTTCAGCACCGTGGGACGTTCTCTCGGCGTGAAGAGTGGTATAGAAATGTAATTTTGTTGTTGTTTGATAAGTGAGGGGAACACAAAAAACACTGACTTCTAACTAAATAAAACTTATAAAGATTTATGTTGAAAATGATCATAGGAATTGGACAGGGAAAACCAAGGAAACTACTCAATTACAGAAATCAGAATTTCAGCATTTGCTAGAAACCCTCCATTAGTAATCCAAGGCTCCAAAAAGCTGAGACCAGAGTGTGATCATATCAAGGGATTCTCAATAGCAGGATACATTAGAAAACAAGAAAAAGGTGTTCCCCTCTAGAAGGATCTGATTTAAATTCCAATGTAAAGATGAAAAATGTTTAAAACATGCAGCTCCTTTCAAAGGCTGGTCTGAATTCAGTCCATAATAATAGCTACTTCAAATAGCAATGCACCATGTAACCTGGCACAGATCATTAGAGTTAGGATTTATTTTGAATGTAAAAAAACTCTGGAGATAAATCAGCTTCCACTGAGATTCAGCTCGTGTAAATCTATGAAATCTGTTTTAGAAATGAAGTGGTATCTTACAGCATAAATGGAAAAACTGTGGACAAAACTATCTTTAATCTGGCATTTGTGAGACAGCAAACTAATTAGTTTTACACAGTCAAAGAGTCTATCACAGATAGAGAATTCTCCAGGGAATGAAGGCTCTCTAATGAGAATTACTTCATCAGAAGAATGAAACATAATTAAAAATACTTTAAAGGTCAAGCAGCAAAGATTTGCTCTTTCATGGCAAAGTGCATTCATTATTTCAAATCAATGCTTTATCCTGACATTATTTTGTCTTTGTTTATTTTTTTATTTGCTAACAAGTGCTGCTCTTTCCACCATCCTATCATTACTACTTTGGTCATAACAGCAGCATACTTTGGTCTGGAGTCTAGGACATTTTCCTTTGACTGTTATCAATGGTATTCATCAAATGACCAGGTACAATTTGAGCGACGATCAGTCATTCTGTCCCTCAACTTCCTTCAGAAATGGACTGCATACCATCGCTAACAGATGGTGATCCATCTAGCCAAGAAATTATTGAACTCGCTTGTCTGAGACAAGTATTTTGACCAATGCAAGATTCTACAAACTTGAACTTCTGAGACCAGGATGCTTGGACTCATTCAACAAACAGTGAAATGCTACAATGGGAGGGTGGGCATTCCAGAAGGATGAGATCAAATGAGCCAAAGGTCTTAGGCATCCAAATTTCTCTGGTGATTCTGTATGATTCCTGTGATCTTACACTCAGTTTCTCACCTAAAATAAGTATTTAAAGAGAGATAATACAAGTGGACATGGAAAGTAGTAGATGGTGATTATAGTGAGACAGAGGAGAAACTGGCACCATAATCTGGATGAATCAAATTACTTCATTTGGTGCTGTAATTTGTCTAGATTTTTATGTGGTGTCAAACATACTCAGTTGGTAGAACTCTTGCGGCTTAGTCAGACGGTTGTGGGATCAAGCCTTATGTGAGCTCATTATCAAAGATGACACTATAGTGCAATACTGAACAAGTGCTTCATGTTCAGATGTTAAAGATCCCACAGCACTATCCAAAAGGAAAGGGAGTTTGTTCCAGTAACCCAGCCAACAATCCTCTGGATAAAATTGGTCATTCATCTCATGGCTGTTTGTGGGTATTGCTGTGCACAAATTGGCTGTTGTGTTTCCCTGCAAATACACTTCAGTAAATCCTGTGAAGTGTTCTAAGATCTTTTGATGATGTGAGAAGGCCACTATATCAAATGTAAGGACTATTATCACAGTTATCTCCGTTTAACATAGATACATCACACACAACTTTACCCTGCTAAAGAAGATTTGGTAAAGAACAGTTAAAAAAATAAAAGTAGGTCAGATCCTGAATGATTTAATATGATTTTATGGTGTTGGCTGGATGTTACCTAGCATTCCATGTCTTTATTGTCAAAATAGATACCGGATTAGGAGATTAACTTTAGATGAAACACTTGCATTTTATTAAAATCAATAAGATTAATTACATTGTGAGCGACAAAATGTTACAGCCAAGAATTTACTAATCTGATGCCAACTATTGCATCAGTTTAACAGAACTAAAAAGTATTAGTGAGTCTGGCATAGAATGAACATAAAAATCCTAATTTTGGAAATCCATCCAAAAATCTGGAATTACTCTGTTAGACTCTCTCCAAGCCAGCTCGTCTGGGAAGTAAATTATGTTTTTTTTAAACTATAATTGAACCTATAACCAGTCATAAGAACCAACATTAAAGGGATAACTATGTGTACTCCAAGGTGGGTTAAAAGCTGTTTTTAAACATTATATTTTATAGGCCCAAAATGGAGTTTGATGTCAAACCATAGGTATGCCACTGATATGCCAGCTACTAACATTGCTCGCAAGAGTTTATTGGTGAATTTGGCAGCTACACCAAAGCTTGTAATCATCTCAAGGCTACTGCACGATGAAGCTACAATTACGTATGTGATATAACGCATGCAAATGATAGTTTTCTTGACACAAGGAATGAGAAAAGGCAGGAACGTGGAACAGAATGAGTTGCTCAACCAGAGTGCTAGCCTAGGCACGATGGTCAAAATGGGCTCCTCCTTCTATGCTGTATATTGCTACAGTTCTATGAATCTGGTATGTTAGTTTCAATGTACATATGGTTCAGAGGGTGGTGGCTAGCATTCTTTAAAAATTTAGTTATTTGTATAAAACTTTGAACATTCAATAGTTCCTTGTGACTATTGATAAGAGACAATTGGGTGACTGTGACAACCTGCCCATTAGGGATTTGGCTTATAGGGTTGACAGGACCTGATTGGGAGGAAGTTTTGCCTCTCCTTGTCAGGCCAATGAGCCAAGCTGGCTGGTCTGTCCTCAGCAGTGGTCTGGAGTACCGCAGACATGCCTGGCTAAGGAACCAAACTACCAAGATGACTGCAGAGTTCTTACACTCCATTACTAAGCATATCACCTTAGAAAGAGTTCAACATGTTCATATCATAAATAACAGATAATATGTAAATTTGTTGTTACTTGTCCGTAGTTAGAGCACTCGCCTTACAAGCGTGAGACCTGTGTTCGAATCCAGGCAGATCAGGGCGAAACCTTGGGCAAGTTTCGTTACTCCATGCCTAATAATAATCTGTCAAAAAAAACACAATAATAAAAATTGGTCATTTCAATCCACGACTGTTTGTGGACACTGCTGTGCACAATTGGTTGCTGTGTTTCACCCACAAATGTACAGTCAATTCATTTTACAGTATATTCTGTGAAGCGCTTTGAGACAGCGATAAGATGTGAAAAGCGTTAAATCAAATGCAAGTATTATTATTATTCTTATTTGTATTTTATATATTGAAATTCCATATATTTATTGCATGTTGAATATGGTTTTGCAAGTATTAGAATCTATATTGTTATTTGCTTTTATTGTATACGTCACACCAGAATCATTGCTGCCATTTCCAATCTCACACCCACCAATTTCCTCTAGAGATAGGCACAAAGGACGTCTCCTTCATAACAATCTCAGTTTCTGGCTCTCCACGCCTTGACTCTCAGCATCTTTTGAAATCTCAGCAATGCCATTCTTCGGAAGATGGCTTTTTCAGCGTGGTAACATATTGGGATCAAGAGCTTAATTTCCAGCTAGTTAAGCTGCTTAAAGCAATTATCAAAAACATGTTCTCATTTCATGGTTTAACTTGCTGTCAGCAGTAAATTAACACGCAAAAAAAAAATCTGAAAATGGCATTCTAATGCTTTGGTAATCACGATATGTAATTACCATGTACTTGAATACAAGATAGTCCTGCCAGCACACAAAGGGTGATTGCACCAATCTCCACATATGTGAAGAAAAATTCCATTTAAGTCTAGAATTACTCTGGTAACTTCATACATCAGAGCTTCCAAAATTTTTGCAAAGTCTTAAACACTGCTTTAATTTTAAAGCCAGTTCTCTGTAATTGTTTTAAGAACTGCAGAAAACTGACTTCAAAGCTAACGCTGAATTCAACAATTTGCCAAATTCTGGGCAACCTAAACTGCTATGTTAATCAAATAAATCTGGGTTTGGGTGAATTTCTCCCCATTGACACCAATTGAGACCCGTATCATAGTAGTTAATGCATTCACCTCTCGAGCCAGAGGACCCATGTTCAAATCCCGGCTGGGATAAAACCTTGGGTAAGTTTGCTTACTCCACATGCCTCTGTTTACCTATAAGTAACTGGAAATCCAGTTAGTTGATAGCTTTCTGGGAGTATTAATCCCTCCAATAGAAAAAAAATTACATCTCAATGCATGATAAGGCACTTTATCAGGATTATTATTATTATTATTATATAGTATCCATGCTCTTCAAAATACATCAGAATAGAACCAGACAGATCTGGCTCTCTGCATTATAGCATCTATCCCCCTCCCTATAGCCTGCCCACACAAACATGCACATACATAAATAAGTGAATACTGTACATGCACAATTTTGCTTCAAAATATCCTCTACGTGCCAGAAAATGTAGAATTCTAATCTAACTCCTGGGTACACAACACAACCTGACTCCATCACTAACAAGAGAGAACTGAAAAGAGGAGTGAACTCATGAAGCTCATGAAATTCGTGAAACTAGTGAAGTAATGCAGTGTTGCACAGCCTAACCCTCAACAAATGCAACGTAGATTTATGTGACTTCTCACAGACTCTATAACTCTAACTCAGCAGGTGAGTGGAGTCCGGGAATAGGCATATGAATAATAATACTAATAATCCTTGCATTTGATATAGCGTCTTATCACGTCGTTGTGACATATCAACCACTTCACAGAATATTCTGTAAAGTGAATTGATTATATTTTGTGGGTGAAACACGACAGCCAATTACACACAGCAGTGTCCAACAGTCTTTTATTATTTTAAGTACAATATTCAGAAATTCTGGTCAATATGGTGAGGTGATTCTGGATTAATTTTTTGGGATGAAAACATCACAAAAAATATTGATAGAAATCTGAGTAATATATTATGGTTAGAATGGATTTGTGTTAGAACACCCACATCTTTATGCTTTGATCCTTATCTAAAACATTTTGACTTCAACATCCTCACACTTGTGTTCAAATCCTTTCACTCTCTAGCACTTCCCTATCTCTCTGACCTCCTCACTCCCCAATACACTGTCCAGCGCCTCCACTCGACTGGCACGAGCCTACTGCTTGTCCCTCGCATCTTCCACCCCATCATTGGAGATCGGGCTGTTGGCCACTACGCCCTAAAATTCTGGAACAGTCTCCCTCAATCCTCAACAGTCTCCCTCAATCCCTTAACAGTCTCCCTCAATCCCTCTGCCTTGCCCCCTCTTTCCTCTTTTTCATGTCCCACCTGAAAACCTTCTTCTTCGACCATGCTTACAACCATCTCTCTCCCACGCCCCCCCCCCTCATCCATTTCCTGGCTCGAAGGCAGGCTCCAGCACTGTTAAGTACTCTGAGACTCTATTCTGCATGGAGGTTGCTATATAAGTCAAGTTGTTGTACTACATTAAGAGTAATGCCGTGCTCAGTTACCCTCAGAGCACTGCACAAAACTCTTATTACTACTGTAACCACAAGTTGCTTTTTTGAAAGCTCAATCTTTTGAACACCCTCATATTCATTTACTGAGCCTTTAATTTAGAGCAGCGGTATTCAAACAAGTGCCTAGGTTGTCTTGTTATGTACAGACTCCTGATTTATATTCAGAGGATTGAACAGTGAAACAACACCATCCAAATTGTAAGGTCAAACATTGAGGGCATGCTGGTGAAGGGAGAAATCTCTATCTAACCGGAAACTTTCTTTGTCTCATAATCATAAAACAGTATAATGGTTCATCATCACAAAAAAAATCATTCTGACCTTATTTGTGATTTAAACTGTCTAATCTGCATGGAATTACATAGAATTTTTGGGAGCTGTAACATTTGATCCAACCAGTTCTTCCTACTGTATTAGCACTCAGACACTAACCCACATGAAAAGTGCTATACGAATACAAGTTGTTGTTTGTACGGTTATTTTGGATTCCTGTATCTTAATGGGTAGAGAACTCGCCTCACAAGCAAGAGAACCTGGATTTGATTCTCGGGCAGGACAAAATATTAGACAAGTATTCTTGTTCAAAAAGCCTCTATTTAACGAGCAGTGAGTAGGAATCTGATTGTCATTTGATTGATGGATCGCTTTTTGTGTGTAAGAATCCCTTCAAAAAAATAATAATTGTACTAACAATAATAATTTTATTACTCAATCCATAGCTATTTGTGAGCCACTGTACAATGCATTTCATTCATAAAATATAGTCAATTCACTTTACAGTAAGTTCTGTGAAGCGCTTTGAGAAGACATGATAAGGTGCTATATCAAATGCAAGAATTATTATCACTCTACATGAGTCCCCACCCTTCCTAATTCCCTCTCCAAAGCCCTCTCCATTGCCTTGTAAACCACAACAAATGACACTTGTATAGTGCCCGTCACATCAGAAAACAAGTCCCAGAGCGCCGGCAAGTAAAGGTTCACTTGTTCGGCAATTCAGATCACATCTGAAAGCTCTGGCATTGCTCGTGTGTATCCCACATACTCATGCTAACAACCTCAAACTTCCTGAATGCAAGTTGACATTTGAAGAAAAACAGCTAACATTTTGAATTTGGTGGAATTACTAACCTTTTAACCTTGATGAGATGAAGGTATGGATGAGAGGTTTTAGCTATAGAAGGGGTGAGATAGGAGAGGAGCAATATTTCACAGAAGGAAGAAAGTGGTTTTGTCAAGGGTTGGATGACGCCATGTAGGGAAGTGGTTTCAAGAGCATTCTGATCTTCCCAACCACCCCCACGCCTCCTCCCCAACCACCCCCGCCCCTTGCAGAACAAACACAGCACACACAAATCACATTGAACTCACTTGACTCTGTGGTCATTTGAAGGCTGGACCACCCACAAACTTTTTATGGACCTTTGTTTAATGTTATTAAGGATGAATCACTAACACTCAATTTTGATGATGTGCACATGGGCAGAAAAACCAAATGCTGGGCTTTACATTGTTATGACCATCGATCAGTGTAAAATGCAGCAGGAAGCATAAACCAGACTTCACAGTCAACATCAATGTACTGTTGGGAATAAAGAGGCTTAGTTTCCAGCAGCATAAATACACCACAGTATAACTTGGTCCAGAAAGGTATTGGAACCTTACCAGGCAAATGAAAAGAAACACCCTGAAAATTAACTGGCTCAGCTGTAAATAGCAAGAGCAGCAGCCAAAAAGTTAATTAAGAGGACCTGAGAGATAGTCAATACACCAGGCAGAATGCCGCATTGTAAAGAAGCCAAAGTAAGGAAGCAAAATGACAGCCAAATCAACAACACAGTGAATTGCTTATCAAATGAAACATATACTTTACTTGGATTCCACATAAGAGCCTCCAATTGAAAGAATCATACGCCTATCAATACTGGAGCAATCATTCTGTCTGATACAAAAGAACATATCAACCAATTAAATGTGGCAAAGTAGCAGGAAGTGAGTGTGAAATATCAGCTGGTGGTGAAAAAAAACAGCAGCGAGGAATTATTTCAATAATTTATTGAACAGCATGCGCTTAAAAACAAACTGTGCAAGCAATGTAGGACAAACATTGTTAAGCCATTTCCACTGCTTCATGATGAACTTCTAAGGAGTGTTCATTACTCTGATTCACAACACCAACTTGCAGAATGTAAAATAATGAATTTGTATGTAGCTATAAATTTCCATCACCAGCTATGGATTCTAAATAGAAGATAAAGGAATAAATCCCTGTTTGTTTCCTTCATTGATTCCAAGCCTTGATTGACATGTGGATACCAGTTTCTTTAATATATCTCTAAAAACACAGCAAACACATCTAGTTAAACACAAGGAGAACTATATATGACTTCAAGTGACTCTTTAGATTGACACTTGAGTTTATTACAATGATAACAACAATGCTTTTATATGATAGAGAGCCTTATCACGTCATTGAGAATCTCAAAGCGTTTCACAGAATATACAGTAAAGAATTGACTATGTATTTTAACAATAATAATCCTTGTATTTCATAAAGTGCCTTATTACACTTTAAATGGCTCAAAGCGCAGAGTAACTTGACAGTCTACGTTGCGGGTGAAATGACAGCCGTTCCTGCAAACAGTTGTGGTTTGGGTGAACAAAGTATTATTATTAGAAGTAGTAATATTATAATTATTATTAATTTTGAAGGAAGTAAAACATTTGGAAAATGATCCACTAATTGACCAAAAACTGAGTTCCTACTTACAACAACAACATCTTGCACTTATATAGCACCCTTCAGGCTGGGTAGTGTCTCAGAGCACTTAACAGTGGTGGAACCTGACTCCAAGCCGGGCGGGTTGGAGGAGGGCAAGAGTTGGGGGAGGTGGCTGTAAGCACGGTCGAAGAGGAAGGTTTTCATTTGGGAGAGAAAGGGGGAGAGAGGGGGCAAGGTGGATGGATTGAGGGAGAGAGTACCAGAGTTTGGGGCCAAAAGTGCAACCTCCAATAGTGGGGCAGAGGACGTGAGGGACGAGTAGGAGGCCAGTGCGAATTGAGCAGAGGACCCGGATAATGGATTGGGGAATGAGAAGCTAGGAGAGATATAGAGGCACCAGAGAGTGAAGGGATTTGAACACAAGTGTGAGAATCTTGAAGCAGATCCCTTCAGTGATGGGGAGGCAGTGGAGCCTGGGCAGAACTGGAAACTGGTGAGTTGTGGGTATGGTGTTCGGTCCGGGTCAGTACGCGGGTGAGGTGCATAACTTAGTTGTTGCCTACATAATACAAAGTCATGTCAGTATGCAGTGTGCAGAATTCTGAATCAGCTGGATCTTTTGGGTAGTGGAGCTGTAGAGACCAGTGGAAGAGTCCTTTGGAGTAATCTAAGCGGGAGGTGACAAATGCATGCATAAGAGTTTTGGCTGCATTTGCAGTAATGCTCTGCTTGGAGTTGGGCAATATGGCGGAGGTGGAAGAAGGTTATATAATAATCCTTGCACTTGATATAGCACTTTTTACATCTTATTTACACTTATCAAAGCACTTCATGGAATAAACTGTAAAGTGAATTGACTGTATATTTGTGGGCGAAACATGGCATTCAATTGTGCACAGCAGCGTCCCACAAACAGTCATGGATTGAAAATTACCAATTCTTATTGTTGTTTTTGGGGGACAGATTATTATTAGGCATGTGGAGTAAGGAAACATGGCCCTGATCTGCCTGGATTCGAACACTGGTCTCACACTTAAGGCGAGTGCTCTAACCACTGAGCTCCAGGAGGTTTTCCTGGTCTTGGACCTGATGTGGGGGAGGAAGGATGCCTGCAGGTGGAACTGGATGCCTAGATTGAGTACTGGTTCAGTGTGTCTGAGGGAG
Source organism: Hydrolagus colliei (assembly GCA_035084275.1). Lineage (NCBI taxonomy): Eukaryota > Metazoa > Chordata > Chondrichthyes > Chimaeriformes > Chimaeridae > Hydrolagus > Hydrolagus colliei. The sequence goes on along the minus strand of CM068742.1, from coordinate 29,048,835 downwards.
AGCTCATAGAGGTTGATGAGTTTAGAACCACAGACATGAAAATGTTGGTAGGAACCAATGAGTATGGCTTCCATCTTATCCATGTTCAGCTGCAGGAAGTTTACACTCATTCAGGCCTTGATGTTGGCCTGATGAGCTGATAGAACATTGGTGGACCCAGAGATGCTACTGGAGGAGATAAAGCAAATTTGTGTGTCATCCATCTGTGGATGACATCACCCAGAGGGAGCACATAGACAAGGATAAGAAGAGCGCCAAGAATGGAGCCCTGGGTATGAGATGAAATGGAGATGGTTGGTTAAGTAGGACTCGAACCATGCGAGTGCAGTCCCACTAAGTTAGATGAGGTGGGAGAGGTGGTGGAGGAGGATTGCATGCTCAACTGTTTTGAATGTGGCAGAGAGATCCAGGAGGAGGTAGAGGGAGCCCTGGTCACAGATAGAGAGAATGTCATGTGTGAGTGGACAAGCATTGCCTTTATTCTCTGGGCAAGGCAAAACCTGACTGCTGGGGCTTGAGGTGGGAATGGAGGGTGAGGTGTGACCAAAGTTGACCTGAAACAATGTGATCTGGGACTTTGGTAAGTAAGGGTAGGTTGGAAATGGGATGGTAGTGAGAGATATCAGAGGGATTGAGGATGGGTGTTTTGAGGAGGGGTGTAATGACAATGGTTTATGGCTAAACAGAAGAATGTGAAGTAAGGAAACTTGCCTCACAGTCTTAAAATTAGGGGTCAGCCCTTTCGCACTGAGTTGAGAAAAAACTTCTACACTCAGAGGGTAATGAATTTACACTCAAAGGCTGTAGATGCTCAGTCCTTGAACATATTCAAGACTGCGATTGATAGATTTCTTAGGGATTAAGGGATATGGGGATAAGGCGGATAGGTGGAGTTAGAATAGATCAGCCATGATCTTATTGAATGGCGGGGCAGGCTTGAGGTGCCAAATGGCCTGCTCCTGACCCTAATTCTTATGTTCTTACATTCTCATGTTCTAAGGTTTCCCCCCACCTGGGAATTGAACCCGGGTTCCCTTACTGGTAAGGCGAGTGCTGTAACCAATATGCTACAGAACTCGACGATTAATAAACTCACAACTATTTTTTTCTTGCTCTAATCCTCTTTATAATCTTTTTTAGTTAAGTGGTTTTGATTTGATAACTGATCCAAAAATGATTTAGGAGACAATTTCCTAAAGTCTCAAGCATCCCAGCTTTGTGGACAAGGGTAGGGTCTTCAGGTGAGTATTGAAGGAGGCAAGGGATGGAGTGAGGCCAAAGGACCGTGGGGTGGAGTTCCAGAGCGTGGGAGCAGAATGGCTGAAGGCCTGCCCCGCAATGGTGTGATTGGCAATGCGGGGAACTTAGTCGTTACCTACATAAAAACAACAACAACAAATTACACTTATAAAGCGCCTTTCACGTCGGGAGGACGTCCCAAGGCGCTGCACAGGAGGCGTGTGACCCGAGCTGGGAGGGGAGTGTACGGGAAGGGGTGAGACAAGTAGGGGAGGTCGAAAAATTCGGGTTGAACAAAAGGCACGGTTGAAGAGGAAAGTCTTCAAACCAGCCTTGGAAGAGGAAAGGGAAGAAACAAGACGGAGGGATTGGGGGATGGAATTCCATAAGGTCGGAGCAGAAAAACTGAAGGCCCGGCCTCCGATGGTGGGGCGGTTCGGGCGGAGGGCTTGGAGCAGGCCAAGTCCTGCTGAACGGAGGGTCCAGGTGGGCTTGTAGGGGGAGAGTAAATTGGTTAAATAGGGTGGGGCAAGGCCATGTAAGGCCTTGAAGGTGAGGACGAGGATCTTGAATTCGATCCTCTGGAGGATGGGGAGCCAGTGGAGACGGGCGAGGGTGGGGGTTATATGGTCGCGGAGGCGGGTGCGGGATAGTACACGGGCTGCAGAGTTTTGGATGACCTGCAGCCTGTGAATGGAGGAGTTGGGGAGGCCGACGAGGAGAGAGTTTCCATAATCCAGCCTTGAGGTGATGTACGCGTGAACGAGTGTTTCGGCAGCTTGGGGGGTAAGATAATTGCGGAGCCTGGCAATGTTGCGCAGGTGGAAGTAAGCGGTGCCGGTCAAGGCACGGATGTGGGGGAGGAAGGAGAGTTTTTGGTCGAACATGATGCTGAAGTTCCTGACTGGCTTTGTGAGGTGGAGAGTACAGCCTTGGATGTTGAGGCTGGCAGCGCCCGATGTGCGGAGGCGCTGGCTTGAGCCGATCAGGAGAGCCTCGGTCTTACTCACGTTCAATTGGAGGAAGTTGTCCCTCGTCCAGGACTCAATGTTGGACAGACATGCTGTCAGAACATCGATGGTCTAGGGGTTGAGGGCTGAGGCAGAGAGGTACAGCTGGTTGTCATCCGCATACATGTGGAAATTTACCCCATGTTTGCATAATACATATTACATAATACAAAGATACTTCAATTTATGGTATTTCTGGGAAATGCTTTGTTCAGTCATTCCCAATGTGAAAGGCTCGATATCTAATGTAAACATTATTAATATTAGTCAGCAACCTATAAAAATGCCTGAGTGTTAGTAAAGATGTAATTAAGGTTGGCTTCATAATTCAAATTAAATAACTGAAAGGCGGATTCTGCAGTGCGCTTGGTTAAAACACTGCATCCAGTCCAGAGTGATGGGATACACATCTCTTCTATTTGCTGATTGTAAAGGAATAATTGAAAAGGGCAAGCTGAGCCTGGTTTCTGATGGATAAGGGTCCTAAGCATATAATTACCTTTAATATAGCGTTAATTGGCAATCTCAAAAGCATGGCAACTGTTTGAAATTGAAATATCACTGTGGTGTAGTGAGGGATGTTCTTTTATATTGGATTGAAGTAACATTGCTGGAATAGAGTGGGAAGGCTTTCCTCGGCATGTGACTCCTGGCATGCCTGAACCCAAATGTTGCATATTGCTTTAAGGACCCAAGCAGCAATTGAATATGGATGATGCAAGGATAAAAGTATTATGGGAAAATGACTGGGCAGATTTTGAAAGAGGTTGATTTATAAAGTTGGAATTAATGAACTAAGTGAATCAACAATATGTTTTGGATGAAATAACATTACATGGTGCCAGAAGTGCAAACGGAACCTGGAGTGAAACTGACTATGAGAGGGATTGAAAAGCAAAATGAAGAGAAGCAGAATTAAATGCTGTACCAAGGGATATGCAGATACGAAGACCACTTAAATTGGTTGGAGGTTTACAGTATAATTGGTAATGGTGTGAAAGAGACTTTAAAATGTTTGGTCTAGCGGCAAACATAATGCCACCAGAATAACAGTCTGTGATATTTGTGAATGTAGCAAGTGAGGAAGCAAGAGAATATTTTGCAACCCTAGAAACATGGACATGCCCGTGAACAAAATGATGACTATTATGATGGAAAGATGCTGTGGAAAAAATAATGTGATAATTGGCCTATTTAAGTTTGGAACACAAAAGCAGAATCATTCAATCATTACTGTGCGGTACTGAGATCCCTAAGCAAAAATTGCAACAAAGGGACATTAAGTGATGAAATTAAGAGATGAAATGTTACGTGACCAGATCATTGTTGGCATAAAATATACTAGAATAAGAGAATAGCTTTTGAACAAAATGGGATCTCACATTAGAATCAGCATGGGAAATAACCAGAGAGTGAGGGCAGAATGGCTGAAGGCTCATCCACCAATGGTTGGGGTGAGGCAGGGTGGGGGTGCAAGGGGTGGACATGGAGCAGAGCCAAAGAAATAGGAAGAAGATAAATTGAATAAATAAATTCAACGATGCTGAACAAAGATCAACCAGAAAATAAAAAAGATGCACTAGAGTACGTACGCTCATATTGGGAGTATAGAAATGAAAAAGGAACAATACATAGAGGGCATGGGACAATAACTGCAAGACAGTTAAGACTTTTTTTTTGAGAAACTAACATGAAAGGCATTGGGAAATAGAATCAAGGACTACATAGGGAAGTGTGAGACATACGCAAGACGTCAAAAAGGCATGAACCTTCAATGGAGCATCAGTTGAATATAAACAATTCACAAAACAGTGCAACATAAACCACAGAACATCAACCCTAGGATATGCATGAAGCAATGGGATGGTGGAAAGAACAATAGAAATACTAAAGAATATGTGGAAAATAGCTGAGGAATCAAAGGAAGATAAACATTTGGCATTACTAGCCTATATAAATATGCCGATAGATGACTAGGGACAGTCCCCAGCAAATATGTTGTTGTCCAGAAGATTAGAAGATAGGTTAATATGGGAGGAAACTAAATTGAGACCACAGGTAGAGAGAAAAAGGAACTGCAAGAAACAAGGGCAAGAGCCATGGAAGGAAAAAAAATTAAACAAAAGGAAAAGCCATGTGGTTTGGGAGGAAAAACGAAAAAACTGAAGGCTGGATCAAAATAAATATTTAGCGGAAAGATAAGAACCCTAGGATCCCTAAGAACCCCTGTACTTTATTAACCCATATTTTTTCAAAGTGAAGGTTTATCTTGTCCCAGATTATTGTTGCTAGAAGTTTCCTCACTACTGATGTTATGCTGACTGGCCTGCAGTTCCCAGGTTTGTCCTTCTGCCCCTTTTGTACAAGGGAGTAACACTAGCAACCTTCCAGTCCTTTAACACCACCCCTGTGTCCAAGGAAGATTGAAAGATTGTGGCCAGAGCCTCTACTAATTGCACCCGTACTTCCCTTAGTAACCAAGCTGCATCCCATCCAGACCAGAGTCAGTACTCTACCTCTCCTTGCTGCAAGTATTGAATAAACTATATTTCTGAGCTAACTCTGTTTGTGAGTGTTTGTTTAATCCTATCTATAGCAACTACATCCTGGATTCGACAGCATCCCATCCAGACCGGGAGACTTAACTACCTTGAGCACCATCAACCTTTTTAGTATTTCTTCTCTGTTTATTTCTCTTCTATCCAATTCCTCTATACTCTCCTCTGATACTGTGGCATTGGCTGCATCCTCTTCTTTTGTGAAGACAGATTCAAAATACTCATTCATAACATCAGCCATGCCCTCTGCCTCCACAATACAATTTCCACCTTGGCCCCTAATTGGCCCCACCCTACCTTTGAATAACGTTTTATTCTTGATATGCTTGTAAAATACCTTAGGGTTCCCTGTTTAAAAGTTGAAAAAGGAAAGATATATAGACGGACATCATGGGAGATCAAACCATGAACAATAACGCAGAAAGAAGAGAAAGCAGTGGCGGAAACTGTGAGAACAACCAGAATATGGAAGAGAAACAAAAACACCACAAAAAATGATAGAACAAGATTGAAAAAAAAGAGAAAAAACTACAAGAAGGAAGAATGTTGCATATTGCTTTAAGGATCTAAATGGCCATTGAATATGGATGACGCAAGGATAAAAGGATTCTGGGAAAATGACTGGGCAGATTTTGAAAGAGGTTGATTTGCAAAGTTAGAATTAAAGGATCCAATGAATTTACACTGTGCTTTAGATTTCAGCGCCTTGGGACGTCCTCCTGACATGAGGACGCCTTGGGACGTCCTACTGGCACTATAGAAGTGTAATTTTGTTGAGTTGTTGTTCGATTAAATAACATTGCACCAAAAGTGCTTGACACATACCCTGGGTGAAAGAAATAGAAATTGTTCTATTGCTAGCATTAAAACCTCTTTTGTGAATGAGTCTTAAAATTCACCCCAGAAAGCATTGATGAAGCTCACAAGGGCTCACAAGAACTGCATCCTGAATCTTATAATATGATGCATCGATGTGAAGTAATTGAGAAATTGATGACTTCATGTGTTTTTCATTCATTCATGGATTAAGAGCAAATCTCTCATTTGGGTGGTATTCAGAAGCTGGAGAGAATTTTGAGCTCATGTCCTATTCCACTTGAACTGAAGGCTAGCTTGAATAGAGCCAATTGCCTTTCATTGTTACTCTCTGCCTGTAAGCCAGAGGTGGAAACTCAAAGAGAGTTAGCAAATTGTTAGTAGAATTCTGATGGATCTTGGCTCCTGGCTTGGAACAAGCTGAGAACATTTTATTTTGCCATTGTTTTCCCTTTTCTCCCATACATTGCTAAAGGCAATGACTCCTGCTATGTACAGTTTTACAGTCACTCGGCACGCCCTGCGCTATTTCTGCCAAGCAACCATTCGTCGCATGCGAGCGTAGTGCAAACCTAGTGAACAATGATTGGCTTTTTGTCAGAGTTATTGCAGCCAACATCCACATATGCATGCATAGCCGTTCAGCTGGGAATCATTGGATAACGACCAGAAGCAAGAGCCACGTCTGATTTTCCTTCTCCGTCAAGGAGGCTCTGAGGCCAATATTAGTCCCTAGCTCTGTCCCAGTTGTGATCAAGTAACACAGTATAAATGTGATGAGTGTTACTGGCACTGGGTTCAGACCGCTTTGGTCCCTTGGAAGTTTTTGAGAGTTTCAAAGGACTGTTTTGTCAATATTGTAGTCAAGCAAGCATCTATTTAATAAACATTAACAAGCTAACAGCTGATTTTGGTATTCTCCACACGTGAGCAGATGTGTGTGTACAGAATGTTATAGTTGAATGCAGGGGTGTTTGTTTCCAACCCTAATTCGAAACGATGCAGAGTGGGAAATAGAAAACAGGATCCACACGAGAACAAAGCAGGGTAAGATTGATTATTGAGCAGCACCGAGCAAGCTGAAGATTCCAGGTTGACATGTGTTACATTATTAATCAATGCCTTTTGCCAGGGCTACATGCTGAGGGCTTTCCACATTAATAGTAGATGCATCTGTTGAATTAAAATAGCTTTATCCCGAATGTATAATGTTCGGGAGACAACGTCGAAAGAAAGCAAGACTGTAACTAAAAATTGTCAGGGAATTTAGGGATGAAACATTTCATAATTTCTTAGATCAGATTTAGGACCTTCAGCATAATTTTTAAATGATTTTTGTTTTCATTTTAACTGATGCACAGAGAAAGGTGGAAGATTCAGTGTGAAATATAAATTAGTGTATCTTAGTTCATAAATTGGTTACATTTTTATTACATTGTTGCAAGAGCATCATTAGAAAATGGAAATGACTGACAAGTTTTAACTAAAAGAATTGTCAGTGTGTTTTGTCAAAACGTGGCAACATACGATCCAGACCTGCTATTTGGGCATATCATTCAAAGGTTTCTATAACTTCTATCTCAGAATTGTTCAACTTTTCCTACATTTATTTGTAAATATGCTGCTGTTTCCCACAAATACACACTGAAGTCTAATCTTGCTACATCATGTAGCTAGCCAGTAGCTAGAGCACTGAGATGGCACTAAAGACAACAACTTACATTTATATAGTGCCCTTGATGTGAGATAGTGTCTCTCTGCAGTTAAAAGTGGCAGAGCTAGAAACTTAACTGGAAAGAGGGGCAGAGGTGATTGTTGGCATGGTGGAAATGAAAGTTCTTCAAGGAATAAGATTTCTAATGTAGTGAGATGAATTGAGTTTGCTTTCACAGAATCTTTAATGTAACAGAAAAATATTATGTTTCAATAATTTACTGCAGTTTTAGATTGTGCTGATGTGTTTCACTTATTCTGAAAATTCCCAATTTAGCCCCCGAGTTTGCCTGTTAGTTGGTATAACTATTAAAATTAATTCCGTTGATGTCCAGTTATTCATTATGCGATGTGCTTGCTATAGCAGAATAAGTGATTGCAGTTTATAAACTGGAGTCCTGAAGCTCAGTGGTTAAAGCACTCGCCTTGAAAGCGAGAGACCTGGGTTCAATTCCTGGTATGGCAAAACCTTGGGCAAGTTTCCATACTCCACACTCCTAATAATAATCCCTCAAAAAAAAATTGGTCACAAATATACAGTCAATTCACTTTACAGTATATTCTGAGATGTCTAGAAGACATGAAAAGCCCTATATCAAATGCAAAGATTATTATTATTATTATAGCAGCTGAAAGCACAGGGACGAGAGATGTGGAAGAGGCCAATATTTTAATTAATAATAATAACCTTACATTTGTTATTTGCACCTTTCATGTTTCAAATGCTTCACAGGATATACTGCAAATTGGATTAACTGAGTTTTGTGAGCTAACCCGCTATACCATTCCAGCATTTTGTACTTGTTTTGGTTTAAATAGCCATCATGTTACTTTTACATTGTCAGTTTTAAAATAAGCAGGCTGCTAGGATTTGCAAAATTAGAAAACCTATAACTCAAAACTTCTATTCTTCCTTTACTTTTGCACACAATTGTATTTTTCTTCTTTCAGAAAAGTTGCACTTATTCTGATGTGAAGCTACGTATATAGCAAACAAAATTTGTTAGTTCTCGGCCATTTTGCCTCCATTCTCTCAAACTCTTGTCTAAAATATTTGGATAATTATTTGCAGAGGACAAGATAGCAGGGCTATAGGGTGAACGCAGCAGAGTGTGATTAATTTGGACAGCTCTTTTCAAAGAGTCATCACAGACATGATGGTCCGAATGGCCTTGTTCTGTGCTGTATAATAATTCTATGATTCAGTGAGAATTTTTTTTATCTTGTTTCTTCCCTTCCTGCATTCTCAACCCTCTTACAAATACATACTTTTTAATGTACATTTGGTTAGCAATTTTAAATGCTCCTCTGCTCCCAACTCAGTGTTTGTATTGTCTCCATGAAAAGCTTTTGAGCTGTTCGTTCATCCTGAATATTGTTTCCCTTTTGCCGAGGATTCAATTGGATGGTTTCATACATGGTATTCTTGTACATTGATTAGCTTGAATACATTTGGTATATTTATCTACTTTTTTTTAAAAAAAGTACTATTTGGCACATATTGTTTGCCCATTGTACTTCCACCTCTTTTAGGCAGCATAAAAACAGATCAATTTCCCTTGTGATATTCTTACAAAATGTCAAAATCCAATACAATTAACAATAGCAATATTTTATCCTGTTGCATTTTACTCAGTTTCCCACGAGCACTTAGTTGCCTGTAAGCATATGCGAACAGAACAACTCCATGGCTATTTAACTCGGCATTATTTAATGTATCTTAAATTGCAGACACGCATGTGGGATTGGAAAGCAGGGTACAATTAACAGTGGAACAGTGAGAGCATTTCTTTTCTTCCCGTAGAAAAAATAATCAATGAAAGAACCACCCAACAGCAGTTTGATTTTGTACAGATGGTAGTCATTTGTACCACTCAGGCAATCTGCCATTTACATGCGGCTTTCCTCCGTGGCCTGCCCTTTCAGCCGACCTCTGACCTCCTGATTCATTTTCTTTATTTCCTGATTGGTACTTCTTGATCTGCAAACCAAACTTTGGCAGCAGCAGCAACCCCAGTTGCTACAAAAGCATTACTTTGTGTCCTCAACCCAGTATTTGGCTCAGGACTTAAACTGCGCCATCCTTTGAAGTCGTTATGAGCCTTTAGCAAAAACAACAAAATGAAAAAGAAGTGAAATTGGTTGAAGTGCTGGCTTGGACATTTTATTATTGAAAACAAATGGTTAGGAAAATGACTCTTTGGCAAATTAAGAGATACAAACTGCGTCTATATGTAATGAATCCACCCTGGCACTCCACAGAGAGACAAAGGAGACAGACATAAGTCACACATTGGGCTCTCAGCAGCTCTTTGTTGGATCAGGGTAGATCTTTTTTTTGAGTTTACAAGCAAACTATTGTTCTTAGAAAAGTCAAATCTAGTTTGCCAGCTTTCAAAAGTTTGAAATAAGTTCCAGAAAAGAGAACAGAAGATTCATTACATACTGGAGCAGAAGACATACTATTGTCAATTAAGATAACATGAGCTTTTTTGTGCTTATTGTAAATTCTCTGGCATGTTCAGCATAATGTAATTATAACATTGACCAGCTCTTTAAACAATGACATGCTAGTTTCACTGTTAGAGAAACCACTGTCCAGTGTCAAACTGAGCCATAGTTAGAGGTGAAACTGTATAAATATTACATCAAATCTGTGAAGAAGCAGTGGCATTTCAGTTCAGGATTATAGACTGGTTGTAAGTCTGAATACGCCTCGATTTTCACCCAATGGTTTGGTATAAGAAGCTTTTCAAAATTATTTTGCAACCATCGTAGATTGATGCCTATGCAATAAAGTAATGTATACTTTTATTCTCAGTGGCAGGATCTGAACTCTGCTTCAAGCTTACAACTTTACAACAGGTGAGTTAAGCTGTACCATAGTTTTAAATGCTCAAATGTACCATTCTCCACCAACATATGGAAGCTTGATTGAATCAAACTAGAGGAATGTTGACTGTGATATTGTTTGTTTCACACTGCTGTTTTACTTAAAAGAAAACAACATAATTTTATCTAGACTTCCCAAGCTTTCAACTATTCTTATCAATATCTTGCCTGTGGAAAATACTACTTGTTTGTTCCAGTAATATTTTAAAATGACATTTGGCTTTAAGAATGTAGCAAAGGTTCCAGAAAAATCAAGGCTTGTGGATCAATTTAATAATTCAATGCATTTTAAGATTAATGTCACCAAGGCAACTTCTATTTAATTCATTCATCATCTATTTCACTATGCTTTTGGACTTTTCAATTCAATGTGTTTCAAGAAATCCTTTGTAGTTTCAGTGCTATTTTTGTCATTTTTAGTTTCTAAAAACATTTACACCTTCTATGACAGTTACATTAGGCTTGAATTACCCTTTGAATTATGTAATTATGTAATTGCTCCTTAGTTTGTTGAGTTCCTGGCAGTGCTATTATCAGTTTATAACTGATAATAGGGCCCATTTCTCAAAACATTCTATTTCCAATGGTCACCAATGTGATGAAAATACAATGCAATGATGCTTACAATGAGGACAGAGCTGGCAATGATAGTATTGTACATAGTGTATGGATCTACTGTATATCACAGGCCCTAAATGGGAGACTTGATAATCATCACTAGCAATATTATCACATTGTTTACCATGTCATGCTGTTGATCTGCCCGCATTCCATTCTTCAGATGAGATATTAAACTGATGTCTCATCTGCATCTTCAGGTGGACATTAAACATACCATATTTGAAAAGAGAATTGTGTTTCTCCCTGTGTTCAGACCCACAATCCTCCCAATAAAATTGGTCATTCATTTCATGGCTATATGTGGGACACTGCTGCATACCAATTGGCTGCTGCTGTTGCCCATAGTCACTACACTTTACATGTATATTCCATGAAGTAGTTTGAGATTTCCTCCCAATGTAAAAGGTGTTACTTGAAATGCAAGGGTTGTGTTCCTCCTGCCCAACCTTTATCTTGATGGCTGAGCCTGAAGCCATTGAACTCGCTGCAACATTTCAGTGATGGATCCTGGGGTGACATTTAACTGAACTTCAGATAAGGTAGAATCCCAGGAATTCACATTGAAATGCTACGATTACCAGTGTCAATTATCAACAACAACAACTTCAATTTATATAGCGCCCTCCATGCCGGACAGCGTCTCAGCATATCAAAAACACATGTTGCAATTTCACTCTATCGTAAATTGCTGACCTTGGATACATGGTCAGATGCTTTGTCACAGCTGCTCTGATATACTTTGGAGTGGCTGATCAAAGCAGATGTTTGCAGGGATGTAAAATACCTTAAATGCAGGTTAAATACTTGCCCTTGTTGGCTGGGAATGATGTGTGTCCTTGGTAGACTTACAAAGAACAAAACTATCAAATATTGAGATGTAAAAAATGTGCCAGAATGTGATGTCCTTTAAATGTGTGCTTCCACAAAACAAAGCTAGCTCTAAGCCAAACTTTCCCATTCCCCAAATGTTCATAAATTAACTTTAAATCTAAGTTCAACACTGCAAAAATGCTCTATTCTCCTTGATTCATGGTAATGATACTAATGTTATCATTAACAATTTGTATGTTATAGTGCCTTGGTCCACTTTTAATGTTTCGATTTCTCAGTGTAAATTTTACATTGTTAAGAAAATTTAAGGATTTTCTTGGTAAAACTGAGTCAGAAAGGTGACTTCATGATTGTTTCTGGGGCATTGCAATGTGTAAGTTGGTTACTGTGTATGCCTTCAAAATATTCAGCCACTACACTTTACAGCATATCCTATAACATGCTTTGAGAAGGCCTCCTGACAAGAAGGATGCTATATCAAATGTAAGGATTAATATTTTAATTTATTATTATATTATTACATCCATTTGTTGAAGATTGTTCAATCTTTCGGTCAACAGAGGTTGGCCCAAAGGTACTTGCAATAAAATAAAATCATTGCCAACTGAAAACAATGTTTAAGATAAAGAACTAAGAAGTTATTACATTTACCGCTAAATTGATGGGAAGTTTATCTGTTGCAATAGAATGCAATAATAAACAGAGAATGTTTCACAATGTCTCATCTGGTTATATTTTCTTACCCTGATATTATAGGTGCCAGAAAAATCAATCAATCAGTCAATCAGTTTTTGCATTCCAATAATATTTCCAATATATTGCTATTTAACTTTCTCTTTATCTCATGTCAAATATACATTTCAACGTAAGAAACTATATTCTTGCAGACCTAACCTTGGTACTAATTTCCTCAGTAGAACATTTATGAAATTGATAAAAAATTATAAAATATCCGTGACATTTGTATTTGTAAATGGCACAGCGGTTGAGTGCACAGATGTGCCTGTGTTACCAAGAAATGACACAAAAGCTGAGCAAAGTCCACTTGCTTGACAACATTTTATTTTATAATACATCTGATAGCTTTATTTCTCCTCTGATTCAATGGCACTGCATGTGTTTCAGTGGAATTTTTTTTATTGAAAATACTTTGTCCTGTTACACCAGAGCTTTGTGGCTCCAAGCACATCCGGTGCTGTTGTTTTACTGTGATTTTTATTTGCAAATATTTTGATGAGCTCCAGAAATGGTTGTTTTACTGCACTGCCCTTCGCACTGCACTGAAATACTGCATATGGTGTGGCTTTATGCTTTTGAGAAAACTTTCTGCTAATTGTCTTTCCAGGGTTTTGATTCTGAAAACACACATTTCCTTTTATTAAATTTCTTTTGTGATTCAGCTTTATTTTCTTGACAAAAACATACTTGTCCCTTCATGACTGTGTCATAAATTGTATCCTGTGGAAAGAAAATCACTTTAGAATTCACAAAGTGAGTTTTGTTTCATCCTCAATAGTATTGTATACAATGAATTACTGACTATTTCTATTTGTTTTGTCTTCTGCAACACTGAGCACAAAAAAGGCTACAGACCGTAAATAATTACAATTTATTTTTTTAATCAAATCCACCTCTACTCCTTAATAGCATCTCCTTCTATTTAAAATGATGTACACAGTAAATAAAAAGACGAATACGTTCTGAATCTTTGCATATTAATTTGAAACAATATGTTTGTAGATTCCATTCAGAATTCAATTAAGGGACCAAGTAATAGCTTTTAGAAACTACAATGTCTCTTTATTTGTATTCATCTCGTATAATGAACTCAGAATCACCAATATCTCAGAAACTCTAACGCTGGAAAGCTTTCCACAGTATAACCCTCATTGAGATCTGCTCTAGGTAAACATTGTATTTGACATTGTTCAGTGCTCCGAGATGTTATCCCGCATAATGGGCACTATACGAATACGCATTGTTGCATGCCAACCTGTCCCCTCCCTCTGTTCGGTGGACTCTGGATGATCCATGCCCCCACGATCGGCAGTCGGACCTTCAATCTTTCTGTCCCAACCTTGTAGAACACCATCCCACAATCCTGTCACCTCTCCACATCTCTTGCCTCCTTAAAGGCTTATCTCAAGACACTCCTTTTTAACCTTCAGTCACGGAAGAGAGTGCCATATGACATGAACAGTAAACAAGGACTAGGAGGTCAAAACTATAGAATTCCCAAATGCATTCCTTTCCTTATGTATCACATAAGAATAAATAAAGGCTTGCTATATTGAATGGAAACTGTCCTTGACAAAAATCCTTTTGAACTGAGCATCCCCTACACTTTGGGAGAATGGTTCGCACTCCAGGCTTTCAAAATGGAATGGTGACCATCTTTTTTATAATATTAAGAGTAAATTATTATTTTGGATTCTTACTCGGGTTTCTTTATTCAGTATGCCTCTGTTTACCCAACAGTAAAAGGAAGCTGGGTGTTGGTCGATTTTCGGATCATTTACCTGGAGTAATAACCCTAAAAAAATTAAAAACTTTGGTCACTCAATCTATGTCTGTTTGTGGGAACACTCCTGTGTGTAATTGACTGCCTCTTTCCCCCACAAAATATCCAGCCAATCCACTTTACAATATTTTTTGTGACGTGCTTTGAGATGTGTCACAAATTGAAAAGGCACTACATCAAATGCAAAACTTACTATTATTATTATTAATCCGGCTGCGGATAGCTGAAGGGACAGATTGCCTTTTGGCCCCACAGACCTAATTGCTATTCTCCAGTATGCAGCCTGAAAAATGTAGTTCAACACTAGGTGAAAAAAAACGGTTAGAAGTAAAGGATGAAGTTAATTAAATAAAGCAAAAGTGATGATCATTAAAAAGGCAATTGAATCTGCCTCCTTCCCCAATTACCCACCCAAACTAAATCATTGTTACATCAATAAACTTCTTAGAGACCATTAATGTCTTAATGTGCTTGCATTGGGTGCATGGTTACCTGAGGAAACAACTTGGGAGTGGAAATATCACAGGACCCAACTGACTAGAAGAACCCCTTTGGGAAACTGATGCACTTTCAATCACATCCTCCTCATCAAGACAAAGCCATATCTCCAGAAAGAGAGCATTTCATAATAATAGTAATAATGGTGATAATAACGTGATGATAATATTCCTTATATTTGATATTGCACATTTCAAGTCAGGAGAGTATTTCAAAATGCATTATGGGATTTACTTTAAAATGTAGTAATTGTGTATTTTGTCAGCAATTTGGACACTGAATGCCCCTCAAACAGCCGTAAAGTAAATTACCAATTTTATTTAGGGGGTTGTTGGCCATGTCATGGATAAACCCCCTTTCTCTTTTCAAATACCACCATAGGATCCTTAATGCCCACTTGAACAGGCAGATGGGGCTTATATTTAATGTATCATCTGAAGGACACACCACCAATAACCACAACCCTTGCACAGCACTTAGACTTTATCAGTTCCAATTTCTGTTGTGCAGCTTGAACCCACAACCTTCTGAATCAGAGGTGAGAGTGCTTCCAACTGAGCTTGGCTGATGCACAGTTTACTAACCAACAGTGCATTCCAATCTGCTGTGAAATATTAAGAATGCTTACCAACCATTTGTCTTGCAGGGAGTTTTACGAAATGGAGTAGTATTCAGCAACCCCTTTCATACTTTCATCCCCACCTCCCCGTCTTCAGTCACAAAAATAATCACCTCCATGAAACCCACCACGTGTTCATTGGACCCCATCCCCACCCCCCTCCTCTGCACCCAGCTCCATTTTTTGGCCCCGCTCATTTCTGACACCATCAACCTTTCCCTCTCCTCGGGCACCCTCCCTACCTCCCTTAAAACAGCCACCATCACCCCTATCCTGAAAAAACCCTCGCTTGATGCATCACAGCCATTAAGCTACCGACCCATCTCCAACCTCCCGTTTTTATCTAAGGTCCTTGAAAGAGTGGTTGCCTCCCAGCTCCGCTCTTTGCTCTCAACTCACTCACTCCTTGAACCCCTCCAATCAGGTTTCCGCCCTGCTCACAGCACGGAAACTGCCCTGGTTAAGGTTACAAACGACATCCTAACCGCCTGCGACCAGGGCTCCCTCTGCCTCCTCGTCCTCCTTGAACTGTCTGCTGCGTTCGACACAGTCGATCACACCATCCTCCTCCAAAGTCTTTCCTCCCACCTCAACCTTCAAGGCACAGTCCTTGACTGGTTCCATTCCTACCTGACCCACCGCCTACATTTTGTATCTTCCAACGGTTTCTCCTCAAACCCCCGCACAGTTTCTCATGGCGTCCCCCAGGGCTCTGCCCTCGACCCCCTCCTTTTCACCATTTACACGCTCCCTCTGGGCGATGTCAACCGCAAACATGGGGTAAATTTCCACATGTATGCAGACGACACCCAGCTGTACCTTCCTGTCTCATCCCTCAACCCTCCGTCCATCGATGTTCTGGCAGCATGTCTGTCCGACATTGAATCCTGGATGAGGGACAACTTCCTCCAATTGAATGTGAGCAAGACTGAGGCCCTCCTGATTGGCTCAAGCCAGCGCCTCTGCACATCGGGCGCTGCCAGCCTCAACATCCAAGGCTGTACTCTCCACCTCACAAAGCCAGTTAGGAACCTCGGCATCACGTTCGACCCCAAACTCTCCTTCCTCCTCCACATCCGCGCCTTGACCGGCACCGCTTATTTCCACCTATGCAACATTGCCAGGCTCTACAACTATCTCAGCCCCACGCTGCGGAAACCCTCGTGCACGCATACATCACCTCACGGCTGGACTACGGAAACTCTCTCCTCGTTGGCCTCCCCAGCTACTCCATTCACAGGCTGCATGTCATCCAAAACTCTGCAGCCCATGTACTATCCCGCACCCCCTCCACGACCACATAACCCCCACCCTCGCCCGTCTCCACTGGCTCCCCTTCCTCCAGAGGATCGAGTTCAAGATCCTCGTCCTCACCTTCAAGGCCTTACACGGCCTTGCTCCGCCCTATTTAACCGATTTACTCTCGCCCTATAAGCCCACCCGGACCCTCCGTTCAGCAGGAATTGGCCTGCTCCAAGCCCCCCGCCCGGACCGCCCCACCATCACAGGCCGGGCCTGTTCAGTTTCTCTCCGCTCCCACCCTGTGGAATTCCATCCCCCAATCCCTCCGCCTTATTTCTTCCCTTTCCTCTTTCAAGGCCGGTTTGAAGACTTTCCTCTTTGATCGTGCCTTTTGTTCCCCACCGAATGTTTCGACCTCCCCTACGTGTTTCACGCCTTCCCGAACACTCCCCTCCCAGCTCGGGTCACATGCCTCCTGTGCAGTGCCTTGGGACGTCCTCCCGACGTGAAAGGCGTTTTATAAGTTTAAGTTGTTGTTGAAAATGTGCTCATGTGTTGGACCGATGCTCAGAAGCATTGTGAAGCTGGGCACCCTCGGCTAGAATCATCTGGTATTGTGTACATGAGCTCCCTATTTCTGGACAACAAAGAAGACATGAAATAGATGATATCCCTCAAAATACAGAATGGATACAGTTGAGGGATAAACACTTAACAATAAGGCATTGTGAAGGTCCTGTTAACAATGCAGTTTCCAATCAGTTTGGATTCAATGGAACAATCCTTTTCAAGAAACACTTGGAACATTAACACAACACTCTGCAGAAGAAAAACATTCCTTCCTCTACACTGAGCATTATTGTAAATTTCATGTAGAATCGACTTGAA
The DNA here is from genome assembly GCA_035084275.1 of Hydrolagus colliei. Lineage (NCBI taxonomy): Eukaryota > Metazoa > Chordata > Chondrichthyes > Chimaeriformes > Chimaeridae > Hydrolagus > Hydrolagus colliei. The sequence goes on along the minus strand of CM068742.1, from coordinate 29,031,387 downwards.
AGTCGTGCAATATTTCATGAGGGCGGCTTATACACTGGGGAACCTACTTTGAAACATAAAATTCAAAGCACTGGAGGAAGCACCACTCTGATTAAAAAATAATAAAACACTCTAGCTGACACAACATCTCCATACTCTTTTTTACTCTCACTTAAACTGCATTATTGATGATTGCCAGCATCTTGCTGCTGCTTATCATTGCCTTTCAAGGCACCAATGAAATTTTACGCAAAATGCCTTTAATGAAATGTACCACCTTCTGTTTTATTTGTAACAAAGTGTAATTGACCCACACTATATGGTAGCGGGTCAATGCATGCATGTGGCAATGAACAATGCACCCTTGATTGCATATAAAAATGAAGGATACAGTATAATAATAATATAAATCTTTACATTTATTATGGTATCTTTCATGTTAGGAAGATGTCTCAAAGGATATACTGTAAAGTGTATTGTGTATGTATTTTTTAGGCAAATGTGGCAGTCATCTTGAGCCCCGCCATGTCCCACAAACAGCCATAATGTAAATTACAAATTTTATCTGGGGGATTGTTCACTGAGACACTAGGAGAAATCTCCTCTTATAGAGCAATGAATGGGATCATTGACATTTATTTGAACAGCAAACAGGGCCTCAGTTTATGTCTCATTGGAGGATTGTGGAGCTCCTGTGGCTCAGTGGTTAGAACACTTGTCTTGCAAGCTAGGGAGACCAAGCTGGGGAGTCAGGGTGAAACCTTGGGCAAGTTTCCTTACTCCACAAGCCTAATAATAATCCCTCCAAAAAAATCACAATAATAAAATTGGTCATTTCAATCCATGACTGTGTGTGGGACACTGCTGTGCGCAATTGGCTGCCGCAATTCGCCCACAAATATATACAGTCAATTCACTTTACAGTATATTCTGTGAAGCGCTTTGGGACGTTGATAAAATGTGGAAAGCGCGATATCAAATGCAAGAATTATTATTATTATTATTATTATTGCACTTCAAACAATGCAACACACTCCCAGCACTGCACTACAGTTTTAGCCGAGCCTATAACTTCCAAGTCCCGACATGGGGTTTGAAGCCACAACCTTCTGACTCTGAGGTAAGAGTGCTACCAACTGAAACAAGCTGAAACGACAACAACAAAATTATATTATAATTTTTTTTACACTTATGAAGCAACTTTCACATCAGGATGTTCCAAAAGCAAATATAATATCTTTGAACATACTTGAGTTAAAAAATATTTTTTTCATATGTGATGATGATTTACAGGATTTTTCCCTTCCGTGTTTATTTTGATGGCTGGTGGTTTGAATAACTAACAAATATCTGTCCTCCTTGGAGTTGAGGTAAGTTGCATCTCCTTGGTGCTGAACTGGGTCCAAGGTCACTGGTTGGTAATAGAACCAGCCTGGCTCATTGGAAGGACCTGGATGGGTAAACCAGTCTGAAGGGGCAGGGAGTCATCTCACTCAGCTCCTGTTAACCCTGCAAGCCAATGTCCTAATGGGTAGGGTGGTCGTAGCTGGAAAAGCAGCGAGAAAGCTTCCTGGACAGCAATATCAATGGTAAGCTATGCGGGTTTTAGCTGGTTATACTCCAGCAGTACCCTAACACATAATGTAGGGATCCAGCTCTTGACAACCTGCACCTAATCTTTCCAGAATTAGGTAAACAGGATGCATCGCTCCAGAGAGAGAGAGAGAGAGAGAGAGAGAGCATTCCATTCCAACAAACTATCTCTGTAATTTCCATGTATAATATGATGCATGGAAATCTTATCTTGCTTTGGATACTCTTAAGCATGGTGAAGGGTTTCTGTATGTGTCAGACACCTGACTGACCAAAAGCAAAAGTGGTTGCACCATTAGCCGTCTGAAACCAAATTTCCTCATGCTCTTAAAGAAGTTAAAACTCAAGATCATGCCAAATTCTGGAAACAAAATTGCTTTCAGTCTTAATTTGGAAATCCACTTCCCACAATTTTCAAACTGGAAAACCAGTTTTCAAATTAAGATTGAATTGAAGACTATTCTGTAAATTTCTGCACAATCTTAAAGACAATGGTGTTAAGTCTAAAATGAAGAGGAATGTTGGGCTCCAGATATTCAAACTGTTGTCATCTATCAACATATATAATTCCTTTGCATCAGAGAGATGGGCAACTGCTCAAGCCAGATTGCGTCTTCAACTCAAGCCAGAAAACATACGTCAAACTGATCATGTATCCAGTCTAGACAGGAAGACGAAGAGGGAATTTCAATGAACACATTATATTTATGAGGACACTCCATAGATGCTTCCCATTTTTCCTGTTAATTTATGTAGGATTCCAACTTCACTCAATGCTGTTCCTTTTTGAAAAATTATGGTTTTAGCACTCTTGGACTTTACAATCTTGTGCTATAAAAATTTACCTAGCAAAGCTTTTTTGTTGAAAGCTAGAATTTGCCCAAATTACAATTAATTATGAATTGGTTTATGTCATTGTGGCACAATGTGAATTTATTACCAGATTGCATCCTAAGGGGACTTGGCTATTTAAATTTAAATAAGACAGTGTAGATCACTGGTAGGATCATATTGCAATTTAAGTGTTATTTTCTAAAGGTCAATAATTTTCTGCACCTTAGGAAGGGAGATTATTATATTTTTTGCTCCACTGTGAATTTACAGGCCTTGTTGGTTTTATTGAAAGAGAAGACTTAATGGGATTTTCTCATTCCATATATTCTTACGTTCCTGGGGTAAGCTGCTCATCACTCTTGTTGGAATTGTTTTGTCTGCACTTATGTTTGCGCTATTGGATACTGAAATGATTATCTTGGCATTTAACCTGGTGTTGTAATATGCTGGCATTTACCCCAGTGTTATAATCTCTAAATCACATTTTTGCATTGGCAATTCATCACAAGTTCAGTGACTTAGTGTACCAGTGGTAAATCAATATTCAATCTAATTATTAATGGCTGGAATTAAATAAATAAGCAAACTGGTGACTTTGAACTTCAAATGCCACAGTTATGCATGAACACTTCAAATCTCATGAGATTATCCTTCCCCTCTCCACCCCGTTTGGCTCCTACCCCCAGTTTTGATGCCCACCCAGCAGTATCAAATGCTTTAAGACATCTTCCTGATGTGAAACATGCTACAGAAATGAAAATCCTTAATATAAGACATTAAAATCCCGTAACTTAGTGATTAGATCTTGATTTATTCACCCACAAGTACAGTCAATTCACTTTGCTGTATATCCTGGGAAGAGCCCTGAGACATCTTGAAGACATGAGAAGTGCTATATCAAATGCAAGGATAATTATTTTTATTTTAGATCACTTGCCTCACAAGCAAGGGTTTGATTCCTGGCTAATGGTGCAACCACTGGGACATTCCACGAAAAGTTGGGCATGTTTCCTTTCTCCACACACCTTTGTTTACCTAACAGTAAGTAGGGACCTAGTTGTTAAACTACTGGCGGTCATTTTCCAGGGGTAATAATCCCTTTAAAAAATATTTTAAAGTAGTAATTTGGTCATTTAATCCATGACTGTTTGTTCGACTCTGCTGTACACAATTGCTGTGTTTTGCCCACAAACCATAGTCAATTTACTTTATAATAAATACAGTAAAGACTTTGAGATGTCTAGTGTAATATCAAATGCCAAGAATTATTATTAAGATGAGGTCCCATTTGCCTATTCAGGTAAATCCTACAGATCTTGTGGCGCTATTTGATCACAGAAAGGAGTTTTTCCTAGTACCTTCTTCAATTATTCGTCAAAGCTGTTTGCAGGACTTTGCTGTGTACAAATTGGCTCTCGCATTCACTCACATAACTAAATTTTTCAGTAAATCCTGTGAAGCTCTTCAAGATGTTTCAACAAGATTATAAGGTAGTATATCAAATGCAAGGTTTATTATGTTATTATATTCTAAAGCTTCTCATGGGACATGATCTTCGGCCAAATATTTTCCTTCATTGAACTCACATCTCCTGGGTTCATTGTGGTTCACGATATGCATTCACAAAAGAATGTACACATATATATTTTAAATAATTAGCTAAAAGACTGTATATCCCTAAAAACTGCTAAATGTTTTGTTCCCTGGCAATGATTGGTTAATGCTAAGTAAATTGGTATACAAAAAATGTGCAGGGAGGTATAAAATTATTAAAGGTACTCTAAAACCCAATGAAAGTACCGATTCTACTAAATGATAATTAAAAATGTTATCAACACATAGAATATATGGGGAGACAACAGGGAATAGCAATGACCTCAAAGAAGGAAGTGGTAACAGGAGGAGGAGGCAGTCGAAGCAGTATGGGAGCAAGACTGGGTGTGAGGGAATGTTACTGGATACTGCATTCGGGTCTGATTAAAACCATCTACTGTACTTTTTGGTTTTGTATCCCTGAAACATCTCTCCTTCCACATTGTCGTCTTCCATCCCTTCTGCTCTCTTCTCAAGGCAGATACCAAGAACAGCTATTATTTCTATTCTCTGTGCATTTTTCCTTCCGCCTCTCTGCCCCCACCCTTTAGAACTCCGTCCCACATTCCCTTCTCCTCACTCCCACCTCACTCTCCTGACCTTTTATCACCCACCTCAGCTCGAGTAAAACGCTCTGAGACGCCATCCGGCATGGAGGGCACTATATAAATCAAAATTGTTATTGTTGTTGAGTCTAAATCCCTGACTGTCCAGTATCTTACAAATTGCTGTACAAATGTAATTTTGCATTGTATTTTGTAAAACATTAATGGTATCCCCTTCTCAACAGGACAGAACATATGGCCTGGAATAGTTCTCTGCTATGATTAATAAATACAATTATAGTATAATTAAGATATATTGCTTTTGAAGAATATGTATACACATATATGTAATTGTATCTAACCTATGTTTGCTACTAATGTATCTAATTCTATGCTTTGTTATTGTTATATTCTGTTTACATATTCAATGTCATATAGAGGAAATCATTTTAACATGCAGATTATTCCACTGGAGGGCAAGAGCAAGTTTTTCTGGGCATAATATTTCTCCTGTTAATAGCAAAGCACTCTGAGATGCCACCTTGCATGTAGGGTGCCATCAGTTGTTGTTGTATCTCCATTGGAACTTTCCTGTGAATGAATCAGCCATTGGGGACATTATTTGGGTTTAACAGACAATGTGGAGTTAGGGGTTTGGGAATTAAGGGTCATCATTGGGTTTTAGTAGATTAAGCTTTGTTTTGTCCACATCATATCAGATGCGGGGTGGCTTAATAATGGCACTGGACGTGAAGAGTAGAAAAATATCCCAATTCCCTGGCTCTGTCATTCCTCAAGCGTTCTAATTCACATAGATGCACTGCTTTTTTTTTCAAGTGGATATACTGGAATCAAACTCAATCAAAAAAAATCTACCTAAGATGATTATTTTCAGCTACTTCTCCCGATTCTCAGAATCAATAGGGAAATGGATATGATTGTAAAGAGACAGCAAGTGACATTTTTTTTCAAACACATTGGCATTGAGAAAAATTGGCCGTACTAATGTCTTTTATTTCCCACGTCTATTTCTGAAGCATTTTCTTGTTCACTTTTCATTACCTGCTGATTAGGCTTTTTCTCCCATCCGCAATCTTTTCAGGAAACAAGTGTTACTCAAAGTGAATTATGTAGATTTCTACTGTATTGGAATATTCTTTTTCTAAAGTTTTTAAAATTGACCTTTTTACTGAACTATTGCACCATTTTCCTTCATTAAAGCTGTGTATTGAGTCTCCACAATGGCTTGCATGAAGGCAATGCAGCCCAAAAGCAAAAGAAGCTTGCAGATTTGAATGATGTTCTGGCTGACTTAGTTGATCCCAATGTAAGCAGGAGTTTGGAGTTGATATTATTGACCATGGCAATCCTAGGTTAAGGAGTGAAACATTGTCTGGGGTTCCTCATCCTAAATAACATCCAAAGATTCCTGTTGGGCAGCATGGGCATGTGGAATCACATGATGACAGATTGGTAACAATCCCACCCAATTTGTCATATCTCTCTCAATCAATGACTTTTTCTTGAATACTGTTGTGCGCAATTAGTTGCCACATTTCATTCATAATACAATAATAATATATTAATCCTTGCATTGATATAGCGCTTTTTACATCTTTTCGCCGTCTCAAAGTGCTTCACAGAATATACTGTAAAGTGAATAGAAGGTATATTTGTGAGCGAAACGCAACAGCCAATTGCACACAGCAGTGTCCCACCAGCAGTCGTGGGTTGAAATGATCAATTTTATTGTTTTTAACATGCGCAGTTAATTCACATTACAATTTTGTGATGCCCTTTCAGATGTCTTAATGATGAAACAGGGCATTACATCAAATGCAAGGCTTTTGTATGGCTTATTATTGTTATTATCCTCTTAGCACCTCTCTCCATGGTGGGGATGAGAGTGAATATTACTCTTTGCGGAAATTGTGGCTGCAAAGCTGCATCCTACCATTTTGAACCATCATACAACACCAGCCTTCCTACATCTTTAAGTGATCACACTAACGTCAAGTAAATTTTTTGCCTCATTATCAGCTCATCAAAACAAGCACAGAGCTGCAGAAATGTGATTTATGGAAAATGTCCCCAGGCAGCATGCCCAATGTGGCATTGAGTTGTCACCATGCAATAAAAAAAATGCCACGGAGACTTGTTAGGACTAATACTCAGAAACTATCACTACCTTAATCACTTGATGCAGTGAACGGCCACTCTAGTCTAAGAACACCAAGCAGTTTAATTGTGAGTCCTGGGGACTAGCTCTTGCATCATGATGGTCTCGATGTTAAAAAAAAATAGTTCTGCCAATCAGAAAAGCAAGTGTAGCCATTAGCTCTCCGGTTTGGCTTGATGTTACACTATAATGCCATGACAACAACAACTGTAAAATCCTATATTGAAACCAATGCACACCATTCCTAATGCGATATAACCCTATCATGTAAAATTCTTAATCTTTGTTTCATTATCTCACAGAATTTTGCGTACTTCTTATATTCTAACTTGGGAATAACAACAACAATTTATATCTTGTGCTGGGTGGACATCTCAAAGTGTTTCACACAGATGTCTAGGCAACTGAGTGAGGGAGAATGTGGAGGGTGAGAGAATTGAGGCGGGTGGGGGCAGGGAGAGGTGACTGAAAAACCAATGAAGATAGGTCTAAAATTAAGCATTAAAAGTTGCGGGGAAGGGAGGGGGAACCGAATGGCTGCAAATCGGAGTTCCAAAGAGTAAGGGCAAAAAGGCTGAAAGCTCGTCCACGAACAGATGACATGAACCAGGAAAACCCCCAGCACACTGGCTTTCATAGAATGAAAGACACTCAGAAATGAGTTATTGTGCTAATCCTGGGGCTCTGAAAAAAATCAGTGACCTGGATACTTTCTGTGAATAGGTCAAATGGCAGATCAATCTTAATACGATAAAAGTAATGTAATGAAAAATTCAACTAAAAATGGCAAACAATGTGGAAATAAAATAATTAGGTGCCGTTAGTCAAAAGGATCTGGGTAGAACCGCTTGCTAAATACAAAAATTTTGTGGGAAATTGTTGTGCTCATATTGGCTATCATAATTGCCTACAAAATCCACAGCCAGTGCAGTTCACAGTAATCCATTTCAAGCGTTTTGAGATGTGTCGATGACATGGCACTATACCAAAAGCAAGGATTATTATTACTAGGGTTTAACCCAAGGGTATTTTATTACAGTAAAAACAAAAATAGGTTATCATAGTCCTTTGAGTTTCCCAGTCATGTTCACTATCTAAACATTAGCAAATACTTTAACAAGTGTATTTATTGCTAGTTCCACTTGCTGGTTCATATGTTTCCACACATCAACAGTTGTCCTGATGGTATCCACAAAATACCCAATTCAATTGTTGGAATCTGCCATTTTATTGGCTTGAAATCACAATTAGATTTTACCATTCAATACAACATAAATTACATTTTATGTAAGGAGGACTTCTCGAATCCTTGATTTTCTGCCAAACAATTTATTTTTAAATAGCTGTCTTCCCAAATAAGAAATAAGCTGGGACATTGGACTTATTTAACAAAGAGCTTGATACTGTCACAAGAAGATAACCTTGTGAATAATATGTTGTTCAACTTCTGAAGAAGATTGACTACCTCTTTGGTGAAAATTGTAAGGTTATAAGGATAGACACAGATAATCAAATTCCTTTTGGAACACCACTGTATTGCAGGGACTTTGAATAGTTACCCATGGAACATAACTTCTCAGAGTTTCATATGTGCGTGAAATTGGATTAATAGCCTGTCTGTGGTTTTGCTTAATTATCCATGGAGGTTGGAGATAAATATCAGAGGTTTCCTTTCTTGCAGTTCACTCGGTGTCTTCTCAGAGGATAAAATGAGCAGGGTAGAATCTATGATAGGGACTATTATATATAGACTTTGGAGCTGAATGGTTTGTTCTCATTGTTTACGTTCTTGTGATTCAAATATAGCTAGGTATGCATCAATGCGTGCAGATTATATTTAAGAGAACATTCTGTTCCAGCGTGTGTAATTTCAGAGAATAGACATTTTAATTGTACATAGTTATAGAATAAAATCATATTAATGTTGCCCTGCTGAAAATCTAAAACTCCACGTTACTACTGTGAAAATTTGAATTTAAGAGCAAAAGGTTAAGAATATGGTGGTTTCTGGCAAAAGAACAGAATAACTATTTGTACAAGATCAAAAGGCTACAGCTTTCTGAATATTATCTAATTTTTGCAATAACAGATGTACAACTCAGAACTGAGTTAAAACCCATGTTACATGTTTGCTATTCAGTTACCGATGTCTGGTGCAAATCTCTTCTTTTCTAATTGTTTTTGGAAAAGTTTAATCTTCATCGAGATAAGGAATGTCAGGAATGGTGGTTAATGGAATAGTTTTACAATTTGGCACTCAACAACAACTTGTATTTAGAAAGCACCATCACACAGGATAGCATCTAGGAGTGTCTTAATGGTAACACAAAATCAGATGCAACACATCCGAATGCAGAATAAGGTTCTCTCTACTTACTTTAACGTCTCATCCAAAGTACATTGTTTTGCTCTTTCAAATACTATACTTCTGATCAACCTTGAATCATTTAAACAGCTGTTTAGTATATCTCTTAAAATATTTACTTGCGAAATAGCTTTTTAATGTCAAACTCTGCTTTACAACACGTGGAGACATCTGCTTGTGGTAGTATTTTTCTTGTATTGTTCAACGCAACCTACCATTTTTTTTTCCTCAATAGGAAACGTATTTGCTTCCCACATATGCACCCAGCCTATTTCCTTGCGTACTTCAGTCCATAATAGGAAAGGTCCAATAGAATATGTAACTCATGCACTTGAGTGTATTGCCAGATCATTGACATGTTGATTCATCAGACTTGTTTCATCAAACAAGTCTGGCCTTGTTACACACAGAGAGATTACAACAACAACTTTGATTTATATAGTGCCCTCCACGCCGGACGGCGTCTCAGAGCGCTTACAGTAGCGGATCCCGGGACCGAGCCAGAGGCAGAGGAAGAAAGGTGACCAAAGGCACAGTCGCAGAGAAAGGTCTTCAGCTGGGACCTGAAGCTGAGAAAAGAGGGGGAGAGACGAAGGGAGTGAGGAAGGGAATTCCAGAGCCTCGGGGCATAGTGCTGAAGGCATGGCTGCCGAGGGTGGAGCGGAGGATTCGGGGGACATAGAGGAGGCCAGACGCGGTGGAACGAAGGCAGCGGGTGCTGGTTTTGGGAGAAAGGAGATCAGAGAGGTAGGGGGGTGCAGAGGAGTGGAGAGACTTGAAGACAAGGGTGAGGATCTTGAAGTTAATCCTCTCTGGGATAGAGAGCCAGTGTAGTATGGTAAGGGATAGTGGGGTAACGAAGTTTGGTGCGGGTGAGAATGCAGGTGGCAGAGTTCTGAATGAGCTGGACTCTGTGGATTGTGGAGGAGGGGAGACCGGTGAGGAGGGCATTGGAATAGTCCAGCCGTGAGGTGACAAAGGCATGGATCAGGGTTTTTCAGCGGCTTTTGGGGTGAGGTATTGCCGGAGATGGACAATCTGTCTGAGATGGAAGAAGGCGGTGCTGTTGAGGGACCGGATGTGGGGGAGGAAGGATAGTTGGGGGTCGAACCTGACGCCAAGGTTGCACCCAGGTTCGGAGAGTTTTAGGGGCAGACCGGCAAAGGAGCAGTGTAAGTTTGAGTAACAGTCACTCACATGAGGTTGTACTGCAAAACAACAGCTCCGTATAAGGCAATACTTAGGAATGTCCTGATAGCAGGATGGGTCAGTTAAACTGGACCAAATCGGTATTAACTGAAGTGACCACTCGCTTCTGCAATTTTAAAATAAGCGCCTAAATAAGTCAGTACCAACTGCCAGAACAAGCACGTGGTATAGAGATAGCGCATGAACAACGTTATGAGATATGCCACTCATTATAGGATTGGACAACGGGGTTTGCCATTGTAAGATTGGACAATGGGGCTCATCATGCAGGGCATGATTGAACAAAGGATTATGTCACACGTATAGCATGCGGGTAAAAGTCCTATAAGTAAGCATACTTTTCTACTCGTTTTTTAGCTTAGCTCAACTTGGCTTGCAACGCATGAAGTTGTATTCGAACTTTGTCTGCTTACATGGTTGAATAAAGACTTTTTGACACCTACATTCGCCTGAGACCTTCTATGAAGAAAAAGTAACATCTTACAGTTTGACGTAGTCGGCAGGATTGCTGAAAACAAGAAAACTTGACTTGGAAGAAGACACCACCCGGTCAGACGTGACCCAGAGGTAAGGAATTGAATATTCCTTACTTTACCTCGTGTCTATAATCTCGTTTGAGTTTTCATGCGATTCCGAAAATTGTGACAAGAGAGTGTTCTGAGAGCCTAGGTTTAGACGTCTACGGCACTAGTGAAGTGGCCTCACGGTGTTGAGATACACCCATTTCCGTCTCAGAATCCTCATCGAGTAAAAAGGTCAGGCGCAATGGGAGGCTCAGGTAAGCCAACCACAACGAAAGGAGGCACAGAAGCTCCTGATATGACTGTAACTGAGATGCTCACGAGTCTACAAGAATTCCTCGAGAAAGAGGAAGGATTGGGGAAGACAGGAGTGGAAATTTGCAACAAATATAACCTTAAAGTTGGACAGTGGTCCCTGGAAGATATCCAGAAAGCATGGGGAAATCAATAAGGTTACGAGGTCGCGAAAGAGTGAAATGGTCACTAATTGTCATGGGACAGCTGCGGCAGCGTGAGGATGTTACCAAAGCCACACGATATGACGCAGACCTTAATAAAATCAAGGGACAGGTGACCGCCCTCACAGAACGCATCAGTAAAAAATAGTCTGAGTGCGAAAAGAAGGATGCGGAGATTGAAAAGCTCAAAGCGAAAATAGCTAAATTGGAGGAAATAAACCTACACCAACAATCGCAGCCATCGGCACCCCCAATGAGATCTCGTACTCTATATCCAAAACTGGTTCCCGCAGACCCTCCTCCTCATGGCCCCACTCCGTATAACGATATTGAGGAACGTACTCTCGCCAGTCCGGAATCGGACGACGATGAGTGGCATGGGGACATTTGGCTTGATAAGGACAAAGACCCCACTAACATACTGGCTCCAATTAAAATATCACGGTGCGAGATTAAGTCCGCACTAGGGGCGCGAGGAAGGAGAAGGGTAAGAGACAGGCAGGAGTGGCAGATAGGGTATCACGATATCCCTGTCCATGTCCCGGCAGACCCCGAGAAAATTGACAAGTGGTTTAAAGCACTGCCCCATCCCTGTAAGGGGGTTCTCAAGACCTGGGAAGAGCTGAGTCGTCTAAGAGGCATTTATGGCCTGCACGCAAAGGTGCACAGGTGGTAGAGAAGGCTAGCACAGGTGGTAGAGGACGCATTGGGTGAGGACCAAGATATACGGGCAGGTTGGGTAGCAGTGAGGACTTGGTTATTAGAAATGGGTCCGGCTAAGACCGATTGGAACAAGGTAGCGGCTTGTCAGCAGAAGGCAAGGGAGGAAGTGCCAGAGTATGACGAGAGATTCAGAGCTGTTTGGCTTGAGCACTCGGGTATGAACCGAGAGGACGATGAAGAAGATTTAGACAGTGTGGATACGGGACCTATTAAGGCTGCCTTTATGGCCAGTTTGAAACCAGAACTGGGCAAATTGGTTAAACTCACGTTGCCCACGTGGGAGGGTCATACCGTAACATTTGCGGCCCTAGTTGAACAATGTAGAGCTATTGATAGAGACCAGGGCGCTAAGTTGCGGGCATTCCAGAGTGGGGAATCGCAGGCTCGCGTAACCCCCTTTGAGCGGTGACCCGGCAAGTGCCATAAGTGTGGTAAGGAGGGTCACTGGGCTAAAACATGCCACTCCCAGAGACAAGGGGGACCCCGATATGGGGACCAACCTCGCAGTGGCGAGAAGGATAAAGCTCATGGCCCAGACAGTGAGGATATATCACTGGTGGATCAGTTCCGAGGCCTGACTATGCAGCAGCAACAAGCTTTGTTGAAGGCTGCAGCAAAAAACGATTAGAGCCCACTTTCCCCCTCCCTTTGATGGCCCTCGTAAATCAAAGGGATGCAAGTGGGCAACGTTTATGTGGAATTTTTGTTGGATACAGGTGCCGAGATCACGGTGCTCCACCGCATGTTTGAGGGCAATTTTGATTTAGGTACCAGGCACAGACTGGCTCACGGGGCGGGAGGGGAGCCCATTTTGATACGTCAGATGGTCCCTTTTTAATTTTAATGCTGGCGAGAAGGCCACCTGGTCTTTCAGGTCCGTGGCTGTCACTGATTTGTCTAACCACCCCATTTGGGCCTCCCAGAGTTCGGAGTGTGGGCTCCTTGAGATGCCACCAGTCGAATTCTCGGGTTCCACCCCCCCTTGTACTCGCCAGTATCCCATCAGCCCACGAGCCACGGCGGGTATTTTACTAGTCGTCCAACGCCTACTGGATCAGGGGGTCCTTGTGCACACACACAGTGTCTCGAACAGCCCCGTATGGCCAGTCCAGAAGGCTAACGGCTCGTGGCGCCTGACAATAGACTATCGGGAGGCGAACAAATTCATTCAGCAAAAGGCACCCCTGGTGGCAGATCCCTCCACTATTTTTAACACCCTCAAGCCCTCTCACGCATGTTTTTCGGTTATTGACATGGCGAATGGTTTTTGGTCAGTCCCGTTACATCCCAGTGTTCAGCCTTGGTTCGCCTTTACGGTGGACGGTCAACTGTACACCTGGACCCGGTTGCCCCAGGGTTTTCACAGCAGCCCCACGGTGTTTCATATGGCCCTCCGCAACCACCTTCGTGAGTTACCTTCTATGCCCTCAACCGTTATCCAGTATGTTGATGACATTTTGCTGGCGTCAGAGTCACCCTCGGATCATATGAATGATCTGCGAGTGCTTCTTGATCACTTGGCGGAGTGTGGGCATACGGCTAATTTCGCAAAGGCTCAGCTTCAATCGGCTGAGGTGATATTTTTGGGTCAGAAAATTTCGAAGGGGAGGCGGGAGCTCACCCGTGATCGTTCCGAGGCGATCAGAAATGCGGCTGTCCCGGTTACCATTAAACAACTACGGTCGTTCCTCGGCTTGTGTAATTTTAATTGCAACTGGGTTGAATCCTACTCCCAGCTGACGCAGCCCCTCAATGATATTCTCAAGTGGGGACAGGTATCCAATGAGCCGATTACCCTTACACCCAAGCAATTGGAGGTTTTCTATACCCTGCGCCGTGCATTAGCTTCAGCCCCGGCTTTAGGCATCCCCGATACAGGCAGGCCGTTTACTTTGTTTGTTGACGAGCAGGAGGGTTTTGTTAACGCTGTCTTAATACAGGAGCATGGAAATAGCTTACGACCCGTTGGCTACTATTCGGTCCGTTTGGACCCCGTTGCTTGTGGTTGGGGTAGTTGTCTTAGGGCTATGGAGGCGACGTGCCAAGTTGTCTGTATGACGGCTTCTTTAGTTTTAGATCAGACACTCATTGTCAAGAGCCCCCGTACGGTTTATGCTATGCTCTTGATGAACCGCGTCAGTCAGGTTACGTCTGCTCGCTGAACGCGTTGGACTGCTATCCTCGAGGCCCCCAATCTCCACATTGTGCGCACCCCTATGATTAACCCAGCGTTTCTGCTCTCAGCCATGCCAGAGCATAAAAGGGGGTGGGGGGGGGGGGGGTATAAAGAGAGAGAGGGAGACTTGCAGGAGGGTGGAATAGAGTGACATGACTGTATGGGAATTCTGAAAGAATTTGAGGAAGCAGCTCGGGCAAACGAACAACCCCTGCTTAATCCGGACTGGATACTCTTCACCGATGGATCATCGACTGTGGTGAATGGGGTCCGACAAGTTGGATGGGCAGTGGCCACCACGGACAGTGTGGAGGCAAGTGGGAGTATGTGTGCGGGAACATCGGCCCAGCAAGCGGAGCTGAAGGCACTTACTGAAGCATGTCGAATGGCGGAGGGACAAACGGCTAACATCTATACAGACTCGGTTGCCGCGGTATGGGAGAGTGAACCACAAGGCGGACACAACATTGTTCCCGGGATTCGAGTATACGTCAAAAAACTACACAAGGAGCCCCTGGGTACGAAGTGGGAAGGCCCATACCTGGTCCTGCTCACCACCCCGTCATCCGTGAAGGTCACCGGAATAAAGGCGTGGATCCACGCGTCACACGTTAAGTGTGCGGTGGAAAGTTGACCATGTATCTGTGTTTTTTGATTGTTTTAGTCAGACTCCTGGCTCTGGGGGAGCCTTTGGCCCCTCATCCAGGTTTGTATGCTAACACCTTTTTGCAGATGACCGCGGCATTCGCCCGAAGGACGGGTAATGAGAATGAGAGCTGTTGGATTTGTACCCACACGCCACACAGCTCTAATCTCGGTATCCCTTTGATCACGACTCCCCTCTCCTACAACCTTACGATTGAGAACCTGATGGCTGGTCCATGCGAGAGACCTTCCATCTCTGGGTTCTGGCCCTCTTATAATTTAAGTCTAGTCGCTCCCACTTTAAATGTCCCGGTAATTGAGGGAGTTGTTTGTAGGTCATCCATAGCCACCCGTCCCGTATATGTGGGGGATAGTTTCTGCCAACAGTACATGCAGGTGAACGGTTCCAACCACGGGTTATCTGACATTCCCCTCAAAGGAACTCCGTGTGGTAATAATGACGTTTCAAGTAGGTCGACTAGGTTGCTCATGTTACAACATCCCAGGGCACAGAATGGTACATTTTTTGTCTGTGGACAAAGGGCGTACCCTTGGCTCCCCATGAACTGGAAAGGGTCGTGTTTCATGGCTTACCTCACACCTCACTCCAGACATCTCATGCGACTGTCAATTCAGCGAGCTGAGAAGAGGGAGATCAGTACGTGGGAAATAGCTCTGGGGGCATTCATGCCATCATTCGGGTCAGTTCTCTCGGCTATGGCCTATAACCATTTGGCCTCCATTTTGGAGGAGGTAGCCAATAGTACCGCTACTGCGCTTGAGGAGACTAATAACGAGATGGTCGCCTTACGAACTGTGGCCATTCAGAACCGTATGGACCTGGATTTTCTCTTGTCATCCCAGGGAGGTACCTGTGCCCTGATCGGCTCAGAGTGTTGCACCTATATCCTGGATAAATCCAGTAACATTTCGGATATGGTTTCTCATATTCGCAAAGCTGTCGAACGACTGTCTAACCCGTCTTTGTCATTTTGAGATTGATGGTGGCCAACTTTTTCTTCTCATTGGTTTGTGTATTTGGTGTGTGTTTTGTTAGTGATTTTATCGGTTGTGTTTATTATTCGTTTTTTGTGTACTTGTGCTTGTGTGCCCGGCCCTAAGCTTAATGTTGTTAGATCACCGATGTTTCGCGGTGGAACATATTATGTGTGATGGATTCATGTTGTTTTGCGTACAAAAAGGGGGACTGAAGGAGCAGTGTAAGTTTGAGTAACAGTCACTCACATGAGGTTGTACTGCAAAACAACAGCTCCGTATAAGGCAATACTTAGGAATGTCCTGATAGCAGGATGGGTCAGTTAAACTGGACCAAACCGGTATTAACTGAAGTGACCACTCGCTTCTGCAATTTTAAAATAAGCGCCTAAATGAGTCAGTACCAACTGCCAGAACAAGCACGTGGTATAGAGATAGCGCATGAACAACGTTATGAGATATGCCACTCATTATAGGATTGGACAACGGGGTTTGCCATTGTAAGATTGGACAATGGGGCTCATCATGCAGGGCATGATTGAACAAAGGATTATGTCACACGTATAGCATGCGGGTAAAAGTCCTATAGGTAAGCATACTTTTCTACTCGGTTTTTAGCTTAGCTCAACTTGACTTGCAACGCATGAAGTTGTATTCGAACTATGTCTGCTTACATGGTTGAGTAAAGACTTTTTGATGCCTACATTCGCCTGAGACCTTCTATGAAGAAAAAGTAACATCTTACAATCTGGAAGGTGGAGGAGGTGAGAGCCATGTGAATGGAGACGTTGACAAGAGCCAAAGAATATGGCCTCCGTCTTGTCAACATTCAGCTGCAAGAAATTTGCACTCATCCAGCTCCTGATGTCTGACAGGCAGACTGACAGAACATCAGGGGACTGGAGGTTGCAAAGTAAAGGGGAAAAATAGAATTGGATGTCATCTGCGTACATGTGGAAGTGTGCCCCATGTCTGCGGATGACATCCCCAAGAGGGAGCATGTAGATGAGGAAGAGGAGGGGGCCAACGATGGATCCCTGGGGTACCCCACAGGTAACCGGGTGAGAGCGGGAGGAAAAACGTTTGTGGCGATGTACTGCTGGCGGTTTGTGAGGTAGGACTCGAACCAGGTGAGTGGGGTCCCACTGAGGTGGGTGACGGAGGACAGGCAGTGGAGGATGGCATGGTCGACTGTGTCGATTGCAGTGGACAGGTCCAGGAGGATAAGGAGGCAGAGGGAGCCCTGGTCACAGATAAAGAGGATGTTGTTTGTGACTTTCACAATTGTAGTCTCTGTACTGTGGGCAGGGCAAAAACCGGACTGGAAGGGTTTGAAGAGGGAATGGGAGGAGAGATGGGCGTGGAGTAGATTTGCAACAATGCGTTCCAGTGCTTTTGAAAAGAAGGGCAGGTTTGAGATAGGGCGGTAGTGGCTAGAGTTTGAGGGATCTAGGGAAGATTTTTTAGGGAGTGGGGTAATTGCAGCAGTTTTAAGGGGGGCAGGGACTGATCCTGTGGAGAGGGACTCATTGATGATGTCAGCCAGCAGTAGGCAGAGGAGGGGGAGCTGGGTGAGCAGTAGGTTGGTGGGGAGGGGTTAGAGGCAGCAGGTGGTGGGCTTCATGGAGGTGAGAGTGTGCATGAGAGGGAGGAAAGAGAAACTGGGGAGAAGGAGTGTAGGAAGGGGGTCGAGGTAGGAGCTGATGACAGGGAGGGTGAGGGAGATAGAATGGGGGTGGTGGTGGGCGACGAGAGGTAGGAGGATGATGCTACCTGGCGGATTTTTGTGATCTTGGAGGAGAAGAAGTTCATAATTTCCTTGCACTTCGCGTTTGAAGTGAAGATTGAGGAGGCCTGAGAGGGTGCACGGAGGAGGTGGTGGGTGGTGGAAAAGAGGACTTTGGGGTTGTTATTTGCCTCCAGAATGATGTTGGAATAGTAAGCCATTTTCGCTTGACACAAGGAACGGCGGTAGCCGTGGAGATGCTCGAGGCACAGTTGGTGGTGAACCGTGAGACCGGTTTTCTGCCACCTGCGCTCGAGCAGCCGGGTTTAGGATTTAAGGGTGTGGAGATGAGTGTTATATCAGGTGGGTTACTTTGAGATTAATCAAAGTATTATATCATTTAAGATACATATTCATTTAGATGCTGTTTCATTGATGAAATAAGAGTATTGCCAAGGATGAAAACCAATGGCATTCAAAGAGAGCTGCAATTCAGATTAATTGAAATAATTATAATTTTGCTTCAATAGAGATAATTGTCTTTTTAAGAGAAAGGCAACATCCATGGGCAAATGGATATTTTCCTGAGTTGTCTGTGTGCCAGTGTAGTATAATTGTGTAATCCATTCCTCTGTGCTTGGTAAATTGGAATTAGCGATTGAGCTAGGTTATCCTAAGTCAGCGGAGTTCCCTGATGGAATAGTGGGTGAGGGGAAGCCGGATGTCTCAGTTCCCTGAGAGTCCAATGGGGAAACAAAGACATTTTATTAAAATAACTGCACAGCAGTATACTTGTCACCGTACCCAATGAGGGTTTTGTTGAAAGGGATAAGGGGATGGCTATAGCTCCATGGTTTAATGATGTGACAGACAGATTGGTTCACCATCAATTTACTATGGACTTTACCAGGTGTACCTCCTCAAAACCAGTTCAGATCTCAAATACTTCCCACACCCCAGAGCATTTTGTTTCAGGATCATAGAAACAGTAATGGGCCATTCAATGCCTCAGGCTTGTTCCATCATTCTATTCGATCACTGTTGAACTGTGCCTCAAGTCCAATTACTCCCGCCTTTGCGCCATATGCCTTGATACCCATAACTAACAAAAATCTATTGACCTCAGACTGGAAAATTTGAATTGATCCGGCATGCACATCCTTTTGGGAAAGAAAGTTCCAGATTTCCACAGACATTTGAAAGTTGTCAAGTAATACAGTAAAATTCACGTAAGTCATGAGTCTTTGTGTGGCATGACAATGTGCTGTTTCATCAACCTCAAAGGATGGTGCTGATGGAATCCATTGAGGTCCAAATCCAGAATCCTCACATTCAAAGTTTGGTGTTCGAGTAACTTAGCTACAAAATGTGGGAAAGAAGAGATATTCCCTTATTCTCTGACAGCAGAATAAGGGGCTATACCTGGGCAGTCAAGAGAAACAATATTCCAAGTTCTGGCAAGTTAATAAGAATTACAGATGTTTCAAATAAAAAAAACTTTTAACAAAATCTTGGTTCAATCCTGTGCTATATATCTGATTTTAGTAAGGGTTACTGATAGGGCACTACAACTGACTTGAGACGCCAAGCTAAAGAGGTGAAACACTGGATATCTGCTTCTATTGCTAACCAGTGGAAAGTGTAAATACGCATATGTAGGATCATCAACCTCAAAGAATTGTGCTGATGGAATCCACTGAGGCCCAAATCCAGAATCTTCTGAATCAAAGTTTGGTGCTCAAGTAACGTCCCTCTGATGAGAGCGTGAGAGCTCAATTCCAGACAGAATGCAATTTAAAAGCATAGGTGGCATCCATAAGTGAAATTCTCAGTCTGGTTTGGATACTCTTAACCATGGCGATACATTTCCATGTTGTCAGACCATAAAAATGTGTGGCTTAGCAACAAAAAATACATCTTCTCAATGCTACATGTTGGGATTGATTTGCATTGATTCTGTTAATGTTCCATTTCCCAGAAAAACATCCCTCCACCTCACCAAGAAAATCCTTTCCCAAGTCCCAGAGTGCCAAATCATTACAACTGATACATAATATTTTATTTCCAAGAATGGCTTTAAATGGATACTCCTGCTCTGAACATAAAATAGGTCTCCAATTACTCTTGTTTTAATTGTTTCGCTCACTTAATATTTCCAGCCCAGCAGGCATCAGCCATTGATCAAACACGGAGAATGTAATGAATTGCAATAGATCATATTTTGTTTAATAAAGTTCATACATGGATTCACTTACAACACATGAGCAGTAAAATAGGCTGAGGCATAAATATTATAAATTGGTCATTTATTTATATGAATTCCTGATCTGAGCATTAACATTTTTTGGCAATCTATTAATGTGTTGTAGGGATATGGTTGTATTACGATCATGCGCTCGATCACATGAGAGGAAGGGAAGCCAGTTATTCATTTTCCACAATGATATAACTTTCATTGCTTTAGTGTCTGCTCTTTTAATTGAGTCGCTACAGTGATTTGGATTTCATTAACTCAGTGGTGGCCAAAGTGTGTGGTCGGCCAAGAAAATAAATGTTCTTGATTGAATATTTCTTGATTGATGGTATAAATCAAGAAATATTTAATCAAGAATAAACTGGAAACAAACTATTGATCGAACACAGACTTACCTACATTTGTGTGAATGTTCTTGACGGCCCCGTGGGCCACAGGTTGACCACCACTGCACTAACTGATTGTACGCTCGTCCTTTATGTACAGCTGGTGAGACACAGCAGCCAGATTGTCAATGCATTTCCAGGATTTCACTGGACAAGCCCCATTGGGTGCGCATGTTGTGAATTAGCTGTGGAAAAGTCCCTTTAGCTCATTGTAATGTTTGAATATTGACATCTGTCTGGGTAGGGAGGGTGGGGTGGGAGGGGAATTGGAGCAAATGAATGCATCCCATGGACTGCTGACACTTCACCTGCAGAAAGCTGCAAGTCGATCACTCATACAAAATGTGTTTCACAAGTGCGGGAAATTGTGAAAGTCTCTGTGTCTGTTTGTCAACTTGGGAGCTGGGGAGTTTTAAAAATAAAATAATTACAGATTTAATGTAAACGCCCTGGTCAGGCCACTAGGGTTTGGCAGTCAAGCAGCACTGACTGCTGGAAATGTAGATAACAATAAAAGTGGAAAGGAAGGGGAAAAAAAACATGCAATGTCCTTTAGAGCAGAGTGAAGCTGCCATAAGGGATTTGTCACAGATCTGCAGAGTGAACAACTGTGGAAGTCTGGAGCATCAGCCGGGAGTTGGCAGTGTCTGACAGGAGAAGCCCAAGCAGTGATCAGCAAGCTTGAACATCCAGTCAATTGCCGAACGTCAATCCCTGCAGCAGCCAGTGGAGGAGGCAGCTCTTATCTTGTCATGGATATTTAACTGTGGAAATGAGAAGGTTGAAAAGATGTGGCCTGGACTTCATTTTCAATTGGCTTAGGCTAATTCAATTGCACCAGAGAGAACCTACATCCTTCCAACCGAGTTCAGATGGCTCATCTTTATACCAAAGGCAAAATGCTGAATTTTCATCACCGAGACTTGAATTTAGATTTTTTATGAATATTTGTCAGGGAGGTCAGCAGGGGGGGAATGAAACACAGGGCCAAAAAAATGCGGTATTCCTATAGTTATTGCTTATATTAATTAGCGTAAAATAATACTTTGGAGACCACAGAATTGCTGCTGTTACTTTAAATTTGTCTACCTTTGCTATAAAGCATTTACTTTTGCTCAAAGTGTCCCGAGCCTCCAACTGTGCCACACCTTACAGTTAAAGAAGAGCCAGAAAACTGACTTCATATCGTCAGTTTCCTGTTGTAAACTAGGATAGTGGTTTGCAAGTCAATGGTCGTGTTAGTTTTGACTCAAGGATTTCCTCTGAAACACCTCAAAGCTCTTCAAAGTTAACTACTGCTTTTCTAAGAAAACATAGCAGTTATTTTGCACACAGCAAGCTTCCATAAAGAATCATTAGGTGAATGAGCAATTTATCTAGCGTTTCTCCTTATATCCTGGCCCACAATATTCCAAGTACAGTATTTGGTCATTTGGCTAATGTCTGCTTGAGTGTGAATGAATGTTGTGTGTAAAATGACTGTCCTGTCTATCTGCAGCAGTCACTACACTTGACAGTAATTACTTAATGCTCTTGGAGATGTCTCAAAGTGATAACAATTCAAGTTGATTCTTCTTCTGTCTGACTGAAACAGAATTTTGTACTAAAATAATGTATAATTTAGTGTCCTTATCCAATAGAATATGGGTGCAGACTGCTCAAACTCATTTCTTGTTGGACTGTTGCAGCAATAGCAACAACAACAAAATTACACTTGTATAGCACTTTTCACGTCAGGAGGATGTCCCAAGACGCTGGACAGTCATTGTTTCAGACCCGAGATGGGGTCAGGGATGGGGAGGGTGGAAGGAAAGGGGGAGATTTTGTGTGACCGATGGGACCATCGAAGAGGAGGATCATGAGGCGGGTCTTGATGGAGGCCAGGGAGGGGGCGGGGAGGAGGGACTGCGGGATGGAGTTCCATAGGTTAGGGGCAGAATGGCTAAATGCTCGCCCGCCAATGGTAGGGCAGGTGGGCCGGGGGACATGGAGCAGGCCGGAGCCAGCTGAGCAGAGCGGGTGGGCAGGATTGGTAGCAAGCACAAGGGAGACAAACAGACCATCTATTGAGTGCTGGACTCAAACTCAAGTCCCACAGATAAAAGGGCAATGTATGAACCCACTGCAACACTCGGTCTTCTCACATCACCTATAACTTTTTGCAGTGAAAATGAAATACCATTCCTATCTATTTCAGTAGTCTCAGTCTCTGCTCTTCACCTCCAAAGAACTGAGCTCAAATCAGCGATAATGGTCTTCCTACTCTGACGACTGGGAATATTGTTCAGGCAATGTCAGAGGAGTCGACAGTGAACATGAGTGCTCAGCACAAAATCACTTTGTCACCTAATTCCCTATTCTAAGCTCAGAAAAGCTCAAACCTGAGGCTTCCGAACATGAAAATAACATGGTGTAGTGGAGAGAAAGGGGAAGGCAGCTTTTCAAAAACATGTTGACAAGAGAAATGTTTTTCTCACTATAATATACAGGAATTGTGACTTTCTATCCTATTCTGAGGGGCAATTTCCTGTGTGAGTGTCTCCCAGGAGAAGAAGGTCAGGAAAGTATAAGAAAAAACTATCTAATGTAAAATATGCATTGTGCATTCCTATGGAAAAGCCTTCCTTATGGTGTTTCCAAGTTACACCTGCATATTATTTCCTCAGGGATGTGGGGCAAATGGGTTTGAGGTGTGAATTCAGGTAAGAAAATAAAACAATGGCTGGACATAGCTCAGAAATAATCCAGAGCTTGATTTTTCACAGATATAGCTGCTGGGACTATGAGAAATATCAGTCAACAGGTAGAAAGGTGTAACAGATATTCAGAGGCAAAACATGCCCTTGTATTGAATCTATTTACTTTGCAAGAGGAAGACTATTATACTTCAGGGCCGTACGCAGGATTTTTAATGGGGGGGTGCGAATTGCTAGTGATGGGACCAACAATGGCCGGGGGCTTGCGGGCTGCCCCCGAAGCCCCTTCGAGGCTCCGACGTTTTACACAGTTTGAGGTCTTATTTAATTGGTTCAGAAGATCCAATATGAACGGTAAATGTTTCATGCCCTTGGTGTTTAAGAGCATCATTATTTATTCAGTGTTTTTATTTTCCCCGGTAGTCCGTGTCTAAATTTTTTGGGAAGGTCGATACTCTGGAGCGCGATTCGGGTATTGGCAGGCGGGAGTTGTCAGGCTGCATGGAGAGACGGGATCAGTGGAGAAGTGTGGTTGTCAATGCCCGAGTTCGCTCGATCAGATGATGGTGAAACTATTTTTATGCCAAATTCGTGCGACATTGATGTTTTTTCACTCTGGGTACAAAACTGAATGTGAAATAAAGTAGCACTGTTTATCTTTGCGGTCATATGTTTTTTGCATGCCAGTGGACGTCTCTAAAAGCAATTTTTAATTACAGGAATACATTTTTAATAATATAAATCAAATGTGATAATCAAGACAAAACAAGAAACATGATATTTCAGAAACACGCCTATCAAAACTTAAGTCATTTTTACTTACATTTATCAGATTAAAATACGATTTCAGCTTCCACAAAGTGGTGCTACCTTTTTATGTAGTGACTGTATACGGGATGATTTCCGATTGACACACCACGTAGAATAGGCGCTAAAGCATAGGCCTACGTCCATGAGTATTTCTTTTCAAGATAGGCATTCCCGTGCAGACACATATAACTTTTTTGTTGGGTTCTCAAAAGCTTTAATTTCTCAGAAGCTTGTAAATATGTTGTCATTGTTTGCTAGCATTACAGTCACACCTCTCAAAACTTGAGCAATTTTTACTTACGGTGATCAGATTAAAAGATGATTTTAGCTTCCAGAAGTGGTGCTGTCCCTTGTGGCTGTATGATTTCCAAACGAGGATGGATTTGAGTCTTGGCGCCTATGTTTATCCAGTCACGAGTCACAGACTCGCCGCAGCATTGACTCGTCTATCGACGCGGTATGTTTTGGGTAGACGCCGATTCTGGTGTGCGACTCGATAATTTTATATTAATACTAAAACATTCAAAGATGTGTGTTTATAATTTATACATAGTTTTGAAGAACTGATTGTTACACAAATGCTCAATAAATTTACTTTACTTGGTATTTAAATTTGATAAAAAATACAATTCTCTACCCCGGAAAATGTGGACCTTTTATAATTTGGGGGGGTGCGTACGCACCCGTCGCACCCCCCCTGCGTACGGGCCTGTACTTACTATAAAATATCCTTTCCTTCATTTAAAAAAAATCCAGTCTAATTGTAGCTGTAGGTGGGGAGGAGAAACAGGAAGAGGACTGCCAGTGGTGACCATAACAGTGACCCATATTAGAGTTGACCAGACCTGAGAGCGTTTACAAACTGTGTTCATGCAACATGCCTATTTGTGGTTTCTTTCTAATATAGCATAATTCACATAGAATGAGAAGTACAACCTCAGTTTTTTTTGATAAATTATGATGTTGATGCATTGCAATACACAGCATTCAATCATACTGTAAAGACCTGGAAAGTTTCAGCTTTGAATCCTGCACCATGCTGATTTATCTGATCACGCATGGAGGGACAGCATTTGGTCTTAACTGGGTTAGAGAGGTGAAAACTGGACAAGGTTTCCACCAATGATCTCTATCCAAAGATTCTTGCTGGAAAGTGGGCTTTGTGGTTAGGTCAAGAGGATTGGGCACTCCTGTAATGTCCCCCAGTCAAATTGACTGCCAAGACTCAATGTCAAGGCTCACACATGAAGAATGTCTGTGTGGGTAAGTACTACTGGGTAGGGTCCGTCGATATGGAAATTTTCCGATTTTGATATATCGACGGGCTCATATCGAGATATACCGATATATCGATATTTCCGTACTGCGCATGCGCGCGCATTCGAAGGTACGTGCGCATTCGGGGCCTATCTCCTCAGGAGGTAAATATCTCTCTCTCTCTCACACTCACTCTCTCCATCTCTGTGTTTTTCTGTCTGTGTCTCTGTGTCTCTCTCCTCTCTCACATCCCCCCCTATCTCTCTGTCTGTCTGTCTGTCTGTCTATCTGTATATTATCACATGCCCCCCCGTCTCCCCACCCCGTCTCTCCCCCCGCCCCCCGTCTCTCCCCCTCCTCTCTCTCCCCCCTCCTCCCCACCCCCCTGTCTCTCTCCCCACCCCCCCCGTCTCTCTCCCCCCCGTCTCTCTCCAACCCCCCCATCTCTCTTCCTACCCCATCGCTCTCGCCCCCCCCGTCTCCCTCTCCCCCCGCCGTCTCTCCCCCCCCCGCCGTCTTTCACCCCCACCGCCGTCTCTCACCTCCCCCCGCCGTCTCTCACCCCCACCCCCGCCGTCTCTCAACCCCATCCGCCGTCTCTTATCCCCCTCCACCGATTCTCCCCCCCCGTCTCTCTCTCACCCCCCGTCTCTCCCCCCCTCCCCCTGTTTCTCCCTCCCCCCCCTCCCCCCATCTCTCTACCCCCACCCGTCTCTCTCCCCCGCCACCCCTTGTATACCTGTATATTGTATTCGAGGACTATGAATACAATATGGCGACTTGCACCTTGGTCTGTGCATTGTGTATAGAGATAAGCATTCTGAGTCTTGTAGTTCAATGCGCACGCATTCCAATTTTTTGATATATCGATATTTTTAAAATGCCTATATCGGCATATCGATATGAAAATTATATCGGATATAATCGATATATCGCCAGACCCTACTACTGGGGTACTATGATGCTATATTGCAATAGAAGAGAAAAATAGAATTAAGAATATCTAGGTGTAGACAGCGAACAGATGACATTTACAGAATTCTTTTTAAAATCTTCCAGTTGCTTGTGGAGCAACTTTGAAACAATTAAGTGTGTTTTTGAAAGGCATGGAGCTCAGCTAATTCATCTGAGAAGCTGTGAGTTCTGTGGTTCCTTTGTATTGGAGATCACTGACAAAACCGTGCCAAAAACACACATGGAAGTTCTCAAGCTTCAAATGCTGTTTGTTTAGGAGTTCCTCCAATGGCTTAGTAGGTAAAGGTGACACTTTGTGTCACGCTGTGTCACACAGATGGGGGAAGGTTGAGGTCTCAAGTTCAATTGCTGGTCTGGTCTGGTCCAAGTTAACTGATCTTAACCAAGGCAGCATTGGAGACACTTTAATTAGAATCAGTGGGAGGATATCAGCCAGGGTTCCTGTTTTCATTGCTATTCACCCTGCTGAAAGGCAAGCATATGGGGGTTACAGAAGGAACAGAATCAGATATAATGTCTCCCCCCAATTCCCTCCCCCTCCCTATTAGTGGGTTAAATAGCCTGCCAACATTCCCCGTGTAAGGACAAATCTCAACAATAACCATTTAGGTACAGGGCTAACAGGGCTACTGTTAGCAATGGAACTGTACCCGAGCGTGAGTCACCACCTTCAGGAGGGAAGAAAATTGAAAGGGTAAAACAAACAGATTCAGTTTATTTTACATGTGTTCAGAAAGGGAATCAGTAATTGATGGCAGCCTGGTTTAAATTTCACTGAAATGGTATGAAATTTATAACACATGCTCTTAGCATTATTGCTCTTCCAGTCTGAAGAATTGAGGATGACAGCTTGTTTTGTGTTACATAATATATCTAAAAGTATGCGTTTAAAATACTGAGGTTTCAAAAGTTATTATGGTAGAATCTGGTGATATAAAGCACAGCATAAAACTTCTTTTATTGCTGCTGCCTCTCTGGATGGTTGTGTTTAGAAACACGTCTGATCTCACAGGATAAATGAAACATAAAAAGGAAACTGTAATTATAAGCAGAACCGCAGTCGGAATAGACTTTTCCCATTCAGGGCAGAGTGAAGGTTAAAGCCACCACCTGCACAAACACTCACTGCTCCATACGCTTTTGCTCTGTCAGCTGCTGAAACCCACTGGCCAGCAAGGTATTAAAATGATTGTTTTTGGAATCTATTCAAAGCAAAAGCTAAATGAGTGGGGGAACCTTCTGGCTCAATTAATAAATGACTACATTAGAGAGAAACATCCATCTCAGTGGATTTTGAGCCATATGGTTGAGAAAAAAAACTATAGGTGGAATTAAAAAAGGATGCAATGTGTCCACTTTTGATAAAAACTAAAACTTCTGTCGTTGATCGCTATTTAGTGGGTGGCAACAACATTAGGTATTGACACGGTAGACACATTGGTGTTAACTGTTGATGTTTTACCTTTAATTCCTGAATGAGTGAATCTTGTCTCGGTACCAAAATGCATGGCCTGAAATCATATGATGGCAGCCAAGAGCCGTCACACAATTTGGGCATATTTGTGCATCAACTGTACACGCCTGTGCACAATAATCTCACAGAGAGTGAATGGGCACTAGCTACAAGTCGCATACTGGGAATGAGAAAGAGGGCCTCAGTCATAAGTCAACAAGATGTAGTAGCAGGACACGCTCTCCTAAGATTGTCTCTTCCATCTGCGCGTGAATATTAACGAACCATCACATTTATTGTTCTAAAGAAATGATGACAATGTGGTCTGAGCTCCAGAGAAGGCAAAGAGAGATAATGTTCTTCCTATAGAAAAATCTAGCTTCATTCTATTCACAAGGTCTTGTTTCCATTGACGATAAAGCTGCAATTCCAGAATAGTTGTACATCGCTTTTGCCCTCATAATATCATATCCAAACAATAGAAAAACAATGTTGTGTTGCAATGATGTTTTGGGATTTGAATTTTAATGTTGCGGCAAGTCTTTTGGCAGTGAATAATAAAAATGTTACAAACAATTTTACATACACACTTACCTCTTTAACAGAGAAAATGTTTCATTTCAGATGCAAAGCTTTACTATTGGTGACAATCCTACTTCACAGTACTTCAAGTTTCTCCGTCACATAAAGCTCATAGAATGTTGCAAAAACATAAGAGAAGCAGGCTATTTAAGTCTACTTCACCATTGGATCTCATAGTCAAGGCTGATGTTCCAGTGCATTATTGCACCCGTGCCTTGGGATGTCCTCCCGACGTGAAAGGCGTTCTATAAATGTAATTTTCTATTTTGTTGTAGTGCTATAACTTTGGAGATGCCATCCATTGAATGAAATATTACATTGAGGTCCCATTTGGCCTGCTCCTCGGGTGGACGTTAAAGATTCTGTTGCACTAATTGGAAAAAGAAGGGAGTTTCTCCAATGTTCTGATCTCCAATGTGCTGTTTGTTAAACCTTCCAGGAGCAAATGGTTGCCAGATTTGCCTACAAAAATACTGGAACAATACTTGATGGTAATTACTTTTGAAGCACGTTGACATAATTTTCACATGGTAAGATCATATAAAGATGTTTTTACTACTTCATGGGGCAATTCATTGAGAAATAAAAACTTTAGCTGGAAAAAATAATTGCCTTAAAACACAGAGTTGTAATCATGTTGTTTTATGGTGGGGGGAGGGGGGTGGCCTAATTTCTGAATGTTTTGTGTTGTGTAGGATTTTATTTAGTACAGTAAAAGCCCGTTTATCTGGCACCCTCGGGACCTGGCCAATGCCGGTTAAAGCGCATGCCGAATATTCAGCCGAAAACGCATAAATAAATAAATAAATAAATAAAAAAATTATGCATTTTCCCGGATGAATTCTGGTTAATCAAATGTGGACCTTTTTTTGCGATGCCGGTTACACGGAAGTTACGGTTGATCGGGTGCCGGATAAACAGGCTTTTACTGTACATATTTTCTTTCTCAGATTTCTGCACAGGTTGGGATTTCTGTTCTATTCAAAACAATCTTTTATTGTCTCCTACTTTCTTGTTAAATACAGGTACCCCTCCCCAACTGCGGGGGATACATTCCTCAAAACCTCCGTGGTTGGTAAAATCGCGGTTGGAAAATACAGGGCTCTAGGGGAAACATGGGGATAGGGGGAGTACATTTGCTTTTTCACAGCTGGAAAATGCAGGGCCCTATGGGAAACATGGGGTTATCGGGAGTAAGTTCACGTTTCGTAGAACTAACACACAAAAAGCACATACATGGGGATGGGGGAGTAAGTTTGGGCACATTGGCTGCCAGAATCTGCAGCAATCCGCGAGGCTGTCTGACTGACTGATCTACACAGAGAGAGAGAGAGAGAAATCATGGTGGATGACACGGAGGGTGGGTGGGCGGGGAGGTGCAGAGGTGATGTGGTGGGTGACACGGCGGGTGGGTGGGGAGTGATACGGTGGGGGTGTGTGTGTACAAAAAGTGATGTAGTGGGTGACACAGAGGGTGGGGGTGTGATATGGAGGGTGGGATTGTAGAAGTGGGGGGGAGGTGTGCAGTAGATGGTGTGGTGGGTAACACGGAGGGTGGGGGGGGGTTGGCGAGCGACTTGGAGGGTGGGTGGGGGTGGGTGTGCAGTAGGTGGTGTGGTGGGTGACATGCTGATAGGGGGAGTAAGTTTGGGAGCATTGGCTGCCAGGATCTGCAGACACAGAGAGACACAGACACAGAGAGAGAGAGAGAGAGAGAGAAATCAACGGAGATTTACCTTAATCCTAAGAGAGAAGCGACATCTCTCTAGCTGATTGCAACTGGGTCTTAGCGCTAGACGCTAGCGCGAAGCTGGTTGATGCAACTGGGTCCTAGCGCCAAACGCTAGTGTTAGTGTTAAAACCCGCGGATAAGCAAGGGTTAAGCAATAACCATTGCGTGGTTAGCAAGGGTTGTTGCGTTTAGCAAATCGTGGATGTGTGAGTTTCGCGGTTGACGAGGCCGCAGTTGGGGCAGGATACCTGTACTGTACATAATTGAATGTCAGCCTTGACTATCAGCTCAAATGGTAAAGCAGCCTTGAAATAACCTACTTCCTCTTCCTCTGTGTTGGGAATATTCAATTCATGTGCATGGAGAAGTTTGAAATACTGTAAAGTAGGATAGTCATTTGTAGTAAATCTGTTTCAATAATTAAAAATGTTTTCTTTATTGAAGAGACAAGGGTGTGTTTAAAATTGCTTGCGAAACGTTCATTAGTTGGTGTCTGGAGACCTGACATAAGAGCAAAATTCATGCCCCAACAATGCAGTGCATCACAGAAGTGTCTTTCTACAGCCTGCAAATGATAGGAAAGTGAAGTGCATCATAACTGCCCCCAAAAGCATTTCTGCAACGATTTGCTGCTTTTGTAGAGGAGATCCAGAGCAATGTCTGCAAGCTTTCAAAACCATAATGTGCCACAAATTATCAATTCAAAAAGAAAAACATTCCCATGTGTTTTAACTTCTTATGATTTCTGAGGAAACCGTGAACACTGCCTTGAAAGGTTTTTTTTGCACAGTTTTTCTTTTGTACAAATAACCAGCCTTGTGTAAATGGATTCAGAGATAGATAACAGCAGGAGATTAGCAGGGAATATTTCCAGCCATTATTGCTGTTTGGTGGGGAGCTGCCATTGACCCCTTCTTCTTTTAGTTTTCCCACAATATTTCCTGGTCCAATAGTTTGAAATGTAGCATTGTTTGACATTCCCTAAAGCCACTGGCAAAGAAAAGATACTTTGAACTCTAGCACAAACCTATCCACTGTTACAACTATTGTGTTTCTCCTGTGTATGCAGTGTAGGGCATTGGGGCTGAGCTGATACAGCCTGGAGAAGTTAGTTTCAACAGCAGTGCGATTTGGCAGTCCAGATCTCACTGAGGTTGCATCTCCGCCCATGGTCCAAAAGTCCTCAGGCAGTTTGTTGAACTATCCAGGAACTTTTAATGGACTGAATTTGATAGAAGATAATTATGAAGCTGATCGCATACTGGCTCATTCATAACATTCTAAAGCAACAAAAAAGACACGTTTCTTAACAGATTCAATGAAAAATTTTGCAAATTTCACTTCGAAAAAAAACAAACAGCAGATTTCAACGCCCAGCTTCCTGTTCCACACACTGCTGAGAATGGAGCAGAATTTATTAAATCCACTCACCTCCTGTTAACCCTGCAATCCTAATGGATTGTATGGTCCTAGCAGGACAAGCAGTTGGATGTTTGCCAGTCAGTGTTTGCAAAGGCAAGCTGCACAGTTTTAGTTGGTTAGATTCCAGCAATTCCCCAAGGCGCACCCTGGGATCCCCAAGCCTTGGTTCCTGCAAAACTACCTTGAATACTTTCCTGATTCAGTGAATGTACACCTACAAAATACATAGTCATTACACAACCACCCTATATGAAAGACATTGTATTAAACTTTAAACTTTATACAAAAACTTTAAGTATTAATATTAACAGGTGTTCCCTCATGCACAATCTTATACCAGACAAAGGGATTTGACGCATGTTCAATACATTATTTGGGATACTATTTAGCATTGTGATAGGTTTCTGCCCGGATTGGATTGACACCCAAAAGAAAGATTGGTTTGCTTAACTAAGCAAAATTTGGGAATTTAGGGCAAATTCACTGAAATCTGGTCAATCGAAAAAAAAACGTTTGGCGAGTATGTCTTCAATCACAATATTTTATTATACGTTCTCCCCACTCCCCCCACCCAGCTCTCGTCTTCAGCTCACCAAAACAACTCTTACAGTATAACAATATTGCTGCACTTTTCAGATCCTCTCTGCATTCTGGGGTTATTGAGAGCATGGTTTACTCATAAGAAATGATGGCATTCTGACCCCAAGACAAACAGTAGCATTGTTACTCAGTGAACTGGTAGATATTATTTTCCAATTATAGTCCAAGGTGATTCATATGTCTTTGGATAGATGTTTCTTGTGTTGCAGTTGAGCATTTTGCTGAGCACGGCAATGAGTGTATGCGCTGGAGCCATATATCACTGCTGCCCCATTTATGGATGATCAAGCATCACATGTTCCTGTAGGAATTGATCACTGTTTAACAGGGTAGCCTCTTGCATTTATTACTTCATGAGAAAGAAGCACTTGCTGAAATCAGCATGCTCTGTGCTGCAATCAGAGGCAAAATAATTATTTATACGTTCATTGAATATACACGGGAGACAGCAGCTAACTTCAAAGAAACCGGGATGATAATGTAATTTATTACGTTCAATGTGTAAGCAGTTGGAGAGGGATGGGCAGTTCAGTTAGCAGGGGGAGTTTAGAGCTTGCTCTGCACAGCTGCTGAATGTGTGAAAAGATACGCTTGTGGGAGTGACTCTTATGCCAACATGTCTAATTGTGTGACTACAGGTAAGTCAGTCACTCACTCACTCAACACCAAGGTAAGCATAAGCCCCCAAACTCTCTGTCAGCTCCCACAGCTCTCTGCCTCTTGTTACTCTTCCATACACTGGAGTCAAAAATAAATGATTCCCAATAGGATTAGAAAAGGTCAAGCCTCATTGTCTGAATACCGCAATCGTGTATGTTCAACAACAGAGAAGGATTTCTTCTGACATTGACTCTTTAAGACCATTGTCACCAACAGGGAATTTCAGCCTTTCGATGTCGTCTACTGTTCCTCCTCCACAAACAGATCAATTAGTCGTCCGCCTCATTGATGTTTGGAGAACAACGGTGCAAATTATTTCCCGCGTTTGTCTGCATAAATTGAGGAACAAAGGGTTGGGGAAGAGGAGGGCTAACACTGCACAAGTTCATCAAATACAACTAAGACAGGGACTTGATTTATGAAGTGAGCTTCTGACAGACAAACATTTCACCTTGCTCGAACAGACCATAATATTAATAAATAATAATCATTGCATTTGACATAGCATCCATACCATCAAAATATCTCACAGGCTTTTCTGTAAAGTGTGGTGACTGACATTGTGGACAATTTGCACACAGCAATATCCCACAGAAAGCAGGGAAATGAATGACTCACTTTTTCTCAGAGATTGTTAGCTAGGGCACAAGGAAAACCCCCCTTTACTTTTCACATAGTTTCATGTGATCTTTAACATCCATTTGAACAGGCAGATTGGGTCTCAAGTTAATGTCTCATCCGAAGGACAAAGTTTGGTTTGAACCAGGGACCTCTAAAGTCCATATGCCTAAGTTTTAACACTGGGCAGTAACTTTCCCAACTGAGCCATTGGGATCCTCCTATACACACTGCTTGTTGGAAATTAATGCGATAAAAACATTCTCAGATATAATGAACTCCAACACCGGTATCGCAATTAACCTGTAATGTATTAGCAAAATAAAAGCTGGTCTTTCCATTCATGCACATAGCTAATAAGAAAAGTGAGCAATACATTTCAATGTTGTACTGCTTTGCAGCAGCACAAGAATTACACTTGGCACCAAGAGCAAGCAGGACATTGCTCATAAGAGTAGCATTTCCTCTTTCTGTGCGTTACCAGCATTAGGCATTTTGCCAGCAGGACTTGGGCTGGGTTCAGACTGGCAGCTCCACTTGGGTTTGGCACAGTGTGTCAGGTAGAAATGTGGGCTAAGGTTCACCATGATAATAACAGCAATCTTATTTTCTACAGTGCTTTTCATGTTAGGAAGACGTCCCAAAGCATTTCACACAACAGAGCAAAAGCTAAGGCAGCTAAGACAACATCTTTTAAATCACTTTAAAACTGAACTAACATCTTCCATAAAGGATTCTCAAGCCTCCCTTCCCTGCAGGGATCGAGGCAAAAGGACTGTGGGATGAAGTTGCAAAGGGTGAGAGCAGAGAGGAAGAAGGCCCAATTGCTAAAAATAGGACGGGCTGCGCAAGGATCATGGAACTGACAAGTTGCTGAATAGAGAGGTCGATATGGATGTCAACACTTAGGAATGCAATTCAGAAAAGAAACGAAGAGAGAAGAGTTTTTCTAAATTACAAATTTTAGCAAGTTGCTCGCAGGAAAGACACAATTTGAGAGAATCTTGAGCTAGTAATAATAAATCCCAACAGCAGAAATTATGATCCGTCATTTCTGTAACAACTTGTTTTCCTGCAAGAAAGCAAGTTGCCAATGACCGCTGAAGACCCATATGCAGTGAGCATTTAGTCTCCAGTCTCTGAAGTAAATAAAACCCTGTTGACACAGCCTGTCATTCCCAAGATACTAATTTACAAGTTCAGCTGACAGAACTATTGTAGTGAGGGCCAAAAGAGACACAAGACAGTCTGCAGCAGTCCCAGGGAGTTGGACAGTGTGTGTTTAATTGGAGATCAATGCATTCATTTCAAGACTAGTTCAAGCATCTGGGCTCATCTCATGTCTAAACTAATTCTGTTATAATTGGCCACCAATTAAATTATATCACCTTCCTGTTCATTTTAATTCCATAAACATCCTTTATTTGTTATTGCTCCTTGTCTATTGTTTGGTCCGTTGCAGGGTCAATAGCAGGGAAATGCTGTTAAAATCAATTATGATGAACAAACTGGGTGAGGTTAGTTCAGATCTCTGGCCCAGTTCCTCTCTGTCACTTTATGTTCTGTATCTGTTTGACGTCAATCTCCAATATAGTGCAGCTTGATGAATACAATAGCTCTGCTCATTAGGCATGAAGTGGAAACAATAATACAGAGTAAACATTATGAATCTATTTTCATTTGCAAAGAGATGTGCGTCACACTTTTGGTTGGTTTCTAGAGGCAGCTGGTCAGTTGTATGTGGTGTATTATCACTGGAGGTAGGGAGTTTCTCAACCATTCACATTTGAATGGCCGATGAAATTAGCGTCATTTTTCATGCAATTTATGATCATTATAGGCCAGAAATTCAGCCTAATCTTTGTTAGGACAGTCAGACATTTAGCCATACAACTTAAAATGGGTAGAATTGCAAAACATTCTCAAATTGTGTCTTAATATATAATATGGATTATTCCATAGTTATGCGCAATTTAAAATTTGAAAATAGTCACTTTATGTTCTTAGGACTGAGCAAACTTTCAACCACTATATAAAGATTTCCAAAGAGTACAGAAATATTACTATGTTATGCATTCTGGTTCACACAAGTTCTACAGAAACATTACACCAGTGTCACCTGTCAGAATTGCTTGGAGACCCCTGATAGCAAGCCTGGCAGGGTTGTAGAATGTCCTTAGGGAACACTGTGGCTGTTGTGACACTTTATTCAGAAGCTGTTCCTATGGACGCAAGTAAATCCCAAATTATATCTCCAGTAACTTTAGAGTGTTGTATCTATTTATACTAGTGATGAGTCCAGCCATGTTTTTACTACATAATGATCTATAATAATAATAATCCTAGTATTTGATATAGCGCGTTTCACATCTTCTAAAGTGAGTAAGGAAACTCAGTGGTTCAGTGGTCAGTTCACTCGCCTTATAATAATAATAATCCTTGCATTTGATATAGCGCTTTCCACATCTTATCAACTTCCCAAAGTGCTTCACAGAATATATTGTAAAGTGAATTGACTGTATATATTTGTGGGCGAATCGCGGCAGCCAATTGCACACAGCAGTGTCCCACACACAGTCGTGGATGGAAATTATCAATTTTATTACTGTGGTTTTTTGGAGGGATTATTATTAGGCGTGTAGAGTAAGGAAACTTGCCCAAGGTTTCGCCCTGACCTGACTGGATTCGTACACAGGTCTCCCCAGCTTGGTCTCCCCAGCTTGCAAGACACGTTCTTTAACCACTGAGCCACAGGAGCCTTATAAGCAAGAGACCTGGGTTCAAT